>JAWWUD010000050.1:0-600000 GCA_033964015.1 Scolanthus callimorphus
ATTGAACAATGTGACTTTGACGTGCAAAGAGAATGGGAGGAATTAAAGGATAGAGTTTAGGAGAGTTTTACGATATAGATTTTTAGCATATAGTTCTTTTTATTCGCGTCATTAGCATATAGTTCCTTTTATTCGCGTCTTTTCAAGAGTTATAAGCCACTTTTATTATCATTATAATTATTGCTGTAATAATGTATATCTCCACTGTTAGATTTTTTTTTTTTTAAATATTTGTAAATAGGTATTGTTATTATTATTATTTGCATTCCATTTGAATAAAATTATTATCATTGAAAAATAATATATAATAATAATAATAATAATAATAATACTATATAATATTTTTATTCATCCTATTGTAGCTTAAAGCTAAGTTACAGGACTGTTGACAATTAATTAATATAATAAATGAATGAATAAATAAATAAATAAAATAAAATAAGTAAGCCCTAAGAACCCATCACCTACTCTATACAACACAAGTAATACTAGCCATGGAATAAGGGATAAAGGACAATTACGATAACAATAGAAAAGTGAATTTTCTCGGAATAGTTCCGTTTTGTTCCTCCTACCTCGTCATTCTTTTACTCGTAATGTGAAATGTAACATTCCATCGCTTTCTTGATTTATGTTTTCTCTCTCCAGGTTGGGAAAAGCAAGATTCAGCTCCAGTGTGTTTTGGCGCTAAGGGGATTCTTTCGGTCGATTCAATGTTACCAGAAGTGGGGAGATTCGTGGTTTTAAATTTGTCCTGACTCGGGCGAAGTGTCATGCGCTGCGCATAAAGAATCCGCCTTCACGAAATGGGGTTGCCATACAGGGACAATAAATCCTAGCTATCAATTGTCCCTCATCATAAGTTACGAGGACAACACGCGCGTTTTTCCAAAAAATGGATCGATTTTTACACTATCCCAGAAGTTACCAATCAGGACCCTGTGCTTGAGTTACCGGAATTTTTCACCCCACTCAAGGTACTACAGGCCAAGAGTTCAAGCTGTGGTTTGGTGAAGATTATTACAAGGCTGGCGAACAAACAATGGAGGCACGTCTTGCACTTATGTGTTTGCTAAATACACGGATTGTGATCAGCGCGTGGACAAACCTCTCTTCTATTGACATGCACGGCACGTGATCAGCACTTGGTGACAAGCATTTTCTTTTGCTAGACGCACTGCGGCACGAGATCGGCACGTGACAAAAAATTCTTCTTTTGCTAGATACATGGATATGCGATCAGCGTATCTTTTTTAGATATACATGCCGACGTGGATATACTTCTTGCTAACTGAGTACTCGCCAACTAGGTCTTTTGTGTGATCCGCGGATGGCAAGATAAAAAACCGGAACGCATATGCTCAGGTCCAGGAAAGTTAGCTTGTCCATTTTGGAACACAGAGCTCCTCACTCGTCACCTCGTGAAACCTCTAATGGCTCTTACCAAAACCACACCGCAAGTTGAGCAACCCGATAAGCTCTGTGAGAATATATATATTCTGACAACCATTCTCGAACCCAGAGCTCCCTGACTTGTATTCTCGCAGGGGGGCTATGGTGAGAGCCATTGGCGCATGCGCGAGAATACAGAGCCGCATTGTCGTACCCAGGCTCCCGACTCGCCACCTCGCGTAAAATACAATGGTGTTTTATATGCCTCACAATTCCTTTACCAGCGTTCAAGTCGAGCATAGGTTGACAAGACGACTAGGGAACAAATGCCAGTATTATTTTGACAGATACGTGTTTATAAAGCGAGATTAGGCTACATTTATGTACGCATGCGCGCCTTTTCAGCCAATCAGCGAAGGCCCTGAAATGGCTGTCCAAGAGCCCCTCCTGCGAGCAGACGAGTCGGGAGCTCTGGGTACGGGAATGTTAGACTCTCGAAAGGGTTTGTCTACAAAAAATAAAGTCAACTTTCACAAACTCACGCCGCCGTGTTTCCACTCGGCTTACCTTTGTCAAAGACATGCATCTCTTTTCGTTTCTAGCGAGGACAATCAATCTCGTAACCAGAGCCCGTCATCTTTTTGACAGCGGGCGAGATTCAAGCTCTGGGTTAATCGAACCTCCTCACCCCGATATGCCACATTTGTGTCACAAATCCAAGATGGCGGCCAAGCCAAAGCAAACTCGCATTTCTCGACCTAAAACTACCCTCCAACGCCTGTGAGCAGCTATCACTGACCATAATTCGTAAAAATAGTAGAAATTACCTGACAAACCTGAGGGCGGACGGTGCATAGCAAAGGCATGCATAGCAAAGGCATGGTTATCACATAGCTTTGGCCCTGTTACATCCTTCTGTAACAGACGCAAGGCAGGGGCAGATTGGGAGGGGGGGGGGAAGGGGTAGCGGTCCCCCTTTCCTCGGGAGATTTTCCCGTACACTTAAAAGTCTGTATTTACTCGAGGAATTTGAAAATGAAATGTTTTTCACTATCTGCCCCCCCCCCCACCCCCCCCCCTTTTCTCTTTCTGATATTTCTGGATTCGCTTCTGCACCGGGGTTTTCCAGAAAAATGCCATCGGGTGAGACAAATCGTCGTCGGGAGATACAACTTCTTGCGTGTCATTTGCGTGGTAATATACAAACATACATAGAGGATATTACACGGTGACGCGAAGATATGGATTTTATTTTCGAGTGGCAAGAACAATATTTTACGAACGAGCGCAGCGAGTGAGTAAAATATTGTTTTTGACACGAGAAAATGAAATCCATATCTTCAAGCCACCGTGTAATGTTCTTTTTATTATATGGATAAGAATTGACATAGCGGCAAAATATTACAAATTGAACAACTCACTTGGTAAAGTCGAAAGTGTTTATTTGTGAAATGCTCCTCAATCTTTCTGATTCCCAGTGTCGTTAAGAACTAATTTCCCTTTTTGTGTTGCTGTAGCTTTCTCTGCCATAGTTGAAAATAAGGTTTTTTCTTTAGAACTAGAACAAAACTTAGTTTTGTGGCTTAAAACTCGTATGACCGAGATTTCACTGCAGACGAAGTCAGGAAAACAACACTGCAAACGTGCACATCCGGGACATTCGGTACATAACTTTTTCATATTTCACTAGTGAAGATATGGAAAATACGAGTGTTTTAGTTTCCGGTAAAACACTGGCATCCATATAATAATTGATCCCACAGTGAGTGCAGCTAGCCAGATACTACTTTTACTTAAAAGTTGCTCTATAGCCAACGTTGTACATACGCCCATCCGCAAATCAAGAAGGCGCCGTAGAGCTATAAATTACTTTCGATGGCACAAGTGCGCATCAATATGTCGGTATCTCAACAAACCAGGGCAGCGCTAACATCGCCTAGACCAAACACCACTTCCATACAACATTTCCGTTCATTTTATTCAAAAATACAGATTACCAAAAACTGTTGGATATCAGGAAAGTGACGTGATGCATTTGTATGACTTTCACTCGGAGTCGCGTTCGTAAAAGCAGCTGGTCGATGTTGTGTTACGGTATGTGGATCAATAAAAAATAGAACAATGAATAAAGGAATGCGAGAAAAGAGTTCTTACTAGTGCCAAAGGATCATGTCAATCAACTTTCGATGACAGAACCAACATGCTCGTACACAGAGCTTCCCGCTCATCACCTCGCTAATTAACACTTATTGGATGAGGTTGAGCATGATAGTGAGATTGGCAACGCCGAGGTTTGTGTTATCTGCCGAAGCGAAGCTGAGGCGGATAACACTAACCCGAGGCGTTGACAAATCTCACTATCATGCGAAAACCGAATTCAATAATTGTTTATTATTCAGCAACCAATAATTCTTACCTAGCTAAACGAAGTCAGCGATGAGGCCGTGCACGGCGACACGGTTTTTCAACTTCATCTTACGTCCATTGGTATTTTCCTTTTGTATTCAATTCAAATAGCCATAGTTGATGTTTAGATATCCTGAGCAATGATCTCTTGGCAAAAATCATAACAGATTCAACGAGAATATTCGCAAAACCGGCTTTCAATTCGGAAATGAAAACCAAGATGGCGGCCAAACCTATTGGCTTGCGTTATGACGCATTAGAGTGCATCAATCCTAATGTCTGTAGTATGACGTCAGGCACTGCGCGCCAACAAGGTTTCGCTGCGTACTCTTAGCCAATCAGAACCGAGATAGTGGCATGGCTGAATAATAACATTCATTCGAGGATCTTTGCTGATTGGCTGATGTTAAACGTTGAGGCATGCGCAGACAGCTCTTTCGACCCTCAGATCTCTTTGTTATCTTTTAATTACATTTCAATAAAAGAGATAAAAGATTGCCAATAACAGTTAAACTATTTTGATATTTTTGTTGCAAACAAAAAAAACACTGAAATTTACCACTCAAAATAATTCGCAGTTAGCTGTAAAAATCGTTGTTTGAATCTTGCTAACGAAATTTCGTTTGGGTAACCAAAAGTACGAGGACCATGCTTCCAGACGGAGCTGAAGCGTCGTATGGCGACCGTACGGTTCTTACGCCCACGCCAGAGATTTCGGACCTGACAGTCGCTATCGATCCTCGGTGCTAATTGTCCAGTAGCGACTCAGGGAATCGGTCCAGGGACCTAGGTGTGGAACCCGCGCCCGGCCACCAGACTATTAAATAGACGCCCTTGTAATGAGTAGTGAACAACTCATTAAGGTCTGTATACATCCGTCTAGGTATTTATAGGTCTGGTTAAGGATCGCGCGGTTCCATGTGGGACACTTATTGTTAGTGAGTTCATGCATGTTTATGCTTGCGTTTAAAACTTCATCAGCTGTCGACTGTCAACCCATCTTTGTGGGTTATTCGGCGGTGTCTTTTTGAAACAATCTGAATAAGGCGTACAAATTTGATAGCTGGATTTCTACGCATGCGCACTGATATTCGTTTTTATCTTTTTGTTTTATCTGTCAACAAAAGCTCGTCATGAGCTTTGCTGTCAATTGATCGTAGGGTGCACACATTCGCTTTGTGATTTGTTTTTACTACACCCAGCCTCCTAAAAGAAGTTCAAAATGAAATTCAATCTGATTTCTAATTACGGAAGACTGCGCAAATTCAGATCTTGGTGCGCCCTATGTATGTTGTATAGCTTTGGGTTGCCTTGGTTTGAACATGAATTCAAAAAACCCTAAATAGAAACTTAGAGAAGTCAAAACCCCAGTGGTCCTCGCGCAAATCTCTTACAGATATGCAGGTAAAAGCTTCCAGGAAAAAGTGTTCGGTGAATCTAAATCGGACTATACGCGGTATTTCTGACTTGTCTGAGGGGACGTTTGAGGAACGTTCTATCTGCTAAAATGTCCTACCTACCTGCTTTGCTGCACGCTTTTCGTCGTCCATCTTGCTTTTTTCTGTTTTGCAGAAGACGGACGTATCGGGTGTAAGTAGTTAGAGAAACCTTTGCGCATGCCTTTGTGACGTTATAAAATCTCAGTAAAATTAGTCATTTGGGAGCGCGCGCAAATCGGCGGTTTATGCAAGATTCATGAAAAGTTGGACGTATATAATCATAGTATATATTTTTCTGTACATTCTCATTAGATAGTTTTTCCACTGTACTAACTGTACAAAGCAAACAAAAACCTCCTAGTGACATTGTACAATATATTTAAATGCTTATAACTTGCCTACTAATTCGTGACAGAAAAATCAACCGCCTCATCGCCTTCCGCTGGCCAGACGACAACAGACACTGGGGAAGAAGATTTTCCGGGCCTTCGTCGGTTGGCTGAGTTATTGGCGCATGCGCATAAACCACTTCCTCCCAATGGTTTCATTGTGAATCAAATCTGGCTGCAAGCGTCAATGTAGCCAGCGCAGCTGGCTCTCGAGTTTTTCGAGGAAGGATCTCTACGCGAAGCGCGGCCCGGAGCCGAGTTCCAGGGCGCGTCGATTTCGTGCGCGCCCCATATCTGCTTGTAACCGACTCCTTCCTGTGCGCCTCGATTTCGCGCGCGCCCAGCGTGTTTGAATAAGGTATGTTTGTAAAAAAATTGACTGACAAGCGAAAATTTGTCTAACCCAATGTAATTTCCCCTGAAAACCGAGTGGGAAACTAAAGTTCGTGGGTCTGTTACAGAGGGTTTTTTTGGATCTGGTGGCGGCGGTGCTACTATTTTGGGGCGTCGCTGCTGTGTGGTCGCTAAATATATCATCACTGTATATATGCCATTGGTATCCGTGATGTTGGTGTTAGCCCTTTAGGGAACATTCTAGCCTTGTTTGTTGTTTTTTATATGTTATGTGTCCCCCAGTTTTGTCCGACTGCCTTTGTAAACACGTCCGGCCTTCCCGAGCTTGGCCAAATCGAATACCGCGACGGTGGCGAGCTGGTGCCCCCTGTACGTGTGGTTCACTCCTTCGGGTCACACCCAAAACAAAAAAAAACAAGGGGCACTGTCTGGTGGTCACTGAGTCGCTACCGAACAATTTTAATTTAAAACTTTTTTTAAGTTAAAACTGAGTACCTTCGGGTTAGCGGCTGCTAGGGCAGTGCTTGTCCCCCCAAAGAAAAGTCCTAACATCTCGCCCAAAATATGGCAGTGATGTTAGCGTTGTGCGGGTATCGACGTCACGTCGTCACCCAGAACTGTAGGTGAGCTCGTCCAGCCCTCATGCTTCCTCAAGGTTCATCTCGTAACAGAGAAATCTCGCTCAGAAGGTGGAACAGGGCTGGCTGTACTTACACAGCCATTCGCTTTTTTTCGTCACGAGCGTAACTCTACACGTGAAAGTCCTTGTAATTTGCAACCACTAGTACAGTCGAGAGCTCGAGCTATTGGTACAGTGAAAAAGCTGTACTATTGACATATTCTGGATCGAAATTCTGTATATTTAAAACAACTCCTAAATTATTGTAAATTTATAGTTATCCTTTAAGGATGGATCTTACTGGAATGCAAGAGCGCCGGACGCAAGCGGAAGGGAAAATTGAAATAATAGCGACACAAGCGCAAGCTTATTCTCGTACCCAGAGCTCCCCAGCTCATCTCGCAGGGGAGACATCCATTGAGGGCCGTCGCTGATTGGCTGACTTTGAACGTGTGAGCATGCGCTGAAAATCTTTCTCTCAGCGGCTCTGTATTAAATCTCGCGCATGCGCAGCGCCTGTGGCTGTCACCACTCACCAGAGCCTCCCCCGCGAGGTTACGAGCCGAGGAGCTCTAGGTACGAGAATGGCGCAAGCCCCAAATCAACATTGATTAGTTGCTTGCGCTTGGGTTCGCTTGATTTTACACAAGACGCAAGCGCATGCGCATGGGAGCACAACAGTTTTGTTTGTGCTTGCGTTCTAGTGTGAACAAAAGGAAAATGCACGAATTTAATATCCTTGCGCTTGTGTCTGCGCTTGCGTTCTAGTGTGAACCACAAAAGAGAAATGTACGAATTTGATATACTTGCGCTTGTGTCTGCGCTTGCGTTCTAGTGTGAACCACAAAGGGAAATGTATGAATTTGATATCCTTGCGCTTGTGTCTGCGCTTGCATTCTAGTGTGAACCACAAAAGGGAAATGTATGAGTTTGATATCCTTGCGCTTGGTGTCTGCGCTTGCGTTCTAGTGTGAACCACAAAAGGGAAATGTATGAGTTTGATATCCTTGCGCTTGTGTCTGCGCTTGCATTCTAGTGTGAACCACATAAGGTAAATGTATGAGTTTGATATCATTTTCGCTTGCGTCTACGTTTGCGTTCCAGTGAGACATCAAAGATAATTGCACTTGATTAAGCTGGCTCTAGCAACCGCGCACTAGTCTGGATGATGGGGGGGGGGAGGGTCTGGATGTCGATTGTCGGTTAAAATTCTTGAAAAAAAAGTCGGTAGTCGGTTAAAATGTGCGGGGTTTTTTCGTCAATCGGTAAAACTAAGTTAACATTAATCTCGCAAAGTTTAACTATGTGTATTTATTATCACTGGAGTGCTGCCAGTGCATGACTAAGGGTTGGTTTTCACTACGACATAAGCGAAGTAAGCATAAGAAGAACGGAAGCCTTTGATCCTCGTGCTTAGTCTTATGTCGTAGTGAAAAACCGCAGTAAAGATAATAGTACTAGTTAATTTGAAAAACCAAGTCTTTCTTTGCTTCTTTTGGTTTGTTTACTGAATGGCTTCCACTTCCTATTCGCTAGTGAATAGCTCTCTAATTATTAGTGTTTTCCTTGGTGTTTACGGTCAATGAGGGATTTTGGAGCGGAGTGGATAGCTTTTCACAGGTCAACTCGGTGCCGGTGGTAAGGCCATTTGTTTTTTGTGATAAAATGATGGAAGTAATTTTGAACTGCTTTTGAGAGTCGGGCAAGTAATATAAATCATTTGCCTGTCCATACCAATGCAAATTCAGCATTTACTTGACTTGAGGGAAAAAAATAGGGACCATACTTCCAGACAAAGAGCTGAAGCGTCGTATGGCGACCGTACGGTTCTTACGCCCACGCCAGAGGTTTCGGCCCTGACAGTCGCTATCCTTGTGTTGAATTGCTCAGTAGCTACAGCGGCGGACAAAAGTATCGTAAACACCCGTTCCCCCTTCCAATGTTGGAGTATGCCAATTTGAATTGAACGCTGCGCGCACCAAACAACATTGAACAGGGGAGCGGGGAACAGCCTGGATAGCAAGTGTTTACTTATTTTTGGCCCCCATTGTCTGAGCTGAAATCGATACCTGGCATTCGTCAAAATGACAGTTTAGTCAAGGATAACGTGACCTAATAGTGTCGCGCAAGAGCCGGTTTTTCGTCATTACGCGATACATTTTTGCTCAAAATTTCGCTAACATAGGCAAAAGTTACGAATTTGAGTCTCATAATGAAAGCACAATAAATTTAGGCAACTTATAGAGGAGAAAAATAAAACAGATTATCTGAAGAACGAGCTCTGTACTATAATTCACGATAGAAGGATCAAGCAAAGTTAACGGTACTTGACAAAGGAGCGCAATAGGCTGAGCATCGGTGTGTGTTTTGAAGATTTGGCCGATTTAATTCTTTAAGAGAATGTAGTAATATTCGAAACTGAAATCTATAAAGTATTGTTAAAGTCTTAGGACAAATTGTACAAATAATAGGACGAAAGGAAAGCCAATCAGACTCAAAATTACTAGCGAGTTACCAGCGAAGTTTTCTGGAAGTTCAGTTACAAAAAAATCAAAGGCTATCAGTTTAGTTATTGTAATGGAAACATCTCACGAAAGCAAGAATAATGTTCAAAAGCGAGGTTTCTGAGATGTCAAAAGCAATGACAAGAAATTAACTCGATGCTTTTTCCATGCGCAACTACCTCGGGCCTTCTACGGACGCCAAATATGCAAATACATATGGTTAAACAAGCACCACCACATTACACTTAACCGACTTAACCGTTCATTTAAACTCGCCAAAATGTCTTCGTTTTATCCACATTTTAAAGTTTAAGCTTTTGAAATGGCTAGCAATCTAGCGCTATATTCGACATACAGGGTTAGAACTTTGTTTACCTTTGAGCATGTAAGAAAAATATTACGGTTAAGTTGAATGGTTAAGCTGCTCATAATGATAAGAAGACAAGTATTACACTTTATATTATATTGTCGCTAATGGTTTACCACGCTTTTTACTTCATTAAAACTGTATTTTTCTGTCGCCTTTTTGGTTGAGGACAAATAATGTAGTGTTAGTGAAGATATAGTGATATTTTTATCCTAGTTTGAAATCAATTATCCCGGAGAACCAAGGTTTTTCTAATGGTTAAGTCAAATGGCGGCAACTTACCATTTACCGATGGCACATGGCCCTGTACCAGACAGAGTGCTGTATCTCGTTAAGAAGCAAACAAACAAACAAGTAAACTTCCCCCGTGCTGCGGATTGAGAATTGTAAACTCTCCCTTTATCTAGAATCTCGTGGTTAAAACTAGCTGTAAGATTTTTTGCCTTTAATAACTTCGCAGTTGGCGCAAACTATCAGCTCAAACACCCCGTGCAAAACGATGACATCGACAGAAAACATCAAGCGAAATATTTTAAGAATCGAGCAGAAGCGTTTGAAAAACTGTTCTGTATGTTCTGAATAATATGAAAGCACTGGTTTAGGAATAAATTTTCTCCTAAACACCATTTTTTGGGAAACTTTAGGGGCAACAAATAAGCCCTCATTTGCGTGTGATTTCAGACAGTCACGTATTATTTTTCCAAGTGCCTAAAGTAGGCTAGTGCGCATGCGTTACTTCACTCAGACAGCGGCGGACAAAAGTATCGTAAACACCCCGTTCCCCCTTCCAATGTTGGAGTATGCCAATTTGAATTGAACGCTGCGCGCACCAAAACAACATTGACAGGGGAGCGGGGAACAGCCTGGATAGCAAGTGTTTACTTATTTTTGGCCCCCATTGTCTGAGCTGAAATCGATACCTGGCATTCGTCAAAATGACAGTTTAGTCAAGGATAACGTGACCTAATAGTGTCGCGCAAGAGCCGGGTTTTTCGTCATTACGCGATACATTTTTGCTCAAAATTTCGCTAACATAGGCAAAAGTTACGATTTGAGTCTCATAATGAAAGCACAATAAATTTAGGCAACTTATAGAGGAGAAAAATAAAACAGATTATCTGAAGAACGAGCTCTGTACTATAATTCACGATAGAAGGATCAAGCAAAGTTAACGGTACTTGACAAAGGAGCGCAATAGGCTGAGCATCGGTGTGTGTTTTGAAGATTTGGCCGATTTAATTCTTTAAGAGAATGTAGTAATATTCGAAACTGAAATCTATAAAGTATTGTTAAAGTCTTAGGACAAATTGTACAAATAATAGGACGAAAGGAAAGCCAATCAGACTCAAAATTACTAGCGAGTTACCAGCGAAGTTTTCTGGAAGTTCAGTTACAAAAAAATCAAAGGCTATCAGTTTAGTTATTGTAATGGAAACATCTCACGAAAGCAAGAATAATGTTCAAAAGCGAGGTTTCTGAGATGTCAAAAGCAATGACAAGAAATTAACTCGATGCTTTTTCCATGCGCAACTACCTCGGGCCTTCTACGGACGCCAAATATGCAAATACATATGGTTAAACAAGCACCCACCACATTACACTTAACCGACTTAACCGTTCATTTAAACTCGCCAAAATGTCTTCGTTTTATCCACATTTTAAAGTTTAAGCTTTTGAAATGGCTAGCAATCTAGCGCTATATTCGACATACAGGGTTAGAACTTTGTTTACCTTTGAGCATGTAAGAAAAAATATACGGTTAAGTTGAATGGTTAAGCTGCTCATAATGATAAGAAGACAAGTATTACACTTTATATTATATTGTCGCTAATGGTTTACCACGCTTTTTACTTCATTAAAACTGTATTTTTCTGTCGCCTTTTTGGTTGAGGACAAATAATGTAGTGTTAGTGAAGATATAGTGATATTTTTATCCTAGTTTGAAATCAATTATCCCGGAGAACCAAGGTTTTTCTAATGGTTAAGTCAAATGGCGGCAACTTAACCATTTACCGATGGCACATGGCCCTGTACCAGACAGAGTGCTGTATCTCGTTAAGAAGCAAACAAACAAACAAGTAAACTTCCCCCGTGCTGCGGATTGAGAATTGTAAACTCTCCCTTTTATCTAGAATCTCGTGGTTAAAACTAGCTGTAAGATTTTTTGCCTTAATAACTTCGCAGTTGGCGCAAACTATCAGCTCAAACACCCCGTGCAAAACGATGACATCGACAGAAAACATCAAGCGAAATATTTTAAGAATCGAGCAGAAGCGTTTGAAAAACTGTTCTGTATGTTCTGAATAATATGAAAGCACTGGTTTAGGAATAAATTTTCTCCTAAACACCATTTTTTTGGGAAACTTTAGGGGCAACAAATAAGCCCTCATTTGCGTGTGATTTCAGACAGTCACGTATTATTTTTCCAAGTGCCTAAAGTAGGCTAGTGCGCATGCGTTACTTTCACTCAGACAGCGGCGGACAAAAGTATCGTAAACACCCCGTTCCCCTTCCAATGTTGGAGTATGCCAATTTGAATTGAACGCTGCGCGCACCAAACAACATTGAACAGGGGAGCGGGGAACAGCCTGGATAGCAAGTGTTTACTTATTTTGGCCCCCATTGTAGATACCAATGGGTGAGAGTACGCCCGGCCACCAGACCATATAAGGACGCCCCTTGTACCGTTAGTGAACAATCAACTAATTTACTATGCATCACCAACGTATTTATAGGTCTGAAGAGTGTGTTAGAGATCCATGTGGGACACGTTGTGGTTTTTCTTTTTAATTAGTAGTAGCTTATCTCGCGATAATGCAGAAATGGTTTTCACAGTTGCCGTTTAGCATGTTTTAATAATATTCCAATAATAGGCATTAAATTGACACGGGAATGAGTTTCTTATGAGTTGTCCGTTTGCGCATGCGCACACACGTCATCTTAATTCTTGTCTAATTTTATTTCCGTGAACAGACGACCATTAATCCCCTGAAAGATCATTTAAGGATGCCCAGGCTCAGCGCGAGCGTAAACATAGACGTGAATAAGTCCTTGCAATCTGTAACAGGTCAAAAATCTGACCATTTACATATTCTGGAAATGTACAATCCGTTTGTAAATTTATAGTTATCCCTTCAAAATAAGCCCAAAATAATTAGATGATAAAGCTGGCTCTAGCAAAACCGCGCACTTTTAAATAATACGATCCTTCAGATACGGTGTGCCCCACATTGGAACCAGCTCCCAATCGAGATGAGAAGCTAATCACTATCAGTGGAGGATCAGGGGGGTGCGTTTGGTGCGGACTCGATCTGAGAGCAAGCAGAACACGCCGTACACATGGCGAAAGGCTCTCCTTGAGGGTGTAGTGCGGTTTTGAGGAACATATCGAACGGCGTCGCGAGAAGGGGCTCTCCCGGCGGAAACCTCGCCATCCACTTGCATTTGTGCCGAATCTGTGCCTCGCGAATCGGACTTACACCACATGGTGCTCGATCAGTTCTTATATGGAGCGGATTTCAGATGAAATGTTGAAAAATAAACGCAACTACAAAATCACTAAGAAATCAGTGGAAGTCAGTCTGCTATGTTTATGGAAATATGCCTGGTTGGATTTTAAATTTCGTGTTTAGTGCGCATGTGATTTTAGTCCGAAGTTCTTGATTTCTTTTCTTTAACAAGAACATTCGGACTAAAATTAAATCGCATGTGCCTTCAAAACGAAATATAAACTCCAACTAGTCCCATTCTGGAGATCATATCCCCAGCTAAACAATATCCGATCCATTTTCGATCTAAATCGAACGTGATTTGGCAAAGACGGTTCAACTACTTACTTACTTATGCCCATTGCCCCCTGCGGAGCATAGGCCATCGATAAGCTTCCTCCAGCGCACGCGATTCTGGGCTTTCCTTCCAAGCTCTGTCCAACTTAGTCCTACTTCCTGTATTTCCCTCTCTAAGTCCCTTCTCCAGCTATTTCTTGGGCGACCTCGACTTCTTTTCCCCTGAGGGTTCCAGCAAAGAGCCTGCCTCGTGATGTTATTGGCAGGCTTTCTGAGGGTATGGCCCAGCCAACCCCACTTTCTCCTCCTTATCTGTATCTCCACCGCCTCTTCTCCTGTCCATTCCCATAGCTCAACGTTGGTGACTTTATCCTTCCAGCATATTCCCAAGATTCTTCTTAGACAACTGTTCACAAACGTCTGGATCTTGCCTAGCATCTTCTTCGTCAGCCTCCATGTCTCGGCACCGTAGAGCAGTACAGACTTTACATTAGATCTAAATATGCGCAGCTTAGTCCCTAGAGATAGTTCTTTAGATGCCCATACGTTTTTCAACATGAGGTACACTGTTCTTGCCTTCCCGATCCTTGTCAACACGTCCTTGTCTGCACCCCCATTGGTGTTTACCACGCTCCCGAGATAAGTAAACTCCTTCACATCTTCCAGTTCTTGTCCGTTAGTCATTACCGGTGTCTCACTTGTGGTGTTCATCCGCATCACCTTGTCTTTCCTATATTTATCCTAAGACCAACCTTAACCGACTCCTCAGCTAGCCGAGATGTTTTCTCCTGCATTTGCAGCTGGCTGTGGGATAATAGTGCGAGGTCATCGGCGTAGTCCAGGTCATGAAGCTGTTCCCAGGGAGTCCACTGTATGCGTTGTTACCTGTCTTGGTGACTGTCCTCATGATCCAATCGATTGCAAGTAGGAAAAGGAAGGGGATAGTAAACACCCTTGTCGCACCCCGGTTCTCACTTCAAAGGGATCCGAAAGTTGTCCCTCATGTGCTACGCGGCAGTTCATCCCCTCGTAGCTTACCTTTATCAGAGTAACGAGTTTCTCTGGAATTCGTAATAGCGCAGAAGCCTCCACAGTGTCTCCCGATCTACGCTGTCAAAAGACGGTTCAACAGGCGAAACATAAAATACAATGCGAGAGAAAAAACACTTTGTACAGTAACGATTTACATTAGATAACTCAAGTTTCGTGGGATAACTAATGGTTTAGGTTGACAAATTATCAAATAAACTCTTGAGCAAGTCTCGCAAAGTCTCCCGCTCCTGTCCTCTTTCCCAGAAAACACGGTCGAACTCCCGATTCCCGAAGATTCTCTGAAAATTCCCGACACTTTTTTATCTCCAGAAAAAGCCATCTAAGGGCTGTGTTACCCCCGTTAAAAAGTAGGCAGGTCTAATAGTGACCCAAATCCCAAGATTCATAAGGCAACGATTACACGCAGACGAGGAACCGTTTATAAAAAATTCCACTGTTAGAAGTTCGGCTCGCATTAGCAAACACGGGTAATTCACAACACTTGGTGAAAAGTGCCGATGGTAGAAACTGTTGTCTTACTGTACCTGTTGAAAATTATGGGTTTAGCGGAGAGGTTGGAGGGCGTAACAAGGGGGGGGGGGGGCACAGGGGGCCCGCCCCCTCCCCCCTTTCTCGGGGATTTCCTATACATTTACTGTATCTGCTGGAGGAAATTTGAAATTTTTCGTCCCATGTTTTCACTATCCCCCCCCCCCCCCCCCACCACCCCCAACCAAAATTCCTGGCTACGCCCCTGGGTTGGTTATGATTGATGTGTGTAGAAGGAACCATTTCTAAAAAAGCGCCAGAAATAGAAAAGGTTACAAACTGAAGTGACCGGATACTACAGGACACCATATAAATAGAGGACATTACACGGTGGCGCGAAGATATGAGTTTTATTTTCGAGTGGCAAGAACAATACAAATGCGCGCATCGAATGAGATATGAAAATGGAAATATGTCACTCAGGTCCCGGATTTAGCTTCGTATGAGATCTACGAGTGGCGTATTTCCCAGTAAAACACTCGTGTCTATATAATAAGCGTAGATACTTCACGCCAATACACCTATGCGTTAGCTTGTGTGAAGTCCCCAAAAACCCAAAATGGGTGAAAACAATTTCAGTTGCCGCGTACCTCGTAGAAATGTCTGGCTACGCGCCTGCCACACCGTACACGCGAAATATGCCACACTGAGGTCAAGATCCACGAATAACCTGATTGGTTAGACAGTTGAACTGACGCAACCAAAAAAACGCAAACAGAAAATGTATCGACGAAAAGTCTAAGAAAAATTGCCACGCGAACCTAGTTGTGAAAACGAATACAAAACTGATGAACGTTATCATTAAAGGGTTTCCCTACTTACCTTTTGTTGTTCTTCCATGTTGGCTAGTTTTTTCTCGCATGAAACTGACAAAACTTTGCGCATTAGCAGTTGTGATGCAAAGTAACGAATTCTAATGTAGTAGCATTCGAATGCGCGCGTGGAACATCCTCTCAAAGAGAACGTTTCTACCCAACTTGACTTCGCCGTGAATTGGAAAGGGCTACCCTTTGTTCCTGAAATTTTCACACTCTTAATGATGAAAAACATTTCAAACGTTATTAAGCTGATTATTAGAGACCAAGTCAATCAAGGTGTGTGGATGGGTACGATGTGGAAATAGGCAAGCTAACTTATGAATACTCACTGTACGAGGACTATCTGTTGGCGCCATGTCCGTCGCGCTGTGCCCGAGAGTATATACAACAGTTAGGAAGTGTCCGATCAGGTAAGAGTTGGAACTACACCAGCTAACTGAATGTAAATACTCATTGTACGCGAGGACTATCTGTTGGCACCATGTCCGTCGCGCTGTGCCCGAGGGTATATACAGCAGTTAGGAAGTGTCCGGTCAGGTACGAGGTGGAACTACACCAGCTAACTGAATGTAAATACTCATTGTACGCGAGGACTATCTGTTGGCACCATGTCCGTCGCGCTGTGCCCGAGGGTATATACAGCAGTTAGGAAGTGTCCGGTCAGGTACGAGGTGAAACTACACCAGCTAACTGAATATAAATGCTCATTGTACGCGAGGACTATCTGTTGGCACCATGTCCGTCGCGCTGTGCCCGAGGGTATATACAGCAGTTAGGAAGTGTCCGGTCAGGAACGAGGTGAAACTACACCAGCTAACTGAATGTAAATACTCATTGTACGCGAGGACTATCTGTGGGCACCATGTCCGTCGCGCTGTGCCCGAGGGTATATACAACAGTTAGGAAGTGTCCGGTCAGGTACGAGGTGGAACTACACCAGCTAACTGAATGTAAATACTCATTGTACGCGAGGACTATCTGTTGGCACCATGTCCGTCGCGCTGTGCCCGAGGGTATATACAACAGTTAGGAAGTGTCCGGTCAGGTACGAGGTGGAACTACACCAGCTAACTGAATGTAAATACTCACTGTACGCGAGGACTATCTGTTGGCGCCATGTCCGTCGCGCTGTGCCCGAGGGTATATACAGCAGTTAGGAAGTGTCTGGTCAGGTACGAGGTGGAACTACACCAGCTAACTGAATGTAAATACTCATTGTACGCGAGGACTATCTGTTGGCACCATGTCCGTCGCGCTGTGCCCGAGGTTATATACAGCAGTTAGGAAGTGCCTTGTCAGGTACGAATTTGAACTACACCAGCTAACTGAATGTAAATACTCACTGTAGCCCGGGACTGTAGCAGGGACAGCCTGGGTGAAGACATCCACCTAAAGAGGAAGCTTCGACGCAGATTGACCCCGCTACAGTAAATTTGACAGGGCGAGCGTTTTTGATTATGAAATGATTATAAGATATTAGGAAGGCGAGAAGGGTGTGTAGTCACGTGGACGTGGAGCTAGAAAATATACCTCAAGTAGGGGGATCCTCTGTTTACAGTCTGAACTCATTTGCATAAGCAGGGTCTGATTCTGAATGAGCTCCAAAATTATTAGCACTGAATATCAGTTAAAGCGGATAACAAATAATGCCTACGCAGAAAATTTGAAGGTTCTACAATCAGTTGTAACGGCGCAGTTAAACTTGTTCATTTTAGAGAGAACATGATAGAGTTCAATGTGAGCTTATGAGCTTTTTGCCATACAGCAATCAAATAAATAAATATGCGAAGTTTTTAGTAAATTGCAGTAACTACATTTTAATTTTAATACTGCAATTTCGTTAGCTATAAAACGGATAAATGTTCCTAGCATTTCAGAGTCGATAAGCTGACATCCACAGCTTTTATTTTATTATTGGCAAATAAGAAAAACGTTTTGCATGGACGATAATTTGGACCTTGGCACGAAGTCAAAATAGGCTTTTTTCATTAAATGTTGAAAACGAAACGGCAATGAGAAATGCATGGAATATTATTGGGAAAGTTGTTGTACTTCATCCAAAAGTCGTTTGAAGACGAGTTACGGTCACGAGAAACAACAGGCGCGTAACTGTACGTCAGTACGTCAGTTACTTGAAAAATCGTTCTGCTACAGAAATGCGGTAGCCTGGGAAAGCCGACACCACTAAGCGCTTGCCGAAAGAGTTTCCCGCAAAGAGACGTCTGCGCGTTCAAACCACACATTCCATACTGATGACGTATTTTGACCCAGATCTGATCAAAAGAGTTACCTGACCAATTTAACTATTTTGATATTTAATGTTTGTAGCACACAAACAAGTTATAGTAAGGAATTCAAATAAGACGAAAAAATATGCAACGTTGAAATTGGCCACGTAATTCTTTTGACCAGAATTGGTTCAAAATGCGTCATCAGTATGGAATGTATACACCGAATTAAAATATTAGTCCAGTCGATCTACGCTCAAAAAGGGGTCAACCGGGAACTAATTGCAACAAAAGCTTTTTCGACGGTTTTGTACTACCTTTAGTCCCCAAACGAACATACTGAAAGTCCCAAAAAATCGGAGTTCAGGAAAACGCCGAAAACGGCAATTGAAAATTCCCATACAAGGCTTGTATGAAAAACCACAGGGAACCCAAATCTCGAAAAATGCACAATATTTAAATAAACTCGTTTTGTGAAACTTTCGAAAATATAAATTATTCATATTATTCCAAAACATAATTTTGAACATAAATGGCACACGTTTTAGTTGTTTTCTGGTATTTTTTACATAATCACTCAATTCTATTTTCGCAAGAGTCTGAGATCTGGAAATATTAGGCGCCGGCTAGAAACACTTTTGATCGCTAAATTATCTCCGTTGATAGCCATACTAATTCTCAGCTATGTTAATGCCTGGGTCTCAGTTGCTTTCAAAATGGCGGCTCAAAAACCTTAGGGGGTGGTCTATTTCGAGAACTTTTAATCTTTACCATTCATTTATTATTTAGAATTGTTGTTCGGCAAAAAGTAAACAAATTCCTATTTACATCCCCATGGCAACGTGGAATGTGACCTTTGAACTCCAAAGAAAGGAAATTTTAAAAACTGCTTCGCGAGGAAAGGAAAGGCAAAAAAATTTAAGGATATTAAGATGTTATGTAATTAATGCTAGGACAAGTATCACTGGTCCAACTAGATATGATGTCCATTTAATCAGGAAACCTATTTTTGGACATTCTGAAATATGATATCTGCTAATAACTTCGTTAATGAAAACATTATGCACGATATCTAGTTGGACTGATAAACTTCAGGGTATGGCCTATTACTTTCATTTACTTTAATCGCAGGTTTGTTTGCATTTTCCACTCCTCGTCAAGCTTTGAAACGAAAATTTTTGAAACAGAGGTCAAAGGTCGGGCTTTTATTTCTATGGTAACAGCAACTTATTAATTTATCAAGGACGTTGAGGTCTTTAATATTGTAAGGGAATTGGACGGATAAGTTGGTCGTATCTTTACTAAGAATGAATCTAATGCTAAACAGGGCGTGGTCCCTTTGACCCAGGCATTAAAGTGCCTGAGTTTCAGATTAACAAATATTTGATGACAACATGGGTTACCCAGACTAAAAATCAAAATAATTTGGATCGAGATCGTTTAATTGACACCGTTTGTCATGACTGGTTTCCTCAAGCCCTCAAACACTTCAAAGTCAAGGCAAGTTGGATTTTTCCATCCAGCGTATATATATGTTAATATATTTTACATATTTTTAGACACCAAAGTCCCTGAATTCCTCTTCAGTTAAGAGCCACAATAAGCAATAGTTTGAAAGAGGTGGCTAGTTTTAGTGCTATAGCTTAGCTTGCCTTCTCTTAAGTATTGTCTCGGTCCGTGTTCTCAGCAAAAGACACCACTTTGCGCCCCTACGGGATAGAAAAGGCACGCGCGGTCTTCAAGAAGCATGTCAGCTTTCCATACTTGCGTCAGCAAGTAGCAATATTCGTCTCCCTAAAGTGGTACAATAAACAAACAGCTCGAAAGGGGAAATGTTATTGACTGTGTCTATGATGGCAAACCGGGCAAGGGACTAGAAGCTGGACATGATTTAAGGTACCGGTGCGGTCTGAGAAACGGACCGGACAGGCGAGACCACGGTCGTCCATCCAACCACAGAATCTCCTTCCAACATCCACTGTTGCTGAAAATTACAGCCACGAGTCAGACAGTGAAACAGTGAAGCTCAATGTATGAAGATTGGGGATAGAAATTGCGCGGTGACATTATGCATCGCCAGGCCCGTAGCATTCTTGGAGAGGGGTTCGTTGTCCTCAGTTTCAAAAAACGGCAAATCCTGTACAAACCAAATTAATAACATTTTGTCGTGTTTCCTTCCTGTTTTGTGACCAAAAGCCTGATTTTTCTGGCCCCAAGTGGGTTCGTTCGAACCTTTGAAACCCCCTCCTACGGGCCTGATCGTATCGCCCTCGACATCACTCTGACCCAGCGGCTCCACAGTGACCTCCACATTGGACGCTGCAACGGAATTCCGGACTGCAGTAATTTCCGGTGCTCTTGTCCGAAAGCACGACCTTTGAGCTTTGAACTGAACTGTTTGCGGATAATGTAAGGGATCCGCGCGTGCACCAACTCCCTATGGCGTCTTTGATGAGGGTCTACGGACTGAGACCAGGTCAACTGGTCCCAATGGCCTCCTCTTTGGTGATGGCTATTTATTAACACTGAATATAAATTCAGGGACATTATTTTCTAACAATATGTCATCTATATCAACATACGCTAGAAATAAGAAGCCAACTTGCCTTGAGTTTGAGGGTTTCAGGAACCATTTAACGTGTCAGTTAGACGATCTCGTGATATCTCAGGGTCCTGAAGGGGGGGTCCCAATCCGTTTCCCGGCCGTTTTTTTCGCAAAATCCCGTTCCCATTAGGTAAAATCCCGTTCCCGGTAGGACCAGTCGGTAAAATCCCGGCGCACGAAAACTGTGATGCTAAAATTGAGATTCCTGCTTTTATCGGTACTATATCTTGCTCTTGTAGGTTTGTTATGCATGCCGCAAATGACGAAATTGTTATTATTGCAACCAAATGACGAATTGCTATGCTTGTAATGTCGATTTCTTTCCAACATAGTGATTGTCCGCCAGGCCTATCACTATAAAGGCTTTTCGTGATCCCCCTATTTGAACTAATGGGATATATTTTACAGGAATTTCTCTTCTGTTGCGCGTGAAGCGCGCCCTGTTTTAATTGATAAACGAATTTCATCAAGCCTCAGAAAAAAGGTAGATGAACATTGCATTTTTGTGTGTGTAGCAAATAAAGCCTGTAGTTTGTATTCTTCGTGCACGACGCAAATGACGAAATCGTCATATTTGCCGCCCTACTGATGAATTTCTATGTTCGTAACGTCGATCTCACGCTTACGGGCTTGTTTCGAACATAGTTTAATTGCCTGCCAGGCCGATCACTGGAGGGCTTTTCGCGAGGAGTTTGTTTTTCCTCGCCAAGATACAAATGTTCTTGTAACGGGCATTCCATTTAAATGGCACGAGCATATTGTCTTCGTTTGCGGGAGATCTCAAACGCAATGTTTCTTCCTTATGCGAAATTTTTAACGTATTGAAATAAGAGAACTACAAAAATGCAAGTGATATAGAAATTGCTGGAATAACTCCGCAGGAAATTTCTTGTGATCCCCCCTTCCAGGGCTTCAGGTTTCGAGAGTTCTCCCCTTTCGCTCGCCCCAAAATGAAATGATCCTCTGCCCGTATGATATCTCGTCCTCAATTTTGATACAAAAGATATGTCATACGAATCTATTCAAAAAGTGGTTCCGCCGTTTTGAAAATGCCTAATGCCAAGTTATCAAACCGTTGACCAAAACCTCGCAGATTCCGAGGGACCAAAAAAAGCAAAACGAGGGTCTTTATTTAGAAGGGGCGAGAAGTGTAATTCTATTTTCAGATAGCCTGCTGTTAGGATACTCTAAACAGTCTTAAAATGCGAAAAATGGTATAAATTGACGACTTTTTATTAGGATACACAGGATATACAAGGAGAGATTTGCAAAATCTCGTTCCCGTTGAAGCATCTTGATTCCCATTCCGGTAGACAAATCCCGTTCCCGGTAACCCAAATCCCGTTTTCCCGGCCGAAAAAAAGGCGAATCCCGGCTCCCGTTTTACCCCTTCAGGACCCTGATATCTCGATCCCATTAATCCCAATTTTTATTTTTCTCTTGTTATTTTCTTAAATGTCTGCGTAACCCATGTGAACATCAAATAGTTGTTAATCTGAGATAGTATGGTTATCAAGGGAGATAATTTATCGAACAAAAGCGTCACTAGCTGGCGCCTCTTTTAGATCCAGCATCAAACTCTGAGAAAATAAAATTGAGTGATTTTAATAAAAAATACGAGAAGGCGACTAAAACTTGTACTATTTTTGTTCAAAATTGTGTTTCGGAATAATTCTAATCATTCGTATTGTCGAAAGTTTCATCAACGGACTATATTTTAAGATCGTGCATTTTTCGAGATTTGGGCTCCCTGTGGTTTTTCATACAATTAACCCTTGTATGGGAATTTTCGATTGCCGTTTTCGGCGTGTTCCTGAACTCCGATTTTTTGGGACTTTTAGTATGTTCATTTGGGAAATAAATGTAGTACAAAACCGTCGAAAAGCTTTTGTTGCAATTAGTTCCCGGTCAAACCGTAGATTGACTGGACTATATGGCGCCGAGCTCGACAAGCTATTGTTCTGGACTGACTGGCCTAGAAATCAAGAGCCAAACACAAAAGCCTTTTTGCACGCATTCGAGGCTAGCCATTCTAGAACAATGGTTTTCCAGCTGGGCGCCATATTTGAATTCTGTGTATATCAGGAGAAACACCTAATTAAAAAAAGGTTGCTTTGGTGTTTGTCCTTCGGTCTTTCAATTATAGCGCGAAACAAAGGATTTATTTGCTTCAGTGACCACGAAACAAAGGCGTTCAAAGACCAAAGACCAATGACCAAAGCAACCTTTTCTGAATTAGGTGTATGTATCACAAGGCAGTCACATGAAGGTACTGTACGACGCATCATGCATATTTTAATGTTGTTTTTGATTTTCTATAACTTTTGTATTTTTTTATTTACACGGTTCTTTACGAGGCTTTTAACTTTTTTTTTTTTTTTTTAATGTTTTGGATGTTTTTGGATTTTGGATTTTTGTATTATTTTTTCGTTTTGTGGTATCATTGTTTCATGATATCTTTATATTTTTTTGGGGTTTTCATAGTTTTGTATTTTTTTTGTCTTTTTAAATAATAATATGAAATAACACATAAAACTGAAACTAGATTCTAGTGGCGTCTGACTCTTCGTCTGAAGAATCGTCTGACCCTTCGTCTCAATCGCCTCCAGAAGCCTAGCGGTTTCTCAGCTCCCTCCTCCCGCTCCTTGTCTCCTTCCACATCATCGCTTCCCAAGTCATCGCTTCCCAAGTCATCGCCTCCCACGTCATCGCCTCCCTCGTCTACATTCTTTAAGAGAAGCAAATCATGGTCGGCGAAACAGGATGGATTGAGAAGTAGCGAGATTATATATGATATTTGTTTTCGAGATTATTAGCCTTCGCTAAGTTCGGAACGAACTTTCTTGATTTGAGAGATGCGCAGAACAGCTGCGCGACAGGATCTTTTTAAAGCATTCTCGTAACCAGACCTCCACGGCTCGTAACCTCGCGGGGGAGGCTGAATTATCAGCAAACTCGAATACTTTTTATAACTGAATTTCCTCTCGTTTGTATTAAAACCAATACATTTTAGTTTTCCTTTGCCTTGTTGTTTGTTCTTTGTTCTTTGTTCTTTAGTGTCTCTTGTCTATTTGCTTGTCTAGTTTCGTATTGATGTATTTTGTTATAGAGCGGATTTCACATGACTGTCAAGACTTGTTATGTAATTGCGATTGCTTTGCGTTCTCATTGGCTACTCGTTTTTCTCAGCCAATCAAATTGTGTAGTAAATACAATTGTGTAATTACTTAGTAATTGGTTCGGCTTGTGATTGGCTGAGAAAAAAGCCATTTAGGAGCAAGTCGAGATTTCTCTCGATTCTGATTGGCTAGTGATTGCTCAATTGCAATTGTTTTCACGACAGTCATGTGAAAACCGCTCTACTTATTTCTTTTTCAATATTCCTGCTTTGATTGTAGACATTCCGAAATAGCCACTGCTATTGCTAAATAACTCATAACATTTATGATTTTTTTTCTTACGAATCCTTGTATTTTCAGTCTATTACGCGAGTGCTAAATAAAGATGTTGCTGTTGTTGTTGTTGAGGCTCTGGTGACAGCCAGTGACGCATGCGCGAGATTTAATACAGAGCCGCTGAGAAAAAGACCTTTCAGCGCATGCTCCAACGATCAAAATCAGCCAATCAGCGACGACCCTCAATTGGATGTCCCCAGAGCCTCCCCAGAGCAGCTCTGGGTACGAGAAAGTTTTTAGAGCTGTTGTGTCACGGTTATTTGAGTAAATCTGCAAATGCAGTACTATATAAATTTGTATATTGTCACCCAAAATAGCTTAATGCCTCATTCACACCGCCGCTTGAACTAGTTTAGAGGTGGTTTAATTAAACTGATGTTTAAATCCTTATCTACCAAGAGTAGACTGTTCCAAAGACAAAACTGAATAGACTGTACTTTACATGTTACCAAGTGATCATTTAGCTAGTAAGAGATTATCGCAGTAAGGAACCGTGTCATGTTATCAGGCGAAGAAAAACCTTGTTTAATTGAACATGGTTTTGGTGTGAATGGGGTATAATAGTAACACGTGATATTAGTATAGGTGATCACATGGAGCAGAGTACAATTTCACGAGTGTTTTTCAATAGACCTTTTTCCAAAATGGCCGCCGAAATTTCAAATGGATTTTTGTTAAAAATAAACACCAGCACTAGAACACACATCATCACTTATGTAAAACTACAAAATTTCGCTGCATTATATCCAATATCTTCCGAGAAAACGAACGTTGAAAATTTGAAAAATTACAGACGTTTGTATGACTGGGGGTATGCGTCATGCCCCCAGTCATACAAATCTCTGTAAAATTTTCAATTTTCAGACGCTGCTTTCTCAGCCGACATCGGATTTGGCATAACGAAAATTTAAGGTATTACTAATGTGAGGATGCTCTTTCTAGTGCCAGTATTTGATTTTCAGTCAGTTTAATTTTAAGACATGTGAATTTGCGGCGGCCATTTTGGGAAAAGGTGCGCGCTGTTTTTATTTTTGCCTTTTTGTTGTGGTATAAAACAAATGTCCTCTAATTGTCCGTGGTATGTCCTCTTATATACACAACGCCTCGTGAGTCCACAACGTGGTAGATATACTACAGAGTTCAGACCAAGGGGTGGCTAATCTTAAGGTTTTTACAAGAAATATGAGAAATTTAAGAAGTATTGTAGAATGACTGACTCCCCTGATGTCTGTACTCCAACCATCCTCCTATATTTTGCACGTTCTTTTATTTTATTTTATTTTTTGGGAGGGGGGGGGTGTTTTTTTTTGGCGTTAATTTTTTGTTATGTAACGTGTCAACCACTGATATATCAATTGTAAAACACATAGTAATAATATAAGAATATAGTCGATGTATAATATTGTGAGTAGATAGGAGTAGGATAGATAGATAGATAGATGTGTTTAATGTATCTCTTGCAGCCGAAGCTGGGCGCTGTTATATATGTTTTTTGTATGTATTTATGTTTAAAACCTGATTGCCTAATAAAAAAATATAAAAAAAAGAAATATGAGAATAAGACATTTTGCTGAATTGAAGATATACGACCTTACCTGGTTACGAGACTCGATGATACTGAGACATGCAAAGAAAACACAATTATTAGAAAACACAAAAAATATACGACCTTACCTGGTTACGAGACTCGATGATACTGAGACATGCAAAGAAAACACAATTATTAGAAAACAAAAAAAATATACGACCTTACCTGGTTACGAGACTCGATGATACTGAGACATGCAAGGAAAACACAATTATTAGAAAACAAAAAAAATATACGACCTTACCTGGTTACGAGACTCGATGATACTGAGACATGCAAAGAAAACACAATTATTAGAAAACACAAAAAATATACGACCTTACCTGGTTACGAGACTCGATGATACTGAGACATGCAAAGAAAACACAATTATTAGAAAACAAAAAAAATATACGACCTTACCTGGTTACGAGACTCGATGATACTGAGACATGCAAAGAAAACACAATTATTAGAAAACAAAAAAAAATAGACACGGTAAACGTTTCAATGAATTTTCACTATAATAGAATAATAAAATTATAATATATAATAACAAAAATTTATTTCTTATATTGCGTGTCTATCTATAAAAATAATGAAATGCGCATTATATTATCTTAATAGATATGTATATCTAAAATTATTCATAAAAATAAAATAGAAAAATAGATGTATAATATAAAACACTAACACTAACATACCTTTCAAGGAGAGCAATGTCCTGTTAAAGTGCCACTATTATCAAAAATTAGAGTCTCCAATCTTTGCCAATTCTCCATATGTTAGACAGCTTTGCAAAACTAGAACAATGCCGTTTTCCGTTTTTTGATAGCTCTTTTCATTCAAAAGTTATTAAGGTAAGAACGATATGCAAATTAGCATGGGTGATGACGTCACACTCTCAACTTGATCAATGCCTAAATACTAAAAAGAGGTATATCTCTGTACCTCTTGAAGTTAGAGTGCTCAACTTGGCAGAATGAATACTTGACTTGAACAGAGTGATGTGACTCATCAATCAGGGTTGCCACGGCAACCCCCTGGTTCCCAGGCTCCCCAGACAATTTTAGGATTTCCCGATTTTTTCCCGCCCAGATTTCAGAATTAACCAATTTGCTTGTTACTAAAACCGAGCTACTACTAAATAAGATAAGTGGGCATGGCAGTGTAGGTTACAATTGATTTCTTCAAAAGATATAGCCTCATCTAGAATTTTGGATAGGGGTGGTCAGGAACAAAAGCTGTTGCTATGGCAATCAATTAAGGTGAACAAAATTATCAGAAAGAGTGAGTTCAATAACCGTGGCAAGTTTGATAGGATTTGATGCAAATCCAACAAAAATATATATTATCAAATAATTCACCACTTTGTTTGTTGAGAATGTGACGTCATCAAGTCACACTTTGGAGCAATGGCGGCCAAATTTCAATTAACAAATGTCCTCTGATTTTCCGTGGTATGTCCTCTTATATACCACGGAATGACGTAATAGAGTGGTCAAAATGTTGTGGACTCACGAAGCGCAGCCGAGTGGGTCCGCAGTACATTTTGACCACTTTATTACGTCATTCCGTGGTATATAAGAGGACATACCACGGAAAATCAGAGGACATTTGTTTTATACCACAACAAAAAGGCAAAAATAAAAAGGCAAAAGCAGCGCGCGCGCAGCCAAACGGTGTTTTCGTTGGTTCTTTTTAGCGCGCGCGCTTATGATGGCGCGTTCCGTGGTATGTCCTCTTATGTACCCACGGCTGAGAGCCAATCAGAATTCGAGAAACGCGCGCGTTGTGGTATAAACTCTAATATCTTCGGAACCAAAAAAGATTTTTGAAAACAGAAAGAAGCATATTTCTTCTGAGCCTCAGCTCTTTCAAATAAGGCATAAAGTAAATAATTTTCAAACTTGATAATAGTGGCACTTTAAAATGAAATACAAAACGCGGTAAGTAAAGTGTAGTGATTAGTATATATAACAGGACTCCATAATGTCCAATTAAGAAAACATGGATGATTTAGAGGAACTCTAACATTAAGAGTTCCGAGGAATCATCCATTTTTTCTTAATTGGACAAGCATAGAGTCCTGTTATTTATTAATGATATAGTGAATGATAAAAATGCTGAATTGTCCAATTTCAGCGCGCGCGATCCAATTAAAAAATTGGACAACAATGGATTTCGCACTGGATATATAATTAGTGAGGAAATCGGGGTTAGAACGATGTGTTCTTCCCTTGATGCCCCCTGTATCACCTATTGTATTGTTCTGTATCACATTCATCCCCCTCCCCCTCCCTCCATCCTCCCCTTAATCGCTCGTATTACCTTAATCGCGTGGTGTGATAGATCATGTACCCCCTTCCACTTAGCCTCAGTTTCCCGGCATCGGTGGTGGTTTTTCGGAGTCCCGCAGTTCCCCGCGATCCTTTACCCACTCACAAATGACCCCACAACGGCTGGAAACCTAGCCTACCGTCCCTTCTCTTCACGAGCGTAGCCGGGAGGGGGTGCTTTCTCCTTTCCTTCTTGTACCTCACAAAACACTTTCTAGCTACCCAACTGATATAAGATACGGCCTATCGTCATATGAAAGACTGCATTAAAACAACACTGACATGTATGTCTCCTGCTTCTCACTGGCCTACTTTACAGCAATAGATGATGCAGCGAAATTTCTTCCATCATAAGATTATGTCCATACTGCATACGTTTTGGCAAATTTTCCAGCCATTAGCATAGAAAAACCATAGGCAAACATAGGAATTCCAAATAATTTCGAACTTCAATAGGAAATTTTGAAAAACAACAGTTTTTTACAGGAACTGTTCACACCAAATCCAATGAATGCCCCTTGGGGGACTTTTTTGTCGGGGATGATCGTCGGCGGAATTTTCTGTTTCACCCTAAAAGATACCCAGAAGGGCGTGGCTCAAATGTTTTTTTTTACCCAAAAAGATACCCATCAAGAAGTTTCCGCCTTTGATTTAAATGTTTGGATTCTATCATGCGACTCTGTTAAGATTTTTTGTGAAGTATAAGCCTTTCTTCATGTTATCATTAAAGTGTTACCATTGTTGCTGTCTAAATTATCGTCTTGTCAACAATAATAACAATAATAATAATAATAATATGTGCGTCTCGGGAAACATCGAGATTCTCGGGAAAACAAAACTCGCTGTTTCCCTCGGAAGCAGTTATTAAGTGTATAATATTTCCTCGTGCCAGTAACTATACGAGCTGCATTTTGCACTGCTTCTAAAGTATTTATATTTTCTTGGTGGTGTTGGCCCATACTGATGAGCAGTAAAATAATCTACTAAATACGAGAGAATTGATAATATGTTTTACATGCTTCATTTGGCAAAGGATAGGAATTCCAAATACATTTCGAGGCTACTTGAGTTATATGTTCATCGTACATTAGACTACTGTCCATTACAACTCCAAGGTTCTTAGCAGACTTAGATGGCGCAATCTCTTTCCGAGAAGTGTAATGCTCAGATCAACTGGTATATTGGCCAGCATCTGCCGAGTCCCCAGGATCAGCACCTTTGTCTTGCTCGGATTAATAAGAAGACTGTTCTTGCAGCACCACGAGGCAATGCTCCGGAGATCTTCTGTCAACTGGGCTGCAGCTAAGGTTGCCTCACGTACAGGAAATGAGAGGTATTAAACTGCGAGTCGTCAACATAGCACTCTAATAAACCTACATTATAGGCACAGATGGTAGGTCATTAACTTAAATAGTGCTGGTCCCAAGATTGATCCCTGTGGTACCCTTCTGTAGAGCTACCCATCGCACGTAGCACGTAGCAACAAACTGAGCTCAATGCTGTCAAATGCCTTGGATCGATCTAATAATACCAAGGCAGTGACTTGCTTGCGATCCATTGCCTCCAGGGCAAGATCCGACGTCAAGATGTTTAGTGTCTCTGTGGAATGTTGTTTCTTATTCCCGCTCTGATGTTCACACTGAGACAATTCTTACTTACTGCATATATATAAAATATATCTTTGTTTTCAATTGCACTTAATGCACTTTGGGAGGACTGGGTCAAGTATTGCGCGGGCTAGCTGTGGGTTATTTTACCGCGGTTACCAAGCTAAAATCAATGGTGGAAAGATCGGGAACTCGATGAAATTTCACCGTTATCTTGCTACTTTTGTCGAATTCTTATCAAAACAGCAACTCTTTTTGCTTCCGTATAAGGTAAATGATTCCAGATATTGTTTTGGTCTAGAGGTGCTGAAAAACGACATTTTTTTTCGAGATATAAAAAAACCTTCATTATACCAAAACCCGTGAAATTGCTATCCTTATAGATTCAGCCCAACACTTTCTGGCCGAGCATCCCTTATAGTCCCTGTATAATATATGCGTCTGTCTATCACAGTGCATTATAGAGAGTACGCCCTATCCACTGAAATTAAATACTCACCGCCTGGGTCGCTGCTTCGACCTAAAGATGACAAAAAAGCAGATTATAATGTTGATCAAATGATGACAAGAGATTGCAAGGATATGCGGTCGAAGTGGAAGTACAAATAGTGGACTGAGTAGAAATACTCACCATTAAGGGGGAAGCGCTGACCGCAGCGTCAACCTAAAGATTAAAAACATTCACAACGTACGTTATTCAACTGATTATGAGAGAATAGTCGTGTTCACACTGGAGGACGGAAAACTCGTCATGACGGGTTTTCCGTCTGACGAATTTTAGGTCTGATATGAATTCAGACGATTTTCCGTCAAAAATCTGTCTCGTCCCGGTTTCACACTAAAATTTCCCGTAAAAAATCCGTCACACTACTCCGTCACACGTCTCAGATAACGAGTTTTCCGTCTCTGATGTGAATACGGCTAATGAAGTGTTAAAGAAGGTGTGCGTCCGGTACGACGTGGAACTACACCAGCTAACTGAATATGAATACTCACCATTACAGGAGATGCGGGAGATACTTGGACAGCAGCATCAACCTGAAGATAAAATACATGTACAATGTTATTCAACTGATTACGAGAGGTTGCAAGTACGACGTGGAACTACACCAGCTAACTGAATATGAATACTCACCGTCACAGGAGATGCGGGAGATACTTGGACAGCTGCATCAACCTGAAGATAAAATACATGTACAATGTTATTCAACTGATTACGAGAGATTGCAAGTACGACGTGGAACTACACCAGCTAACTGAATATGAATGCTCACCATCACAGGAGATGCGGGAGATACCTGGACAGCCGCATCAGCCTGAAGATTAAATACATGTAAAACACTCTCGTACCCATAGGCTTTCCTGTTTTTTTGTAGGGCACGCAAAGATTTGTGGGATAGTTTAAGCAGGGCGCGCAGGGAGTTGTGGGATAGTTTTAACAAGGCGCGCAGAGAGTTATGGGATATGCGGAGAAAAATTCGGAAGCGTCTGGTAACAAATCTCCAGAATCGTGCAAGAACATAAAGGGGGAAGCGTTGACAGCAGCATAAACCTAAAGATTGGTGGATGCTGCTGTCAACGCTTCCCCCTTTATGTTAGCATGTGGTTGCAAGCGAATAATATAAAGCCTCCAAAACAATTTTCACAGAGAAGTCACCGCAAGAGACGCAAAAAATAACGTGTGGGCACGAGACTGCATGTATAATGTTACTCAACTGATTATGAGAGATTGGAAGGACAAGGAAAATGTGTGCTCGAATACGACGTGGAACTACACCAGCTAACTAAATATGAATACTCACTGTAGCCGCGGATTCCCCGCATTGGATGGACTTGTCCGCCTAGAGGTGAAACATAAATGTGTAAATTCAACTAAATTGCAAGGCTAAGGAAGGTGTGTGGTCATGTACGAGGTGAAACTACAGTAAATATAACTGAATATGCATGTTCAGCTTCAACGGAGGTTACCGCTGAAGCGTTGAGTATTTTGTGGAACTACGACAGCTAACTAAATGTCAATACTCACTGTAAAAACAGTGGCGGGGGCTTCCGACTGCGTCGCAACTTCAAACAGGGGCGTACAGGGGGGTATGCCGCACGGATCACGAGTGCAAAAAGTGAAAAATCACGAGTCACGGCTGTCGAAAGTAAGCTTTTACGGATCACGAAAATGGATGCTGGAAGATCACGCTCAACTCACTGTTGTTGCTTGCCATGGCACAAGGGACCGGTCATTATTTATCGCCTGAGGGATCTGAGGATTTGGGGCAATACACTCTGTCAAAATGAAGTGATCCCCCCTCTATAAGTACTATGGTTTACTTCCCCTCAGAGCTGTTAAAACTTTTCATGATCCCCCTCCCCGATTTGTAGTGGAAGACGTATTACATAAAGAGAGGATCGTATTCTTCTTTTGTTGTGCGCGAAGCGCGCCCTGATTTTAGTAAACGCATTTCATCAAGGCTCAGAGAAAAGGGTGATGAACATTTCATTTTGTGTATAGTAAACAAAGCCTGTAAATTCTTCATGCGCGCAAAGCGCGCCGCATATAAGGAAATTGTTATTCTTCACTGTGCGTAAAGCCCGGCCCGAATGATGAATTTGTATGCTTGTAACGTTGAACTCATGCTGACCTAAGGTGTCAATTCTTTTAAACATAGTGATTGCCCGCCAAGCCTTTAATTGGGGGACTTTTTTGGGGGAGCTATGGGCTTCGTTGCACGCGTTCTGAAAGAGGATTAAATGTTTTCAGGGACAAGTTTGATGTCTTCCTTATGCGAAACGTTTCAATGCACATGATATCGAAGTTGCTGGAATAACTCCTTTCTTGTGGTCCCCCCTTTCAAGGCATCAGGTTTCGAGAGATTCCCCCTTTCGCTCACCCAAAAAGGAATTGATCCCCCACCCTCCCCCAAATCCTCAGTCACCCCAGGCGATAAATAGTGACCGTTCCCTAAGTATCAAAATTAAATGCGCGTGACTTTGAAAAACAATGTGATCATTGATATTTTTGACACGGAAAATTCGCTGTATGGGTAATCTCAGCCGGGACGAAAAAACATCACAAATCAAGATTTTAACAGCTCAATATCACGACTCTCGAGCATTTCAAAACGACTTTCACGGGTCACGCCACGATTCTTGGGCACGAATCACGAAATAAGATTGGCTATTTTCTCGGATCACGAAAACGAAACAGGGTCGAGCACGGCTCACGAAAAACCCTTTATGCCCCTGACCAAAGGTAAACATAGCTGTTTTTCAACTTTATTGCAAGACTGAGGACTGGAAAGTGTGCGTTGAAGTACGAGGTGGTACTACACCAGTTAACTAAATATCAATACTCACTGTAATTACAATAACAGGCTAAAGCGTCGACGCAGTCGGAAGCCCCTGTAATGCTAATGATTGCAGGAGCTTCTGACTGAGTCGACGCTTCAGTCTAAAGGGCGTGTGTCCGGTACGACGTGGAACTACACCAGCCAATTGAATATGAATACTCACCGTCATAGGAGATGCTTGCCACAGTAGCATGCTGCTGTGCAAGCATCTGCTGTGACGGTGAAGCATCAACCTGAAGATAAAATACATGTAATATATAGATTTAGCCACTGGCTAAAAGCGGAGCTCCCGGTTACATATTTTTTGTTAACGGACGCGCAGTATTTTCCCGCCGAAATGAAATACAGATTTTGGGTTCCCTGTGGTGGGGGCGCGCAGACACGGACGCGCCCCCGATACCCAAATGGGAATACCGCTGAACCATGAAAAATGAAGTCGATCGTATAGCGGAGTTCCATTGCATTCTTCCTGCGATACCTATGGTGCTCCGCTCTGCGGCCTTCGTCCGCTAAGGAGCTCCGCTAAAACAGTCTCGTACCCAGACGCTTGCCTGCTTTTTTAGGCCCGCGCAAAGATTTGTGGGATAGTTTTAGCAGGGCGCGCAGGTAGTTGTGGGATATTTTTAATATCCCACAATTCATTGCGCGCCGTGTGATACTCATTCCCAGTCCCGACGCCTCCAAAACAATTTTCACAGAGAAGTCACCGCAAGCGACGCAAAAAATAACGTGTGGGTACCAGACTGCATGTATAATGTTATTCAACTGATTATGAGAGATTGGAAGGACAAGGAAAATGTGTGCTCGAATACGACGTGGAACTACACCAGCTAACTAAATATGAATACTCACTGTAGCCGCGGATTCCCCGCATTGGATGGACTTGTCCGCCTAGAGGTGAAACATAACCGTGTAAATTCAACTAAATTGCAAGGCTAAGGAAGGTGTGTGGTCATGTACGAGGTGAAACTACAGTAAATATAACTGAATATGTATGTTCAGCTTCAACGGAGGTTGCCGCTGAAGCGTTTAGTTTTTTGTGGAACTATGACAGCTAACTAAATATTAATACTCACTGTACTGACAGTGGCGGGGGCTTCCGACTGCGTCGCAACTTCAAACAGGGGCGTACAGGGGGATATGCCGCACGGATCACGAGTGCAAAAAGTGAAAAATCACGAGTCACGGCTGTCGAAAGTAATCTTTTACGGATCACGAAAATGGATGCTGGAAGATCACGCTCTGCTCACTGTTGTTGCTTGCCATGGCACAAGGGACCGGTCATTATTTATCGCCTGAGGGATCTGAGGATTTGGGGCAATACACTCTGCAAAATGAAGTGATTCCCCCTCTATAAGTACTATGGTTTACTTCCCCTCAGAGCTATTGAAACTTTTCATGATCCCCCTCCCCGATTTGTAGTGGAAGACGTTTTACAGAAAGAGAGGATCGTATTCTTCTTGTGTTTTTAGTAAACGCATTTCATCAAGGCTCAGAGAAAAGGGTGATGAACATTTCATTTTGTGTATAGTAAACAAAGCCTGTAAATTCTTCATGCGCGCAAAGCGCGCCGCATATAACGAAATTGTTATTCTTCACTGTGCGTAAAGCCAGGCCCGAATGATGAATTTATATGCTTGTAACGTTGAACTCATGCTGACCTAAGGTGTCAATTCTTTTAAACATAGTGATTGCCCGCCAAGCCTTTAATTGGGGGACTTTTTGGGGGGAGTTATGGGCTTCGTTGCACGCGTTCTGAAAGAGGATTAAATGTTTTCAGGGACAAGTTTGATGTCTTCCTTATGCGAAACGTTTCAATGCACATGATATCGAAGTTGCTGGAATAACTCCTTTCTTGTGGTCCCCCCTTTCAAGACATCACATTTCGAGAGATTCCCCCTTTCGCTCACCCAAAAAGGAATTGATCCCCCCCCCCTCCCCCAAATCCTCAGTCACCCCAGGCGATAAATAGTGCCCGTTCCGTAAGTATCAAAATTAAATGCGCAAGACTTTGAAATGTGATCATTGATATTTTTGACACGGAAAATTCGCTGTATGCGTTATCACAGCCGGGACAAAAAAAAAAATCACAAATCACGATTTTATCAGCTCAAAATCACGACTCTCGAGCATTTAAAAACGACTTTCACGGGTCACGCCACGATTCTTGGGCACGAATCACGAAATAAGATTGGCTATTTTCACGGATCACGAAAACGAAACAGGGTCGATCACGGCTCACGAAAAACCCTTTATGCCCCTGACCAAAGGTAAAAAATAGCTGTTTTTCAACTTTATTGCAAGACTGAGGACTGGAAAGAGTGCGTTGAAGTACGAGGTGGTACTACACCAGCTAACTAAATATCAATACTCACTGTAATTATAATGACAGGCTAAAGCGTCGACGCAGTCGGGAGCCCCTGTAATGCTAATGATTGCAGAGGCTTCTGACTGAGTCGACGCTTCAGTCTAAGGCGTGTGTCCGGTACGACGTGGCACTACACCAGCTAACTGAATATGAATACTCACCGTCATAGGAGATGCTTGCCACAGTAGCATGCTGCTGTGCAAGCATCTGCTGTGACGGTGAAGCATCAACCTGAAGATAAAATACATGTATAACAGTCTCCTACCCACACGCTTGCCTGTTTTTTTAGGCCCGCGCAAAGATTTGTGGGATAGTTTTACCAGGGCGCGCAGGGAGTTGTGGGATATTTTTAATATCCCACAGTTCATTGCGCGCCGTGCGATACTCATTCCCAGTCCCGACGCCTCCAAAACAATTTTCACAGAGAAATCACTGCCAGAGACGCAAAAAAATAACGTGTGGGTACGAGACTGCACGTATAATGTTATTCAACTGATTATGAGAGATTGGAAGGACAAGGAAAATGTGTGCTCGAATACGACGTGGAACTACACCAGCTAACTAAATATGAATACTCACTGTAGCCGCGGATTCCCCGCATTGGATGGACTTGTCCGCCTAGAGGTGAAACATAACCGTGTAAATTCATCTAAATTGCAAGGCTAAGGAAGGTGTGGTCCTGTACGAGGTGAAACTACACTAAATCTAACTGAATATGCATGTTAAGCTTCAACAGAGGCTGCCCCTGAAGCGTTGAGCATTTTGTGGAACTACGACAGCTAACTAATATCAATACTCACTGTTCTGACAGTGGCGGAGGCTTCCGACTGCGTCGCAACTTCAAACAGGGGCGTACAGGGGAGGAGGGGTGGGGGGGAGGTATGCCGTACGCATCACGAGTGCAAAAAATGAAAAATCACGAGTCACGGCTGCCGAAAGTAAGCTTTCACAGATCACGCAAATGGATGCTGGAAGATCACGCTCAGCTCACTGTTGTTGCTTGCCATGGCACAAGGGACCGGTCATTATTTATCGCCTGAGGGATCTGAGGATTTGAGGCAATGGTTTACGTGTTATGGTTTATATGGTACTATTGGTTTACGTGTTATGGTTTATATGGTACTATGGCTTACGTGTTATGGTTTATATGGTACTATGGTTTACGTGTTATGGTTTATATGGTACTATGGTTTACGTGTTATGGTTTATATTGTACTATGGTTTACGTGTTATGGTTTATATGGTACTATGGTTTACGTGTTATAGTTTATATGGTACTATGGTTTACGTGTTATGGTTTATATGGTACTATGGTTTACGTGTTATGGTTTATATGGTACTATGGTTTACGTGTTATGGTTTATATGGTACTATGGTTTACGTGTTATGGTTTATATGGTACTATGGTTTACGTGTTATGGTTTATATGGTACTATGGTTTACGTGTTATGGTTTTTATGGTACTATGGTTTACGTGTTATGGTTTATATGGTACTATGGTTTACGTGTTATGGTTTATATGGTACTATGGTTTACGTGTTATGGTTATATGGTACTATGGTTTACGTGTTATGGTTTATATGGTACTATGGTTTACGTGTTATGGTTTATATGGTACTATGGTTTACGTGTTATGGTTTATATGGTACTATGGTTTACGTGTTATGGTTTTTATGGTACTATGGTTTACGTGTTATGGTTTATATGGTACATGGTTTACGTGTTATGGTTTATATGGTACTATGGTTTACGTGTTATGGTTTATATGGTACTATGGTTTACGTGTTATGGTTTATATGGTACTATGGTTTACGTGTTATGGTTTATATGGTACTATGGTTTACGTGTTAACCTCAGAGCTGTCTAAAGTCTTCGTGATGCCCGATTTGTAGTGGAAGACGTTTTACAGAAAGAGAGGATCGTATCTTTTGTTGTGCGCAAAGCGCGCCCTGATTTTAGTAACGCATTTCATCAAGGCTCAGAGAAAAGGGTGATGAACATTTCAATTGGCACGCAAAGTGCGCCGCATCTGACGAAATTATTATTCTTCACTGTGCGTAAAGCCGGCCCGAATGATGAATTTCTATGCTTGTAACCTCGAACTCATGCTAACCTAAGGTGTCAGTTATTTCAAACATAGTGATTGCCCTTTAATTAGGGGACTTTTTGGGAGAGTTATTGGCTTGTTTTCAAGGGCAAGTTTGCCCCTGATGTCTTCCTTATGCAAAAATGTTTCATGCACTTGATATCGAAGTTGCTGGAATAACTCCTTAGAAATTTCTTGTGGTCCCCCCTTCAGGGCAACAGGTTTCGAGAGATTCCCCTTTCACTCACCCAACAACGAATTGACCACCCCCCCCCCCCCCCCCCAAAAAAAAAAATAAATCCTCAGTCACCCCAGGCGATAAATAGTGACAGTTCCCTAAGTATCAAAATCAAATGCGCGTGAGTTTGAAAAACAATGTGATCATTGATATTTTTGACACGGAAAATTGGGTTATGTGTAATCTCAGGCGGGACAAAAAAAATCACGATTTTATCAGCTCAAATCACGACTCAAAAATCGTGCATTTCAAAACAACTTTCGCGGGTCACGACTCACAAAAAACCCTGTACGCCCCTGAACAAAAGTAAAAAAATAGTGGTAATAGTAATAGTAGTAGTAGTAGTGGTAGTAGTAGTAGTAGTGGTAGTAGTAGTCGTAGTAATAGTAGTGGTAGTAGTAGTAGTAATGGTAATAGTAGTAGTTGTAGTAGAGTTTTCATTTAAACACGGTGGTTCTTACCACCGAGAACCGCTGGTTTACATAAAAGCCGTGATAAAAAATCTCCATATATAATAATGTACAATAATAACAATATAATTTACTCAATACTGTTTAAAACAAGTCAAAGAAGCCTCAAATTAAATACTCACCACCTGGGTCGCTGCTTCGACCTAATAATGACAAAAAAGCAGATTATAATGTTGTTCAAATGATGACAAGAGATTGCAAGGATATGCGGTCGAAGTGGAAGTACAAATAGTGAAGTGAGTAGAAATACTCACCATTAAGGGGGAAGCGCTGACCGCAGCGTCAACCTAAAGATTAAAACATTCACAACGTACATTATGAGAGAATAGCCGTTTTCACACTAGAGGACGGAAAACTCGTCATGACGGGTTTTCAGTCTGACGAATTTTAGGTCTGATCATGAATTCAGACGATTTTCCGTCAAAAATATGTCTCGTCCCGGTTTCACACTAAAATTTCCCGTCAAAAATCCGTCACACTACTCCGTCACACTACTCCGTCACACTACTCCGTCACACTACTCCGCCACACTACTCCGTCACACTACTCCGTCACACTACTCCGTCACACTACTCCGTCACACTACTCCGTCACACTACTCCGTCACACTACTCCGTCACACTACTCCGTCACACGTCTCAGATTACGAGTTTTCCGACCCTGATGTGAATACGGAGCATCAACCTGATAAGTGTTAAGGAAGGTGTGCGTCCGGTACGACGTGGAACTGCACCAGCTAACTGAATATGAATGCTCACCGTCACAGGAGATGCGGGAGATACCTGGACAGCAGCATCAACCTGAAGATAAAATACATGTATAATGTTATTCAACTGATTACGAGAGATTGGAAAGCAAGAAAGGTGTGCGTCCGGTACGACGTGGAAATACACCAGCTAACTGAATATAAATGCTCACCGTCACAGGAGATGCGGGAGATACCTGGACAGCAGCATCAACCTGAAGATAAAATACATGTATAATGTTATTCAACTGATTACGAGAGATTGGAAAGCAAGAAAGGTGTGCGTCCGGTACGACGTGGAACTACACCAGCTAACTGAATATAAATGCTCACCGTCACAGGAGATGCGGCAGATACCTGGACAGCAGCATCAACCTGAAGATAAAATACATGTATAATGTTATTCAACTGATTACGAGAGATTGGAAAGCAAGAAAGGTGTGCGTCCGGTACGACGTGGAACTACACTAGCTAACTGAATATGAATACTCACCGTCACAGGAGATGCGGGAGATACCTGGACAGCAGCGTCAACCTGAAGATAAAATACATGTATTACATTTTAAAACACTCTCGTACCCTCGTACACTCTCGTAATTTTTATTTGTAGGGTGCGCAAAGATTTGTGGGATAGTTTAAGCAGGGCGCGCAGAGAGTTATGGGATATGCGGAGGGGTCTGGTAACAAATCTCCAGAATCGTGCAAGAACAAGATTGGTGGATGTTGCTGTCAACGCTTCCCCCTGTATGTTATGTGGTTACAAGCGACCACATTTATCAAACCTTTCCACCTCCAAATAAGTGTAATATTTCGGCTCATTTAGATCGAATTTCGAAGCGAAACTCGTCGAACTAGCCAAACTAACTCAAATATATCTACGAAACGAATTCAAGTTCCAAGAGCATCAAAATATATTTGATTTTATGAAACCATTCCGATCGATTCCAGGCATCTCAGTGAATCCTCTGAGTTTTTCCCCTCAGCACAACTCTAGCCTTCGCTTAAAATCCCGACTACCCGATGGATACCCGATGGTCTTTTATGAACTACTCTGTAGCGGTTGTCCAAACTGTCGCTCGTGTACATTGCAATTTTACCTCTGCATCTCTCGTTGGAGAATACAATCGCCATTTAAAATGCCCGATGACAAGGCCTTTCTTTATTGATTTGACCATCCACCGCCATGTTGATCTCGTTTGTTGCCAGATGTTAATTTTTTCGTGGATATCCCACAGTTCATTGCGCGCCGTGTGATACTCATTCCCAGTCCCGACGCCTCCAAAACAATTTTCACAGAGAAATCACCGCAAGAGACGCAAAAAATAACGTGTGGATACGAGACTGCATGTATAATGTTACTCAACTGATTATGAGAGATTGGAAGGACAAGGAAAATGTGTGCTCGAATACGACGTGGAACTACACCAGCTAACTTTAATTAGTCAAAACCGGTCATTACTTATAGCCTTGGGGGTCTGAGGATTTTGGGCATTAGTCAAATCACACTAGTGGTCTATTATTAATGCTGCGTTCTCATTGGTTGAGCTACTAGTAGGCTATAAGTTATAGCCTACTAGTAGCGAAAAGTGTCGGATTTGAAAGCCAGAAAATGGCAAATGACCAGAACAAAAACATTCTTTTGGCAATACAAATTGACCTACTAGTGTGATTTGACTAAAACAATTATTCCTCTCGCCCTCATGGCCTCTGAGTCAATAGCCCAGAGTCAATAGCCCTATTGACTCAGAGCCCATTCGGGCTCGAGGAATAATTGTTAAATACACTCTGTCAAAATGAAGTGATCTCCCCGCTATAAGTACTATGGTTTACCTCATCCCCTCAGAACTATTAAAAGTTTTTATAATCCCCTCCCCGATTTGTAGTGGATGACGTTTTACAGAAAGAGAGGATCGTTTTCTTCTTTTGTTTCGCGCGAAGCGCGCCATGATTTTAGTAAACGCATTTCATCAAGGCTCAGAGAAAAGGGTGATGAACATTTCATTTTGTGTATAGTAAACAAAGCCTGTAAATTCTTCATGCGCACAAAGGGCGCCGCATATGACCAATTATTATTCTTCAGGTGCGTAAAGCGCGGCCCGAATGATGAATTTCTATGCTTGTAACGTCGAACTCATGCTGACCTAACGTGTCAGTTCTTTCAAACATAGTGATTGCCCGCCAAGCCTTATGGGGACTTTTGAAGGGAGTTATTGGCTTTGTTGCGCGCGTGCTGAAACAGTATTAATGTTTTCAGGAGCAAGTTTGATGACTTCCTTATGCGAAATGTTTTAATGCACATGATATTGAAGTGCTGGGATAACTCCTTTGAAAATTTCTTGTGATCCTTCCTTTCAGGGCTCGTCCAACAATGAATTGATCCCCCCCCCCCAAAAAAAAATCCTCAGTCACCCCAGGCGATGTGACCGTTCCCTAAGTATCAAAAATCAAATGCCTGTGAATTTGAAAAGCAAGTGATCTGCATTGATATTTTTGAAACGGAAAATTAGCTGTATGCGTAATCTCAGCCGGGACAAAAAAAAAATGTCACAAATCACGATTTTATCAGCCCAAAATCACGACTCTCGTGCATTTCAAAACGACTTTCACGGGTCACGCCACGATTCTTGGGCACGAATCACGAAATAAGATTGGCTATTTTCACGGTTCACGAAAACGAAAAAGGTCGATCACGGCTCACGAAAAAAACCCTGTACGCCCCTGACCAAAGGTAAAAAATGGCTGTTTTTCGAATTTATTGCAAGACTGAGGACTGGAAATTGTGCGTTAAAGTACGAAGTGATACTACACCAGCTTACTAAATATCAATACTCACTGTAGTTACAATAACAGACTAAAGCGTCGACGCAGTCGGAAGCCCCTGTAATGCTAATGATTGCAGGGGCTTCTGACTGAGTCGACGCTTCAGCCTAAGGCGTGTGTCCGGTACGACGTGGCACTACACCAGCCAATTGAATATGAATACTCACCGTCATAGGAGATGCTTGCCACAGTAGCATGCTGCTGTGCAAGCATCTGCTGTGACGGTGAAGCATCAACCTGAAGATAAATATATTTTATCGCGTTTCGGAATGTACACTTGTGTTGTGTCCCTAGGGATGTTAGTTCAGTATTTAAAGGAGCTTAATGTATGTTAAGTCACTCGAAGCGTCTTTTTCTCTTGTTGAGCTTTTCCGTTAATTTTCTTGTGGCATGGGAAAGCGACATTCTTAATAGTGAACCTAAAAATCAAACTGTTTCTTGTATCACTAAGCAATTTTCTACAGTATATCAGTCAGCACAGCCAATTTTGGCGTCTCCTTCCACAACTTTCCTTGGCATAAATTTGGATTTTCAAGGACTACGAAGACGCCAAATTTAACGAGAAATAGTATGATTTCAAACGTGGTCTGGAGGAAATAGAGAAAGAACACCAAGTTCATATAAAACTAAAAATCAAATGTTTAAAGGCAACGAAATCCAGTTTCGAGTTTAATAACTTTATTTCAAAAGGCCTTGAGAAAATTTCCAATGTATTCTTCTGCGGTTATTTGTCCTTGGCGATTACTGAAACCGATTATTTGACAATTCTTATAAATAAGAGGAATAAGTTAATCCGCTTACAGATTAAAGTCCAGGTGGCTGGACTGCGGCCGAAGAATATGAGTCTGACGAGTTTGCTGAAGATTCCAAAGACGAGAAGTAACTCAGAGCAGCCAAACGTCCATCGCGCTATGGTCAGGATACGAGCTTCCAAGGCAAACAAGAAGCCAGGATTTCAGTCACAGTTCCAGTTGCAGTCTTAGTTGCAATCCCAGTCGCAGTATGGATTTTCACGAAACAAATATTTTCGAGGGTATAGACGAAAACCAAAACCAACTGATATAAGTATTTTAGCTGTTGGTGGCTTTGGGCACTGGTCCATTAATTTAAATCTGCCCAAACTAAACCACGCGGACGCACCATCCTTAATGTCGAAACCAGTACTTCTGAAGGAAAGTATAAAGCAGCACTGTCAAGACATGGTAAAGATAAGTATGTTATTGATCATGTTGAAAACTGAAAGTTTTGAACTTTCGTTAGAATCTTTGTGTAATTCTGGTTTTGCAGAGAGATGAGTAAATGACTAGATTGAAAGGCCGACTGCGGTCAAGTTGCAAATCTGTCGATATTCCTGATAATATTACTTGAGACAGTATTCCCTTTATATCTACGCCGCCTCCTGCTTTTTCACGGAAATATCAAGTCTGCTTTGTTGTTTAGTGAAGGTGAGCTATCAATAAAGAGACGCTCACTCCTAATTGGTATTGTGTTATTATGTAGATTAGAGATAAAATATTTTATACTCGTTCAGAAAGTAAGAGTATAAAATACATGTATAACAATCTCGTACACAGACGCTTGCCTGTTTTTTAAGGCCCGCGCAAGATTTGTGGGATAGTTTTGCAGGGCGCGCAGGGAGTTGTGGGATATTTTTAATATCCCACAGTTCATTGCGCGCCGTGTGATACTCATTCCCAGTCCCGACGCCTCCAAAACAATTTTCACAGAGAAATCACCGCAAGAGACGCAAAAAATAACGTGTGGGTACAAGACTGCATGTATAATGTTACTCAACTGATAATGAGAGATTGGAAGGACAAGGAAAATGTGTGCTCGAATACGACATGATTTTACTAAACGCATTTCATTAAGGCTGAACATTTCATTTTGTGTATAGTAAACAAAGCCTGTAAATTCTTCATGCGCACAAAGCGCGCCGCATATGAACAAATTATTATTCTTCAGGTGCGTAAAGCGCGGCCCGAATGATGAATTTCTATGCTTGTAACGTCGAATTCATGCTGACCTAAGGTGTCAGTTCTTTCAAACATAGTGATTGCCCGCCAAGCCTTTTGGACTTTTTGGGGGAGTTATTGGCTTTGTTGTGCGCGTTCTGAAACAGCATTAAATGTTTTCAGGGGCAAGTTTGCCCCTGATGACTTCTTTATGAGAAATTTTTTAATGATCATGATATCGAAGTGCTGGAATAACTCCTTAGAAAATTTCCTGTGGTCCCCCCTTTCAGGGCATCAGGTTTCGAGAGATTCCCCCTTTCGCTCACCCAGCCATGAATTGATCCCCCCTCCCCTCCCGAAAAAAATCCTCAGTCACCCCAGGCGATAAATAGTGACCGTTCCCTAAGTATCAAAATCAAATGCGCGTGACTTTGAAAAACAATGTGATCTGCATTGATATTTTTTGACACGGAAAATTCGCTGTATGCGTAATCTCAGCCGGGACAAAAAAAATAACACAAATCACGATTTATCAGCTCAAATCACGACTCTCGAGCATTTCAAAACGACTTTCACGGGTCACGCCACGATTCTTGGGCACGAATCATGAAATAAGATTGGCTATTTTCATGGTGAAAAAGGTCGATCACGGCTCACGGAAAAACCCTGTACGCCCCTGACCAAAGGTAAAAAATGGCTGTTTTTCGACTTTATTGCAAGACTGAGGACTGGAAATTGTGCGTTAAAGTACGAGGTGAATTGTAGTTACAATAACAGGCTAAAGCGTCGACGCAGTCGGAAGCTCCTGTAATGCTAATGATTGCAGGGGCTTCTGACTGAGTCGACGCTTCAGCCTAAGGCGTGTGTCCGGTACGACGTGGCACTACACCAGCTAACTGAATATGAATACTCACCGTCATAGGAGATGCTTGCCACAGTAGCATGCTGCTGTGCAAGCATCTGCTGTGACGGTGAAGCATCAACCTGAAGATAAAATACATGTATAACAATCTCGTACACAGACGCTTCCTGTTTTTTTAGGCCCGCGCAAAGATTTGTGGGATAGTTTTTGCAGGGCGCGCAGGGAGTTGTGGGATATTTTTAATATCCCACATTTCATTGCGCGCCGTGTGATACTCGTTCCCAGTCTCGACGCCTCCAAAACAATTTTCAGAGAGAAATCACCGCAAGAGACGCAAAAAATAACGTGTGGGTACGAGACTGCATGTATAATGTTACTCAACTGATTATGAGAGATTGGAAGGAATGTGTTTATGTTGGGCATTCGGAATTTAGCGCTTTGCGCATCCTCTTGGGAATTGTATGCACCTTTAAATATTGTAGTTTTCATGCAAATTGCACTTGACCTTCCAGTTACTCGCTTGAAATCACCACTTTTGTAGACCGGGCAAGTTTTTACTTATTTTATTTCATTGAACTTAATTACATTATCTATTATTCAATACTCTGTTTTCCATTGTAAATACTAAGTCACTTTGTCCTTTATGGCTACTTTTCTTTGCTTCTTTGATTATTGTAATTAACCTCGTCTTCAATAAACGTAACTGGAAAGTGTCCAGAAAGCGTTCTAATGTTTGTCCTCTCGTTTCAAAATAAGAACCGTTCAAGATAAACTAAATAACCTACCTTGTCAAGAAGGGGTTAAATGGCAATTGCGTTTTATTTTTGCGTGCATCTTCAAGAAATGAAGGAATTTGTTGTGTTTTCATTTTTAACTTTTTAACTTTTTATCTGCTACTGAATAAATAGTCATCGCGAATCTATTTGTAAAGCTACAGCCACGAAATTTTGCTCTCAAAACACAGGAGGAATAGTGGATTGCTGAGTTCGTAAATCGTATAAATCGGATTTATATTGGCACTCAGGTGTGTTAAGGCCTGACTTGAAAGGAGGTGGGGCTTATACGCGGACTCTTCAGGCAAAAAGCAGTTTTTGCAAATAACTACATTAGCAAAATTGTCGCTACCGAGATGGAACTTCGTATGAGTAACACGTCGCCAGACCTTAACTGTTTTATGCATTTAGTTGCTATGGAGACACAATTTTAGAGTATCTGTAAGTACCGTTTAAAATTTACTTTCAATCAAAAACGGGGAAAACTTACCGCCAATTTTCCTACTTTTTGACCCTAAATTCGTAATCTTCATGAACTTCTGCAGTTGATAACGCCTTTTAATCGTGTCCAGGGTCACGTGATCGTGAGAACTGTTGCCATAGCAACAAAGTTTTTCTCCTATCTCCGCTAATATTCAAGGTGGACTGCCTTAAAAGGCGATATATTGAAAGAATCGATGCAGTAAAGGAATCGTATTTTCATAATAGGATGAGGTTTTCTGTTCCCCATTTTAAGTTATGTCCCAAAAAAGGACAAATATGGCGCACGCCGCTTTAAATTGGTTGTCATGGAAACATAAACTGTCAAAATTTTGCTAGTACAAGAATTAATATTGATGCAAAGTTTCATTGCTGTAGCTATTTTCGTATTATAGATATTTGCAATACTATTTTCTGCCCGCGTATAAGCCCCAAGTCAGGCCTTAACACACCTGAGCAGTCTAAATAAGAGCACATTGATATTACTCTATCTAGTACACTATCTTTGCTCTATCTTGTACTGCAATACAATTTTCTTCAAAATTGAATGACAAAAATCCGAAGCTCGAATGACCCCAAATCCGAAGTTTCAGAAAAAAACGCGTGAAGATTTTTTGCACAAGAGGGACGTTTGTAAAAATACCACTGTTAGAATATCGGCTCGCATAAGCAAATGCGGCTCTTAAAAATAAAATCAAACAAATAGTTAAAATCACCAATAGTCGAAGTTTAACATATCCAGAGCTCAAAAATATCCGACCAATTTTGACGCGACGCGAGAAAGTTAAAAAAATGTCTCAAAAACGCGTTTCATTTTGTGGGAGTCACCTAAGTCGAAAAAACACGGGCCGACTTTTCCGGCGACTGCTCCGCCAAATCCAAATACAAGATGGCGGCCACGAGCGGGCTAAAAACGTCAAAGCAGACAGTGAAGAAGGGATTATTAAAAAACATGCTCCAAACCCCCCTGTTTTTTTTAGGGTAGCATGCATTGACGGTGCTGATTTTAACTCCTATTTCTTCCGAGAGAAGGGGCCGAGGGAACTAACTTGTAACCATTTGAGCTAAATCTCGCGAGATTCAGAGTCCACAATCTAAACAAAGCTCATGTTGTCATGTATTCGTATGTTTCGTATGATCTCTCATCTATAGGTGATTTAGTCACTGTAAACGGCTCATACATTTTATAATTGCATCAATTATAACATCACTATGCGTTCAATGACACGCACGCAACACCATACCTCACTCACTGGGCGAGTTGCAATTCCCAATTTCCTATAGAAAATTAACAAATAAATAATATATAGATTTAGCCACTGGCTAAAAGCGGAGCTCCTGGTTATAAAATTTTCTGTGAATGAAAGGGATTCCCATGTGTACATGGTTTATATGGTTGCTTTAGAGTCTTCCCTTCACGAGATATTAATTTTTCAAGCATAGATGACGTCATCGATGACGTCATATCACGTGACCACTTCATTTCGCTCATCTAGTTACCTAGACTACACTACCAAAGTTTGGTTGTTTTAGAGTCTTCCTTTCACAAGATATTGATTTTTCCAGCATAGATGACGTCATCGATGACGTCACATCACGTGACCACTTCATTTCGCTCATCTAGTGACCTACACTACACTACCAAAGTTTGGTTGTTTTAGAGTCTTCCCTTCACGAGATATTGATTTTTCAAGCATAGATGACGTCATCGATGACGTCACATCACGTGACCACATCATTTCGCTCATCTAGTGACCTAGACTACACTACCAAAGTTTGATTGTTTTAGAGTCTTCCCTTCACGAGATATTGATTTTTCAAGCATAGATGACGTCATCGATGACGTCACATCACGTGACCACTTCATTTCGCTCATCTGGCGACCTGGATTACATTACCCAAATTTGGTTGGTTTAGAGTCTTCCTTTCATGAGATATTCATTTTTCAAGCGTAGATGACGTCATCGATGACGTCATATCACGTGACAATCTCATTTCGCTCATCTGGTGGCCTAGACTACACTACCCAAGTTTTGTTGTCTTAGAGTCTTCCCTTCACGAGATATTGATTTTTCAAGCATAGATGACGTCATCGATGACGTCATATCACGTGACCACCTCATTTCGGTCATCTTGTGGCCTAGACTACACTACCCAAGTTTGGTTGTTTTAGAGTCTTCCCTTCACGAGATATTGATTTTTCAAGCATAGATGACGTCATCGATGACGTCACATCACGTGTCCGTGTTACAGCACCCCCCTTGTGGCATAGACAAAATATCCCAAGTATGGTTGTCTTAGCATGTTCCCTTGAGGAGATATATTTTTTCTTTGCATACCACAGGGTTCCCATGTGTACACGGACGGACGGACGGACGGACGGACGGACGACGGACGGACGGACGGCGTACGCTATCAGGTTTAATACCAGAACAATAAAGAAAAATCATATCTCCCGAAGGGAAGCTTCTATAGAAGCCAAACTTGGACAAAGTTTCAAAGACCATAAGAGGAGCCCTACACCAAAGTCACGTGCCCTTACGTCATCAATGACGTCATCGAAATGATCCAAAATGCCCGTGACGTTCAAAAATCAACTCGATAGTATACTATACGTTTTTCCCTTAGGTATGGTGCTCCGCTTGCGCGGGCCTTTGGCCCGCGCAGGAGCTCCGCTAAAACATGGACGTCAATTTTTTCGGTTCTGGTGGGAGTCTCGATATTTTTCTGTTCGCCTGCCGGTAATAACCCAAGACGACTGCAATACATTTGTATTGGGAGTGAGAGAGTTCGCCATTGAAAGGTTCTTTCCAGTTTTGTTTTTCTGTAAATGAATTAGTGACGGGCGATAGAACGGAACAACGATTGTAATGGTGATAAGTGAAGTCAACCATCATAATGATGAATAATGATGATAGTATATTGGTGACTTTCTTTACAACATACCGTTGTAGGATCTCGATGTCCATTTTTAGGGTTTTTATGCTATTTTTGTACTCTGTAAAATAAAAAGAAAAGAGAAAGTTCGTGAAAGTTGTCCCTCGTTTGGCTGAGGTGCGAATCCAATATTTATATAAATCAGAAACCGTGAATCAGTCACAATGAAATTTCATCTGTAGTACGGCATGCAATAGAGCAGAGATTAGGTCACAAAACCACTAGCCAATCAGGAGTAGTGAGTATTTAACAAACCAATCAGCAGGCTGGAAGTCAGACTTTTCATAAGCTCGCAATTTGATTGGTTAAAAGACGCAAGACTTTTTCTTTCGACCAATAGAAACGCTGACATAACGCAAGCCTGATTTCCTTTCCACGGTCATCTGAGATCCGCTCACCTTCCTGTGAATCCAGCAACCCTTTCACAAACTTGTTCTAAAGAAGAAATAAGACATGCAGAAATACCGTAAATATGTATTTATTGAACACTTGTTCACAAGGAAATTAAGAGAATGGGCAAACCCTTTTCCCCTCAATGACATGAATAATTCCTAGTATTGATGGTAAAAAAAATTGGAACGGCAGGTCTCGACCTTAGCGGTATAGTCTACTTGCCAAATATAATACTTTTTAATTGATTTTATCCAATTATTTTATTTAATATTTTGATTTTATTTATTTCCTAGCTATCTTGGTACTTGACTTTTTGCATTTATAAGAAAATCTTTCAAAATATTGTTCACAGTTTGACTCCACAAAATAGTCAGAATATCAAGAAGTAAAATGCAGTTTTGCATTCGGCATACGGTCAACCTCGTCCCCAGGGTCTTGTGGGTAATTTTCAAGATGGCGGTTGGTCGAGCACAAGACCCTGGGGGAGGCTGAGTCACGTGACCACTGTTTGAAGACATGGGAACGAGGTTGTCCTTTTGTTTCGAAACGTTCATGTGATTCAGCCTCCCCCAGGGTCTCTCCCGAGTCAACCGCTATTTTGAAAAACGACCGCGGACGACGAGGTTGGCATACGAAAAACGACATTTGCATGAGTAACGATTCATATTCATCTACTAAAGAAAAATCCACACGTAGCTGTCACATGCTCTTTTTATCCAGTAGTGAAGTGTCTTAGTAGGAAATATATCGCGTCAGTGCATCATGTTAATATCCCCTTGAAAAGGCCTCTCCATATTTAGGAAATTATGAGACATGCGCGTTCTGGCTCAGTCAGTGCCTATGTTATTGATAAACACAAAGCAGCTTCCAACCTCGTTCCCAGGGTCTTCTGGGTAATTTTCAAGATCACGGGTCATTACCCAGATGACCCTGGGAACGAAGTTGGGCAGCTTCTAACATTTCCTTAATGCCTGGTACACACTAGCGACATAACGACACCAAGGACGTTATGTTTCAACGATAAAGTTTCGGAAAATAACTGAAATAATCAATGTTTTCCATGGAAAGCAATCTTCTGCTACTTTTTGTGGACTCCATGTTTTGAAACCACTAAATTTTGTTCGCGTGATATTTTCCTTATGTCGTTCAGGGCCGTAGCTAGTAATTTTTTAGTGTCAACATGTGGGGAAAAACTTGTTTGCCCCCAGCAAAAACAAAGAATGGGCAATGCTTGCCCCCCAGTCAAAAATTTCTAGCTACGGCCTTGTCGTTATGTCGCAAGTGTGCACCAGGCATAATCGGTATCTTTTCCGTGCTCTTTGTCAAATGAAGGCCTAGTTTATACGTCGTATTGATCAATTAAATTCGTTTTTGTATGCGCGATGCGGGATCGGTGCGATCTCTTCTGGATGCTTTTGTGAATTAATAACATTCTTGTAAAACAGGTCAAACGTGTATAAGTCCTTCAATAATCTTGGAGAGTTTGTGGCATTTCTGTACATAGGCCTAAAGGAACACAGAGCAGTGGAGGAGAACAGAAGTGGCCTCCTGCTAGCACTGGAAAACCATTGCTGATTACAAGGTTCCGATTTTGTCTGACTCGGTTCTCACCTTTTCTTGTTTCAAGATTTCATTTTGCCTGTAAAAAAAAAACAGCGGATCGTCCAGAGATATATAATCGTTACATCGAAAACCGCGCTTTTAAAGCATCCATTTGTTGTTTTTCCGCCATTCAAACTTGATGAGCCAATCAAAGTTTTTATTTTTGATGCTTGTTTCGTGCAGTCAACTGGCTTCCGTCTGGTTTTGGTGAAGGAAGGAGCCATGTGAGTGCACTAGACGAAACAGGGCAAGAATCTGATTGGCTTAGATGAGAACTTAAAGCGCGCGAACTGGTCTTTTCAAGCAACTATGTACCGACCCTTATCCGGGTCGGTATGTAGTTGTTTAAAGCTCCTCTCTCGTTGGATAATACAGTAAAAACCCGCATAAAAGAACAGGTGTTTTGGGGTTTCAGGCTGATTTTGTTCTTGTACATTGGGTGTTTTCTGCAAAATCAGCCTGAAAATGTTCTTAAGGTGTTCTTAAAATTGTTTCTTAAAAATCAAATACTGCATACACTACCAACAGTCAAATACAGATTGAATGTAATTCACAGAAGGTAATTATTTAGTAGCAAACAATTGCTTAATGTACCCTGGAAATCCCCACAAAGTACCTGCTGTAGAACTCTGTGTGCAAACAATCATCTAGCACATTATATTGATCTACTTGGTACTATACCATTGTAGGTTACTGTACTCAAATCTAACTGGCAGCCATTTTTGTATACAAGAACAATTCTCATTTTTCAGGCTCCACATGTTCTTATGTATGAGGTACATGTTTGACCAAATTTCAGCCTGAGTGTTCTTAATCCACTTGTTCTTTTATGCGGGTTTTTACTGTACAACAATACCCTAACACCTCAACACAATAAAGAACTAGGATAATAGAGACAGAAGAACTCCTTTGTAGAACGAAGATAATCGAGACAAAAGCAACTACGCCCCAAATGTGTCTCGCAAAAATCTCAAGATTGTAAAATCTTCGCCATCTCCAGAACGTCCGAGGATAAACCTCGAAGTTTTAATTTCATGCCAATCAAAAGGCTCTTTTTATCTACTTTGAACGAGAGCAGTACGAGAATAAACCCAAAAAACCTAGTTTTGTCTTGGAGAATGTACGCTTTTGCGTTCCAGGAATGGGATCCACGCCACGCTTGCGCAGCCCCCCCCCCCCCCCCCCAACACAAAAACGCCTTCCCCTCCGCCCTCGAGCATCTGACCTGAATTTTTTTTTAAAAATGAATAAATTAAACATGTGCAAGGAGAATGAAGCTGTCTTTTTTGTCAACGGAGTGATTCATCATCGTTTACAGCCATTCTCAGTTACACGCGGTTGCCGGGAAAAAAAGCTTGCAAGCGAAAACTCGTTTTCTGTCTTGTCTGAGCGGCGAAAGCATGTGCGTTGCCATGGAAACTTTGACAAAAAAAACGATTTTTCGCTTGCAAGCTTTTTCACGGCGACCGCGTGTAACTGAAAATGGCTATAAACAGTAGGTAGTGAACAATAATAAGGATTTAACTGCGTTACCCAGACCGCGCGTGGGGTCTACATAATCATATTTTTGCATCTTGGGAGAAGCGGAAACAAGGAACCCCCCTGGATCTGCCACTTGCTGTATATCCACCGCTATTCGCCTCCCCTTCGGGGGATAGGGGATAGTTGTTGATTAGAAACATATTAACCCACGGTACTAACATTGCATTGCAAGCATTGGGTAATTGCATGGAATAGAAGTTTTACCTTTGTGACTATTCAGTAATGGGTGGCTGATGGCATTCTGAAAAAGAAAGTGATGTGAAATTATACAACACTAGTAAAACGCGCGCTCTGATTGGCTGATAGGCCGTGTGTTATTAGAGTACACACGCACGATTGACGTCATAAGCGCGCGTATGCAAGCAAACCGAGTTTGAAATGCGCACACTGGAGCTCATTCATTTTTAGAAAAATCGCTTTTGTTGTTGTATAAAACAAATAGATCTCGTTTTTGGTGCGTATGTACTGTAATAGATACACAGAAGACGTTACAGAATGTCATGCACAACAGTCGCGCAACTCGAATGCGTCTCGTTGCGTACTTTTTGTGTTCATTCTGTGACGTCGTCTGTGTATCTATTGGGAAATTCAGCTTTTGAGTTTCCGTAGAAACATCCTGTGCATTCAGCAACAAATTACAATTTCTCACGTTTCTCGCTGATTTGGTTGTCCTGGAATACAGTAATTTGTAAAATTCTACATAAAACTTTGTTTCTGTTTAACAAATAGATCTCGTTTTGCGTGCGTGTGTATTTTAATAGATACACAGAGGACGTCACAGAATGTCATGAACAAAAAGTACCCAACGACGCATTCATTTTCCCAGAATAGGAAAACTTATGCATGGGGATTCACGAGTATAGCAAAGCCGAGCAATTTCCATTCATGTGTCATGATTGAGCTTTTTCCATGAATGGATTTCTACACAAATACCCTGTGTGAAACAGCCAAATAAGTAAAACCGGCCTGCCTGTCTGTCTGCAAAACCGATTTGCCTTGGAGCATTCATATTTTAAATTTTAAGCTACAATTTTTTAACTTACTTCATTTTCCTTTTGTTCTTGCTGTTGCTGCAGTTGAGATTGTCTGTAAAATAGGAAAATTAAACCAGCATCACATTTTGTTTTGTATACAGCTGATCTCGCTACGTGTTTTAAAGGGTTTGGGATATGAATTACTCGGTTCTCCCAACATATCCGCCGCCTTGAATTGCCAATAATGGGTAAGGGGCTTTTGCGCTCAATGAACTCAAATAAAACGAAGCAATGTGTATGTATGAACACTCTAAAATTGTTCGAACCAAAAAAAACACCCAGCCCCAAAACCACCGCCAACTGCACCTTTCAAGAGCGCTCTATACAAGTGTACTACGGCAACCTACATTCTCTTACACAGAGCGCCCATGCTCGTCTCCTCGCGGGGGAGGCTCTGGGGACGACAGCCACTCACGCATGCGCGAGATGGTGGGTGTGGGGGGGGGAACATTCTCGAACCCAGAGCTCCCCGGCTCGTAACCTCGCGGGGGGAGGCTCTGGTGACAGCCACTGACGCATGCGCGAGATTTAATACAGAGCTGCTGAGAGAAAGGCCTTTCAGCGCATGCTCCAACGCTCAAAATCACCCAATCAGCGACGTTCCTCAAATGGATGTCCCCAGAGCCTCCCCTGCGAGCAGACAAGCCGGGGAGCTCTGGGTACGAGAATGGGGGGGGGGGGGGAATGAATTATTCCATAGCTTTGAAGGGGGCCTTAAAAATGATGTACTAATTTTTTTATGAAAAATAGTTACTTGAAAATCATACGATACAGAATGAACTAGTTAACACACAGATTGTCCAAACATAGTCTTATTCAGCATTTTAGCGGAGCTCCTTAGAGCGGAGCACCATAGGTATCGCAGGAAGAATACAATAGCTCAACGTAGAACTCAGGTATAACTATCGACTTCATTTTTCATGGTTCAGCGGTATTCCCATTTGGGTATCGCTGGCGCGTCCGTGTCTGCGCGCCCCCACACAGGTAAACCAAGACCCCAACACAGAAAAATATGTAACCGGGAGCTCCGCTTTTAGCCAGTGGCTAAATCTATATATTAATCCTCCTCGTCCACATCACGGCTCGACTTCTCACACGCTGTTCCAGCACACTGGATAGCCTTCTGGGAAATAAGAATGTCTAGACGTTTCTGTGCTTCTGTGTTTCCAAACTGCGTTTTGGCTTCCGTCAATCAAACCTTGTAAGTCAAGTCCACGATTTGGGTTTGCATTTTACAGTGAAAATTGTGTTTTGAAGCCTAGCTAACCCTTATCAGTTTACACGATTTATCAAAGCCTAGTGAAATCACCCAGAGTTGTTCACTCGTTTGATTGACGGAAGCCAGACGGCGGTTTGCTGGTCGGTGTAGAGTTCGCAGAATTATGAAAATCGCGGTAACACAGTGTAGTTCCCAGAAAGAAAGGCATCCGATGCTTCCTGTCCATGAATGGTGACGATAAGCTTGGCCCGGGGGGAAGGGGACTTCCTTCTTTTTTTTTTCTTTTTTTTTTGGGGGGGGGGGGGGGGTGCTCGTCGTAACTTTCGATTTTACCCCTTAAAGGTACCAACATCGCGTCGCCTGATTTTAACCCCTAAAAGGTACCAACAAGGCGTATATTTTCCCAACAAGGCGTATTTTTTACGAGGGAAAATACGTCTGAAAATCTGGCTACCAACAAGTGTGATTTGCTTGATTTGCTAGAACGGACTTCTAACAGGTACCTACCTGGAAGAAATTGCAAGTTTTCGAATTTTACCCCCTAAAAGGTACCAGAGGCCTAGTCATGGTTTTAAACCATAAAAGGTACGACGAGCACCCCCGCCCAAAATATAGGGTCGGGAAGCTTGGCTGCCTGTTTCTTTCCAGATTCGAGCTTTCTTGTCTTTCCCTTTTTTCTTTGTTCTTTCTCACTTGTTGCTGCTTTCTTTCTTTCCTCTCTTGCAACGACATCCTTGTTAAATCGAGAAACTAAGAACGTGTGTGTGTTGGACACCAAGAAAAGATTAAGATATACCACATTTCCGCATTCGAAATATACAGATTTTTTTATATTTATTAAGATGTAAGTACGCTTATCCATTTTTATTTAAATAATTTTAAGCAAACAATATAAAGGAGGGAGATGCAAAAACATCAACGGTTCCTTGGGGGGGGGGGGGGCTTTCAAAGTTATGCTATTTTGCAAGGGGGGCATAACAAGTGAACGTTACGTTTCCTCGCTATATTATCGAACCCTAGCAATTCTAATGAGTTGTAATGTATTTTCTCTGCACCCATGAATATGATTTTCTATAGCGCAAAAAACGGCCATTTGTCCAATGAGATGTCATGTTTTCTCTCGTGCAGAAAAAAAACACGTCACTGTTACAGCTGTTTCTGGTAACACGCGACCCAGTGCGTTCAAAACATGGAGAGAGCTTTTAGCAGTTTGGTTTTCCTGTGTAGACAATACAACCATGTGAGCCAATCAGATCCTTGCCTACTTTCGCCTAGTGCAGTCTGTCGCGACAAGTCTCGCAAGGGAAGCCAATCGAATGCACTGAGTAAGGATATGATTGGCTCACACGGACCGACACGAATTGCATTGATGGACAACACAGAAACCCCAACTGCCAAACTCTGGCGGCAACGGCGAAGCAGTCGCGTGTTACCTGAAACAGCTGTAATTCAACCAAATTTGTTATGGGGACTCTTTAGGGGTAAAACCATGGGTTTTGTCTGGTCGCTTCTAAAGACATTGTACACAGAGAGAGCAAACTTGATGATACAAGACAAATGTATGATGAAAGGTCGACAAACAATGAAAAGTGTTGGGACATTTCTTGATGAGTATAGAAGAGCTATTTGAGCCACGCCCACGTGTTTTAGACGTGAAATTTATGAATTCCCTACTTCGTACCCCTCCCGCGTGACATGAATAATAAAACAATGAATAATAAAACAATTATTGGATGAGGCTGAGCGTGACATCGATAATTGGCAGGGCGAAGGTTTGTGTTACCTACCGAAGCGAAGCTGAGGCAGATAACACAAACCGAGGACTTGACACTAGTGAGGATATGGAAAATATGTCACTGAGGACCCGGATGTAGCTTCGTATGAGATCTACTAGTGGCGTATTTCCCAGTAAAACACTCGTGTCTATATAATAAAATGTTCTAGGTTCTAATATAAGGTTCTTCTACATGCGGTTTTATGAATTATGATCAGACTTACACGAACGCCTGCTCCTGCGGGTAGTACACAGTTCCGTTCCGCTCGTACTCTTCTACCTCGGGGGTTTTGCTGATGAAGTGATGGAATATTTAGAATAACTGGGTAGATGAAATAGCTCTTTTGATCTTCGCCAAGTGTTAGAAATGCGTCCGATATCTGCAATCCAAAACTAGCTGACACACTCCCTCAATTTAGTAACGCTAAAAAATCCTCTCAAGAACGACCGAAGACAGGACAACATTAATGTACCTCCCCCTCTGTGTGATTTGCTTGATTTTACTAGAACGGACTTCTAACAGGAAGAAATTGCAAGTTTTCGAATTTTACCCCCTAAAAGGTACCAGAGGCCTAGTCATGGTTTTAAACCATAAAAGGTACGACGAGCACCCCCGCCCAAAAAATAGGGTCGGGAAGCTTGGCTGCCTGTTTCTTTCCAGATTCGAGCTTTCTTGTCTCTCCCTGTTTTCTTTGTTCTTTCTCACTTGTTGCTGCTTTTTTCTTTTTTTCCTCTCTTGCAACGACATCCTTGTTAAATCGAGAAACTAAGAACTTGTGTGTGTTGGACACCAAGAAGATCAAGATATACCACATTTCCGCATTCGAAATATACTGATTTTTTATATTTATTAAGATGTAAGCAGTACGCTTCCATTTTTATTTAAATAATTTTAAGTAAACAATATCAAGGAGGCAGATGCAAAAACATCAACGGTTCCTTGGGGGGGGGGGCTTTCAAAGTTATGCTATTTTGCAAGGGGGGCATGACAAGTGAACGTTACGCTCCCTGTGGCTCGCTATATTATCAAACCTTGCTGTTTAACCCTAGCAATTCTAATGAGTTGTAATGTATTTTCTCTGCCCCCATGAATATGATTTTCTATAGCGCAAAAAGAAATGAAAAACGGCCATTTGTCCAATGACATGTCATGTTTTCTCTCGTGCAGAAAAAAAACACGTCGCTTTTACTGCGATTTTCATAATTCTGCGAACTCTCGCTAACGATTTCCAAACGTCAAACCGCCTTCTGGCTTCCGTCAATCAAACTCCGAAGTCTTTTCGTCGTTGCTCTTTGTCCTTATTGGCCAGCACGTAACCGTTGCTGGCGTGACAGGAAGCCATTAAAAGCACTGCTTAGGGGCTGGCCAATCAAAAACCAGAAAGAGTAACGACAAAAGACTCAGGAGTTTGATTGACGGAAGCCAGAAGGCGGTTTTACGGTTGGAAATCGATAGCGAGAGTTCGCAGAAATATGAAAACCGCAGTAAAGTTGTTTCTGGTAACACGCGACCCAGTGCGTTCAAAACATGGAGAGAGCTTTTGGCAGTTTGGTTTTCCTGTGTAAACAATACAACCATGTGAGCCAATCAGATCCTTGCCTACTTTCGCCTAGTGCAGTCTGTCGCGACATGTCTCGCAAGGGAAGCCAATCGAATGCACTGAGTAAGGATATGATTGGCTCACACGGACCGACACGAATTGCATTGATGGACAACACAGAAACCCCAAACTGCCAAACTCTGGCGGCAACGGCGAAGCAGTCGCGTGTTACCTCAAACAGCTGTAATTCAACCAAATTTGTTATGGGGACTCTTTAGGGGTAAAACCATGGGTTTTGTCTGGTTGCTTCTAAAGACATTGTAGACAGAGAGAGCAAACTTGATGATACAAGACAAATGTATGATGAAGGGTCGACAAACAATGAAAAGTGTTGGGACATTTCTTGATGAGTATAGAAGAGCTATTTGGGCCACGCCCACGTGTTTTAGACGTGAAATTTATGAATTCCCTACTTCGTACCCCTCCCGCGTGACATGAATAATAAAACAATGAATAATAAAACAATTATTGGATGAGGTTGAGCGTGACATCGACAATTGGCAGAGCGAAGGTTTGTGTTACCTACCGAAGCGAAGCTGAGGCAGATAACACAAACCGAGGACTTGACACTAGTGAGGATATGGAAAATATGTCACTGAGGACCCGGATGTAGCTTCGTATGAGATCTACTAGTGGCGTATTTCCCAGTAAAACACTCGTGTCTATATAATAAATTATTATATAGCTCGTGTTTATTCGATCAAAGCGCGCGCTCTGATTGGTTCTATCATGGTCACGTGGCGGGCTACAAATTCAATGTAGCCCGCGCGGGCTACAATTAAAAAATTATTGCCCGCGCGGGCGACATCGCTATAGCGAGAAATTTCGGCGGAATATTTTTACCCATGTTTACCGTATTTTCTTTTTGCTATACAATAAAACACTTAATGACTGCACCCTCGGGAAACAGCGAGTTTTGTTTTCCCTCGAATCTCGATGTTTCCCTCGACTTCGTCTCGGGAAACATCGAGATTCTCGGGGAAACAAAACTCGCTGTTTCCCTCGGAAGCAGTCATTAAGTGTATAATGTTCTAGGTTCTAATATAAGGTTCTTCTACATGCGGTTTTATGAATTATGATCAGACTCACCCGAATGCCTGCTCCTGTGGGTAGTACACAGTTCCGTTCCGCTCGTACTCTTCTACCTCGGGGGTTTTGCTGATGAAGTGATGGAATATTTAGAATAACTGGGTAGATGAAATAGCTCTTTTGATCTTCGCCAAGTGTTAGAAATGCGTCCGATATCTGCAATCCAAACTAGCTGACACACTCCCTCAATTTAGTAACGCTAAAAAATCCTCTCAAGAACGACCGAAGACAGGACAACATTAATGTACCTCCCCCTAGCTGTGCAATGTTGAAATCCCAACTGCTCCGTACAAAATCCAGATCACATCCCTACAGGAACAATATTGATTGGGGGTAAAGGGGGCTAAAGGAACCGAACGTCCAGAAATGGGTCAACAGTTTTGGCGGGGATTGTGGGTCTATTTATCAAAATAGAAGGCATTCCAATAAGAACAGAAATCTGGAAGAGACATTGCCTTGAGTGTGAGGATCATTCTTTGTGACAACATATAGTGACATGTTTGGTCCCGAAAAAATCCATTCCAACAACATGAAATGGAATTAGCGTATCATCGTGTTGTGAATATTGTCGGTGATCTTAGGGGGTTAATGTGAGGGGTGCCATTTTAAAATCCTCCCTCCTTTCCCCGCCCCGCCCCGCGTGCGCACCTGTCTGGGAAACAGTGCTAAACACGTTGCACTGTTAAACAAATTAAACTTACTTCTCTTCGCTGGGGACTTGTACTTTGAACTCTGTTGACAAGAAAGCACAATTTGTTATTTGATTCGTATCATTTCGTAACTGAAACCTATTGGAAAAGAAACTTATAGCACCAAATTCTGTGAAGCGAGAACTTCAGCGGCTGTCGTAGCGATCGGGGGTGGAAGCTGAATAATGAATTATGAATGACGGGTCTTACGAACAAATGAATAATGAATAAATGCGTCGAAAAGTCGAGGAATGATGAATAAGAAGTTCCTACATTAAATGAATAATGAATTATGGTTGTGTGAATAATGAATAACGCCTAAATAATGAAAAGGAATAATGAATAATTGAAGAAAAATGTCAAAGAATAAGGAATAATCAAGGTCCATTATTCAGCTTCCACCGATCGACAGCGGCATCCGGCGATTCGACCACGTGTTAACTTCAAGTTTCAAGGCGCACACAAGCTATTCCTACCTGAGGCAACAGGAAGGGCTGTATGGGAAGGGAAAGGGCACACAAGCTATTCCTACCTGAGACGACAGGAAGGGCTGTATGGGAAGGGAAAGGGCACACAAACTATTCCTACCTGAGACGACAGGAAGGTCTGTACTGGAAGGGAAAGGGCACACAAGCTATTCCTACCTGAGGCGACAGGAAGGGCTGTATGGGAAGGGAAAGGGCGCATAAATTATTCCCACCTGAGGCGACAGGAAGGGCTGTATGGGAAGGGAAAGGGCACACAAACTATTCCCACCTGAGGCGACAGGAAGGGCTGTATGGGAAGGGAAAGGGCACACAAGCTATTCCTACCTGAGGCAACAGGAAGGGCTGTATGGGAAGGGAAAGGGCGCATAAATTATTCCCACCTGAGGCGACAGGAAGGGCTGTATGGGAAGGGAAAGGGCACACAAACTATTCCCACCTGAGGCGACAGGAAGGGCTGTATGGGAAGGGAAAGGGCACACAAGCTATAACCTGAGGCAACAGGAAGGGCTGTATGGGAAGGGAAAGAGCACACAAACTGTTCCTACCTGAGGCGACAGGAAGGGCTGTATGGGAAGGGAAAGGGCACACAAGCTATTCCTACCTGAGGCAACAGGAAGGGCTGTATGGGAAGGGAAAGGGCACACAAACTATTCCTACCTGAGGCGACAGGAAGGGCTGTATGGGAAGGGAAAGGGCACACAAGCTATTCCTACCTGAGGCAACAGGAAGGGCTGTATGGAAAGGGAAAGGGCACACAAACTATTCCCACCTGAGGCGACAGGAAGGGCTGTATGGGAAGGGAAAGGGCACACAAGCTATTCCTACCTGAGGCAAAAGGAAGGGCTGTATGGGAAGGGAAAGGGCACACAAACTATTCCTACCTGAGGCGACAGGAAGGGCTGTATGGGAAGGGAAAGGGCACACAAGCTATTCCTACCTGAGGCAACAGGAAGGGCTGTATGGAAAGGGAAAGGGCACACAAACTATTCCCACCTGAGGCGACAGGAAGGGCTGTATGGGAAGGGAAAGGGCACACAAGCTATTCCTACCTGAGGCAAAAGGAAGGGCTGTATGGGAAGGGAAAGGGCACACAAACTATTCCTACCTGAGGCGACAGGAAGGGCTGTATGGGAAGGGAAAGGGCACACAAGCTATTCCTACCTGAGGCAACAGGAAGGGCTGTATGGGAAGGGAAAGGGCACACAAACTATTCCTATTTGAGGCGACAGGAAGGGCTGTATGGGAAGGGAAAGGGCACACAAGCTATTCCTACCTGAGGCAACAGGAAGGGCTGTATGGGAAGGGAAAGGGCACACAAACTATTCCTACCTGAGGCGACAGGAAGGGCTGTATGGGAAGGGAAAGGGCACACAAGCTATTCCTACCTGAGGCAACAGGAAGGGCTGTATGGGAAGGGAAAGGGCACACAAACTATTCCTACCTGAGGCGACAGGAAGGGCTGTATGGGAAAGGAAAAGGCACACAAGCTATTCCTACCTGAGGCAACAGGAAGGGCTGTATGGAAAGGGAAAGGGCACACAAACTATTCCCACCTGAGGCGACAGGAAGGGCTGTATGGGAAGGGAAAGGGCACACAAGCTATTCCTACCTGAGGCAACAGGAAGGGCTGTATGGGAAGGGAAAGGGCACACAAACTATTCCTACCTGAGGCGACAGGAAGGGCTGTATGGGAAGGGAAAGGGCACACAAGCTATTCCTACCTGAGGCGACAGGAAGGGCTGTATGGGAAGGGAAAGGGCACACAAGCTATTCCTACCTGAGGCAACAGGAAGGGCTGTATGGAAAGGGAAAGGGCACACAAACTATTCCCACCTGAGGCGACAGGAAGGGTTGTATGGGAAGGGAAAGGGCACACAAGCTATTCCTACCTGAGGCAACAGGAAGGGCTGTATGGGAAGGGAAAGGGCACACAAACTATTCCTACCTGAGGCGACAGGAAGGGCTGTATGGGAAGGGAAAGGGCACACAAGCTATTCCTACCTGAGGCAACAGGAAGGGCTGTATGGGAAGGGAAAGGGCTTACAAACTATTCCTACCTGAGGCGACAGGAAGGGCTGCATGGGAAGGGAAAGGGCACACAAGCTATTCCTACCTGAGGCGACAGGAAGGGCTGTATGGGAAGGGAATGGGCACACAAACTGAGGCGACAGGAAGGGCTGTATGGGAAGGGAAAGGACACACAAACTATTCCTACCTGAGGCGACAGGAAGGTCTGTACGGGAAGGGAGGGTACACAAATTATTCCTAACTGAGGCGACAAGAAGGGCTGTACGGGAAGGGAAAGGGCACACAAACTATTCCTACCTGAGACGACAGGAAGGGCTGTATGGAAAGGGAAAGGGCACACAAGCTATTCCTATCTGAGGCGACAGGAAGGGCTGTATGGGAAAGGAAAGGGCACACAAACTATTCCTACCTGAGGCAACAGGAATGGCTGTATGGGAAGGGAAAGGGCACACAATCTATTCCTACCTGAGACGACGGGAAGGGCTGTATGGAAAGGGAAAGGGCACACAATCTATTCCTATCTGAGACGACAGGAAGGGCTGTATGCGAAGGGAAAGGGCACACAAACTATTCCTATCTGAGGCGACAGGAAGGGCAGTGTATGAGAATGGAAAGGGGCCATAGTTTGGTCGGGAGGAGAGATAGCATTGTATGTGAGGGGTATGGAAGAAGTTATTAAAGATAGAGAGAAGTTGAGATGAAGGAAGTGAGTGAAGATGGATGGAGAGAAGAGGTGCCACTTAATGCATAACTTTGTATTGGGTGAACAAAATAGTGTAAAATTGACTTCATGACTTGACATGAGAGTGCATTTTGTTTACCTCTTGCCCCGGGATTCAAGTTTGACCTTTCTATATTCTGTTAATGAAAAAAAGTTAGAACATTTATCAAGTTTGGGCTTTTTATATTCTGTTAATGAAAAACAGGTTAGAACATTTAGGCCAAGTAAAAAAAAACATGTTTATCGTCCGGAGCTTTCCAGAAAATTGTCCATGCGGCCCTTTTTATTTATTATTTCTTTTTCCTCCTTGTTTATGGCTTGTTTTATTGGTTTATGCCATATTTTGTGTACAAAATGACTACGGTGTTTCATAAACTATTCTTAAGGGCAATCTATGTTCATATAAAGCATTTCCATGCTTATTAAAGCCACATTTCAAAGCAGTTTCTAACCGCTTGTGACGTTCGACTTAATATTGGAGACGATTTATTGTGAAAAGAAAAAAGAAAAGAAAAAAGGATGCGGCTCCAAAAAACGATGCGGGCGGGGACGATAAACATGTATTTCTTTTTACTTGGCCTTAGCAAACAAGTGTATAAAGAATATAAACAATGAATTGCTAGTATAGGAGTCTATATCCGAAATAAAAGAAACACGAGATTAGAATAGTGACATCATCTATCCATTTGTTATTTGTATTTTCTTCAGCTTGAATAGGTCATTTCTGTGACCTTCCCGCAAGCTCTCTCGTTTAATTAAGGCAGACAAAGGAAGTTTCTCTCGTGACAGGACAAGGAAATTGAACATCCATACTTAACCGGAGCGTTTCCAGGTTTAGTTTGCAGAGTTTGTTTTGGACAAAATAACACTTATCGACCTCCACTTCGAAAACACAACAATCATTTGGACTTTTATACTTACAAGTCGTCACGATAAGAAAAAAATAATAATAACTATTTGTTATGCGCGCGCATAACAAATGAATTCATCTTGCTAAACATTTACATTAAGTCATTCCTTTGATCTCGAAAACAAACTACATGTAAACATACAACAACAACAACAAATTTCTTTATTTACATATCAACACTGAACATTATATACAGAATGAAAAACTAAAAAATGCGTTGGATATGATGCTGCCTAGAAAATAACTCACAAGCTAATCGAGCTAGGCAGCAGGGCTATATGTACGATTAAATGAAAAAGTAAGACGAGGCACAAATACAAACAACACAGAACAATAAATGTAATAAAAACGGACAAAAAAACATTAAGTCGGATGGCAAGTGATGAAAGAGAAAGCGAAATGGGAGAGACTAATATGAATTTAGAAAATTGAATTTGATAGAAAACTTAAATTTGTTTTAGGTTAAGAGATTTGAATGATTCATTAATGCTATTCCAGATTATTGCACCTTGGAAACGAATGTTTACCATAATTAGTACGAATTGAAGGCAGAGAATAGCTTGACCTTGAGGCCAGCCTAGTATTGTATTTGTGCCTTGTTCTAACGCTTGAAAAAAGTCATCAAAAGAGAAGGTAAAAGACTTGCATTGAATTTATACATAAATATAGAATTACAATATAGGAAACTATATCACAGAACATCAATTGATAGTTATAAATTCTCAGAAAGACTTAGCTCCTTATCATCTGGTTTTGCATGATTAAAATGTACGACTGGAGTACTACTTTGTCTTTACAGCATCCGTGTCTCAGTGACAATATCAGACGAAACAAGCGCTTTGGAGCAAGCCTGCTGATGCGAAATGCGTCATTTTGTTTTCTTTGGGGTTTGTTTCGGACCAAATGACAATGTATCACTTCGAAAACACAACAGTATTTGTTCCTAAAGCCCATGGTGAATACTGGGAGAACAACGATGTGGATTTCTCAACTTACAAGTCGTCACTTATAAGAAAAAAGAATGCGCGCGCGCAAATCAAATGAAATCATCTTCGTCTCCACTTTTATATTTTAGTTTCTTTGGAGCTCGAATACAAAATACATGTAAGCACCATTTGATAGCTATAAATACTGATCATCTGTTTTTTTTTTTCTATGTAATACAGTTACAGCATTTTGTGTCAATGACAATCCCAGACGGAAATGGGCGCTTTGAAGGTAGCCTCCCGACATCATAAAAGAGGTATTCAAGTTAATAGTGCTGGGAGGATGCTAGGCTGCGAGACCTGTACGAAATGCGTCAGTGCAAATGTTTTCCCACCTACCGGTTTGTCTTTCAGCTTTTCTTTCTGCATGTTTTCTCGATGGACTTAATATTTTCTTTGCGAAAGAGACATGGTAGAAAAACTGATCGTCCGAATGGAAATTAGAAACATTTGCGTATCAGTCATTGTGACGTATTGAAAACCGGTAAACCTAGCTAATGAAATTCGCTGGAACTGAGAAAGCCATATTCGATCGCGCGCGCAAATCGACACCTTAGTGACTATTTTACTGTTAAGTACGTCTCCATTGGATTAAAAACCAACACGATTGCGATATTGTACATTATACCATTATATACTGTCTTGCAGTGTAACTTATATATCTTATTAGAAGTTTTGAAGCCTATTAGAAGTTTTGAAGCCTAGCTTATAATCCTTGATATAATTGAGTCAAAAAATCCTTACAAAAGCTGCGTGAAATTACCCAGAACTGTTCACTCGTTTGATTAGCAAAACCGTGGTTTGTTAATTTTGGCGTAGAGGTCGCAAAATTACACGCGAGTCGAGATGCGTATGCGTATTCTGTATACGCAGGAATATTTTCAACTTCTTCAACTCGATGTTGTCCTTGACTGCAATTGAAACCATGGGTTTGGAAAAGCTTTTCTTTGAAACAAATGCCACTCTTTGTCTTTCCCAGCAAGAACACGCCAAGTGTAGACGTCTAGTCTGATTAATAAGTAACGAAGCGCAAATTTAGTAGGAAATGAAAAATAACTCGGAAAACAGTTTAGTTCACGTTTGGACACGCACTATTGGTCCTAGTCGCGGTCAGTAACCAAGGTATAGGGTGTTTTCTATTATACAGCTATTCCAAGAAAGCGCGGCTCTACTACAGCATAAGTGGTAGAAAACTGAGAGAATAAGAAAAAGAATCGAGAGTAAGGTACTAAACGCATGCTTGAGTATCTTCCAAATTCTCATTGCTTCGTTAGTCCTTGGTGATGTTATAATTATTTAGCGGTCTGGGCGAGTAAGCTAGATCGCTCTACCGACAACGTACGCTTCTTGAAAGAGCTGTATACAGGGTGTACTCTGACTTGCATGGGAGTACCAAGTACTTTTAATGACAATTCCAAGATGCTTTCTCTTTGATAAAACGATCAACGTTTCACTTGGCATTGCAGCAGACGGTTCTAAATGTAAAAACAACTGAGATATTTTATTTGCAGATCTTTTATTTGATGCAAGAGCAAGTGGTCTCTATCGCTTTCTCGATCACTGAGGATGGAATTTCTGGTCGAAAAATCGTTCATCGGTAACTTGAATATTTTGTTGGTCATAACACTAGCCACTTTGTCATGGCGACACGCAATGGCTTCTTCTCAATGCGGGTCTGATGTTGAACGAGACAAGAGTGACATTATTCTCGCCAATCACGTGATCCAGAGGATCGAGGGAGGAAATTATGGTACATGTTGGATGGCTTGTTCCACAAACGAAAACTGTCACAGCATTAACGTTTATCTCGATACAAACTCGTGTGAGCTCAACAATGCAACCCATCTAAGCCACCCAGAGAATATGACCACTAGACCTCATGGGAACTACATTATGTATCCAGTTCGTCCACTTTACAACTGTAGTCACACGTTATGTGGACGACCAAACGCGTCATGTCAAATGAATGAGGACGGAGCGACTTACACTTGTGTGCCAGGTAGGGAAAACGTCTTTACTGCGTCACAACATGATTCAAGATTGATCGCATCCTTTTTTTGCACCTCATGTGAAACATCAAACTACAACGGAGTGATTTACACCTGTATGCTACACTTGTCTACTGTGGTGGCAATTTTACCTAAGGTTTACTAGGTTTGAAGTTTTGAGTTCGGAAGGTTTAGTAGGTTTAAAGTTTCGGAATATTTAAGGTATGGAGAAGATTAAAGGGGGGCCTTTGGCAAAATGGTTGTCATACATGTATTATATATCATTTTAAAGCTTTTGAAGAGTAGAAAACAAAAATAATCCTTTTAATGATTATTAATAAGTAATTAATAAAATCAACAATTATTTGTCATAAACTAATTTTCTCATGTCGTCTAGTTCAAATCCGTCAGAATTAAATAGAATCACCAGTTTTGTATCAAAATGAGTGACACTAAGGTGGACTCCAAAAGTGTTCAATATTAGGTTTTTATTGCGTTTGGAGTTAGATAGTAACAGAAAAAGCTCGGACTGAAAGAAAAATCGTCATAAAATTGGAACAAAAAAAACATTTTGAAAATCACTGGCACACTTTTGTAGCCCACTGTTGTGTCACTCAAGATGATACGAAATTGGGTAGTTCTATAATTTTGACGGACTAGAACTTAGCCAAACGAGAAAATCAGTTTTTCGCAAATAATTATTGATGTTAATCATTATTTGTTAATATTTATTAAAAATATTTTATTTGTTTGCTACTCTTCAAAAGCTTTTTAAAATTAAGCAATAAAAGTACTTTCCGCATGCTCTCTGCTTTCTTACAAACACGAGGGGGATGTTGGGAGAACTGATCAAAACTTGAAAGACACGAGCCGAAGGCGAGTGTCTTTCAAGTTTTATCAGTTCGACCAACATTCCCCGAGTGTTTGTAAGAAACCAGAGAGCACGCAGAAAGTATTTTTATTGCTTTTAGAAAATAACATACACACGCGCGACAGCGTTGCGTGACAATCGTGTTTCTCAGGTCTCTTACAAACACGCTTTTTAACCAATCAGAATGCGCACATTCACAATACAACATAGGTGTTATTTTCTAAATGATATATAATACATGTGCCTGGTTTAAAAGCAGACGGAATGACAACAATTTTGCCAAACGACAGGTTGAACCTTTCACCATACTTAATGCTTACTTGACCAGTGAGCCCTCTGAAAAAAATATTTTGGACCCACTAACTAGATATAGAGTTGGAACAAACCTTTGCGATTCAAATTTGATGAAAGAGCACTGCGGACCCCTTTGTCAAACAGGCGCTCACAGGCTCCATCGTTACTGCTAGCTAGCCGTTAAGAAACGCACGTTTTTATTGCTTGGCATTCCTCTAAACAAGCAATTCAATCTACTGAGTGACGATAACAAAACGAAGGGCAGGTGTGCGGAGGGTCTTTTAGATTTGCTGGATTCAATCTCGAAATAAATCACGTATGGAAAAATGTTCTCTAGTGGTTGCCAGAGCCTCAGTTTATTGTAGGGGAATAAAGGCACATTCTAGTCCTTTGAGTCCCTTTTCACTCCTTAAACTCGATCCTGGTCTTCGCTTTTTGTGAAGACAAATGTCCCTACTCATTGCGTCTTAACAGCCTTTTGCCGTTTGCAGTTTGGCCTGTTTCCCTGCGATTTTCACAATTCTGCGAGCTTCCACTTAACATTTCCGAACGACAAACTGCGTTTTGGCTTTCGTCAATCAAAACCTTTTAAGGTGACTCCACGAAAAGTCCAAGCGCATTTTCGGTAAATATAAATTTGGTCATAACTTTCATAATATTCGTGTGACGGATATCAAACTTGGAGGTAGGAGGTATCATTTAGCAATAGTTTGACATATTGCGATCTTTATTTGCGTTAATACTTTTAATAATATTCCGGCTACAGTGGACCCCCTTTTCCTCTTTAGGGACCGGTCATTATTCATCGCCTGGGGGGGGGGGGGGGGGGGGGGGGGGGGGGGGGGGGGGGGGGGGCAGAGGATGTTGGGTAATACAAGGTGAAAATGCAGTGATCCTCCCTCTATAAGTACAATGATTAACGTGATCCCCCCTCAGAGCAGTTAAAGATTTTCGTGATCCCCCGCCCCCTATTTGACCTAGTAGAAGACAATTTACAGATAGAGGGGATCGCACTCTTTCGTTGCGCGCGAAGCGCGCCCGAATTTTGATAAACGCATTTCATCAAGCCTCAGAGAAAGTGTAGATGAACATTCCGTTTTTTATGTATAGTAAACAAATCCTGTGGGTTTTGTTATTGATGCGCGCAATTGCGCCCCGAAATGACGAAATTATTATTATTTATGCGCGCAATTGCGCGCCGAAATTGTTATTATTCATTTGCGTGAAGCGCGGCCCAAATGGCGAATTTCTATGCCTGTAACGTCGAACTCACGCTTACTCTTCTTTCGAACATAGTGACTGCCCGCCAAACCTATCACTGCAGGGCATTTTTGGTAGAGTTTGTTTTTCCTCGCCAAGATACACTTGTTCTTGTGAACGGTGCGAAGGTAGTGTTTTCGTTGCGGCAGTTTGCCAAAGACTATATTAATGATATTTATTCGCGCGAAGCCCGCTGAAATTTTTGAGTATTGATGTATTAAATGAAGTGAAGTAGAAAAAATGCAAATGATAGAGAAGTTGCTGGAATAACTACTTAGAAAATTTCTTGTGTTCCCCCCTTTCAGGGCTTCAGGTTTTGAGAGATCCCCCCTTTCACTCTCCCCAAAAAGAACTGATCCCCACCAAAATCCTCTGCTCCTCCCCAGCCCCCAGGCGATAAATAATGACCGGTCCCTTAAACATCTCTAAAACAAAATTTTGCTATCACTTTTGAACGAAATTTCAAAATTGGTGTTCAATTTATTTGCCTCAGATATTTAGAAAGTCTTAGCCAATTCGGCGAACCCTAGCAAACTGCCAGCATTTCACAGGATTTATCAAAGTCTCCGTGAAATCACCCAGAGTTGTTCACGGCGTTTGATTGACGGAAGCCAAACAGGGGTCTGTCGGTCGGTATAGAGTTTGCAGAATTAATATATAGATTTAGCCACTGGCTAAAAGCGGAGCTCCTGGTTACATATTTTTCCATGTGAATGGAAAATTGCAATACTTTATTTGACATGAGTTAATGTGTCATTCCAAAATCTGGGATCCTACAATTAGATTACAAGCACAAAACTTATATGTATTTTAGAGCAGGATTGCGTGAGCGAAAACTTGAACAGTCAATAAGACTATTTATTGGGTAAGAAGGAATGGGCAGCAGTCGCAACAAAAGCTACCCACCCTGGTTTTTTTTTTTAAATTTGAACCAACCACCCTGCAGTTCCAGTGATTTTATCATGACCACCCTGGAAATTGTGCTTACCCACCCTGGAATGTCGTATTTAAGGGTGCCCGCCCTGAAATTTCAAGCTCTACTTCCACCCACCCTGGAATTCTGAGGAATTGCCCAACTGCCCAATTGGCATGGGGTGGGGCACTCCATCGTATGGTAGATGGATATGCTAGGGGTTTTTTTTGGGAGGCTCCTGAGGTCTGCCATAGCCATGAGGAGGATAGGTAACAGGTAGGTCTGCCATAGGGTAAAGTTTTTTCTTGTCTCTGATAGGGTATGTATTACAGTATGGCTACCAGCACTTAGTGATAAAGACAGTTTATTTTAGAACCTTTAACACATTAGCAATTTTTTACTTATTTTTCAAGGAATCACTTCCAGAGCCAAACGGGTTACCATGGAAACACTAGTTAGCATATGGGTTTATGAGGTCTTGGTCATTCTTTGTTGTTACCAAGTTTGAATTGAATCGAAATATCCAAAACAGAATTATACATAAAACATTGTTTAGCCTCTTTGCCCAAGTCTTGTTGTGACGTCATTTTTTGCTAATTTGCATTAGTACAAATCTTGAGTATCAAAAAAGCTATGAACCAAAAGAGCTATGAACACGAAAAAAAAATTCTTTCGTATTTTGAATGTGCAATCAAATAAGCCATTAAAATTTCAGCCTTGAGTTGCACTTTAAACAAACCTATTATACAATGGCTGACTGCATTTATAAACCGCACCAGGGGCTGAGGACCTCCCTTAAAAAGACCCCTCCCCTGGGACTTCCACTCGTGAAACCGACCGCCACCCCTGGAATTTCCATTTTTTCTGGCAAAATACCCCTGAGAAATCTCTTTTTGGATAAAATGTCCCTGGAAAATCACCTTTTTTACTCCTCCCCCTTGGAATTTCCAGTCTCCAGACACACCCCCTCTCCTGGAATTTTCAGAGTTTAATACAGCCCCCCTGGAAAATTTTCCATAGGTCCTCAACCTCCCTGGTTCGGTTTAAAAATGCAATCAGCCAATGAGTAAGACAAGAAGTTTATATTTCATGCTTAAAAAAATCATGAATAGTTTATAAGAACAAAACAATAGAAACACAATAAGAATCACAGGACCGTAGCATCCCGGGGGAGGGGGGCTCCCCCTATTTTTGGGGTGCAGGTACTTGTCACACCTTTTAGGGTTTAAAATCAGGCCTCTGAAAAATTAGAAAACTTGCAAAAAAAAATTTCCAGATAGGTACCCATTAGAGGTCCATTCTAGCAAATCAATCAAATTACACTTGTTAGGGACCGTTCATTTTTTATCAGGGAGGGGGGGCTGGTGGAAATGAGGGGGTACCCTGTATTTTTTGGTTGGCCCCCCCTTTCATGTCCGTATTTTTTTAGGTGGCCCCCCAAAATCCAATGTATTTTTTCTGGTGCCTCCCCCCCCCCCCTCTATTATAAATGCTTGCCCTGTAAGGTAGACTCTTGCCTAAGTGATGCAGTCTCATTCTTCTTAACGTTTTTCTTACTTCTGTCAAAGCTAAGGAACCGATCCCCCCTCAGAACTATTAAACGTTTTCGTGACACCCACCTCAGGTCCTAGTAGAAAAGATTTTACATAAAGAGGGGGTCACATAATTCTTTCGTTGCGGCCAACTTTTGATAACCGCATTTCATCAAGCCTCAGTAAAAGGGTAAATGAAGGTTTTTTGTGTATAGTAAACAAAGCCTGTCAGGAGCCCAGAAAGCTCCTAGTGAAGGGATCCTGAGCCTTTAGGTAATATTTTTCATGCGCGCCGCAAATGAAGAAATTATTATTATTCATGTGCGTGAAGCGCAGCCCAAATGACGAATTTCTATGCTTGTTGTAAGTAAACGTTGAACTCACGCTTATACCTGTGGGGTGTTCTTTCGTACATAGACTGCACGGCAGGCCTATCAGTGCAGGGCATTTTTGAGAGGGTTTATTTGTTCTTATCAAAAAAGTAAAAGAGCATATTAGATGTTAAATTCGTCATACGCGCGAAGCGTGCCGAAATTTTTATTAAGTATTTAGTGAAATCAGAAACATATAAGCGAGTTGAAACATGTAACAAACATATTGCATGCTGTAAAAAATACAAATTTTTTCTTTCCTCCCTGTTATGTGCTTGTATTTTATTGGGTGACCCCCCCCCCCCCCCCCTCATTTCCACCAGCCCCCTCTCCCTGATAAAAAATGAACGGTCCCTTAGTTGCCTGAATTTCAGACGTATTCTCCCTAGTAAAAATATATGTCTTCCTGATACCTTTTTAGGAGCCCAAGTCAACTAAGCGATGCCATGTATGGTACCTGTTAGGGATGAAATTGAAAGTTCCTGAAAGCACCCCTGCCCCAAAAATAGGGGAGTCCCCCCTGGGCATACTGTAGCATGTTGTAAATCTGATACAACCACTAGTGGTTGTAGCTAATTTGCATAGCAACTTTAATGAAACATATCAAGTTTCACTTCCAATTGTTTTAAAACAGACGACACTAGAAGGGAGGATGTCTTCTCCATTTTTTTAAGTAGTTTAAAACATTTGCAACAATTAACAACTATTTATAGTAAAAATACACTGTATAGCGGCTTTCACATAACTGCTGTGAAAACAATTCATGAGTAATTCACTATCCTATCAAATGCATAGAAATTCAACAATTAACCAATCACAGAGCGAGAGGTCATTCACAATCTCTCTTTTTTGTCAGCAATTTAATTAGACGTATAATTGTGTAATTATTTTCTCTACACAATCTGATTGGTATAAGGATCAAAGACCATGCTCTTGACCAATCACAACCCAAACCAATCACAATTAGCAAGTTATTTGTAATTACTCATGACAGTCATGTGGAAACTGCTCTAATTATGTTTTACTTGTGTCATGGTATGGTCTTTCCGAAAGCCGCCTCTGGCAAAAGCCACCTCTGGCTGCTGTTGTCACTGAAATTTAAAGAAAATAACCAATAAGTCTGATGAGCCTCGAAGACAAAACCTGCTTATCAAAACTATGGGCCCGCTTCATGCGCAACGAAAGAAAAGTGTGATCCCCCTCGACTACCTGTAAAATGCCTTCTACTATGTCGAAACTAATTATTTTTTTTATATTTAACATATAAGAATACGATTGCTTTTGTAAAAGGAACAGCCCTGGAATAGGTCTGCACACCCACAGAGCAATATTATTCACCATCTACAGAGCAATATTATTAATTAAATGACTAGAAACCGCTACTAGTATCTTTAAACATGGGGAAATTCGGTAAGACAAAAAAAAATAATGTGAAAAAATACAGAAAAATTCCTGCAAAGCCATGGCTTGCTAAAAAAACATTCCTACACAAATTCTAACAAGGAAAAAAAAATCCTGCATAACCAAAAACCTCCTACCTGCCCCCCCCCCCCCCCCCCCCTAAAATTTCTAATGGTCCATCCCTTTTAAACTACAGTCTATGAATTATTGTGTCTATGTTGAGCAAAATTTACATCTATGTTGTGCAAAATTTATACATTTCCATGACTTCAGTTCCCATGCCTGACACTATCGGACAGAGAAACAATGAATCCAACAATAAATTAAAAGTAAAATGTCAGTGCATATTGGCACTGATAGACAGCAATAATTATTCCTAGATAGATTTCCGCTTGCCTGTCATATGTGAAATACTCTGTCAAGCTTCCCCGCAGCCAGGAATACATCTTAGGGAATTTCTACAAAATTAAATTAGCGCACAAAAGTTACTCGTTGTAGCCGAACCAAATTGAGAAGTCGAAAATGTCTCAATTTGAAGAATAAATAGCTTAGAAAAATTAGAAAATTCAAGAATTAAACCTGAAGTTTGGCCGGACGAGTCCTATGATGACCAAAAGCTCGCGAGCTAAAGATGGCAGCCATACCGATGCGTGACAAGTTTTTCTTTCATGACATTCTCCCGAGTCTCCCCGCCAAAAGTAAACACAGCCACGGCAGTTGTCAGCTCCACTATAACTTATATATCACTAGAAAATACGGTATTCTGATTGCAATCCAGAAAAAAGCTTAAACCACAATGGTTGAGCGTGTAAAAACGACTAATCTCACGAGCGGCCACTATCGTCGCATTCAACTTTCATCTTTTTCAAACGAGTAGAGGAAACAGCCGCAAAAGTTCGGGAAAAACATGCACGAATGGAAGTTTGAAGTTTGCGGTAGATAAAATCTGATTACTACTGAATGCTCATTTTATACTCTAGCTACAAAGTTCAAGTACTTACCTTGAACATGGGTTTCTACGCTAGCTCTTCGTTCGTCCGTCTTCTTTTGTCTTTTTCGACTTCACCATTCACTGGTATTCTTCTCTACTCGCTTTGCTTCTTTCCCTCGACAAACGTATTTTTCTATAATCATGACATCGGTCACTCTTCTTCCCGCTGGTAACTCATTTTCTAAAATCGTGATTTGTCGGCTTGATTTCAAGAGTTTTTGATGAAGAGTAAAAACCGTCGTGCGTTGTTTCGTTTGTTCACTTTGCACTCTCTTTGGCGGTGGTTCATGCTTTGCCCGGCTTCTTCCCGTCGCTGTTTCAAGCTCTCTCCTCGAATAATTTCTTCCGCTTCTTCTATCAAAATTCTCTCTTTCATTTTTCTCGTCTTGTCATCGTTTTTTTTTTATCAGTCAGGAAAAAGAACTCTGTACAGACGAACAGACGACAGAGTCCTGCAGAAAAATGACAAACAGTTCCGGGGTTGCCTGTGGTGGGGCGCGCAGACAGGCAGACACGGACGCGCCAGCGATACCATAATGGGAATACCGCTGAGCGTTGAAAAATGAAGTCGATAGTATACCTGAGTTCTTACTTGAGCTATTGAATTCTTCATACGCGATACCTATGGTGCTCCGCTCTGCGGCCTTCGGCCGCAAAGGAGCTCCGCTATTAAAATCGCGATCGCAGTAAAAGTTGGTTAGCCAAATGTTTTTCTGTTCCCGCATTTTACCAGGAGGTCACTTTAGGCGATATTTTCCCAGTCGAACGTCAGCTCCATGTTTTCAACGTTTCTGCCAGCCCCAGATTCAGGGGGCTGAATCATGGGAACTACATGACCTACATGGGGGGGGAGCTACATGATTTTTCAGGCTATTACTAATTTCCCAGCAAAGAGCAACAACACAAAAATTGTTCGTCAACCAGAAAAAGCTTCTCCCCGAAACACGAAAAAAAATCCCAGCAGAACATTGTTAATTTTTCAGTATAACCTATACTTTTCCAAAACGTTTCCCAGAAGCTGGCGGAAAGGGATGCGATATTTTGCGGAATAGTTCCGTTTTGTGCCCCCCCCCCCCCCCCCCCCCGCCCCTCCTCTTGCTAGTTGCTTAAGCAATCATACATGCAAAAACTAGCCAAACCTTCATTATTCTATGGCATTTGGGGTTCCCTGCATAGAATATGTCCCGTTTTTTTTATAATTTTGTCATGACTAGTAACACAATAAACTGAAAAATTGATAGATAGAGAAAATATGGCTATAAAAGGTCTCTAGACCAATCAGAATAACGAAGCACAAAAGGAGGGAGAATCAGCATTTTACGCTAGGTTCCCCACAAACAGATTCTTTTAAAATTACATATTTATTCTGTTTTTATACGTCGATTATACGGAACTTTTTAGACAGGCAGAATATTTAGATACATCGCTCTGCTTGGAAAAGGGTGGCTACATTTTGTCATAAGATTGGGGTGGGGCCGAGGGGATTCAAGGATTCATTACTGTATTCACTGTACTAAGTGTCGCCCTGATAAGGCTATGTATCCCTAAAAACCATCAGATTGAGAAACTTTTTTCTAGCATAGTGATTTTACTGATTTTTATGTCTAAGCCAATGAAATTGCCTACATTTTCAGGGGCGTAGCCAGGAATTTTGGTACGGGAGGGGGGGGGGGGGGGGGGGAAGCAAAGTCCGACATTCGTGTCCAAATTGGGCTCTGGCAGAAAAAAGGACGCACTAAATCATCATATCTGGGAAAGGGAAGGGGGACCCCCGCTACGCCCCTGCATTTTCAATAGAAATTAATTGCATTCCAGCATGCTTTGCCATTGGCTTGCCTAGTTCTTATACGGACCATTACTTAATAAGGTAACTACGTCACTCTGTTATCCGTAATGTGAAACGTAACATGCTTTTGCTTTCCTAATTTACTTTTTCTCTTTCTCCAGGTTGGGAAAAGCAAGATGCAGCTCCAGTGTGTTTTTGGCGCTAAGGGGAATTCTTTCGGTCCATTCAATGTTACCAGAAGTGGGGAGATTCGTGGATTTAGGTTTGTCCACGACTCGGGCACAGTGTCATGCCATCAGCCTCTCCAATCCTCCTTCACGAAATGGGGTTGCCATGTTGGGACGAATCCAAACTATCGACTAGATCTGATCATAACTAACAAGAACAACGTGCGGGTTTTTCCACAGAGTGGATCGAATGTTTACACTCTCCCAGGTGTCACCAATCAGGACCCTGTGCTGGAGTTACCGGAATTTTCACCCCCACTCGAGGTAACTACAGGCCAAGAGTTCAGGCTGTGGTATGCCGAAGATTTAAACAGTGGTGAAGACGACAATGGAGGGACATCATGCACTTATGTGTTTGCTAAATACACGGACATGTGATCAGCGCGTGGACATTCTTGTATTAGATGCACAGCACGTGATCATCGCGTCAACAACATTCTTGTATTAGATGCACAGGCACGTGATCATCGCGTGGACAAGCTTTTCTGCTTTTTCTAGACGGACTCAGTGGCACGTGATCTGCACGTGGAAAATCATTTTCTTCTTTTGCTAGATACACGGACATGTGATCAGCGCGTGGACAACCATTCTTGTATTTGATGTACAGCACGTGATCATCGCATGGACAAGCATTTCTGCTTTTGCTAGACGGACTCAGGGAACGTGATCGGCAAGTGGACAAACATTTTCTTCTTTTGCTAGATATAAGGAGATGCGATCCGTGCGTACCTTTTTTTTTATACATGTCGACGTGAATATCTTTCTTGCTAACCGGCTGACTCGCCAACTATTCAAATCGGCCGAAAACATTCCACGGGCACTGAGAAGCACGGAAACCACTGAAATGTGAGCTATGCTCACCTAGAACACAATAAAAGAGCGAGCAATCCTATTGCTCACTCTCTTCTCGCATTTTGCGAGTGCTGGCCGGATTTGCTGGTGTTTTGTTCCTGTGACATGGCTCCAGTTCCCGTCCGCCCCGCCACCCCGTTGTAGCCCCAACACCTGTTCTTGGTTTTTACTGTACCAACCGCCTCAGCCCAGCTCCAGCCGTTCCTCCAGCTCCTGTTGTTCCAGCGCTGGCTCAAGCCAACCAGCCACTTATAGAGCAGACCACACGTAGACTTCACCTTGCGTCCTTGGTGGTTCAGTGGCCGATTTGCTCTGTCTCTCTTTGTACATTTTGTTGTAGCCACTCGGGCTTCGCAAGTGTTTAATTGGTTGTGTACGGGACTTCGGTTCGGTACGAAAAATTATCCATTGTTTATTATGGCCATTCGGGCCGGCATGAGTCACTGGAAGCATATTTCAGGTCCCTGTAGGAGTTTAATTGGTTGTATACTGGACTTCGGTTCGGTACGAAAAATTAGCTAGTGTTTATTATGGCCATTCGGGTCGGGCACGAGTCACTGGAAGCATATTTCAGGTGCCCTGTAGGAGTTTAATTGGTTGTATACTGGACTTCGGTTCGGTACGAAAAATTAGCTAGTGTTTATTATGGCCATTCGGGCCGGGCACGAGTCACTGGAAGCATATTTCAGGTGCCCTGTAGGAGTTTAATTGGTTGTATACTGGACTTCGGTTCGGTACGAAAAATTAGCTAGTGTTTATTATGGCCATTCGGGCCGGGCACGAGTCACTGGAAGCATATTTCAGGTGCCTTGTAGGAGTTTAATTGGCTGTATACTGGACTTCGGTTCAGTACGAACTTTCGCTTGTTTATTATGGCCATTCGAGCCGCGGGTACGATTCACGGGAGGCATAGTTTCAGGTGCCCTGTGTTTATTTGGCCTTATATGGACCTCGGTTCGGTAGGGACACTGTTGTCTGTTTAGTGCCATTCGAGCCGGGCACATGACAATATCGTAATGGGAAAAAGAAAAGACAAGCGTGGAATCTGTGATTTTACTTGTGGAATTGTCATCGCATAATTGCGTAATAAGAAAAAAAAGCATGAAAGAGAAAACGTAAGCTTTGGGTGATTTAGGGTTCACAGTCCCAGGGTCATCTAAGGCCCTTCGTGCCCGACTCTTGCAGTTGCGCCGGGACTGCGTTGTCCTACTGATCCCAGGGAGTGTCGCTCAACTCTACAGGCTTCGTTGTTTTCTCTTCGATAATGGACGATTAGCCGCCAATCAAGCGATGACGTACACAATATTTCGTCCTTCCAGAATGGAAAGGGGTTGAAAGATTTAATCGAAACGGCGGCCTATCAGGTATCTCAAAACGGTGAATTGGGTGACGCTCCCGGGGACCAGCTCGGGGGAACCAGTCCTGGCTGATTTTCTTGGTTCCGTGCGGGAGAAGTATATCCGAGATTGTAGATGAGCAACACCCGGTAGCGGAAACTGTCTCAAGAGAGGTTCATGATCTCAATTTAGTCATTTGTGTTAGCTTTACCTCTTGTGAGAACAATGAGAAGCTCCAGTCAGACGCACAATGGAAATCGTACGGGCGCCGTGCTGTGTTCTTACACAAATTATGCTATATACTTCCTATTTATAGTGTATAGGGGGTATGGTGACAGTATTGGGGAATGAGTAGAGGGTGGTAAGATATGGATGAGATATGGGGGAGCCATATGGCTCAAATATTCCCTTGGGGCAAGGGCTGGGCGCGGGGTGCCGTCGGATGTGGGTGCATTGGACAGCGGAGTGATCCACACCATTGCTCAGGTTACTGGACAATGGAGTCTGTTGTTCCCATCTCTAAATCAGTGATCCGTGGAACAAAGGCCGGTTTGGATATAATACTAGTCACATGTGTAATACGCGGACGGCAGAATAAAAAACTTAAACGCATGCTCAGTTCTAGAAAAGTTAGCTCGTCAAGTAAAGTCTTTCGAAAGGGTTTGTCTACAAAACATAAAGTCAACTTTCACAAACGCACGCAGTGTTTACCACTCGGTTTACCTTTGTCCTGCGCATGCGCCCCCTTTCGTCTCTTGCGAGGACGAGGATTTTTACTTGTACTCACAAGTTCATCACACTTAATTAACGTTGCAGCGCTAATTACCAACAAACGGCGTATTCACTAGGTAGTGAAGGTCAATGAATTTTTTTCTTATGACAATTGACTGATCCCGCTTCATTGTTCTACTCCCTAGTTACTGTTGCTACGTCGGACTAGCCAAAATTTTACTTATGGGTTAGAGACTTTTATTTCATGTTTTGTTGACAAATACAAGCACGCGCTTGCAATACAATGAACTCTAAATTTTTGAATACTGCACGAGGAGGCGTAAGCCTCTGAGTTCACGGCGTGGACCTGCGTGAAGAAGTATCAGAATGGTTTCCCTGACTAGACTCAAAATCAATTACGACTTTAACTTCAAATGCACGTATTTTAATTGAATTCGAAATATTTTAGGTACATGAACTTATTCTGATAGCTCGGAAATACAGAAGTACGTAATTTCTATAGCTTGCTAAACACACTCAATCTTCGCACCGGGGAAGGGAAAAAACGTCCGGGCCAATTCAGGAAATTCGTCGGGTCTACTCGCGATGGGAGAGACTAGACATCGGGTAGGGTCAACATTTCCGTCGGGTCTGGTTTAGAGTCTATCAGGGCTCAAAGATAGGAGCTACTCGAAACAAAGAAACATCGAACTCGGGCACGTGTGTACAGTCGCAATTCAAAATAACTGTCACAATTTGTAATAAATTTGTCGTAATTTGTAATACCTTTCGCAATTTCTATTAAAGTCGTCGCAATTAATGTAATAAAAAAGATGTCACAATTGTAATAAACCCTCTGTCGCAATTTGTAATAAACAACTATCAAGAATTACAATTGGTGCCACAGTCTCCATTTAAAAGAAAGCATGACAGGCGTATCAATATGTCGCTATCTCCACAAAACAGGGCAGAGCTAATATCGCCCAAACCGCTTCCTTACAACATTCCCGTTATTGGATAATTTTATTCGAAAATACAGATTCCCAAAAACTGTGAGATACTCTTTTTTTTATAAGAACGTCTAATTTTCAGTTGAGGCTGGGTCGTTCTTATTTTTGGAGCAGTTTGAGGCTGGAAATGTTCTTACGGATGTTCATATTTTAGACACGTCGGAGGCTGCAATATGATAGATCTTATAGAAGGATACATACCAATGAAGTATTTAAGAGTTTATAAATTACAATATTGAAGGTCGTCATTATTAACACATTTGATTCTGGATTTTAGAACGCATCACTGAAAATAAATCTATTTTGCTCCTATCTGAGGCTCAGGCATGTTCTTACATTCTTAGCATGTTCTTAAAATTTGGGTAAATTTCAGGCTGAACGTTCTTATAAAAAAGGTTCTTATAAAAAAGTGTATCAGGGAAGTGGCGATACATTTGTATCACTACACGGTATGTGGATCAATAAAAACTAGGGCGAATGAATAAATGAATGTTAGAAAATAGTTCTTGCTAGTGTGGCAATTGAATGGATCATGTCAGTCAACTTTCGATGACAGAACATTCTCGCACACAGAGCTCCCCGCTCATCATACCACCTCGCGGGGAAGGCTCCGGTAACATTAATTCGACGGCCTTTGCTGTTGAGGCATACACAGACATGGCTCTTTCGACAACATTTAAATAAAGTTTTGCCAATAACCAAACTATTTATTGATATTTTTGTTGCAAAAAGCGACTGAAATTAACCGCTGAAAATCATTAGCTTATTAACGAAATTTCGTTTGGGTAACCAAAAGTACGAGGACCATAATTCCAGACGGAGCTGAAGCGTCATATGGCGACCGTACAGTTCGTACGCGGCCCACTCCAGAGATTTCGCCCCTGACAGTCGCTATCCTCGGTGCAAATTGTCCAGTAGCGACACAGGGACTCGGTCCAGGGACCTGTAGGTGTGGGAACAACCTGTAGTGAACAACTAACGGTCATTATACATCCGTCTAGGTATTTATAGGTCTGGTTAAAGATCGCGTGTTCCATGTGGGACACTTGTTTTTTAGTGAGTTCATGCTTCGCTAAAACTTCATAGGCGTTAAAATGTGATATCTTGATTTCTATTTTTATCTATCAATTGATTGTAGCGTGCACATTCGGTTTGTGATTTGTTTTACTACTCCCAGCCTCCTGAAAGAAGATCAAAATGAAATTCCGTTTTATTTCTAATTACGGACGACTACATACGCTGCCGCGTTTGTGTGCGCACATTCAGAGCTCGGTTCGCCGTGTGTTGTGTAATTTTGAGTTGCCTTGTTTTGAACATGAATCCAGAAAAATCGCTAAATGAAACTTACAAAAGTCAAATGGTCCTGTGGTTCTCATGCAAATCTCTCATAGATATGCAGGTAAAATAAAAGCTTCGAAAGACTACAGAGAATCGAAATGGATACTGGAGATGTTGCCATTCCAACATGGCGTTTGAAGAACGTTTTTCTCTGCAGCAATGTCCTACCTACCTGCTTTTCGTTGTCCATCTTTCTTTTTTCTGTTTTGCACAAGACGGACGAATCGATTGCAAGTAATTAGAAAAAGCTTTGCGCATCAGTTGTTGTGACGTTATAAGAACTCGGTAAAATTAGTCATTCGGGAGTGCGCGCAAATCGACACGTTATGCAAGCATATCAATATAAATGTTTTTTTGTCAATGTTTTTTTGTCCCTTGCGTGACGCGGGCTACCTGTGTAGGTATTTCCGGGCTCCTTGGGTCCAAAACAAAGATGGCGGCGTACACGAACAGCGCTGCTCTCCAAAATCTGCAAGTTTTGGCGAACGTTTTGACAATTTAAAGTAAGAAATAAGCTAGGAAAACTTCTGGATTTCCAGAAGAAGAAAATTACATATGGTAATTTTAGAAAACGACACATTTCAACGAGAACTAGGTCAATGACGCGCGATTCTGCCCGATGATATGTTAATGCAGTCGGGGCAAAAAATGATAGTATATATTTAACTTCTGTACATAGTCTCAATAGTAGATAGTATTCCACTGTACTATCAGTAACAGTACAAAAGCAAAACGAGTCCTAGTGGTATTATAAAAAATGTTTATCACCGCACGCTGCGTTAGACGCCCAAATACGCCTTTCGCCTTCCGCTGGCCAGACGACCGAAGGCTCTGGAGAACTGACTCGTACCCAGACCTCCACGGCTCGTCACCTCGCAGGGGATGCTCTGGTAACAGAACTGACTGGCTAAAACGCTGACTGGCTAAAACGGCGCGCATGCGTACAGAAAAACAGCTCTAATTAACTTTTTAAAAACAAATATTGCACTATAGGCCACGCAATATTGATTAACAATATAAGATAGTTATCAGAAAATGAACTCTAGTATTCAATTCTATACATCCTTATTAGTAAAATTGCAAAGTTTGGTGAAGATTGCTTCAATACTGGCTGAGATATGAATGTTCAAAACATGAAATGTATGGGCAAATAAATCGAAACGAGGCTGGACGGGCATGCCCGTCCAGCCTCAGGCTGACGTCTTTGCCCTTTGCAGCATGCCAGAATACGAAGTTTCTAAAATTCATTTCTCAACCATTTTTCAAGTAATTATTTTGAAAACTTACCAGATGACTGGAAAATAGCTTTAGTGGCTCCAGTCTTTAAGAAGGGGGATAGGGACAGAGCTGCCAATTACAGGCCGATATCCTTAACATGTATTTGCAGCAAACTCCTAGAACACATCATCTAAAAACATTGTCTCCCACCTCGAATATCACAGTATACTTTATCCCCTGCAGTTTTTCGCAGTGTTATTCTTATGTCATGCGAATCGTAGCCCCCCCCCCCCCCCCCTAAAAAGTAACAAACATGGCGTTGCTAAGTTGATTTTGACCGCTAAAAGGTACCAACAAGCTGTATTTTCCATCGTAATTTTCTCTCGTATTTTTTTACAAGGGAAAATACGTCTGGAATTTAGGCTACCAACAAGTGTGATTTGCTTGATTTTCTAGAACGGACCTCTATCAGGTACCTATCTCGAAAAAATTACACGTTTTCGAATTTTACCCCCTAAAAAGTACCACTAAGGCCTGATTTTAAACCCTAAAAGGTACGAAGGGCACTCCCGCCCAAAAAATATAGGAGTCCCCCCGGAATCGCAGCTAATAGAGTTTGTAAGTAACCTTGTCGGGAAGACTCGGGCCAAGCAGACCGATGTAATCATGATGGACTTCTCAAAGGCCTTCGACAAGGTACCCCACAACAGACTTCTTTACAAGCTAGAGAACTATGGTTTAAGAGGCGATACTCTTCTAAAAGGCTTTTCTAGAAAACCGAAAACAGTGTGTGGTATTAGACTGTTAAAGATCGGACTTTGCACCTGTAATATCTGGGGTGCCCCAGGTTCTGTGATAGGCCCAGCACTCTTTCTCGCTTATATAAATGACCTCCCGGAGAGCATAATTCCAAGGTCCGTCTCTTCGCTGATGATACCATCCTTTACCTGACGTTCACAAGGGAAGATGACTGTAGGCAGTTACAAAGGGATCTTGATACTCTGCAAAAATGGGAGACGACTTGGATGGTGGAGTTCAACAACACCAAGTGTGAAGTGCTACGGATCTCGAATCGAGTCCTATCCAGCACACCTACTACCTACATGGCGTTCCACTAAAGGAGGTACACCATACGAAATATGTCGGTGTACAGATCTCTAAAGATTTTAAATGGAACCGACATATTGATGAGATAACAGATAACAGGCAAACCATACGGTTGGCTTCCTTAAGAGAAACCTCCGAGTAAATTCACCATCGTTACAGCTGTTTCAGGTAACACGCGACTTCGCCGTTGTCGCCAGAGTTTGGCAGTTGGGTTTTCTGTGCTGTCCAACAATGCAATCCGTGTCCGTGTGAGCCAATCATAATCCTTACTCAGTGCATTCGATTGGCTTCCCTTGCGAGACATGTCGCGACAGAAGCCCATTCACTGCACTAGGCGAAACTAGGCAAGGATCTGATTGGCTCACAATGGTTTGATTGACTACACAGGAAAACCTAACTGCCAAAAGCTCTCTCGATGTTTTGAACGCGCTGGGTCGCGTGTTACTTGAAGCAGCTATAAAGGCGAAAGCTTATAATGGCCTTGTCCGTCCCAAGATCGAGTGCTCGAGCCATGTCGAGTTTGCGGGATCCTCGTCCTGGCGTTGAGAACAATTGCGCACACAGGATTGAAATGGTGCAGCGCCGTGCGGCTCGCTGGTGCTTACGAAGATACGAAGATAAAATCTGGAACAACTTAGTGAAAATTGACTTTCCTCCATGTGTCGTACTTAATCCTAGACCTTCAAGAAGAAACTCAGACCACTATTTCAAACTCCAGTCCAACATCGACAGATAACTACTCTTTTTTTCCTAGAACTTGGAACCTGCTACCTAGGGAGGCAACTAATGCCTCGTCTTTAGAATTATTTAAATCAAGCGCCCTGCCGGCGCTAAGATCTGTCAGGGCTCCCGGCCACCTAAACATTAGCGCAAGCTATATTTTTAAGCATACGAGAGAACCTCTAGCGTGACAGCTATGATTGATGAACTCAGATGTTGTATAGTCGACTTACTGTCCTCTTTGAGCCTAGTTTCCATACAGTCTTATCTGTCGTATATGTGAGTCAACCGTGAAACAAAAGAATAATTCCAATTTCCATTTCTTCACGGTCGACTGGTGCGACAGATAAGACTATATGGAAACCAGGCCTTACGATTACGCGCGGACTTCTCGCTGTTAACTCAAAGGACCTCCTGCGCCCAGAAGATCTCACGCGGAATCCTTCATACCTCTCCAAACAAGCTTAAGGTATGAGTATACCTTTGCGCGAGGGATGTGAATTTTTCGCGAGAAAAATCACTGTCGCCTCATTATTAACACTACAAGGGCCATTTATACATCGTTTTAAAGTTTATGGAACGGCCTTACTTACTAAGTTGTATAGTTTTATGCAACATTACTTTGATGGATCGTTTTCGTCGTTTTGTGCTTCAAAGGAAAAGTGCCAATTTTTGCTTTTTAAGAACTCCTGCCACTTCCAGTTAATGTTAAAAGCTCCAGATTTCCGCAAAATGTATTCCTTAGAGGGCGATCTGAAAAAGGGTGTGCGGGATTATTGATATTTTACGTATTTGCGGAAATATCACGTAAAACAGGTTGGAAATCGATATTTTTGGCTATGCTAACACAAAAATTAGCATAAAATGTGTTTTGAAAGGAAAATCAAAAATCCCGCACACCTTTTTTTAGATCGCCTTCTAAAGAATAGATTTTGCCTAAATTTGGAGCTGTGCAATTTAATTGGAAGGAGCTGGAACTTTTTAAAGAAAGTCCTTCCTTTTTTCTTTAGAGCTAAAAAAATATATGTTCATGTACAATATAATGAAAACAAAATCATTCATCAGATAGACCAACATTTTAGCTTTAAAATGATATATGAACGACGTTTTTGGTGTAAATTGTGACGCGATACCAATTTTTTTCCCGCGACACCCAAAGGTATACTCATACCTTAAAGAGCCTGTGTCAGCCCATTCTCGTACCCAGAGCTCCCCAGCTCGTCTGCTCGCAGGGGTGGCTCTGGGGACATCCATTTGAGGGCCATCGCTGATTGGTTGATTTTGAGCCTTGGAGCATGCGCTGAAAGGTCTTTCTCTCAGCGGCTCTGTATTAAATCTCACGCATGCGTCAGTGGCTGTCACCAGAGCCTCCCCCGCGAGGTTACGAGCTCTGGGTAAGAGAATGGTGTCAGCCACTCTTTTGTTGTTGTTTTCGTTCGATATAAGAAGACAGTTCCAGGTTCGATTTCCCAAATTCAATCGAGAACATTGCTCTATGTTCTCTAAATCAGCCGATGGAAATGGATGCTTTCTCGGATGTGGTATGTTGCTATGCTGTCAAAATGGCGGCTGGCACAGGCTCTTTAACCTTCGAATAGCTCTTTTTTCCCAAGGACGATCATTCAATGGAACCAATCTGCCCGCCTCTATTTTTTTATGAAAACTGCTCATTAGACTCTTTTAGAAACCGGATTAGCCGCTTAAATCATAATCCAGTTTAATTGATGTTCATTTCTTTCTTTATTTTTCCTTTTCTGTCAGATATAGTTTGTATATATATTTAGCTCACCCCCAGCCAGTAATCCTCGTTGCGAGGGGTAGGCTGTATTGGAAAAAGTAAGAGTAACTTTGCAGTTTTACTAATACGGATGTGTAGAATTGAATACTGGCCCCTTCGACTTTCGACCTCTACAAGTAATTTCGAGGTGTAAATACGCCATATCCAAATACGCATGCGTCCCTGGCTGTTTCCAAAGCCTCCCTCATGAGGTGACGAGCCGGGGAGCTCTGGGCACTAGAATGTCGGTTGACTGATTTTAAACGTTGGTGCATGCGCAGAATGCAAGCGTCAATGGCTAGTTGTTACTAAAGCATCCCCCGCGAGCAATCTTGTACCCAGAGCCCGTCATCTTTTCGCCAGCGGCATGAAGGGAATGGGGGAATACAAATGGGGGGATTTGCGAGCATGCGCAGTGGTTCAAGAGCATAACAACCTCCATATAAACTCGCGAAATTTCATAACATACAAGAAAAGAATCCTGCGCACGAATGAATGTCCGAGATCAATCGGGAAAAGGCAGCAATAATTTAATAGCAGGGTGGCCCACATGGATCTCATTGATGTATTTCCCCGTCCTATAGATACCTTGCGGTAACAGATAACTATAAGGTTGATTGTTCACTGCATATAAGGGGCGTCCTTAAAATGGTCTGGTGGCCGGGCGTATCTCTTACTGTTAGGTCACTGAGTCGCTACCGAGCAATTATAAACTGAGTACCTTCGGGATAGCGGTTGTCGGTGCCGAAACCTCTGGCGTGGACGTAAGAATCGTACGGTCGCCATTACGATGCTTCAGCTCTCGGGTAGATGTCTGGATTTATGGTCCCATTTTTGTACGTTGTTTACTACTTCTTCTAAATCTAAGAAACGCTTTACTAATAACAAAAGGGGATGAAATCGGCCGTACATTTAGTAGCAGGTCTGCCGATTTCACAGGATTTTAGTTAAAACACTGCAAAAGCATAAAAAACGGCGCATAGTGAACTTATCAAAGACTAAATTAGCTGGAATGCAAACAATCATCCCTCAAAGTATAGTGAAGTACAAATTGCTGCCTAAAATGTTGATTGTTGCCTAAAATGTTGATTGTTTATAGTTTTTCATTCATGGCCTGTCAAAAACCGACAGCAGACAGAGGGGGGGGGGGGGACTCACATATTTTTGGGGCGGGGGTGCTCGTCGAGAACTTTCGTTTTCACCCCTAAAAGGTACCAAACATGGCGTCGCTTAGTTGATTTTGACCCCTAAAAGGTACCAAACATGGCGTCGCTTAGTTGATTTTCCCTCGTAATTTTGTCGCGTATTTTTTACGAGGAAAATACGTCTGAAATTCAGGCTACCAACAAGTGCGATTTGCTTGATTTGCTAGAACGGACCTCTAACAGGTACCTATCTGGAAAAAAATACACGTTTTCGAATTTTACCCCCTAAAAGGTACCAGAGACCTGATTTTAAACCCTAAAAGGTACGAAGAGCACTTCCGCCCAAAAAATATGGGAGTCCCCCCACCCCCGGGAGACAGAGGTGTAAAACACGGACGAATGTAGGCAGAGTCGCAGATATATGTGGGTGTGGTAGTGGCGTGAATTTTCAAGGCAGTGCGGGAGTTCGATGAGATCCGTAGTAATTATTTGTGAATTTTTAGTACTCATTCAAGGCGGGTTCTCACTGGAACGCAAGCGCAAGGCAAATGTTAATAATAGCGACATTGATTAGTTGCTTGCGCTTGCCTTGGGTTCACTTGATTTACACTAGACGCAACCACACACGCAAGCATGACAACACAGCGTCTCGATTTTTTGCGCTTGTGTCTGCGCTTGCGTTCTGCGCGTGTGTACCACATAAGGGGAATTTATGAGTTTGATATCCTTTTCGCTTGCGTTCCAGTGAGAACCAGCCTTTAAAACTAAGCCTGGGATAATTGCACTCTGATAATAAGCTGGCTCTAGCAAAACCGCGCACTTATTTTCTGAAGCGATCCTTCAGCTACAATGGTGCTGCACTTTAGACCAGCTCCGAATCGAGGTGAGAAAAGCTACATCGCTATCTGTGGCGGATCCAGGGGCGGTACATGGGTGCAGATTCTGTGATTCAGTGGATGTGGACTAGATTGCCGGAATTCTCTGTTATTCAGTGCTTCCAAAAGGTTCCTCGAACCATAAAGTAACATTTCCCGCTCCTGCTCCTCCCGCTTTTTTGTTGCTCTTTCCCATGGAAAACGGTCGATTCTCTAGAATTCCCCACGTTTTTTATGAAGACTCCCGAAATAGCTCTTCTAAGGGTTCCCTGCGAGCAGAGGCTACTTTTTATCTCCCTGCATTTTCTATTACTTTTAGTGTTTTCTTGTGTTTTTCAGCGCCCATGGTAGAAACTGTTTTTGTCAGGCTATTGAAAATGATGGGTTTAGCGGAGAGATTGACTTTGATATATGCGGTGAAGGAGACTGATTTGGAGTCGCCAATTTGTACAGCGCTAGAAAGTTGCAAACTGAAGAGACCGGATACTTGGCACCATGCTATACACGCGAAATTGGTCAAGAACCACGAAGAACGTGATTAGCAAAGATGGGTTCGACTGGTAGAACCAAAAGAGCGCAAAGCTCAAAAAGCCTCGAAGAAAAGTCTAAGAAAAATCACCGCCCGAACCTGGATGTAAATGATATAAAATCATGAAGTTATCACTAAAAAAGGGTTTCCCTACTTGCCTTTTTGTTGTCCTTCCATGTTGGCTAGTTTTTTCTTCCACGCCGAAAGACTCGAATGAAACTGACAAAACTTCGCGCGTTAATAGCCGTTGTGATGCAAAGTAACGAATTCTAATGTAGTAGCATTCTAATGCGCGCGTGGAACGACATCCGGTGGAAATCGAATACTTATCGAGTATTAGAACATAAAGACCTCGACACGAAGACGAGGCTATGACTACATGGTACTGGTCGAATTTCCATCCCTAATGCCGTAAATTTGTCACGGAACTGGTCAAATTGCCGTATCTGTTTCATTCACGAGAACTTTGGAAAAGCAGGATGAAGTTTTCTTTTTGCAGTCAAAACGTTGAGCTAAGAAGCTATTGTGACCAAAAAATGTGAGCAACGAGTAATGGCGCCAGTATTGAAAACCCTACCCCTTTTGGGCCGAGCATCCCCATTTGTCCATAAAAGGTGTACCCCTCACGGGGGATCAAATTGATGGCTCTACAGTATTCTAGTGGGGTTTCTAGATCACGTAGGTCACGTTTATGGCTTTGTGTGCACTGTAAGTTCTCAAGCAAATGCAAATCACAAAGGAAGCAATAAGTTAATCGAAACAAGCGCCGAAAGTACTGAACTGCTTTGAGTTCTTTTTCCAAATTTCGCCGTGAATCCGCTGGGGTAAGCTTAAATTAAGCTTAATGCAAAATCAACCGAAAAATAAAAAATGAAAATCAATTTATAAATATAAGAATATTATTCAAAGACGTACCTCTGGACTCTCAGTCTTCAGAGTCTTTAACGGCTGTTCCCCCGTGTAAGAACCTGGAACAACTCACAAGCTGCGTGGCAAAAGCTTCTTTTGTTAGTAGAACGAATCATGATAAAGGAGAGCTGAAAACAAAGGTGTCCTCAGGTTTGGCTAAACCTTGACCGCCAGTTAGGCAATGCTGACTGCTGACCAGGGCCATGGCAGGCACAACACAGGTTCCCCAAACAGGACGTATTGATACTTTCAGGAAGAGGTGAAAACACGGTACTTTATCATAGGCGGATTTTAGGGGGGGGGGGGGGCTTTTTCAATAGATTTCCCCATACATTTACTGTCTTTGCAAAAGAGCAAGGTTACAACCTTGGCCTCCATTTTTTTTTTACTTTGGGCCCCTTTCTGGAGATCCTTGCTCTCCGCCCGTTTATAAGTATCCAGTTTAGGGGGGTGGGTACCCGAGACCCACCATGTCTTTCAATTTTTCCTAAAAACGTGGTTTTCGACTGTCCACGGATATCTCGTAAAAAAAATTGATGAACCATGATGAAAACCCTACCATTGTTCTCTACATGAAGAGAACAACACCATACCTGCCAACTCTCCCGGTTTACGCGGGAGACACCCAGTTTTGAGTCAAATCTCCCAGTCTCCCGGTTTTCACCGTAAATATCCCGGGAAATCAACTCGCTCAGTCAATTTCTGCATTAAAACCTAAAGATTGTAAGCGGGCAACATTTTTTTTTTTTTTGGGGGGGGGGGGGTAAACTAGGTCATGACAAACTTTCCCCTATCTCACGGTTTTCACTTGTCCAAGGTTGGCAGGTATGCAACACATTTCTGCAATAAAATGGGGTATCCCATATTTTGCACTTCGAGAAAAAAAACCACTGGATACTAAGAGTGGTGGTAGTACCAGATACCCCAACCTCATTCACCATCCCTGATACCTATCAAGTACCATTGCTTTGACCTCTTCCCTTAGGTCAGGGCCTACCCCAACCAGTAGGTTCCATCTAGCCCTGTGTAAGGAAAGAGGACAAAACAACAGTATTTTATAAGTATCCAGTTTAGGGGGTGGGTATCTGAGACCCACCACCTCTCTCGATTTTCCTAAAAATCGGATTTTCCACTGCCGATATCTCGCGAAATAATTGATGCATCATGAAGAAAACCCTACCAATGGCTCTACACGAAGAGAACAACACATTTCTGCAAAAAAATTGGATCGGATATCCCTTATTTGTGCCTCGAGAAAATGGACCACTGGATACTTATGCGGGTAGGTGGTACCCAGTACCCACCACCACCACCTCTTTCACCATCCCTGGATACCTATTGAGTACTATTGTTTTGACCTCTTCCCTAACAAGTGTTCCCGTGGGGTTTCAGGCTGACGCAGCCAAAATTTGCTCAGTTTTTAATTATTGACATGCAAAGTGAAGTGAAATACGGCCTGTATCTGCACTCAAATTTGACCTATGGTAAAATGAGATTGCCTGATGATGGGTTTATAGTAAACCGAAATATTGCCACAAGATCTGTTTAGTTTTTTTTTTTTCTGTTGAAATATCGCAACGATGAAACTTTCCCTATTCGGATGGACATTCATCCTTTGTAAAATGATATCACAATCGTATAGTAAAATATGTTACACATTTTCTAACAAATATTTCAAACAAAACCAAATGGAGGGATTTTACCCCGAGGGGATTCCCTATTTGGGGGCAGCGATGCTCCCTACGAACTTTTAATTTTACCCCTAAAAGATACCAAAAAGGTGTGGCTTAGTTGATTTTGTACCCCTAAAAAGTAACTGAATTTCAGATGTATTTTCCTGAGTAATTTCCTCTCATATTTTTTACGAGGGAAAAGATGTCTGAAATTCAGGCTACCAACAAGTGTGATATTGATAAAATCATTGTTGCTTGATTTGCTAGAATGGATGCCTATGAGACACCTATCTGGAAAACAATTTCAAACTTTACCCCCTAAAAGGTACCAGAGGCCTGGTTTAAAAACCCTAAAGGTACAACAAGCACCCTGCCCAAAAACTAGGGGAAATTCCAGAGGGGTGGGAAAATTCGGAAATTCCAGAGGGGTGGGGGGGTCATTTCTCAACACACTTCCGTGGGGATGTATGAATATTTTTTGGAAACACACAATAAGGTTTATTTGTCCCCTACCCCCTCCATGGTGTGGGGGTATGGACTTTTCTAGAATACTATAATATATTAAGTACTTTAAAACTTATACCTTATTTAAAGAAAAACATGTTTTAGTTACACTGTAGACCCAAATGGGGCTGACTTACATAGAGGGAATGCCCCAGCCCTTCTGGAATTTCCAAAGGAAAATACAGCAATTTTTATGGAAAACAAAAAAACAGGTAAAATCTGCCCCCACCCCTGTGGAATTTCCAGTTCCCTCCATGGTGGGGTATTTTTTCTGGAATTGGGCAATTCCAGAAAATAAAGGTACCCTCCCCACGGGCGGCACTAGTTTTTGACCCCCCCATGCATCCATAATTTCCAAAATGGTTTACCCCCCATGCATATAGAATTTTGGGCAGGTTAAAGAAATCCAGCTTCGAAAACCCCCCTTGCAATCAGAATTCTGAGTTCTTAAACCCTCCCATCCCATCGGAACTTCCAAATGCCGCCCGTGGGGGGTACCTTTATTTTCTGGAATTGCCCATTGCAACTAGAGACAATTTATGGAAAAGTGGGAGGGGCTGAGTTTACAGAAAATAATGGATGTAAATTTGTATTTAACTTAGTCGCTTACACTAAGACTTCTAGTCATGTTTATGATGCTAATTTAACATAGTTACCATTAACGTCTTTATCTTACAGCTTATCTACCAATAAAAACCATTTTACCCAGGAGTCAAATACCAGTTCTGATTGTACAAAAGTTTTCTTGTCTTGTACCAATGCCGGTTTATCATAGTTTGCAGCTTACTTTGATCCTCCGACGGCTGCACCAACTTCCTCGATGAAACTAGCGAGTTTGACATCCCTCTCAGATAGCCCTGTGCACTCGTGAGTACTCAGTGTGATCTGTACTTTATTGTAGACGTTAAACCATTCGGGATGATGATCCATCTTGTCCGCCATTAAAGCAACACGTGTCATGAACCCAAAAGCTTGGTTGAAATCGCGGAACATAAATTCCTTGTAAATGGCGTCTCTGTCCTTCACCTCAGTCCAGCCAGCATTCTTCAGAGAAGGCAGCTTTGAATTGCGTTCTTCCTCGTCAAGTTTGAGGCGTTTTTGAGCCGACATTTTGGGTTTGAAAGTGTTAAAATCCCGGTAAAATACGTTTGTCTTCGCTGTGGTAAATGTACAGACTTGCAGTGACAATTTTTTGCACTACCCTCCCTCGGCAAGGTTGACCAATGTTCAGAGTTTCCCAATTAATTTTTGTGAAATATTGATATTTGTCAAAGCCTTCCCCTTATTATAAATAAAACAGTTCTAAATTTGCTATATTATTTGCTTTAAAATTTAACGAAGAGCTCGTTTTTGTGTGGAATTGGTATAAAATTGTGTTTCCCTGTACCACCCCTCCCTGTGAGTAAAGGAAAGATAGATCATATGGTACACGTGATTTGCTTTAGCCAATCAAATCATCGTATTCTGTGATTTCGCGCCAAATTTCATTCTCTTGGAACGTTGTGTGTTTGGTGAGGGACTTTCACTGAGAAAATGTCGGGTTTTGATCAAGGAGAGATATTTGTCAGCGATCCGTTTGGCTCAGAAGATCAACAAGATGAAAGGGAAGTCAACAGAGTGACTGCGAAGAAGAGATTGAAGGAATTTTTAAGAGAATTCCATGAGGGAACTTTCGCATATCCATACCGGTGAGAGCAACATGGCGGCACAAATGAAACAAACTCTCTTAGCGGTCTTTTGTGCCTAATTAAATCTCGATTTTACATAACAAATTAAGTCTTTTGCCTAGGGAATGGCCGAAAGCAAATGAATAACACCATATGATAGATTCTGGAGTTTTTAGAGCCTTCTTAAAGTCATAATTTGTTTCTTGCCATGTGCGATCAACAACGGTTTTAGCGGAGCTCCTTTGCGGCCGAAGGCCGCAGAGCGGAGCACCATACCTAAGAAAAAAGCGTCAAAAAACAAGTCCAATGATCGCAAATAGTGCGAATGTAAGAAATCCACAGGGTACCCAAAACCTCACATGCGGCAATATCGCGCAAAGGGATCGAAGTGATTTTTGAACGTCGAAGGTCATCCAAGGTCATTTCCGCGCCGGACAGTGAAGCCTGCACCTTTCGCAGCCGCTTTGATGCATCTAGTCTCCTTCGCAGTCGTGTTGTCATGACGTCACAACATGGCGGCGAGCCAGTGACGGGGGGGAGGGGTGGGTGGCGCGCGCTCATGACGTCACAGCATGGCGGTGTGGTAGTGAGGGGGGAGGGGTGGGTGGTCGGGGGGGATGCTGCTCACGTGACAGAAAACCCAAATATGGTCTTATGCAACTCTGTTTATCTTGATTGAAATGCCGAACGAAATACATCTGTACGCGTCTGCAGAACTGTTCTACGCAAATGATAATATGTTTACAAAAAGCCAGGGACAACTAGTGTGTGAAGAAATCAGGAGAGTGTCTTCCTAGTCATCTAGAAGTCGGGAGAAGTCCAAGATTTTTATAGCGCCGAGTAGAATTGGCAATTGGCTGTGCAGTTCTTTGCGAAGTCATTCTTCATTTCTTTCACAACGCTTGGGCGATTTAGTTAATAACTGGGCAGTAACTTGACTTTTTTGAAGAGCAAAATTAACTGGAGAAGCTCATTTCCACTATGGCAGAAGCGAGTGACGTGACGGTTTTATTTGGATGAATATTATTAGCACACGAGAAGTCGGGTCTAAGACAAAGATGGCGGCCGACCAATTCGTGGTTCAAAATTCCTGGATAAAGGCTAGCAGTTTTTATAGGAACATGGAAGGACATTCACAGTTCCGAACAGGATTACACTAAGGTTGTTTCTACATGGGGGGAAAATCTACTGCGAATGAAGGTAGGAACTAAAAGTTTGCTGTTAGTTACATCAAGCATTTGACATTTGAATCCTTATAGAGCTGAGCCGACGTGACAGCGATACTCGAACTTGTTTTAGCATCAAATACAATAAGCATTTTAGTTAATATTAACTCCTTAAACTGTCTAATACCGAAGGCTAACTAATGAAACGTGCGTGTTGACAAAAAACATTAGAAAACTATAGAAAACACTAGAAAAAATGTTCTCGAAAATGTTTTTTAGTGTTTCTGTGCACAGCAGAATGTTTGAAATAGGCACATAAAACTTAAAATTTACTAGAGTGAATACATAAAACCTTATGATATGCTAGTAAGCTTTAGTAAAAAGGTACCAGTAAGAACAATTGGAAAAAAAAAAAACGAATACAATGTGTTTAGTCTCACACTTTTAATTTTGTGCTTCAATCTAAATTACAAAATTCTAGTGTGTGATATGTAAGCTTATGTGCCCACTTATTGTTTTGTCTTGGTGATAAGCCATGTGTTTATGTTTGCATTTCCATACCTGCCAACCCTGAAAACTCCAAAACCAAAAGTTTGTCTCGAACACAACAACTGTATGAGAAATGAGCAAGAAATTTACCGGGGAGATATTCCAGTAAATATTTGGAAAGTTTTTTCAATATTTTCCCGGGAGACTGAGGGTGAAAACTGGGAGAGTAAGCATTTCGCTGTTCACAACATAGTTGTAATTGCAGTGTTTTGTTTAGACTGTTTGGTTTAGAAACAGCTTTTCATGACTATTATGCAAATTGGAAATGCTAAATGGTATAATTTTCATTGAGATGATGCAATACCAAATTATGTAGCACCCCTATTAGTGATAACTGGGGGGGGGGGGGGGTGTACTCCCTTACAAGAGCTTTACGGGTATGTGCCGCCAAACAATTTTGATTTGCAGGTGTCATTAATTTCTCTTTAGAACGGGGTCTCATTTTGGGTGCAAAAAATTGAACGGGGTAGCTTTGCTCTAAAAAATAGTTTTAGAATGGGGTCCGCTTTTGAAATTCACAGTGGCCAGGGGTGTGTGTGTGGGGGGGTCAATTTACCTGATCATTTCCATACAAATACTGTATTCTTCGTTGGAAATTCCAGAGGGGTGGGGGGTCACAGGATATTTTCTGGAACCACACATTGCTTAAGAAGTCACAGTATGTGGGAGATAGTGGTTTATAGATTGTGGTTGCTGCTATGGCTGGGACTGTAGGCAGGGTTTGGGCTGGGATTCGCTATGAAATTTCCTATTGATATTGTGGCACTTGGCTAAAGTGGCAGGAGTTTTTCTCTGCGAATGAAAACTTATAATAATAATACAGTGTATTATTATGCAAAGAAATTTGCGGCCCTGGGTCGGGAGAAAAAAGTACAGATTAGACACAGAAATGTGCCTCAAATTGCAAGGAATTAGCAGTGCACTAGCATTCTTGTATATCTAATGCCCCGCTATTCCCCGTGTTGGGAAGTGCAGGGCTTCCCCTGACTAGTGTGTAATGTTTACCTAATTCACATCACATGGCATTCATTTGAATAATGTTTTTTTGTTTGGATTTCTTCCATATTCATATATCCTTTGATGCATAGCAGAAAAAAAAAAGAAAGGATAGCTGGGGAATGCCACATGATCTAAAATGGAACAACATTATGCCCAAGTGAATGAGGTCTATCATAGAGAAATATGTGGTCTACCTGTGTAGAGACTGGGACTAGCCCGGTCAAACCCCATTTGTAGTTGTTTTGTAGCCGTTCATCATTCCGTTTGTTATGCTCAAATAAATCGCCGTTTAACAAGGAAATGGATGAACTCTTATCTACATCACATAATTCCTACATGGTTAGCCCTTGAAGGCAATACGCCAACTCGAATGGTGCAGGCACAGGCATGGAAAGAAGGTTTTAATTTGTATTTGATATAGTTTCACTGAAGTAGATATAATTTGTCTTGACATAGTTTCACTGAATTAAATAAAACAGGCTTGATTATTTTTGGAAATCTTTATGGTGTGTGCATTATTATTCTTAAAGATAATGTATTTTTCTTTTGAAAATCCAAGGGTTGGGGGGGGGGGGGAGGGGCAATTTCAACACCCTTCAGTGGGGGTATGGATATTTTTGGAACCTACAATATTATAAATTAGTCAAATCACACTAGTGGTCTATTATCAATGCTTCATTCTGATTGGTTGAGCTACTAGTAGGCTATAAGTTATAGCCTACTAGTAGCGAAAAGTGTTGGATTTGAAAGCCAGAAAATAGCAAATGAACAGAACAAAAACATTTTTTTAGCAATACAAATTGACCTACTAGTGTGATTTGACTAAAACAATTATTCCTCTCGCCCTCATGGCCTCTGAGTCAATAGCCCATTTGGCCTTCAGTCTCATAAATAGCTAGTAGTATGCACTCTAATTGATTGAAAACTGTGCATTCTCACATCATAATCACACAGCAAATGCAATGCTATTTTATAAATTAAGCAATAAAACTTGGATTCTTAGTTTAAAATCAACTAAGAAAAGAAAAATGGGCAAACATTGAAACTTTTATTTTATTGAACAATGTAAAACATTTTGGGGGGCTCATAAGAAACTATGTGTGATTATTAAATAAATACTTTTCAAGAATCAATTTTTAAGGATGTAAATGCATCAAACAATTTTACCACAATCTAAACCAACTACAAAGGTATACAGTACTTGAATGACAATTAATTATTTGGGACTTTGAAAAGTGGCCTCTGAATAGAGGTACCACTGTAGTGAGGATGCTGAGGTACTAAGATGATTACATAGCAGTTAGTATAGGGTGTTCAGGACGACTGTCTTGTGTTTTGGAGAAAATAATTTATCCACTAGTTTTGGATAATCTGGTTGGTGAATACTAAAGCAATAGATTAATGGCTCTAGATTTCCATGAGCTGATAGAAGATTACTCATACGAATCTCTAGCTTTATAATCTTATTGTTATATGTGTAATGCTAGGTTCCAGAAAATATTCATCCCCCCCCCCCCCCTCCTCCACAGAAGGGATTGGAAATTCTGGAGTGGTGGTGCTGTGGTGGTACCTAACTTTTTTCATACAAATACTGTATGTTTCTGTTTTTCTTTGGAAATTCCAGAGGGGTGGGTTTGTTGTCACTTTTCAACACCTGGGGGATGGATATTTTCTGGAAAGGCCACACAATGCCAGATTATCCAATACTCATCTCTCCATGGTGGGTTTTGCACACAGGGAAGGTTTTTTCCTATTTTAAGGGAGGAGGGGGAGAGGAATTTCACCAATTGTTTCCAATATTGTGTTGGTCCTCCCTTGCATTTTTATAAAAAAAAACGTCTATCCCTATCTGCAACCCGGGGGGGGGGGGGGGGACTCCCATATTTTTTGGTCGGGGATGATCGTCGTATTTTTAGGGGTTAAAATCACGGTGGTTTGGTCTCTTTTAGGGGTGATCGTGATCTTCAATAAATTTTAGGGAGATTTGCATCTTAAAGGGCCGAAACTGTGTCCAAATTGCTTTTTCTTATGATGGTGCTTCTAAAAACCGTGTAAGAAAGAAAGATTATTCGATGAGAAGACAATAAATTAGAAACTAACACGGAAATTTCTTGATGGGTATCTTTCACCTGTTACCTGTGTTCTTCGCGCCTACTTGGCACATAAGACCTCATCTTTTAGGGGTATCTTTTAGGGTAATAAATTTTTTGAGCCACGCCATGGCCCGCCATGTTTGGTATCTTTTAGGGGTGAAACTGAAAATTTCTGACGATCATCCCCGACTAAAAAATATGGGTGTCCCCCCCCCCCCCGGGTCTGCAGGAGTCTAGGAAAGGCAACTCTCACCACACCTTGGTATATGTTTTGTTCCAAGCCGTCTGAGAAAACTATGAATCATGAAATCAAGTGTATATATTTAGTAGTTATGAACTAGAATGGTTTGACCCTGCCCGCAAAAAGCTGCTAAATAGGTATAGCCCTCTCGCTTTATGCCCACATCCCCCCAACTTTTCTGGATTTCTCTGCTCATTCATGATGGGTATTTTCTGGGGTGACACATTTTAGTAAAAATACACTGAACATGTAATAATATAATACACACAGTATGTATATGTTGAAATATTAAAACAGCTCATGGCAAATAAAAGTTTTTCTCTTGACATTTTTTTCTTGAAAATTTCTTGAAAAGCCTATTATAGTGATGTACACCATGTACACAACCGGGAGCTCCGCTTTTAGCCAGTGGCTAAATCTATATATTAGTCTAGTTTAGCTGTCTCGGTATTTAGCTTAAGTTTCCGTCGGGACTTCTTGGTGATTTTCTGTACTTTCACCTCTTAATCGTGCTTTTTTTTCAAGAAAGTTGATGCATCATAATGACCGTTGCAACTTTCTGTGCTGCATTTGAGTTAAGCTTACAACTGCAGTTCCCAGAATGTGGCTTAAACCTGATCGTCTTGATTTTGTATTTTCTAGTGACCAACTCAAGCAACACTACAATCTTGGTCAATACTATCTGGAGGTTGATCTTGAAGACCTGAGTAGCTTTGATGAAAATCTGGCCGACAAAGTTCGCAAAAATCCAGCAGAATATATACCTCTGGTAAGAATGGAAATTACCTAGGCCCAGTCAAATGTTGAACTGGAACCCAACTTCACCAAATTAAATTGATTGGGTTCGACAATAGCACAATGTTTATACCGTTTCCGGGATACGTTGTCACCCAAAAAGCCTATAAGCTTGGTGCGCTAGGGAGTATGGGTAAAGATTTATTTAAATTTCTTTAAAATATTAGAAACAAACATGCTTGGAAATGTGCTGAAATTTAATCATTTCACCTGTGTTTGCGATAACTGTCTGAATTCAGATCAAACAGTAGCAGTTTAAATGCCCCCATCATCCTTTGCGCTTCAAGCTTATAGGCTTTTTGGGTGACAACGTTTCCCGGAAACGGTATATAAAAATGTATAAAAGATGCATCTCAACATTGGCTAGACCCTGGCTCAACATGATCTACCTGCTAGCTCAACATCTGCTAGCTATTGTTGCACTAAATACTATTGGTCAGCCTTGCTTGTGCAAAGCGAAATCTACCATGCTGTTGTCACACTAGAGCAGATTTCGTATGACTTTGAAAAGTGCTGTGACACGGCACGTGGTGGCGGTACAGAACCCGGCTGCTGTAGATATAGAATGAAACCGCATAGTCGCGGTTACGGTCGCGGCGCTGTACAACTCTTTCGTGGCACTTTTCACAGTCATACGAAATCTGCTCTAAAGGTTATTTTGCTCAGTCTTGTTTCTTGTACAAAGCGAAATTGTATTTGGTTTTGCATGACACTGGCTTGATGTTTAGACCTGTTCTTGTTCCACACTGGAACTCCTTGTGAATGTAAAAATTTAAATACATATTTTGTGGCTGTTTTTTTTTTTTTTTTTTAGTTTGAGAATGCAGCTAAAGAGGTTGCTGATGCGATAACCCATCCCCGTCCCCTGGGGGAGGAAGAGGTTCAAGATGTTCAGATCACCTTACGGTCTGGCGCCAATCCATTCCAGATTCGCGAGCTTAGAGTAAGTATATATACATACTTTATGCTACCATAGTTTGTTCTTTGGCATTTTTCCTGTAATTTGTTTTTATTTTCTGTCCTTTGCAGTCAGAGCACATGGCAAGCTTGGTAAAGATTCCTGGGATCATTATTAGTGCATCATCAATCAGAGCTAAGGCCACAAACATTACCATCCAATGCCGTTCTTGTAACAATACCATCTCTAATATCCCACTCAAACCGGGGTTGGAAGGGTACGCTATGCCACGGAAATGTCCAACGTAAGTAAACTGCTGTTACATAAATTGTCATAGAAATGCAAAATCATGAAAGTTTCTTCCAATAACCAGGTCTGGATATTGTGTGGTCTCCCCCCCACCTCACCCCCTACACAGAAGGGTGCCCCCCCCCCCCCCCCCCCCCGACACACACACACACACAGAAGGTCAGTGGGCTGGTGGCGTAAATTTTCAACACCCGTGTGTGACAAAGTAACAAAAAAATGCTCCTAAATGTGTCACAAATGAGAAACGTTTAGGTTAGGTGCAAAAGTAACTCAAACAGGAACATTTTCCAGCACTTATTAATTTCCATAGATCAGGGATGATTTCTATTTACCACACATTTTTAGTACTGGAGGGAAATCAAATGGAAAGTGTCAATCCAGGGAAAGATTTTCAGAAATTTAGGACAACCTTTTGAGCTTGTCCAAGAAACTGGTAATTTCGAAAGTATTGGGACTTTACTCCCGGTGTTCCCCCTTAGTCCAGTCAATCTACGAGATTTTGTAGGTCCGGTTGGAACTAATTGCAATAGAATTTTTCTCAACGGCATATGAACTAGTTTAGTGAGCTAGTTAACAGAAAAAAAGTCCTCAAAAATCCCTTTAGCGGAACATGCCAAAAACGAGGAATTAAAATTCGGCCGAAAACCACAGGGTACCCGTGTCAAAATAAATTCCATTATTTAAAAGAACGCTACAATTATTGGTATATTTTTGCATTTCAAGTACCGTAATTATTTGCAGGCAATTTCTAATATATTCTCTATATGTTTTGACATTTAAAACGATTTGAAAAATCGACACTGTACTCCGGCCCGTGTGCCGTGTGGACCAGCAACCAAAACCCTCCCCCTTGCGGATTTTAAGAGACATATACCATTTTGAAGCTTAGATCGAGAACATTCCAAATGATTTTGTTTACATAAAAACTGGCGGGTGTGACCGTGAGGCGGCATTGTTTATTTCATGTCAAAAACCACAGGGTACCCAATTAATGTTTTTCCAAAATTCACGCGGAAATTGTGATGCGACACAACAAAAGCCAAATTGTCAAGTCTATCACTCGTATTAAGCAAATGAATATGATAAATAGTCTTCTTTTTCGCCTATTTTCAACTTTTTAGACATCGTGGCTTTCACTTTTAAAAGTGTAAGCCTCCAGATTAGACACTTCTATCCCTGTATTTTTCTTTATACCACAACGCGCGCGTTTCTCGAATTCTGATTGGCTTTCAGCCATGGGTACTTATAAGCAATAAAGAGCGGATTTCAGTGGTTTATGTGATAAACGCACGAGGGACGCTGCAAAAACAAGAGAAATGTCTGAAACTCACAAGCCGTAGGCGAGTGAATTTGAAACTTTTCAAGTGTTTTTCCAGCATCTCAAGTGCGTTTATCACATTATAAACCGCAGAAATCCGCTTTTTATTGCTTTTATAAAATAGCATTGCATCTGCTGTGCGTTGACAATGTGAGGATGGACAGTTCGCAACCAATCAGAGCGTGCGTACTATCTTAGCTATTTCATAAAAAAAAGTTTATAATATAGCTACGATTTAATGCGTGCTCTGATTGGTCCAAATCTATGCTCTCGTACACCGATAAAGCAATGGGTCTCCCCCACTATATCATAAAAGCATTAGAGAGCACAGCTTTCTATGACTTTATCGGCAAATAGAGCACTTCTGATGTTGGGAGAGAAACTTGAAAAGTTTCTAAATCACGAGCCACGCTCTCGTGTCTCTTCCAACATCACGCGAAAGTTGTGCTCTAATGCTTAAAATACCACGGAACGCGCCATTATCAGTGCGCGTGCTAAAAGAACCAATGAAAACACCTTTTGGCTGCTCGCGCGTGCTGTTTTTGTTTGTATTTTTTCGTTTTTGTTGTGGTATAAAACCCGCTGACACACAACAATATCTGCTCGTGACTTCCAGTCACCCTGCGGACTGCAAGTCGAGTATCCCCTACCCCTTAGCACTCCGTCTACTAAGAATCAGTTCCGAGAAGACGTCTCGAAGGTGATAAGGAGAGCTTATACCACCCACCTTACAGTGAGAGGCTACAAACAAGACAAACAAACAAGCGCTGCAATCCAGAGCAGACACTGTGATGACCCGCCAACGAGGAACGAAGAGCAACAGAGTAGTTGTACTGCTTACATATCCCCCTCGGCTACAAAACGCACCGTTCCCCATCATTTGTGTCTCAGAACGATTGAAGAAAATAATATCGATCAGAACCCCCTATGGTGGCTTTCAGACGCCAACCTAACCTAAGAGATATCTTAGTGAGAGCCCGAGTTCCATCTTCTTAGACAACTGCAAGTGGTGGGATAAACTTGAATATGACTTGTGGGAACCGCAGGTGTAAGTTCGTAGACGTAAACGACACTTTCGTCAGCTCTCGTACAACAGCACGCTGGACTGTAAGAGTAGCAATGTTATCTACCTTATATCGTGTACTAAGTGTCGCATGCAGTACGTAGGCCAAACCAGCTGTCCTCTACATGAACAATTTAGAACACACAAGTGCACTATCAACCATTACAGACTTATGCTGAGACATCAGCAGTGGCGGCCCATTTCAATCCCACCAACGCAGGACATATCCTAGAAGATCTGGTGATAAAATGCACCAAGAAAGTTTCGAAGGCGGAAGATCTGTTGTCAGTTGAGGGTTACTTGATATAGAAGCTCAAGACAATGGCCCCTGATGGCCTCAACCTGCGAGAAGAACTTTAATTATATTATAATTACACACGCGCGTTCATCTTCCATATCTTGCACGCCTCATAGTTTATACGCGTGACATGTAACTTGGTTTTGTAACCGTCCTGATGAAGGACAGAATTAAATGTCTGAAACGTTGGCTTTAATCTTGCTTCTGCTTGGTGAAATACTTTGTCTAATTATCAGTTGTTTTCATAAATCAAACGTTGCGGATTCGGATTGAGGCGAAACTTTGTGCAGATCCGTGCGATTCCGTGCGCTACATTCTGCAGAAAAGTAGCTACGAAAATTATAAGCGTGCAGCCGGAAATTCTTCCCCCTACTCCTGCAGCAGCGTCATACCACAGTTGACAACCCGGCACGACTCTCCTTGCTTGAAATGGTAAGGTGTAAGTGCAAGAGTGACTGCAGTACCCATAGATGCACATGTAAAAAGAACGGACTGCTGTAACCCAGTCTGCACTGAGTGCAAAACAGGGATTCGTCCCCCTCCTGATCTAGACATTGAAATGCAAGATGATGATCTTTATCTGCAAATATAACTCTAGTTTCTGATAAACAAGGTTTTATCTGCTAGCTGTACCATTTGTTGTAGTTCACATTTCATACACTCACTCAATTCGATTCAAATCCTGCAAAACGAAGTAAAACGATATTGCATTGTCACTGTGTTTTTGACATTGGCCAGAAGGGATTTTTGAGTACTTGCAGTATTTTATTAGTGTTCTTTATTTTCCTTCGTCATATACTACCACCAGCTAAAACTTTTTGTTTGTTTGTTTCTTTTTTAGCTGTCGCATGAGCACAAACAAAATAGTTTATTTCTAGACTTCGGTCACCAGTAGTTTTCGGACTCAATCAAAATTGCTCGATTTTGGGTCTACATTGGCCCAATCGCGACTCTTCTGAAAATGAGTTCAGTCAACGAAAAAACTTTTTTAATCATCAAATCAGATAAGAATTATTAGACATTGCTTGCAAATAATTATGGATCTCTAAATACAAAAGATACCAAGAATTTGAGCGGTTATTTCAAAAATATAACTTTTTGTGACGCGGGTACCCTGTGGTTTTCGGCCAAATTTTAATTCCTCGTTTTCGGCATGTTCCGCAAATGGGATTTTTGAGGACTTTTTTTCTGTTAACTAGCTCACTAAACTAGTTCATATGCCGTTGAGAAAAATTCTATTGCAATTAGTTCCAACTGGAACTACAATATCACTGGACTACCTGGAATGATGGTTTCCATTTGATTTCCAACTGGTATTACTGAAAATTTGTGATAATTGGAAAGCACTCCCCCTATCTCAATTTGTCAATTGTCTATCTAAATTTTTTCGCCTGCAGTTTGGAGATTGCTTACAGTGGTTTTGTGTGACTTTATAATTAATTTGGCCAAGTCAGTAGTGCATGACTATGTACTTCAATTGTTGATCCCATAATTCTATTTTTATTTTTTAGAGATCAAACTGGTCGTCCAGCACAATGCCCCCTGGATCCTTTCTTTATCATGCCTGACAAGTGCAAGTGCGTAGACTTCCAAGTTTTGAAGCTCCAAGAGTCTCCTGATGCAGTCCCTAATGGGGAAATGCCAAGACACATGCAGCTATACTGCGACAGGTGAGAAAATAGCTGCTGCAGGGTTTATACACATCCTGGTAATCCTGGATTTTAATTTTCTTCCTGGAAAGTCATTGAAAGTCCTGGAATTTTAAGGAAAACCCTGGAAAACTCCTGGAAAAATGTTTCAACTCAAATGTGGTTGAATCTGATTTTGGGCTGCAAATTATGACATCCTCTTGACTTATCATGTTTTTTGGGGAGGGGCATTTCTACCCAATAAAAACTCTTGGAAAAATTACCAAAGACTTCCTGTAAAAACCCTGGATTTCTCTCATTCAGAAAGCATGCGAACCCTAGTGCTGTTGCAAGACTTAAAATTTACGAAAGAATACGTTTGCCATTTTGTAGCCAAGTGGAATTGAAGTCTTCAGATGTAAATACAGCTATAATGTTTCCTCTTATGCCCAACATTTTTTACTTTGGCATAAAATAATGACTGTTTTCAGATTTTGCAGTGTTCCTAATTGATTTAGGCCTACATGTAGTTCTGATTAATAATTATTTCTTAATTTCAAGTCCTGCAATCATGAGTCTAATATCAGGGTAAGAAATTCGATTTTTTAGTCACAAGATGGATTTATCTTGTAGAGGTGAGATCTAGAAGCTAAATGGCCAAGCCACACGGTTTTAGTTAAAGCAGAAAAATGCCAATGAATAAAAGTAACACTGTTTTATTGTCACAACTAAGAGGCAGTTCGCTAGAAAATGCAAGCGATTTTTTCCTACACTCGATAATTGCAATTCTGCTTGCATTTAGCGAGTTAGCTTGTGGGAATTTCGAACCCTGAATATAGCAGCAGAACTGGTGATTTTGTTTTGCTTGACAGATGCTTTATGATAAACTTAAGTGTTTTTATTGTTTCCTGAATTTGCAGATACTTGACTGAAAAAGTTGTTCCAGGGAACAGAGTAACTGTTATGGGTATTTATTCCATCAAAAAAGTGGGACAGAAAGCCAATAAGGTTTGTTCATATCAGATCCTGTTTTACTGTTGCTCTGATGTTACGAATAAAAGTATGGAGCTACTACATGTACATGTATATCATTGTGTATGAAAACATAGGTGGAAGATTGATTTCATTACCTGTATCTCGTGATTCAAAAAAGATATTGTTCAAGCACAATTTTCAGTCCATGTTCTCTCCTCTCAGGGGTGATAGCATTTTAAAGGCTAATGGCAAGGCTCAAAATTGTGACTGATACAGTCACAAAAAACGACCAAAAATTAACATATTAACCTCCATGCAGGACCGAGATGCCATTGGGGTGGGCATCAGAAAACCATACCTGCGAGTTGTTGGGATTTCTGTGGATACTGATGGCCCTGGTCGCAGTACAGGTGCCCCCTGAACCCAACAGATGAGGAGGAATTCAGACGACTAGCTAGTAGACCTGATGTTGCTGATGTCGTTGCTCGTAGTATTGCTCCCTCTATTTACGGCAGTGTGGACATCAAGAAGTGTATTGCTTGTCTGTTGTTTGGAGGCTCAAGAAAAAGGTAGCAATGAATAGAGATCAAGGTGCCTCCCCCAGGGCGGTACTTGGATATAAAAATGACAGAGGGGTCTGACGGAGCTCCGAATTTCATAACCCCAAAAATACCTGAGCCATAAATTTGATACCCAAAAAAATACCCAACTTTCTTAGCCTAAAAAGATACCAGCATACACATGATGGTCATCCCATTATGTTTCCCAGAAATAGCTTCAGCTTAAGTAAAGCCACAGCAGTATCTTGATGATCAACTTATTGTAGCCTGTCAAACGTTTCAACCCCCCAAAAGACCCGCAGAGTTAAATCAACCCCCAAGAAAACACCTATTTTCAACCCAAAAAAATACTTTTAGTTCAAATTTCATACCCAAAAAAATATGTCCCCCCAAACACAGGGGAGCTCCCCCCCCCCCCCCCCATAGCCATCATGGAAGTAGCATGCCGCCCCCAGGCAGGGATACAAGGTTTCTATACATGATGATAACAATGTCTAATATTATACTTGTTTAGGTTGCCAGATGGTCTGACTCGCCGTGGTGATATCAACGTCCTGTTGCTAGGTGACCCGGGAACAGCTAAGAGTCAGTTGCTAAAGTTCGTAGAGAAAGTGGCACCTATTGGTGTGTATACATCAGGCAAGGGAAGCAGTGCTGCTGGTCTGACGGCATCAGTGATGAGGGATCCTGTGTCAAGGAATTTTGTGATGGAAGGCGGTGCTATGGTGCTTGCGGATGGTGGGGTTGTGTGCATTGATGAGTTTGACAAGGTAGCGTGACAAGCATTTGTAGAAGGGTCCAAGCTCCTCATGCTCCTGATTGTTTGTTGCAAGACCCCTTACAATAATAATAATGTTTATATTAATTCCATACTTTGCAGCAATGACTGTATTACAGTATGAGCCAGAATACAATTGACAGAAGCATACATAATTACTGGAAGCAAACAGTGACAAAATTATTGAAACGCTCAGTGGCACCCTTATACCATTCGACAAACCCCTAAAACATACTGGATTGCCGATTTAATCCCTAACAAACAAGATAGTCATAACCTATACCATCCAAATATAGGGACCCCTGTTCCTTTGAAGATTGTTGAAGTCCTATTTTTTGAAAAAAAAACTGGCCACACATCACATTCATCACAGATTTATTTATTTTTTGGAGAGCAGAATTCAAATATCCAGATACTGACCATAGTGTTGCTTTGATACTGGATTTTAGATGCGAGAAGATGACAGAGTTGCCATTCATGAAGCTATGGAGCAACAGACCATCTCGATTGCAAAGGTAATACAAGAAGTATATTTATATCCAAAGCAAGACTTTGTTAATATCCTAAATCATTCACAAATGGAATATTTGCATAGCAAATGTGATTTTTATATTTTCACTTCTGCCTTCCGTGATGTATTAGTTTTTAACACGAAAATATAAAAAGATTATATTGCAGTAAATGTATGGCTACGCCCCTGCTGATTGTATGATGTGATGCAGATGTATTTGCCATTATTTCAGGCTGGCATCACAACTACCCTGAATTCTAGATGTGCTGTGCTTGCTGCAGCAAACTCTGTCTTTGGACGATGGGATGATACAAAAGGAGATCAGGTATAAATATTAAGTTGGTTTCAATCTGTGACATGTGAAATCTTGACTATAGCCTGGCCAAATGAGACGTAGGTGGACTCAAGTTGTGACTTGCACAGACGTGCACAATGCTCCCTTCACTACGTGCCTTGACATCATTAACACACTTTTGAACATAGACATGCTAGAGAGAATCTTTTTTTAAGGAAGAAACTCACCCAGGTTTTTGTAAACAATAGCTAGAAATTCAAGTACAAGAACTTCACAACTTTTTTAGTTATAATTATTTCAGTTAGTATTTTATTATTTGGAAAACGAAAAAAAGTTCAAACTTGAATCTACTTCCTAACATACAATTGTGATGTTGGTGGCCAAACGAGATGCAAATTGCATGAAAACGTGAATCGATGATTGTGATAATTTTCTTTCCAGAACATTGACTTCATGCCTACCATCTTGTCCCGTTTTGACACCATCTTTATTGTCAAAGATGAACACAACCAAGCTAAAGATATGGTAAGAGGTTGACGCAAGTAACCTAAATCAGCACAGTCTGCAATTCAGGGCTCGAAATTAAGAAATAATCATTTTACGCCTTCGTCGAAAATCTAACGAGGACATTGTAGAAACTGAAAACACAGTCGTTAATTTACGCCTAAAAAAGTTAGGCGTAAAAGGAATTTTTTAGGCGTATGTAATTACGCCTGTATCGAGCGCAATTTCAAGCCCTGTGCATGTTCCTCTGGAGACATCTGTGCCATCTGTTGACATTTCTGAAGGTTTTAACCATTTTCTTAATATTTAGATCCTTAGCAAGGGTCCCCCGCTATCTCCTTTGATTTCCCTCCCTTTCACTGATCAATATTTGTTTTCCTTTTTACAGCTGTTTCAGATAACACGCGACTTCGCCGTTGACAGATTCTTGGAGTTTGTCAGTTGTTTTTTTCTGCGTTGCCCATCGATGCAATCCGTGTGAGCCAATCAAATCCTTGCCTAGTGCATTTCTTTGGCTTCCCTTGCGAGACATGTCGCGACAAAAGCCAATTCACTGCACAAGGCGAAACTGAGCAAGGACCTGATTGGCTCACGTGGTTAGATTGACTACACAGAAAAACCCAGCTGCCAAAAAATGTTTTGAACGCTGGGTCGCGTGTTACCTGAAACAGCTGTAAAGGCATTTTGTTTGGAGGCATGTGTCTCCTGTCTTTGATTGTGCGGGAATGGTATTGGTTGCACCGTCTTGATCCTTGTCATGTGAAAACCACTTACAGGTTGCACGTCCTGATCCTTGTCATGTGAAAACCTGTATTTGTTTACAGGCCTTCTGGTGCGCGCTAATTTGTCTTTTTGTCTAATTTGTCGCGTAATTTGTCTTTTTCCGCGTTTAGAGATGGTTTGTTTGGCTCGAAAAACTATACGTAGTTCTTGTTCTTTGCTTCTTTCCAAGACTCTAAAGTAAAATGAGATATTTAGGGTTCAGAAATTAGTTATTTTATGAAAGAGAGTCAGCAGATCTGTTTGCAGACGTCACTTAGTTCCCGCTCAAGGTCGTCATCGTGTGCGCTAGTTTGCAGTGAACATTCTGTTTGATTTTGATGGCTATCATTATCACCACGGTACGGAGGTTTTTGTACGGAGAAGTATTTTTTTCTGCTAAACAATAAGAGCATAGGTAAATTGTTCCAAAATTATTATGCAATCCGGCGTAAATTATTTCCCGCGTAATTGACGATTTTGTCCTCAAATCCCGTGTAATTTCGGTATTTTTTCCGCGTTTTACCAGAAGCCCTGTAGTCTAGCAAATGAGATCCTTTTCATGTGTAAACCTGTTTTTGTTCATCTAGCACCTTGCCAAACACGTCATGCAAGTACATCTAAATGCTGCTCAAACCACACAAGCAAATGAAGGAGAGCTGAGCCTGAATTTCTTGAAGAAGTATATTAGCTACTGTCGAAGGTGAGGTTTGATGTTATGCATTCTGGTAATTGTGGGACATGGCTTGGGCATGAATAAAGAAGAGTGCGCGCTTGTAGCTCTGGAATCGTCCATTGCGCACGACAGTCATCTGAAATCCACGCTATCATCAAGCTAATGATGCTTGTTTGTTTTCAGTAAATGTGGACCACGCCTATCCGAGGCTGCCGCAGAGAAACTCAAGAATCGTTATGTCCTCATGAGAAGTGGCGCTAAAGAACATGAAAACGACACACAAAAGAAAATTAATATCCCTATAACTGTACGGTAAGTCATCCTTATTTATTTACTCAATAGACCTCTTTACCTTGGGCGTAATGTTGTCGCATTTCAGATCACGTGGTATTCATTTGAATAATTCTTTCCTTGTTTGGGCTGCTTCCATATTCATACACACCTATTTCAGAAAAGATTGCACCGTCACAACTATCGTTGTAGCCCGCGGTGCGTCATGGGAGAATCTAAGAAGAACGAAATTCTCGCGTTAATCCAGTACAAAATGTCTTGCGAGCGATGTATCAGGATTATAAGTGAGGAGGCATAGCGGAAAAACGTACAGCGCATGCGCGCGCGCTCACATGGCAAATTTGACAAAATGGCGGCCATGCGAAGGGGGATAATTTCTGCGTTCTTTATGGGATAATTGTGACTCACATGAGGCCTTGATTACTATATCGTTTAACCAGCTGGTAGAATAGTAGCTAAATGCAAGAAATGGCTGGATAAATGGATGGCTCCTGTAGAGTAACAAAGGATATTTTCGCGATTCTTCGAGTGTAAATGTGAACATGGCGGATTTCGTGCTACTTTCCAAGTGACTCTTGAAACTCTCAGAAAATAAGGACGTACGTGAAAAGTTAAGCTCCAGACTCTCGTCAGAAACGGATCGAGAACCGCTCTACAAAATATCAAATATGGTCTTCATAATTTTCATATGGTTTTTTAAACGAAGATCCTCATTCTGATACGGAACTGAGATGGTGGTAAACAAAAAGGAGAGCTATATTAACTAGCTAGCAGCATGGCTGTGCAAATGTTGTATTGACATCTGGTCGGTTTTCCGTGCGAAAATAGTCGAACAGAAGGAAAAAATATGTTTATGTTTATATTTTTTTCAAAGTCTAAGCATTGCACGGTTTATGGATATTTTTGTTCTTTAATTTGTTTTATAATTTAATATTTTTTTTCGAATTCGAATTTTGTTTCAGAATTATTGTTTGAAGAAATCAAAATATTTGTGACCAGACTGTGTTGGAATTGTTAGTGTTTCACTGTAAGTTATGTTTTCTGCCATTTATCTACCTACCTTATTGCTCAATTATTTTCTCACGGAAACGATTTGCTAGGCAGTTTTGGAACTGCTCAGATGAATAATATGAGCTATCTCTGGAATGTTCTGGAATCTTGTCATCATGGCCATCATCATCACCACCATCTTCCACCTCATCGTTGGTCTCTTCTTCGTTTGTGTCTTTTAATAGACCACTATTGAAGGATTCTGCTAGCTGCTCTAGTTTTGACATAACATTTGGCAAGCAAATAGGACAACTGCTTCTTCTATTAAGGCACACACAATGGAAGGAATGGCCACAAGTTAGCATAACATGATTCTCAGTTTCCTGTACAGCATTGCAATTACTGTGATCACACTTCTTTGAAGGATCTGGTGCTGCATCTAACCATGAGTAGCCCAGAGGAAGGCTTCGCTGATCCACTGTGGCATCCATTGTGGGTAAGTAGTATGGCTGTTGGATTAAAGAAAACAAAAACTTTCAAAGTTCAAACTAAAATGTACCATACTTCTGCATCAGATTGATCATTGTTATCATCTGTACTAGTGTGTTTCAGTTTTTTTTATTTTTTATACAGAGAGTACATTATGTTGTATGCTAACCTGGAACTTTTTACGTCCCCTCGGAAGGACAGCCGCTACATCAGGGTTATTCCATATGTCTGCAAACAGGTCAATCAAAAACTCTGCTGCCCTTCCACATATCACTGTATAGTCTTTCCTTCCTTCGCCTCTCGGGTACCTCCCAACAAAGTTATTGTCAAAGGCCCTATTGAAGCGCACAGCATTCAATATTCTCGCTGCTGCCTGGATCTGATCAACATTGTACCAGGGCTGTACTTCCCTGTAAGTTAACAAAGTAAAACAACTTAAAGTATATTCTGTTTGGACATGCATGCATTCCACCAGTCAACTTTGATGTTAAGCCATGCCATTTGTACATGTAAGGTACATGTATAGATCCAATTGATGACATCCTGATTTAGGTCCCTGAAATGTTTGGGAGCTAGAGTATATCACCCCTTGAGTATGCCTGGTGTATTTTGCATATACAGTAACTGATTTTTTCCCACAAGGATGTTGCATATACTTTACCTTCTCAATAGAGAATGGAATGTTTCCACTTTTTTCTCTGTCAGGGCACTCAGCATGGCTCTTTCAACCAAATGAAGGGATGGTAAATGATGCTCATGATATCTCATGTCACTTAATTGTGCAAGTGTGGCCTTGTCGTAGTGCCTTCGACAATGAATGATAAACATCATGGAAGCATGAAGCAAGCCTGACTGGTAGTCTTCATAACTGCCTCCACGGAAAACGATAGGATAGAAATAAAAAACAAGAGGTACGATCTCATCTAGTAGGTGTACTAGAGTAACAAATTCTGTTGATTTGTATGTTTGACCAAACTGCCTTTGGACCAAATCTCTTATAAGCAGCCATCTTCCAAAACATGCTGTTATTAGGGTACTGATTCTGTATGGCTTTGGTTTTTTTGCAAGCACTTTCCGGGCACCAAATATGAACTTATACATTGGCTCGAACAGGAAACGGTAAATAATTACGACATTCTGTTGGGCATTATAACTGATGTGGAATGGACCCTGCCATGGTATAAGGGACATCTGGTATGTGGGTTGAACATCTGGGCTCCACTGTGAATTGAAAATAAAAGTAGCAATCCTAGTTTTAGACCAGACTGGTCTTAATGTAGGAAGAATGCTGTCTAAACTTGCAAGGCTTTTTAAAGCTCTATCAGCCATTTCTTTTTTTTTTTTTTTTTTTTTTCAGGGAAGTCAAGATTCAGGATTCCAGGGAAATATGAAGGATTACTTTTGGGTAGGAAAACATAGCATTGTGAATTATATAGCCAGCTCGAAATCCCATTGTGCTGACAGATTGATTTTTCTTGAATTGTCCAATTATTTTTTAATTGGGTCACGCGTGCTCTAATTGGACAGTTCGCACGTTAATATTGGACAGGCTTTATTTGAATATGGATGCTATATAATTAATCAATAACAGGACTCCATGCTTTCCCAATTAAGAAAAAATGGATGAGAAAATTCCTTGGAACTCCAAATTGGACTCAGCCTGCGGCCTCATCCAATTTGAAGTTCCTCTGAATTTTCTCATCCAAATTTTTCTTAATTGGACAGCATGGAGTCTATTATATATACTAATTGCTTGCAGCTTTCAAAGTAGATAAATAGTGTAAAAATATTTATTGACCTGCTATTAATATCTTGCCACTTTTATGACTGATTTGAAAAGGTTTATACTTATGTGACAGATGTATTAGTTACCTTTGCAATCATTTTCTTCTGAAAGTACCATGTAGGCCAGTCCCCTGTTGTCAAAACAAGATACTTCCCCATATACCCAATCACAGTTGGCATTTCAGCAACAATATTCATCCAGGCATCAGAGTAATTACAAAGGCTCTTAAGGGGCCTCTCTTCCTCATCAATAAGAATTAATGTCTGGAGTGAAGCCCTTGCTTGTGTTTCAGGATCTGAGTAACATCTAAAGATAATTTTTTTGTTTGTGTAAAATTAAGCAACATTACCAGTCTCTATAGTTGAGAAGAGGGTTCTGAATTGAAACATTCTGGGCGATAACATTGTGTTACGTAGAGATCTATTTTTTTGTATATCAATATTACAGTATACCATGCCACAGAAAATACAGCCAATCAGAATACATGTACATAAAATGTTGCCTTTAATTTTCTGTAGCTTGATATAAAATAGTGGTATTTGTCTGATGCTTTCAAGTGGCAAACTGCAGAACTTGTATTTTCTAGCATTCACAAAAAGGGAAATAACACAAAAGAAATTGCATGAGCTAAAATGGTCTGTGTTATAATCTATTTTCTTTTGTTAACCTTAGCTGTTGTATTGAATCATCCCAATTGGCCATGTTGAACTTTCTTTTTTCAGGTGGGAGAGAACTGAGAAATGATTCCAAAAAGTAGCTTCTAAGGAAACTGTTGAACAGATGTTGGATCTCCCGGATGTTTATCCCTCCTCTGCAATCCTCCCCTTTAACCTTCACTGTTTGATGCTGGTGAGAATCTTCTGGTTTAATGACAGCGTCAGCTTCAAGCACATCCAGGGTTTCAGTTGCCATGTGAATGGTGGTGCTAGTCACAGCCACCTTAGGGTCTTGTACCGTATGAACAACATGGAAGTCATCAATTATGGACATGATAAATTTCTTGTTCTGAAGAGAAATTTTCAGAAAGAAATGTACACCATCGAATCTAATAGCACTACCAGGTGACAGACAGACATTTGATTTGATTTTTGGCTTGATGAATTAAAAAAAATTAGAAAATAACACCTATGTTGTATTGTGAATGTGCGCATTCTGATTGGTTAAAAGCGTGTTTGTAAGAGACCTGAGAAACACGATTGTCACGCAACGCTGTCGCGCGTGTGTATGTTATTTTCTAAAAGCAATAAAAATACTTTCTGCGTGCTCTCTGGTTTCTTACAAACACTCGGGGAATGTTGGTCGAACTGATAAAACTTGAAAGACACTCGCCTTCGGCTCGTGTCTTTCAAGTTTTCATCAGTTCTCCCAACATCCCCCTCGTGTTTGTAAGAAAGCAGAGAGCACGCGGAAAGTACTTTTATTGCTTAAATAGAAAATGTTTTGATCATTTTTAAACTTTCTAACATAATACTGAGACATTGTCTTAGTTTAAGCACTTAACTGTACCTGCAGGGCATGATCTATTTTGGATTTAGTAACTTCCACACTGGTGAGGGCTAGGTCTTTCCTTTTATTCAGCACAGTGCGGGGGTGAGGTGCAAAACCCATCAAGGAACCGGACATCAGTCCCTGCTGCGATGTTCCACAACCAGCCAAATAGACCCCACAGTCAACTTGGAGTTGGTTCATTTTCTAAGTGACATGAAAACTCATTGAAATTTTCATATAGATTTTCTGCTCCATTCCACATTGGCTCTAGGCCATTCCTCAAAAATGGCTGCACCCCAAAGGAAGAACTTGTTATCATTCTTTTGATTATCCCCTTTTGAAAAACCTATGCTAGAGCAAACTAAATGTTGTAGTCCCCCATCCTGGAATGACCCGCAGAAGACCCCATTTAGTAATAATGCTGCTTTAGAAAAAATGAAAGATCAGTAGTCTTAAAGATAAAGCCATGGAACGCCCAATTTTATCTTAGTACCCCCTTGAAAAAAAAACAGGATTCTTTAGGGGGTGTATGGATAACAAATGGAATGGCTCTCTTCCAGTTGAACCTCTGAAACAACTTCAGGCAGCTAAGGAATTTTTTTTAAATTTTCATATAGAACCAAAGCAGATTCAATGATTTTATATTGTTTAAATACCTGGCTTCTAAAAAATGACAAGCTGTGTAGAATAGCCACTGTTCGCTGGAGGTTTTGTTTTTTTCGCTCCTCACTGTGCTGTGGGCTTGTGATGGATTTCATAATCAAGTCAAAAAGACCAGGGGCGCACTTCTGAGTGAACTTGTAAAATGTTTCCACATCATACAGGGGGTTGCCATTACCACTATAATGCCTTGTAAGGGCTTGACTGAATTGGGTAAACAATTCCTTGAATGGCAGCGAGTCTAGCAGTTTGGGAAAGAAGGTTTTCAAAGTGATTTCTAATTGAAACTTTACTCAAAAGTTATTTTCAAATTGTTTATAGTGAAACTTCTCTAACCTTTAATAATTTTTTTCTCATTAAAAAAGATACCTTGTAATTGCTTTCTCAGTGAAGAAATCTCACTTGTCAAAGCCGAGTTCTCTGTTAAGAGGATGGCATTTTGCCTTTCCAAGGCAGACACTTCTTCCCTTAACTTGTCAGCACTTGTAACTGTCGCAGGCCGCTAAAGCGGAGATATATTATATATTATAGCAATATAAGATATTTCTAACTGAGAAAAATATAGGAAAATGGAGACTGCTACACTACCCAATTTTTGTTTGTTTTTGTTTTTTAGATAATTATTTTAAAACAGTTTGCCTTATCTAACATATGAGAGTAAGAGGCTTTTGATAATAAAATGCAAAGTTAAAAATTTCTACACCTCGAAATTTCTAATGGAATATGGGTGCAAAATTATTATATCCAGTGAATGTGATTTAAAAAAATATTATTTTGGTATAAAGTTGCTATTCTCACCTTTCTTTTTGATGGAGAAATATACAGGGGATTGCTCTTTACTTCTTCACAGTCATCTGCTGTCTTTAAGTGGGTTTCACAAATATGTGTTCCCACAAATTCATCATTAATATCGTCGAAAACACTGTATAATCGCTGGGGACATACAACTAATTTTTCCCCGCATGGCTTGTAATTAAATTTCAAAGGGAAACAACAGCTTGTTTTGCTCAAGCTTTTTCTTGTTTGTAAGTGGCGAAGGCAAACATTTACGGATGTTACACTTCCACAAGCTCTAGCTTCGAATTCATTTACCAGAAAAATTTTCCCGGAACAATTATCACAATTATTTCTCGAGCGAGGGGCAAAAAAGCACACTGGAGCAGTTGCCATCTCGGGGAAACCTGTCTCAAACAACTGTCTAACAGATGTCAATAAATGTTTCAAAAGGGTATCCAAAAAGAGCGGGAAAATGTGGCACACGCTCGCCGTATTTCGCGCCATTTTCAAGTTAGAACGCCATTCTATAAATAGATTCCATTTGTGGTTGTAGCAAATAGGTGTACTAGTCTTACTACTCACTTTTTTAAGACAAGCTATTTATTTTCCATAAATTTAATACATTTTTAACATTTTACTCAATTCCTCTAAGTCCTCTGGTTCAATTCAACGACTTACCATGACCATTACACTGGAATCATCAGTGTCATTTTGTGTGAGGAGAGCGGTGCTGAGTCGTTACTGTCCATTGAGCCATTCAGATCTGCTCGCAGAATCACTCGCCGCCAAATATTCAGAAGCTTCGTTTAAAAAACCATATGAAAATTATGAAGACCATATTTGATATTTTGTAGAGCGGTTCTCGATCCGTTTCTGACGTGAGTCTGGAGCTTAACTTTTCACGTACGTCCTTATTTTCTGAGAGTTTCAAGAGTCACTTGGAAAGTAGCACGAAATCCGCCATGTTCACATTTACACTCGAAGAATCGCGAAAATATCCTTTGTTACTCTACAGGAGCCATCCATTTATCCAGCCATTTCTTGCATTTAGCTACTATTCTACCAGCTGGTTAAACGATATAGTAATCAAGGCCTCATGTGAGTCACAATTATCCCATAAAGAACGCAGAAATTATCCCCCTTCGCATGGCCGCCATTTTGTCAAATTTGCCATGTGAGCGCGCGCGCATGCGCTGTACGTTTTTCCGCTATGCCAAGTGAGGATATTACATGGCCGCGCGGATATACGAATTGCATCTTTGAGTGTTGATAAATTTTAACACGAAGTTAAAATTCGTATCTCCAAGCGGCGATGTTATGTCCTGTTTATTATATAAACAGTGAAATACTAAATCGACATTTATTTTACGAAAATCTGAAAACTAGACAGCTATGTGTGTAATCTTCACTGCGAAGAGTGTGGTTAACTTAGGGACGGACCATTTGATACTTGATGGGGGGGTGGCTGATTCCCCAAAAAAATTCGAGCAAGCCTCTGACCTAGAAAAAAATAACGCGCAAGCAAAGCTGGTGGCGAAAAAAAAATCGAGCAAACTCACTTTAAACTCTCTCTTGATACCTTTTTTAGGGAACTTGATGTCTTTATAAATAGAGGAATTTTTTGGTCGGCTCGGGCTGCGCGCTCGCCATCAGCAACAATTCAAACACTTAATATTTGTTTTCAATTTAAATAATTTCAGAAAATGATAAGTAAAGGTTTACTTTACTTTCAACTGATATGTCCAAAATTGCAGCAGCGTCGCGCTCATAAAAAGCGTAAGCTGTGGTGTAGTATTTAAAGACTATAACATCCTACTAGGCATGCATGATTAGTTTTTGAAAATTTTTATGTTTTTGTTCAGTGACTCCATTTCTTCAGCGTGATTCTCATCTCCCAGAAATAAGAACATCATTAACCTCGTAGATTTTCAAAATCGCGGCGGGCTTCGCGCGCATTGATAAACATACATAAACTTATCTGTTGTCAGCCCTCGATCGTAAACCCGAACTGATCCGATTTCGCGAAATGCTAACATAACAGGAGAGTATGAAATCAAACTTTATTGAAGTGATCAATTGTCGTTTTGAGAGCGAAAAAATTTAAATAATGTCCCGAACCAAAAAAAGAAATATCAGGAAAAAAATATCGAGCACAGACAGGTTCGAGCAGCAATTCGAGCAGCAAAACTGGACGCGGAAAAAATATCAGCCCAAAAAATTAGCCACTTCCCCCATCAAATATCAAATGGTCCATCCCTTAGTTGATTCGAGCGGGAGTGTCGAAAATTATTTGTGTTTGCATCAATGAAAATTGAAATTTCATTTCTATCAACTAATCAAATTTTGAACTAGAAGAGAGAAAAAGTATTTGCGACCGACTCCCCAACTCGCAGCTCGTAAGCTGAATTACTAAACGCCGATATGTATTTAGTAATCACGTGCTTACCGCGTAATAGTAGTTTTACTTGGCTTGTTTTTGTCTGACGAGGAAGCCATTCAGCAACAACTTGTGATTTCCCTCGTTTATGATTGGTTAGTTGTATTGTGCGTCTTACCGCGTAATAGTAGTTTTACTTGGCTTGTGATTGTCTGACGAGGAAGCCATTCAGCAACAACTTGTGATTTCCCTCGTTTATGATTGGTTAGTTGTATTGTGCGTCTTACCGCGTAATAGTAGTTTTACTTGGCTTGTGATTGTCTGACGAGGAAGCCATTAAGCAACAACTTGTAATTCCCTTCGTTTATGATTGGTTAGTTGTATTGTGCGTCTTACCACAGTCGTCAAAAATTTGATTAACCTTTTTCGTCCGTTTTCAGACAACTTGAAGCAATTATTCGCATATCTGAGTCGCTAGCAAAGATGAGCCTTGTTCCGTTTGCTACTGAAGCTCATGTGGATGAAGCCCTCAGATTGTTTCAAGTATCAACACTTGATGCAGCCATGTCAGGCAGTCTATCAGGTATGTCAGGGGAGGGGAGCTCAGTTATATTGGCGGAGGGAGGGGAGGGGAGCTCAGTCGGTTGGTGCTATCTCTTGGGGGTGCTCAAAGAGTTTCCTACCCCTTAGGGGGGTCTCACGGTGACATAGAAATTAAGCAACAACAGAATACATTGCTTCAACTTGATGATAATTTCCAGGGCCGAAATAAGATTTTCTGCATCCAATTTACTATCTCTTAGGGTTAAAATCAATTTTCCCGTTGAAAGTTTGGTACACATTGAATTTTTGGAGCCTTTCGTGCATAATTTCTAGATTTTGGCCGAATCTCGTCTGTTAAAACGCGGGATCAAGCGATCTTTTGTGACTCCTATAATGCACTAAGGGTAGCTCGTACGCTAGCTTCCCTTTCGTAAACCATCGTTGCCTTTTAGAACGGTCGCTGCCATTTCTTTGAACGGTCGATGCCTTTTCAGAAAGTTCGTTGCCATTTCTGATCCCTTGGGACAATAAGCAATTATTGGATGAGGTTTTTGTGATTTCCAGAATAAACAATGTCGAGACAGGTGGAATCAGGCGAGGCCGTGAGGCCTAAAAAAATCCCGTAAAAATCACCCGACCTGCATTTTAGACTCAACCTGCATCCAACCTGCACCTGACCTGCAACCTGCAACCTGCGACCTGCAAATTAGACCCTCCGTGTGTCGAGCAAGTTACTAACTAGCGCTGAACAATTTCCTAGAAGGAAATCTACCAAGGTGCTCAGTTTTTCACACATTTGTATGATTTTGCTTTAAATAAGCCATATGTTTAATCAAAACTCAGCACGAAAGGGATAATTGCGGCTCGTACATGGATCGTGATATTGCAAAAGTATTAAGCCTATTAGATATTTTGTTATTAAGCAATAAACGTACTTTCCGCGTGCTCTCTGGTTACTTACAAACACGAGGGGGATGTTGGGAGAACTGATCAAAACTTGAAAGACACTAGCCGGAGGCGACTGTCTTTCAAGCTTTTATCACTTCGATCAACATTCCCCGAGTGTTTGTAAGAAACCAGAGAGCACGCGGAAAGTACTTTTATTGCTTTTAGAAAATAATGTACACACGCGCGAAATCGTTGCGTGACAATCGTGTTTCTCGGGTCTCTTACAAACACGCCTTTTAACCAATCAGAATGCGCACATTCACAATATAAAATAGGTGTTATTTTCTAATGCTCTCTAAAGACTCAGTGTTTTGCTCTATTAGGGACGTCCGAGTTCACACCCGAACATGACATGCAAGAAATCCGACAGATCGAGAAGCAAATGAAGAGACGATTTGCCATAGGAACTCAGGTATGCTATGGAAATACCTCGACCGGGCCATCTTGTAAAAAGTTAGCCAAAATCGTAAAGCGAGTACAGAACAAAGGATCTTGATTTTCTTGAGATCTCCGACATCAAAAGATTAACTTTTCCCTAAAAAGTGTGAAAATTAATGTGTGAAAATTAAATTAATAATAGCGGAAATCACTTCAAAACACTTACTGTGCGACTACGTCAACCGTGCCATTTTGTAAGTAGGTAGCCAATCAGAAAGCGAGTACAGCAGGGGCGTAGCCAGGGGAGATTTTCTCATACATTTACTGTATTTGCTGGAGGAAATTTGAAAATTTTCGTCCCATGTTTTCACTATCCCCACCCGATTCACAATCCTATTTGACTTGTTTATTTGATTTTTACCCTTTTGTAGGTATCGGAGCAAAGAATCATTGCTGATTTCTTGAAACAGGTAACTGATATCAAATAGACCCCTCCCCCTCCCCCACCCCCGATAACTCAGAAACGGTACGATCAGATCATAGGTTCTCCGATCCGTTCATAGCTTATTTGATTTTTGGTTGTCAAAAATACCCAGAGGTTTTGACAAGGGATGTACAGAGATGCCTCGCACCGAGTTAGAAGTTATGGGGAAACAAACTACCGACGTGATATTGCGCAACTATTTCGTGGTCAAAGCAGAACTCGACCCTCCCCTTCCCCCATCCCCGATAACTCAGAACCTATACGATCAGTTCATAGCTTTTCCGATCAGCTCATATTCTTCTCTTGTCTTTAGAACTATTCCGAGCGAGCCATCCAAATGGTGTTATACATGATGATCAGACGAGGGGAAGTAGAACACAGACTACAGCGAAAGGTTCTATATCGTGTGCGATAATGCACTGGACCACACACTAATATGGAATAAAAGAACATTCTGAACTATATCACTTGTATAGCGGTCTTGTATCACGAGAGGCACAATGTGAAGAGAAGTGCTGTATCGAGTAAAGTGCTGGCAAAAGGATACAGTTTGCGGACAAAATGGAGAAAATTGGAGAAAACAAAATAGCTTAGACTCCACTGACGTGTATGATAGGCAGGCTTGTATAATAACATTTAGTCAAATCACACTAGTGGGATATTGTCAATGCTGCGTTCTGATTGGTTGAGCTACTACTAGGCTATAAGTTTACTAGTAGCGAAAAGTGTCGGATTTGAAAGCCAGAAAATGACAAATGACCAGACCAAAAAACGGTTTTGGCTATACAAATTTACCTTCTAGTGTGATTTGACTAAAACAATTATTCCTCTCGCCCTCATGGCCTCATGAGTCCACTCGGACTCGGACTCGAGGAATAATTGTTAAATATAGTAACACAATATGTTTACCACGGGAACAACGTAATTCTCCATATCGGGGAGCAGAGATTTCCTTCTGTCCCCATATCGGCGTCGCGAGGAGAAATTTCCTTCTGTCAGTCTTTATCAGCTATTCAAGTATTTCGCGTGTCTGACATTTCGCGAAATATGAGACTGACAGAAAGGAACCTCTGCTCGCAGGGTAGCTTGTCCTACCAATGTTGATAAATGCTTAGCATTGCAGTTTGCACGTGCATTATGGCTACATTGTTGGGTAAAATAAGCATATGTTGGAAGACGGGCGATTACGAGTTGGATTCGAGTGTGTCTAAATTGACTGTGGTTAGTAGGTACAGTTGCAAATACCATGCTTCAAGGTGAAATGCTTTTGGTTAGCATTGCGAAAACAAAGTGTAAAATAAATTCGTACATTTCACAACTACTGCTTTCTTGATCTTGCGTGAAAGTGGCAAATAGTTCATGAATAATTAATAAGAAAAACAATAAACAATAAGAATCACCGCAGCGTGTTGTAAACCTGATACAACCACTAGTGGTTGTAACTAATTTGCATAGCAACTTTCATGAAACATATCTTAAAGTTTCTCTGCCAAATTCACAAGTTTTTTAAAACAGAGGACACTAGAAGCGATGAATGTCTATTTTTTAAGTAGTTTACAACATTCGCATCCGTGTTGTATCAGATCTACATCTACGGCTCGTGTTGTAAATCTGATACAATACGGCTGCGAATGTTGTAAACATTACAAGTAAGTATGAAAATTTTTGGGTGTTCAAAAATCCCTTCCGACTGTAGGTATTGAATTGCCCGGGAGGGGGTCTCCCATAAAAACAGACGGGGATGCTCGTGGGAAAATGTATTTTACTCCTAAGGGATAGCAAATTGGGTGTATTGAAACAATTTCTCCTGTTGTCGCTGAAATTCTAGACCAACTTTCGCTCGTGGTGCCGTCAGGGATAGCAGACTCTTTAGACACCCCTAACTGAGAGGTATCACTTGGGGGAATGTTATACACCCGCGAGCACGCGCGTCTATTTTTATTGTTAAAGCTTCCATTTCCAAGCCACATTTCCTAGTCACTGATCAATCGCTCCTTCAAGACTATTTTGAAAGGCGTCGGGACGTACACAAGGCCGGTGTAGCCAACCAAGGGAGGGGATCCCGTGGAGATTTTGCCAACTCAAACTGGTGGAGAACCCGGGCAAAGATCAAGAACAACTCGGTCTTTGCCAACGACCTGACCGGGACAACCTCTCCTTCCTGCGCTAAAAGGCAAATAACTTCTTTCTCCTGCGCCTGTGAACTTTCCTTCTTCATTCAAGAATCTTTCAGGTTTAAACTCATGGGGATTTGCCCAGTCTTCTGGGTTATGATGTATTGACCATAGATTGATGATGAATGTGGTGTCCTGCGGTATGTCATAACCAGCGAGCTTGGTATCACATGTTGACTTGTGAGGGGCGCATAGAGGCGCCAGAGTCTTCAAGCGCTGAGCTTCTGCGATTGTTGCTTCAAGATAAGGCATAGCGCGTCTGTCTTTCAACTCTGGCCGTCGAGCTAAGCCTATTTTCTCGTCTAGGTCCTTATGAATTCTGGCCTGGACCTTTGGGTAGTTAACCATGAGGGCCAATAACCATTGTATCGAGTGAGTAGTGGTGTCATACCCCGCGCCAAATACGTCATTCATGGTCATCATTAGATTATCTTCGCTTAATTCCTCGCCTTTCATTTCCTTCCGCGCCTTCAACAGCGCGTCCATCAAATCGGTTACGTGGGAATCACCGCCAGGGCTCTCGATCTCGATTTTTTCTTGTGCGCTTGATACTCGCGATTCACGATCTCATCTCGAGTGTCCCTCGCGTAGTGAAATCGTCTCATATGCTCTTATAAGGGATGAATCGTAACCATGGAAACAACTCCAACATGCTGAAGCCTTCAAGTGACTGCGAGAATATATCCTGGTATAGGGATTTAAAAAGGGGGTAGTAAGATCGTTAGAAAAAAGAAACATTCATATGGGCGTTAGGGGATTGGGGGGTACACTGCCCTATTTTGACGCTGAAGACTGCAGTATTTTACAATTACTTTGCCATTGCCAGAAGTACTACTTTTAGGTTGGAGAACCCCTTGGACTTCACGTACAATTCAGTTGGACCTAACCACATCAGAAACCCATCGCCTATTGGTTAGCCTGTGTAGCTGGCGGTTTAGTGGGGTTTTAGCAGGTTTTTATCCGCGAAATCTTCGGGACCTTGCCCCAGCGATTGGAAATTGGGGGGGGGGGGGGGCAATTTACCTGATCTTTTCCATACAAACACTGTATTTTTCTTCGGAAATTCCAGAGGGGAGGGGGGGTCATTTCTCAACACCCTTCCGTGGGGGGTATGGATATTTTTGGGAAACACACATTGGCTGGTCCGGGGCACAGGAGTAAATAAATATTCTTATCCCGCGGCAATCTTGGAAAGCAGCTTTTTATTTGATAACTTTTTAGTATAGCTCTAGCTTAATATTTAATGTTCCTTATTATATTATTATAGGTGAATATGTTGAACTAAAGATTATGTATGATTATATGTTTCCCACTCTCGGTGTACTAATTTACGTTAAATTCAAAATCCACTGTCTAAAAATAGACTTTTCTAAAAACAGATTCTTCTGTAATCACTAGACCTAGTGGAGCAGATGGAGGCTCCTGTTGATGGGCTCCCTGTGCACACCGCTGGGCCTAGTGGATAAGATGGAGGCTCCTGCTGACGGGCTCTCTGTGCATATCGCTAGGCCTAGTGAAGTAGATGGAGGCTCTTGTTATGGGTTCCCTGTGTATACCGCTAGACCTAGTGGATTAGATGGAGACTCCTGTTGATGGGCTCCCTGTGCATATCGCTAGACCTAGTGAAGTAGATGGAGGCTCCTGTTGATGGGCTCCCTGTGCATATCGCTAGACCTAGTGGAGTAGATGTAGCCCTCTTGTTATGGGCTCCCTGTGCATATCGCTAGACCTAGTGGAGCGGATAGTGGAGTAGATGTAGCCTCTTGTTATGGGCTCCCTGTGTATTTCGCTAGACCTGTAGAGTAGATGGAGGCTCCTGTTGATGGGCTCCCTGTGCATATCGCTAGACCTAGTGAAGTAGATGGAGGCTCCTGTTGATGGGCTCCCTGTGCATATCGCTAGACCTAGTAGAGTAGATGGAGCAGTGTAGTGGGTTCCTGCGCGTCTATCACCTCTAAGTTGATACAAGAGATGGTTCAGATGCATCACAAGTTCCACACATGGAATGTAACACAATGCACCACACAAAGCCACACCTTGTACAGGACTTCAAACCACACATGGACGAACATATTCACTATGTACACACAGGCATGGCATACTTTTTCGCAGACGCATACTCGCAACCTCTATATACTCACTCAAAGAAAATATAATAATATCCGTACCTCAAATTCCACTATGCGCTTTCAGAGTTCCGGATCGTTAACGTCATATCTCTTTCCATACACAATAGAACATCATACTCAGCACCGCCACTGCTACGTCGTGTTTAGGGTTCACAGGGTGACCATCGCGGACAATAAATCGTCTGGCGAGATCGTCAATTTCGAAAGTTATTTTATCTGTTAGGAAAGAGTGAGGTGGTTTCTACACAAATACGCCTTTCTAGTAGATTTGAGCTGAATTATGTAGTGACACTAATTAATAGTCTTCCACGTTTTAAAACTGTTCAGCCTGATACGAAATTAAAAATTGCATTTCACAATTCAATTCCATCCGCTCGATAGCACACGGAAATACTCCAAATTTGTACTCATCTTGTAGCTGAAAGGTTATTTAACAAACCTAGACGATTATTTTGTTCAATTCTTGTGAATCTGACTGCATTTAATTAAGCTACCTAAATTAACCCTAAAATCGTGTAAAATGGTGACAGTGCCCCTTTAAAAACAGGAATCCATGGGGAAGAGGTCAAAACACTGGTACTCGGGAGGTGGTGGGTACCGGCATCTACCCCTTTAGGTACCCAATACCCCTTTTTCAGACCTCATTTTCTCAGAGCATGATCTAGGGGTACCTGTTTTTATTGCACATATGGACTCCTCTCGCCTTTTTAATATCTATTTTATTTAAGGATACTTGCTCCTAAAATTCAGCTCTGAGAGGCAGGTGGCTACTTACCCCCCTCCCCCCCCAAAAAAAAAAATTAATAATAATAATAATAATAATAATAATTGGGTACCAAAAAAGTACGGATGTTTTCGGTGTGAATATTTATATTGGGGTAACGTACTGGTCTCAAAAGCCATAATTTTAAAGTTAGGATTTTGAAGACGTCATGCCTCTCTAAACATCCCTTTTACCTTCCAACTGATTCTTCCCCTCGCCGTACATCTTCAAACGCAGAGTGGATTATCTTTCGGAGGTGTAACAATGTAGGGTTGAAATCACAAGCAACCAAACCAGCATTGCGATCGATGTAATTAGAAACAAACATATACGGTCTTCCCGAGAACTCGTCCTTCCTTGTCAGTAGTGCTTCACGGGCCAGGTTCGCTAGAAAGATTAGATACTTAACAATTAGACCTCGAGCCCGAAAGGGCTACGGGGCAATAGCCCCATGAGGCCGCACACCCAACTAGTTGGACAAAAAGAGTGATGAAAATTGTGTTAAAAAATCACCAGAAACCCCGATAAACCGAGAAGCGGTCGCCATTGTTTTCATGTTCAAAATCGGCACTTTCGCTACTAGAGGTCTATTGATAATAGTCCCCTAGTAGCGTAGCCAATCAGAATGCAGCATTGGCAATAGTCCACTAGTTGGGTGATACTAAATGACAATAGCCTCTGCTCACAGCTCAGACAGTAGAGTTAAACCCAGGCGGCGCGCGCGCTACAACCGCATTGCATTGTGGTGCCAGTTTTAGGGACACAGAAGAAAAACATGGCGGATGTGAGCGTTGAAGTGTGGTAAGTTTAAAGAGGCACTCGCAGACTTCCCTGACAAGCAAATAATTCAAATCGCAATCCAATAGACCAAATCGGCTAACGGTGTTTACATCTTGCTTTGGGTGGTTACAATTGTCAAATTTTTCTCACTCGACCGAGTGCACGAGTGTATGTGCAGAACTAACAAAGGAATCACCACATGATTTGAATTGGGTGGCAACAACATGTAAACAGCGTTAGCCGATTTGGTCTATTCCATCCTCTTGATAAAAGATGAAACCACTATAGATTTTTAGCAGTTAAAAGGTCATTTTACAAACCGGGACTGTTATTTTGATTATTCCCAGCGTAATAGTCGAGGCCGTAGAGAGGGTGCTTTTGTCGCTCTAAACCCTAGTCCAGCGCAGCAAGCGCTCCCCGTAGAGTTTTCAGGACGAGAATCTCAGGCGAGATTTGGGCTCGCCCCATTTTCGCGCGGCCAAAAACTCGCCCGTATAACTTCTCGCCGCTTCCTTCTGATTCTCTGGGTTTCTTTTCCCTGAAAAAAAAAAACAAAACACGGGAACGCTTGCTACGCAGGCTTCTGACGCAGGCTAGTTAAACCCCGGTGCTCGTGTTTGCGGTCGCGATTTTTTTCCTCGCCCCCAATCCCTAACGCGCAAGAAGGTCTCGAACCCGAAACACAGATAATTTTGATGCTAAAAATTGCACGTCGACAGCCAAGTGTGACTAAATCAGTCCGGGTAACTAGAGGGTAACGCGGACTGATTGTGTTTCAAATCAACGCAAAATCGGACAGACGAAGAAACGGCCTCCGCGACCAAATTTCAAAACCACAGGCACCTCGATTGCCACACCTCGATTGTGGGCAGATTTTTTCAATTGTCTTCATTTCACAGGCCAGTGAATCTTGACGCATGTCAACTGCGTTTTGCCGCGGTACCCTTAAGGGTATTGTTCTCACAACATCGTGAAAACGGTTAATTGAAAGTGAAATTCTGCGACATATATTTGTGTCTCGGCTACATTTCTTTGGGTACCGGCTACAAAATTTGTCGCGCGCAACAATGTTTCTCGCAGGGCTAAACAGGGAAACATGAAGCAAAGATGTGTCCGGCTACAAGTTCACAAGACAAATAAACTGTAGCTGGTCTGTAATATTTTTTTAATAATGACTTACAGAACGCTAAAACTACTCACAAGTATCACTTGATCTCGGTCAATATAGTTAAAATGGCACATTCTAGAAAAATAAATACAGTCAGGATTTTTGTAACGTTACTTCGTAATGATAAAACAATCTTATTCAGTTTGACAACAATTGACATGCATTATGTATTGTACACATAGATTCTATTATACATCAGTCTTAGAGTGGTTTTCAAAATCCCGGTTCCAAAAACACGCTTTAGCATATCAGACTTTTATTACGCTCTAAATCCATTGTTCTCTTTTGTATTGTATGGGCTATTACTCTTTGCTATGTTTCGCGAGGTTATGGAAACCACTCTACTAACTCTTCTAGTTCTGGAATTATAAACAGTTTGTGCTACGTGTCTTTGAGTCAGATGAACACTTTACATGTCTCTCTGCACTCCACTTTCACACGCCTGACGCATTACCTAGACAACCCTACCCCAAACAGCACATACCCGCATTTGCCTCTTTGGCTGTACAAGCGCTAGAATGGCCGGATTTAAAGAGCGCATACATTGTTGGTTAAAGGCCCAGCCATCTTTCTATAAAGCATTGCGCGCGTGTTGCTTATGTGTAAAAAACAAACAAAAATAACTGTTCAAAAACTTAATCTATCAAGTGGACTCTCAATCTATTGTTTTCAGTTGAGATGTCAAGGCCATAAACAAAACGGCGCGCAATGCATTATAAAACGGTGGCATTGGCTTTAAGAGGAAATTCATTTTACTGCTAAAATCGTTGCATCGCGACCCGCGTTTTCAAAACATCGATTTGTTTTTGGTTTTGCTGTTCCGCCAGTCAAATCTTATGAGCCAATCAGATTCTTGCCCTGTTTCGCCTAGTGCAGTCGCCTGGCTTTCCGTCGCGACGTTTTCTGGTTTTAGTTCAAAGGGAAGCCAGTTGAGTGCACTAGGTAAAACAGGGCAAGAGTTTCATTGGCTCAGATAGTTTGATTGGCGGAACAGCAAAGTCAAAAATCCAAAAAACGTGGGTCGCGATGCAACAGTTTTAGCTGTAAGAGCGAGCAATTTCACGTTTTGGTGGACAAAAAATCTTGTACCAGAGTAATATCATGAATATACAAATTCTGGTGAAGAGAAAACAACCTGAAAAATGTGCTGTTTGGAAAGGGAAACAGCAAACATGGGGCCGAAATATCAATGTTTAGAAGGTGAAGGGTGGGCGAGAAAGATTTCTAAACTTGCTCGACCAGAAACCTCTCCCAACTATATCAAGACACTGTCAAGAAAACTTCATCCACATAAGTGACGAGGAACAGATACAGCACCAAATTCTCCCGTCAAGTGTATGGGAAGTGGATTGTTTTGAGTAGGGAGAAGTGCTACTTAGGTCTTAGAAGTGAAGGGTTAGCTCTACTTTTGCTGTGGATATTTGTCGCTTACACTACAAAAGAAACAAAACATCTACAAACCATGCCCTAAAACTGTATCAATAGAATACTCACAACAAAAGCAGATCCTCTGGGTTAGGCTGCGTACACACTTGGTGCCCGGGCACAGCACCCGAGCACGGGCACTAATGTGAACACTCCAGTTTTTCGAGTGCCCAAGCCCAAATCCCGGCACAGCACTGGTGCCCGAGTACAAGGTCCGGACCTTGTACTCGGGCACTGCTAGTGCCCGGGCACCAAGTGTGTACGCAGCCTTAGATAATAGCCCACGGACTTATTGGTCTAGCGTGTTTACATCTTGTTGCCAGTAAGGCCTGGTTTCCATTTAGTCTTATCTGTCGTATCTGTCGCATCAGTCGACCGTGAAACAATGAAAATTGGAATTATTCTTTTGTTTCACGGTTGACTGATACGACAGATAAGACTATATGGAAACTAGGCTTAATATCGAAATTTAAGATATTGAAGTTTTGTGCCACAAGTTTTGTGTCAGCCACTCCTTTGTTATTGTTTTCGTTCGATATAAGAAGACGAATTACGTGTAGAAATCTCTAAATCAACATCTAAAAACAAAGTTTCAGATTTGATTTACCAAATTCAATTGATAGAATTGCTCTATATTCTCTAAATCAGCCGATGGAAATGGATGCTATCTCCGACTTGATTTGTTGCTATACTGTCAAAATGGCGGCTGACACAGACTCTTTAAGAAACATCTACAAAACTAGGCCATATCTGATTCGTGACGAAGTGAAAAGTTAAATACCAGCGAACAAGTATATTATCATATACTCGATGTAAATAGGTTTTCCTTTTAAAGTCATAGTTATCATTGCAAATTGGTCCAGAATAACCTTTTTAGGAGGGGCTAATGATATTAATAGCGTGGTTGATTAACCGTAGACCCCATTCCATGCTGGAATTGGAATTTTAATCACATTAGAGCGAGACACTGCTCTGTCCAGTTGTTTGTCCAGTTGTTTGTCTCTCGCCTAATTATAACGTTTTTCGGCTACTCTACTCTTTCTTACAGAAATCATAGCGCGGTGTAGATCCCTCAGACAGCTGAGGCGGAAATTGGCTCCCAGTGAAAAAAAAAAAACACTGACTGTTCTAATGCGTATCTTACGCAAACTTAACCAGTTAATTCTCGGAACTTGACCGCTGCACGCAGCTATTATAATTACCCTAAAAAAGAAACTCTCCTCAGAAAAAAAAATCCTCAGACCTATTTATAGACCACTGAAATGATAATATTCTGAATTCGCATCACCTGTTTGCTCAACAACCCGATGATATAGTTGGGAGAGCCCCAGTCAGCCGTGCCTGGTCATTCGCTATGTGAGTAGAAATACGTATAGAAATCTAAGACGAAACCCTCGTGTATGGTATTGTATTGTTTGATCTGCAAAGGTTAGTACTTGCTAAATTCAATCGAAATTACTGGTCAGCTTCCCACGTGTGCCAGTAAAAATGACGACTTTCCTGGCAGACAAAATGGCGACTGAATGAGACTCGTTAGCGGCTACATTTCTTTACACAGGAACAGGTCAGATGGACTTTAGTACTTAACATTTTATGCTGTGTCATAATGTTGATATTAAGTTTACTTTCTCCCCCCTTTCTTGTTCTGTGGTGCTCTGGGAGGGGTCACTGGTCGTCCGGAATTAAGGCCTCCATACTGATATTTAGCTTTCTTTTCTGACGGCTTTAGAATCTAGAGAAGGAAAGAAGACTCCTGTTATCAATCACTTGGAGCCAGTTCATCAATCACTTGGAGCCAGTTCATCCTCAAGTGGGCACAAGAGGATATTTTATATGTGACAATGGAAATGGATGTTGGATAAAACAGTAAAATAACTTCTGTCGAGAAAGGAAACAAATGGAAAGGCACAGGGGAGGAAACTAAAGGGACTTCTGTTTTTTGCACGGTTACAGGCACAGGGTTCACACAAGAAAGAACTGATGAAATTCCATGACTTTTCAAGCACTCAAAAAACGAGAAACATATTAAGGTTATTCCCCTGTTTTGCACGGCGCACTCTGTTTTGCGCATGGACGCGCGATCAATTCGTTCGAAAATGACACTCGAAAATGACGCATTCTCGTAGGGGAGGCTCTGGGGCATCCATTTGAGGGCCGTCGCTGATTGGTTGATTTTGAGCGTTGGAGCATGTGCTGAAAAGTCTTTCTCTTAGCGGCTCTGTATTAAATCTCGCGCATGCGTCAGTGGCTGTCACCAGAGCCTCCCCCGCAAGGTTACGAGTCAGGGAGCTCTAGTCGAGAATGAAAATGACGTAATCGAGCGCGCGCGCGCAAGCTAAATATCCCCATTTGAGCGAGAAATACAAGGAAAAAGTCGCCTTTTGGGATACTGCGCGAAAACAACAATGGGCACCCCCATTTTATATTTTACCATTTTGATAAGACTATCATTTCCCTGCTATAAAAAAAGTTTAAAGAAATTTTAACATTTTTTTTTTGATATCATGAAAAAAGCACCAAAATGAGGTATCAAAGAGACTCAAATTATCACTGCGCACATTTTTGAACATTTTCAAGGTAGCGTCAACAAAAAATAGAAAATTAAAAATTCCAATGTTTGTCCTAGGTAATGAAAGCATCCAACAGTTATGTTCAAACTTGCAAGTGAACTGGATTGCTTCATTAGTGAGCGTTTTATCACTGCGCACATTTTTGCACAATTTGAAGGTAGAGTCAACACAAATAGAAAATTAAAAATTCCAATGTTTGTCCTACATAGGTAATGAGAGCATCCAACAGTTATGTTCAAACTTGCAAGTGAACTGGATTGCTTCATTAGTGAGCGTTTTATCACAAATTTTCTTGTTTCACGTATTCCTTCACAAAGTAGCCCTCAGGCACTAAAATTGGGTATGTTTGCGCCATCACAGTTTCTAAACAAGCATGGGCACCCCCTCTTTTTATTTCATATTTTCATTTCTTATATACTAAATAGTAAATAGACAAATTTAGAGTGCTGAATCAACAGAACATACTGAACACATCTAGACATTTCAAATTTAATTACGTCAAGAATCTGATAATCCTTAAAGTCAATGTTAAATTCATGGACTTTTCAACGACCTTAGCCATATTCTTTCTAAATTCCAGGACTTTTCAAGGCCGTGAATGCCTCTTTCAGAATTCTAGGACTTTCCAGGACAGTGTGAACTGTGGCAGGTTTCATGTCCAGCAAGGGAACTATGTTTACCATAGGCTTTCAGGCTTGTCAGCCAGATTGACCCGCAACAAAACCAACAACAACCAGAGGCAACAACTACAGCTATTTCAATAAATGCTGTCGGAGCACACGCGACCACACTACAGGGCAAATTGACCAAAAACTATGAGAATGAGAAAAAGAATTGAGAATAATGCGCTAGATGTGTGCTTTGATATAAATGTATACTTTATTTGCATTATCTGCAAATAATTATTCTTCTTATAATAATAATAATAATAATAATAATAATAAAGACTTTATTTAAAATGAGGGTAACACATAATATTCGAATCCTCTAAGTCAGTTCTTCTCTTATGTTTCAGCTCCCGATTCACATACACCAGTACTCCCCCTTTCTTCATAGTCCCTTTGCGATCTCTGCGGTGAATGTCGAAGCCCGGCACAGTATATAGCGAGTCAGGTAATTTTGGCTTCAAAGCAGATTCGTTTATCGATAAAATATCGACCTGAGGACGATGGAATCTGTCCAACATCGGGCGAATCTGTTCGAATTTCGCAAGTGACAGCCCATCAACATTCCATGAACCGAAACGCAATCCCTTGTATCCAAGACCAAGTTCAAAATACCCCTCACACACACTATCGTCGTTAGAGGAATCAAGCTGATGCGTGGAGTCGCCAATAGAAGAGTCAAATTGATCCGAGAAGCAATCAGTTGTCGAAAAATCCTCTGACAAAGACTCATCCTCGCTGCTACAGGCCCGAGGTGGTGGTCCCGGATTAACGGATATGTCACCAGATAGATAACTAGGAAAAGTGCTGACATTCCAATTTCTGAGACGAAGAGCCCGGCCTTTGCTTTCAAATATGGCGGCAATCCAGAGTCACGTTTCACCCCACTGCCATCCAAGTCCAACGACAAAAACAAACTTTCATTAGTCAACAGCCGATTATAGTGCTTAGTTATAGGTTCCAGGCTGTAAGTAAGCAATACGAGGAAAATAAACCGGGAGCTCAAAAATTGCAACCCACCCGCCATGCTTATGTTAATCAAGTTAATCATGCTTATGTTAACCAACGTTCTTGCTTCATTAGCTTGCCCTAGCGGTCTGGGCACGTATACTTGAGTGCTCTACCAACGTTTCTTGAAATAGCTGTATACAACTACCTCCATCAGAACACCCGCACCATCACACACACAAACAAACACATAAAAAGAGTAGACTGACTGACCTGAAATGAGCACATCAGAGTATCATCAACACTCATCATTCCACCGGCATTATCAAACTCGCCACAGTAGTTAGGTGCTGAGAACAAGGTGACCAGTTGTCGCTTGGCAAAGAACTCATAACCATCCTCAACAACCTGTACAAGACATCAAGGTGTGATCAGTAACAACAATACTTTTTCATCGGGGGCCTGGGGAAACCTACTGAGGACAGTTATGTAGCAGCTGCTCGTAAGGTCTAACGCTATTGGCTTGATGCACCTCATTGTTCTATTGTATTCTCGTTCTATTCTTCTGTTTCCATTGTTTTCAGTGACGTGCATCAATCCAATAGCTTCTACATGTACCTACATGACTCACTGAGGGTGTTAAGTTGTAGGGTAACTCAGACCAGCGTATCTGTGTTTTTATTGGTTGAGAGCAAAGTCTTCCTTCTTTAGCCAATCAAATTGCGAACTAAAATCAAATGCACCGTTGCTCACATCATTACTAAATGCAAGTCTGACTTATTTCGCCTCCTGATTGGTTTGTTGTTGCATGGCTTCGACTCCTGATTGGCTTGTGGTTTTGTATTTGTGTTTAGTTTTCGACACTCATCTGAAATCCACTCTATTTGCATCCTTGTTGTTGTAAAAATACAAACTGCCTACCTGATGCGCTCTGCATATGAGATCCAGATCATGTCTGTTGAGGAACTTGCTCACAACATCTGCCCCAAATGTAAACGACACGCCTCTGTCATTTTCACCCCACCCATTTGTATCTTTGTCAGGATCGGACCATAACAGGTCACAGAGTAGCCCTGCCAAGAAGACAACAATCAGCCTGGTAACAGTACTTTCTTCAGCCAGGACTTACATGTACCTACCATGAAGGGGCTACTGTATTTCATGATTGTTTCAACAAAATGTTATAAAACAAGGCCAGTGATCTACATAAAAACTTCAGTCAAACATTGAAGTTTGACTGTCAGTCAAACATTTTCCGTCATGACGTCAAATTTATTCTTTTCAATTTCTGGTCTACTGAACACTTTCCAAAAGAATAAATTTGACGTCATTCGCAGAAAACATGCGTGACTGGACTTATTATATTATACTGTTATTTTAGTCTTAGAAAGAAAAAGGAACTGAAACTTGCATTTAGGCATTGTTACAGAAGATTTCATAACTTTAGCTATCAAAAATTTTAAATTTGAAAACTTGTCAGCCTGGCTAGAAATCAAAAGTGCTACGTATTTTGTAATCCAATTCCATCCGCTCGATAACACACAAATATACTGCAAATGTGCACTTATCATCTAGCAGTGATTATTTTCCTCATTTCTTTTGAATTTGACTGCATTTACCTAAGCTCACTAAAGTCACCCTAAAATTGTGGGGGCCCAATAATACCTGTATCTGGGACATCTGTTGGTCTCATGATTCGTCGTATCTGTTCCATTGACTGGAGGTCTGGTGATAACCCTTGAAATAAACAGAGGTAGAGTGACTTTGTAGTTCAAGAAAACACATGCACCATCTGTCTAAAAAGTGTAAGCATGTGACGGGGTTCAAAATAGCAGCCAGCTGCTGGTGATAGCCAGCACTTTTTGCTTCCTTGCCTGCCATTTTTACATAGGTCATAAATATAACAACAACCATAAGACTAGAAATACCTGAAAGATATGGGAATGCTCGGAGCTATGGCAGTAAAATCAGACAATGAGGTATCGTTGAAATGTTGTAGACTGTAAAGGTGCAATTTCTTTAGCCGGAAATGTTTTGGGGGTTTTATCTACAAATATTGAATTTCTCTCGGGCGCCTAGATCTAGTTCGGAACGGTTTGGTTGACAGCTGTAAGAGCTGGGTTTCGTTGTAAGCTAAATAGAATATGACGGTTGCTCATTTGCTCAGCTAAGTTATCGGTCTCACAAATTTACGGGCATCACTTTGAGTGGTCTCGAGAGGTTTAGATAAAAGCTAAATCTTGCATTGACTAGGTGTAGCTCCCGCTAAGTGCCAACGTCAGCATGAACATAAATGTAAGCAAAGTATCTCAAAGTAAGACTTCAATATTTCTTGACCTACTATGGAACTAGCGCTAACACAAATTGTGAACCTTGCCCTTTGATAATTTTCACAATTTTCACTTGTTTGCTCGACCAACTGGAAACCCGCAAGCCTAATGAACACCCTAGCTGAATTCTGATAAACATTGCTCGACCGTAATTAAAACTACATGTCAGTTATTGAAAACGCGAGCTCTGAGGTCAAATGTCATTTGAACAACGTCAAGAATGCATATGGACATGAACATTGCTACCGGGACATGAAAATTGTCTATACTAACATCTCGCGCATGTACGGCGCATATATTGACCGCTGACCTCACTTTTGATAGGGGGTAGATGATTTTGTGGACATGAAAAAGGCATGAAAAATCACCTCTAACGCATGTAACGGCAAGAATAGACTTGCTCTCCGCTCGCTACGCTCGCTCCGAGCAAAAATTGAACATTGTGTGGTCAAATGTGTGTGAAAATGGCTAAAAACGATTGCAGATTGTGCGGCAATTTAGCGGACAGTACAAAAATTGCTCTATGATGTGTATACCATGTTAGTGACCTGTCATATTATCTGCTTCCATTTTTGTGCAGGCTATTTCTTGTACTAATGACCAAAAAGTCAAAATTTGAGCAGATTTTGAAAACTAATTTTGAACCCTGTGTGATCACATTCCTTTACCAAAATCAATCAAGCATTTATTTCACTGCTTGGAATTTTTATTCAATTCAGTTGACTTAATTTTAAGCACACTCACCTCCATGACAACAAAATATCTTTTCATCTACAATAGCAGCTATAGGTAAGCAGTTGAAACAGTCTGTAAAGGTTTTCCATAGCTTAATATTATACCTCCTTTTACCTGTAAAAGGAATATGAAAAGTATCAAAATTGAAACATTAAAATTAACTGCACAGGGCTTGAAATTGCACCACATACAGGCGTAGATAGGCCTAACAATGTTCCTTTTACGGCTAACTTTTTAGACTTAGGCGTAAAATAACGACTCTGTGTTGTCAGTTTTCTACAGTGTTCTCCTAGTGGATTTACGCCTAGATTTTTGATGAATTACGGTCTCGGTCAGGTTAAATAATTAAAAATCCATAATATGAATTTTTTTCCTGGAATTCAGTTAATAGAGTCCTAAAGTATATTTCTAAAACCCAAAATGATGCGTCAACTGCTTTCCTTGGTCTCAATTGCCCATTCTTTTGTATTGCCCGCCACTCATTTTCTGTATTTTAATTAACTTTACACGCTTTCTAGCACTTAAATTTTAGGTCAAATTTTCACCTTCGCAAAGCTCCTGACCTTGCACGATTTAAGATATCTGTGCCGTTAGAAGATGATAACACCTAAAAAACCGTGTGAGGAAACTTTTATTTTTTTCTTGAAAAAGTTTTTATGATAAATTTTGCGTCAGGAAATTGAAAAAAGTGTGACTTTCAACTTTGCGACCTAATATTTTCGTAAATATGGAAAATATCAAAAATCGCTCACACAGTTTTGCAGTTCATTTCTCCAAGATTAAAATCCGACAAAGTTTGAAATTGTGCAAATTCGCTAATGGTCTGGAGCTTTTCTAGTAAACAAGGTAGTTTTTAGTTCGGGGTCGTTAAAATATAAGAAAAATCTAAACTCTGCTAAAATGAGCAACTTCATTAGATAGAACAATCTTTTAGCTTTAAAACGATATATAACTGATTATCATATAGCATAAATTTCAACGTGCCGAGAATTTTTTTCCGTAAGCACGTCATTTTCCCTGACTGAGACCTTACACCTATAATGTTGGTACTGACAAGGCTTAAAATTACAACTATGATTATATCTTAATGTCGAGCCCTGCTGCAATAGGCCTTTATCATGTTAAAATTGATTGATAATATTTGATAGTTATCAGCAAATGGAACCAAGTATCCAATTCTAAACATCCATACTGGTATTTAGTAAATTTGCAAAGTGTGGCGAAGATTGCTTTAAGTAGCGGCAGAGATATGAATATTTTCAAAACTTCATAATCTGGCATACTTTGTGTGTACCAGTACACTTCTTTGTAAAAAGTAAGCCAGAATACAAAGCTTTGGAAATTCATATCTCAGCCAATTTTCAAGTAGTTCTTCTGAAACATTGCCGTTTTACTAAATAATACAGATGTGTAGAATTGAATACTGGGTTTTGATAACTAGAGTGGATTTCAGATGACTGTCGCAAATAATTCACAATTACTTTGTAATTACTCATTCAGAATTGGTGTACCGGTAACTTTGTGATTGGTTTCACTACAGTCATATGAAATTCACTCTATTAGATATTATCAATCAAAATTAATGCGGTAAAGGCCTACAGACAAGTTCATGCTCTCAGTTACATTATGAGTAATAGGTATCACGCAATATTGATTAATAATATATAATAATTTTACAATTGTTCTGACAATAGTCAGAATACACTTGCTAATACAATACATAAAGAGTAAAAAGCCAATGTTTTGACACCTCCATAGAATGCAGGTTTTCTGTGCATGATCCATGTAGTTTACTGAACAATAAACAAACTAATTACAGTACAAAATAAAACAAACTAAGTACAGTACTAAGTACAAATCAATGGTTATAATTACTAGGTAACTTATAGCTTACATTCATCATAGAAGCCATATATTCTGTTTATGCTGGCACACTCATGATTCCCTCTCAGCAGGAAAAAGTTTTCAGGGTACTTGATCTTATAAGCAAGTAGCAGGCATATAGTCTCCAGGGACTGTTTTCCACGGTCAACATAGTCACCAAGGAAGAGGTAGTTTGCTTCGGGAGGGAAACCTCCATACTCAAATAATCTTAACAGATCTGTATATTGTCCATGAACATCACCTGGAAAGGGAATTTATATACCAATATGTTAAAGTTGCTAAAAAATAGACATGATGTTTAACAACTTAATCATCCATGCAAGAAGGCAAATTCCGTCATTCTATGGCATTGAGGCTTCCCCACATAGGATTTGTCCTATCTTTTTACCACAGAAAGTTCTCATGATTAGTAACATTATAATAAAGGTGAAACACTTTTATTGTTAGTAGATTTCCACCTTGCTTGTGAACATTTGGCAATCAAATGTCTCCAGACCAATCAATCAGAATAAAGACAGGGCCCGTGGTTTGATGCGCTGGTGCGGAAACGCATAATTTGGCTTTTTCCGCATAATGCGCATAATCCGTCAAATCCCGCATAATCGCGCATAATTTCCCAAAATTTTGTGAAAATCATTTACAAGGCATCATTACTTGGTGAATTTCAAACTTTCTTACTTAGTTTTTCTTTTGAAATCATCTGTCCAACGTTAAAACAACTCAATAGAAATAAAAATAACAAGGCGTTCTGTGCTAATCGCGTTGCGCTGGAGAACTGACGACAAGAAATAAAACACGTTTGCGCTTTGGATATTTTGCAAAGTAAAAACAAGCGGGAGAGGACGCTAACGGCGATAAACACAGCCGACTTTGCAGACTTTGTGCAGTTCACATTGATCATAATCACATCACATTACGCTTTTTCACGGATCATTTACACGACAGAAACATGGCTACTTCCAACGATTGCAGATTGCTCTCGCGAACGGGGGATTAATTTTGAGAATTACACGCAGAACGACGGCAAAGAAGCACGACGATGTTTTTGTGATCACAAGAGATCGTAACGATACTGTAGCTCTGATAGTCTGCATGTAGCTCTCGTGACAGTTCAGTTCATTGTTTAATAGGAGCGCATTGCTATGATCCTTGTGGTATGAAAAAGGTAACGCTTTTTTGTAAGAAAGTAATAAGCTTTATTACAAGTGAAACACACGTCTACCTGAAAGAAACATAGTGTCATTACGTTAGTAAAGCGAAGCGAAAGCATTTAATAAAGCATTTTTATAAACAATTAAGAGTTGTTGAAATCAAATAGCAGCTTTATCCATGTAACAAAACTGCTGAATAGAGCAAAATACGTTATGGCACTGAGAAAAATATTGCGCAATCCCGCATAATTTCGTATTTTTAGCGCATAATTTCGTATTTTTAGCGCATAATTTCAGAAAAAATTCCTCATAATTTCAGTAAAAATCCCGCATCAAACCACGGGCCCTGTAAAGAGAAACAAAGGAAGGAGAATCACCATTTTGAGCTACAATCTTTGCCAAAAAGGTTTGGACCGATTTGAGAACTTTGTATTTTCTCGTCGGTTTAGGGAATGTTCTCAAATTTTGTTACCCCCTCCCCTCCCCCACTCAATGTTGGTACTTATTTTGAACGTTCAGATCGCGGGCTTCAAAATGCTGAGACAATTCATCTCACTGATATCAATATTGAAAGGGGAGGGGGGCAAATACTCTGTAGTGCTCGTCTAAAATAGGTTGCAAGAATGGGCATCCGTTTTACCGGTCCAAGCATTTTGACAAAGATTGTCTGAGAGAAAATTTTCTAAAAAGGTCATATTATAGCAAAATGTTAGTCTAAAAACATAGCTTTAGTAATTATAAGAACAAAGTTTGTGACAAAATCACCACTGGGCTTCATATTATGCAGTAATGTCGTGATTTGGGGGTTTGAAAGCCAGCATTTATCTTCCAAGAAAGCCAGTTGCATTTTGACACTTTTCAACAGTTCTCACCAACGGTTCTCATTAAAAAGTGATCTGTCGAACCAGATCTGCATGAATTTATGCCGGTTTATTTGTTTTAACAGAAAACACTAGCTAGATCCTACAAAATTTATAAAAAAACCTGGCTATTTTGTGGCACTTTCCTCGAGATCACAACGGTTCTCACTTTGAGCCATAAAAAGGAGAATATATATTGACTTTTATATCGTACTTCAGTGAGAACCGTTGCAAAAAACAAAGAAAGCAGCAAGTAAAGGCCACGAAAGTGTATTATTTTTGGAAAATGCGTTAACTGGCTTGATTTATTGCCGGCACTAGTGTTTTTCATGGAAAATCAATTGTGTATGTCCGATAAAGGAAGTGAGAACCGTTGGTGAGAACCGTCAAGAAAGTGCATCAGAAGCGCTTTAGCGCTTACTGATTGTAGAAAATGGAATTAAAAATCAGCTGAAATATGAATCTGAGACACTACATAAAGGCTGGGTCTATAAATACTACCTATTTTGCGTGTTACGTCTCTGACAATGCTCAAAAGCTAGGGTGCTGTATGACGCTGTACTACTAGACTTGACTATATTTAGCCCTATCCTATTGCGGCGAAGGTGAGTTTGTATAGACGCAAAATTACTTCAAAAGTACAGATGACACGCTGATACCGTTTTTTCTAAGAATCAACTTCACAGCAAGTAATGGTAGCAACCAGAAAAACAGTCAAAATTATAGCGCACGCTCCAAATATGGCACACAAAAAGTGCACGCGCAAGAGGCGAATTTACCTAAAATGACGATTAATTTCCACTTTGCAGTGGACTTAACTTAGAAATGCAACAGGAAAAGGCATTTCAGATTGTCGAATATATTCTAAACCCTCCCCTCCCCCACTCAATGTTGGTACTTATTTTGAATGTTCAGATCGCGGGCTTCAAAATGCCGAGACAATTCATCTCACTGATATCAACATTGAAAGGGGAGGGGGGCAAATACTCTGTAGTGCTCGTCTAAAATACATAGGTTGTAAGAATGGGCATCCATTTTACCGGTCCAAGCATTTTGACAAAGATTGTAGGTTCCCCATATACAATTTATTTAACAATCATATACCTTGCGTATTTGAACCACATGCTTCTAATGTGACAAAAATCCTCGGAAAAGTTTTTCTAGTGTAGTAATGTCACTTTTTATGTCTAAAAGCCAATGAAATCGCCTATATTTTGAAAAGAAAAAAATTGCATACCAGCATGCTTTGCCATTATGATAGCTTGCTTTCGTTCTTATACGGACCGTTACTTAAAATGATGGCACCGCAAAGATATATCTTATAAGGGATGAGTATTCTCAAAAGCTTTTTCTCAAAGTTATTGTGATTTGAACGCCCCACTATGAATGCTAATTTTGCAGCATGACAAGTACTTGTTTTTTGACAAAGAGATGTTCCATTAGTTGATGCTGACATTCATGTATGAATACAAGATAATCAAATCTTTCCTTTGACAATCATAATCTCAAGTAATTAAATCAACCTGCAACCACCATAAGCACAGCCTAATCATTCAAAAAAAAATCAATACAGCAAGGGAAAGCAACACAATTTCATATCTGATTTTACTTGTTCTCTTTTAAGAGATTTAAGAGGAAATCCGCCAAGAAACCAAGTAATTTTAGCACAAAGTGGAAACAACTGTTGGATAGAGTATTACAATTAAACCAATTTCCTTGTTTGTAGCATTTTTTTAAAGGTATTGATAAAATAAAGAATAGTCCAGTTTCGAATTCTCTAATCTACCGCTGAATAGGCATCGACAGCACATAAATACAGTGGAGCCTCGGTTTGAAGTAGAAAAAGTTGTGAATACTGATGAGCAACTGATGAAGCTTAAATGGAGACAATAGATAAAACTTTTTGGGCTTGTTGGTATTCGAAACTTTTGGGTTCAAACCAAGGCTCCCTGCCACTGTATTTATGCGTCGTTGATACCTATTCAGGCCAGGTGGATTACAGAATTCGAAACTGGACTATTGGCGATAACACCGAGAAGAAATTCCCAAAAAAACCTGTCAAGAAATGATTTTTCAAACTTGTGAAGGAATAGTGGCATTGTAAGAAATGATTTTTTTTTAGATCAGATATCAAAACCAGTAAGACAGAAGTCTACACTATGATGTTTATTATTTTGTTTCCATGATTTTTTTCCCATCATTACTCAATTTTCAAATAGATTGTCTGTGAAATTCAAAACCTTTGCTGTTCATGGAATCAGTAAGTTAGTGCGATACCGGTATCACAAAGCACTTTTAACAGTCATGAAAAGAAAACTGAACCTTTGCTGACGTGTTTTAATGCATATTATATCCTCAATTCCTTCCTTATCAGATTATCCAAAACCTTTCTAGCAATTACGCCAATTAGAAAACCATTAAAGTAATGGTTGGTCTTAAGTTTGACAGTGACATCATAAAGCATTTCATTTCTGTTCATTAGTTTTCAATAATTATGTGTTATATTGTAGTTTATTATTTTTTGTGATTCTAAAAGTTATACAGAAAATTAAGGATAACAGTTTGATTTGTTTTTGTTCTTAGTTGAAAACCAAACTACACACTGGAGCAGTTAGTTTAGATATTCAAGTAAAATATAATAGTCAGAAAACTGGTAATGATTTGTTAGCCTCACTATAAAAGTGCCTATTCATCTGAAATCAGAAGTTTTAACCTTGAGCAAATAACTGTATGTCAATATTAAAGAAATGCACTGGAAGACAATTAATTTTGCTTTCAGTGATGAACAAAAAGTTGTTTTCTTTTACCAAGCTATCACACTAAACATGTCCTAGGTATGAACAGTCATGTTTTTGTTTCTTCTAAAAAGCCCAGTTTCTCATTAGTACCAGTAATTGCAGCCATCGCAGCTGCCGTAAACAAAGTTATTCTACAACAGCTGCTGTGAACAAAGTTGTTCTGCTGTACAGTTGCAACTGCTGCAACCAATAAGGAAACCTGTGGCATTCGCAACCTGTGGCAACTTGGGACTGCTGCATAACAGGTTCAATTCGAGTTTTGCGACTGCTGGAACTGGACACAAAATTACTTAAAAGCAACAGGAAGGGGCGCAGTTTACTGCTGATTGCTGCAAACTGTTTTCTCTGTCTCAACTGGAAAATATCAAAAACTGGATGAGCATGAGTGGTCTAGATAGAACGTGCAGAAACTAATTTGCCATCTACTCAAGTGATACTGTATGAAAATGCAACTATAAAAAATAATTGTAATTCTAAATCATTGAAATATTTTAACCTGCCAGCAGAGGTTACCCTTCCCTGGTAGGAAAAAAACAAAGGCTCGTAACTCTACAAACTAGGGTCGTTCAATGCCATAACCATTTTATCTCAAATATGGGAAGTGAGTGGGGAGAGATTTGTCATTAAGGTATAGGGCAAACATTACAAAAATCATGTTGATTACATTAATTTCAGAAGAAAATAACAAATTATCTATTGTTTAAATGCATTCAACATCGTTAATGCATTGTCTGGACTAAGATCAATTAAAATTCAGTGTAATCAATAATTTTTGAGTTGGGTGCTGGCAGTTAGCGTTTCCTGCTAGCAGAGGCCACTTCTACGTATCTTGTGTGTGTTTTGCAAAGCTGAAATACACAGGAAAACATAAAAGTAAAAGCAAATGCACAAAGATAAAAAGTACCCTCTGCTTGCAGGGAATGGTTGGTGATTCTTGTAGTGTACAACACAAATATTGGAGCACTGTATTATTAATAATTTGAGTGTGTCTTCAAACACAATGCAAGCAAACATGAACAAACCAAACGGCGAAATCCTTTCATGATGAGTGAAACAAAATACTTATCATTTCTGTAGCATTCTAAAATCCTAGCTATGTGGCAAAATCATGTATTACATCTAATAACATAAATAACGTACTACAAAAACCTAAAATGATGTAATAACTATAAGAAATTAATATAAATGACCATAGCATTAGTGTGATCAGGCAACAGACTATGGGAAAACTTGGCTTTAATTTTAAACCAAAGAAAATATAACCAATTATTTTTGATGACCTTTTGTTTTCTAAGTACATACGATCTGTGAAAACAACAGACGAGGAAGGCAGACCATCTTTGTGGCAGATAAAACTTCCATTGAAAAGTTGACCTAAAACCACCTCGCGGCAAAGTTTCGCATCTATTAATATTTCAGAGTTGTTCATGGAGATTACTGTTATTCTGATGTTCTTTTGTTATTAAGAACGGGCAAAACAAAGCCAAGTGATAAGAAAGTAGGCGTTGATGAGGAAGATGCCGGAAAGGAAATTGTGCCCATTTTGTGTTTGCATGGTATTTTCGCAGTCTCACGCAAAATATCCTCGTTGTATGAAGCTTTCTTGCCAATAGACTTAAAGTCTGAATAACAAAGACTATCTAGGGGCCATTTTTAGAAACAAAACAGGGTTGTTTATGGGTTGAGAGCAAGAGCAGTCGGTGAAAGACACACAAGAACAAACGAACGGCGCGCTCAGCAAATTCTTGACTGATTGAACTGCATCCTGTAAAAAGCCAGCAAGCAAGACGTTTTCACACCACCAAACAGACATCATATAAGGCTTCAACAAAGAGCCAAAACCCTGAACAAGTAAACAGCCCATCAAACGGGACCATTACTTACCACATATTTTCAGGGGAGCCTCCAGCTCAAGTAGGATAGGCTGGTTCAAAAATATTTCACGAGACTTCAAACAAAGTCCTCGCACTTCAGATTCTGCGAGCTGTACACTTTTCCCTGGCCTGCCACGAGCTACAAGAAATATTCCAGTAGTGAGTTTAATGTCATGAGAGAGTAATGCGAGTGTAGGAAGTGTGTTTTACCTTCTAGCAAGCGAGATATAATGCTGTCTATGTTCAACTCCCCTTCAGCCATTATCTCGTTGCTCCCAAGACCTTCATCTATGTTTAACGACACATTTATTGAGCGAGAGACCTTCGCGCCTTATTTGGTCATACTTACCATATATGGAACTCTGGCCTTTCCGAAACCTATCCGAAACCCTTCCGAATAGATTCCGAAATTCCCATCAATTTCCGAACCCGTTCCGGCGTTCTTCCGAAACAACTGACTCATTACTGAGCATGCGCACAAGTGTCAGGAATTCAAGATGGCGGTCGAAGCTTGCTGGACGTGTATGAGACGGAATATTTTGGTAGCAAATTCTTTGCGATTTGTCCGAAATAGCAGGTTTCTTCATAGTTCAGGTGTTCTAAGGTTAGTAGCAATGTAATGTTGCGTCATATTTACATTTACTTGTCACTAAAGGGTTAATGTGACGTAATGCGTTGCCCCTCTCGACTTTTGTTGTCGATCGTGCGTGCGCTTGCATTCTATCTTGGCGGGAACGCTGTTTGATTACTATTTCACGTGATAGGAATGTGAAGATTCTGGATTTTTATTTCTTCAACAATACAATAAGTTGCTCTCCTGAGCTATGTCGCTTTATGAAATTTACCCTATTAAATGTCTCATGCCACTATCAAAGTGGGATGGGATGGGAGCCATGCATCACCTTTCATTTGACACTATTACATGGCCAGGGTGGGGAATTTAAAATTACTTAATGGCCCATTAAAATTACTCAATTACTTAACCCTTTGACTACTGAACCGCCCAAAACCGGCCATTGCTACATGCAGGAACATGGAAGGCTCTACTATCAAAATCACGGCAAATTGATATTTGATCTCTGATTGTGTAGAAGAGTGATTTTTCTACTGACCAGAGAGGCTGAGTGGACCAGAGGCTCGGATTTCTCAAAGAAACACACAATTTTTGGCGTGCAAAAACACACGCTAGACTGGGCACAAGGAGCCATTTTTTCGCGGAAATTTCTAGACTAAATCAAACACAATCAACAAGCCACAGGTTTAACTTAAAAGTACCTTTAACCCTTAGCTCTGACCTGAAGTTTCTCTGCTGCAAGTGTACATTCAAGGAAAATATGGCGCTTTGAACTTTGAAGCGACTGAACTACAAAGCAACACAAAACCCTAGCACTCGGGATACCTATGGTAAACCAATGAAATTTCACAGCAGTTCCCCCCTGTATTGACAGGTTAGACAAAAGATTTATATAAGTCTTTTTGCCCTGCAACAATTAAAAGCAAAACAATACTCTCGGCTGCTTGCTTTTTATGTCTAAAACACAGATTCAACCGAACTTTGTGCTAGGCAAAAAGATTCCACTAGAGAGGAGCCAGGGTTTCTTTCACCAAAAGTTTTCAACAGCTCTCAGATGAACAGTGGAAAAAGTGAATTAAACCTCTCAGCCATACTTCTTACTTGAAGCACAGCACAAATGCATTGTCCATAATAGACTTAATGATGTCCTATGGCCTCTTCTGAGTGGAATTTTGGTATTATTTTATGGCATTTTTTCAGATGTCTTATCTGGCTTCCCACCAACGGAAAGCAACTTTTGAGTCAGTGGTATAAACCTGTACAAGAAGCCCCAGCCTTCCTCTTCATAAAACACAGGCAACCCAGGAATTCGGCACTGATATGCAAAAATGGGCAGGGGTGTGTCTGTTTGCCCCCCAAAAGAAAGATTTCAGGGAAAATGCTTCAGTAGTCAAAGGGTTAAGCTCAAAGTTAAGCTAAAAGCTCTTGTGACAAGGCACATAATTTGATTGTAAACTCCCCACTGCCACAGTACCTTTGATAAGCAAAATAAAATATAATGATTTAAGCCCTGGCCAAACAAAACACAAGTTCACACAAGTTTTTACCTTTGATAAACAAATTAAAACATAATGATTTAAGCCCTGGCCAAACAAAACACAAGTTCACACAAGTTTTGCTACTTGCATTGACTTGCGAACCAGTTGGCCACCAACTTGTGCAGACTTGTGATGACTTGTGTTCACTTGCATCCACTTCAAACTCTTCAGAAGTCTACTACTCTTCCCAGTAGACTGTTACACCTCTTGATTGTGATTGTGGCTGTCTTAAATTGATCGTGTGATCACCTTTTTGTTTACCATGTGATGTGTCTATGTATGTACCTCGTGATCAGTATTTGTGGGTGTTACCTTAACAGTGCTGCTAACTCAACTGGTCATTTGCACATCTCCTTTAAGCTTCAAGCTGACATTTTTCGGAGTAGCTCAGCAGGGACTCTATCACAGAGCAACGACGAAGCTTATATTGAGTATGTGTGTGAATGCAATCTGAATGTTTACATATCTTGGGGTGGTCCCGGTTGAGTTAGCAGCACTGTAAGATTTGGTGTGCCACATTGTTTCTCTGCTTTCGAACAAAGTCTTAGCCCACTAATAATACACATGAACAAATCTCTGGATTCTGATTGGCTGAGAGCAGTGCAGCTTTTAGGTAACAAAGTGCCAAAAAAAGGTAACAAAGTGCAAAAATGGTTAACAAAATGCAAATTTTCTTTTGAAATGCTAAAATATTTTTATAACATAGAGCTATATTATGGAAACTTTGGTTTTTGTTCATGCTCAAATTCGGTCAGGTTTTGGTCCAGATTTCAATCAAGGAAAAATGCATGTGGCTTGTTCAGTTTGTAAGCAGATTTGTGAATGACTCCATGCAAATTTGTTCATGTGTATATAATACGAAATCATACAACTTTTCTCGTTCAATTTGGAATTTATTTACACTCGTGCATTTTTCAAAAAGCTCAAATTGCACTCGCCTGTGGCTCGTGCATGATACTTTTTGAAAAACCCACTCGTGCAAATAAATTCCAAATTGAACTCGAAGTCGTATGATTTCCTATACAAATGTTTACATAAACTCATCACATGGTATAAAAAGACAATCACGTGATAAATTTGAGACAGCTGCCTTGTTGTCCCCAAGTGAAACTTCTAGGCATCCATGTACGTAGTACTACTCTTCCCAGTAGACTGTTACACCTCTTGGTTTTTCAGCCCACCGGCGACTGTCTCAAACCCGCAACAAAAATCACTGAAGATTTCATGTTCAACAAATACTAAGGAATTACTCTTTAGAAAGAAAACCTGTTAATGCTTCATACATTAATATGTTTGTGTAGTCACATGAATGCAGTGGTTGTGTACTTTTTTGTTCATGACATGATGTGGCATCTTATGTGCATCTCTATTACCAGAAACATATAACTTAGTTTTCAACTAAGCAGAAAGCAGAATAGTACATAAATCAAAGCTATAAGCTATCGCCAACTCGTGGGTAATGAAGAGTGAAGAGGGCAGGGGAAGGCTCTCATATTGAATGGGTGGGGTTGCTCATTTTAAAAAAAAATGAAATTTCCCGAAAAAAATCCTGGGGGAGGGGGGGACTCCAATATTCAGGGCCCGTGGTTTGATGCGCTGGTGCGGAAACGCATAATTTGGCTTTCTCCACATAATGCGCATAATCCGTCAAATCCCGCATATTCGCACATAATTTCCCAAACTTTTGTGAAAAACATCAAAAAGGCATCATTACTTGGTGAATTTCAAACTTTCTTTCCTATTTTTTCTCACAAAAGTGATCCATTTCTTCTGAAATCGTCTGTCCAACGTCAAAACAACTCGATAGAAATGAGAATAACAAGGCATCGCACTGGGAACTAATATCAAAAAGCAATAAAACGTGCTTAATTGGCCAACTAACTAATATTTCCAGCTGAGCAAGAAAGATTCGAACACGTTTGCGCTTTGCATATTTTACAAAGTAAAATCAAGGCGGAACACAGAACGCTAACCGCGATAAAAATGGTCGGCTTTATGCAGTTCACATTCATCACATGACATTACGCGTTTTCATGGATCTTTGTTATTGTTACAGACATCAATTTAATTTCACAAACAACAACGCGAAAAATACCAGGCACACGAACAGCTCCCTCGATAACAACAAAAAAACACTGACAGAATAACGTGGCACGTTTCCGGTTTTATAAAAGATCTTACACTACCTCCGACCGATCGCTCTGGCCGATCGCTCTCGGGATCAGGATTAATTTTGATAATTACGCGCACAACGACAGCAAACAAGCGCAACGATGTTTGTGATAATGAGAGATCGTAATGATAGCTCTGTTAGTCTGCGTTTAGCTGTGACCGTTTAGTTCATGGTTGGATAGGAGTGCGTTGTTATGATCCTTGCGGTATGAAAAAAGTGTGCCTTGGTCTGAGACAAGTAAACGAAAGAAGACCAAACTTGCTAATCATTACTACCGTGTAACGGAAGTTACCGGTAGTTGGTAACGCTTTTTTGTAAGAAAGTAATAAGCTTTATTAAAAGCGAAAACACACGTCTCCCTGGAAGAAAACGTAGCGTCATAACGTTAGTAAAGCGAAGCGATTGGAACTCATCACAGAGCATTTTATGGACAAACAACAGTTGTTAAAGATAAACAGCAGCTATATCTATGTAACAAAACAACTGAAAAGAGCAAAATGTGTTACGGCACTTGTAAAAAATATTGCGCAATCCCACATATTTTCGTATTTTTAGCGCATAATTTAGAATTTTTAGCGCATAATTTCAGAAAAAATCCCGCATAATTTCAGAAAAAATCCCGCATCAAACCACGGGCCCTGAATATTTTTGGGGCGGGGTGCTCGTCGTTCCTTTTAGGGTTTAAAATTAGGCCTCTGGTGCCTTTTAGGGGTAAAATTTGAAAACTTTCAATTTTTTAAAGATAGGTACCAGTTAGGGGCCCATTCTAGAAAATCACGCTTGTCTGAAGCCTGAATTCAGTCAGACATATTTTTGCTCTCAAAAAAATAAGAGAAAATTACGAGGGGGTAAAATTGAAGTTCCTGACGAGCACCCCAGCCCCAAAAATATGGGATCCCCCCCCCCCCCCCCCCCCCGGAAAAATAACATTCTGTCTGTGGAAACGGATGGGTATAAGCCATTTCCAATGTTTAAATTTGAATCCAGCAGAGTTAAAAATTAATTATTGCTGAATATTAAAATCGGGCGTTTTCAATCCACAGTAAATGTATGAGCTACTTGGAGCTTCTGCCCCCAACTTTTGGCGCGATTTTGAAAGCTGGATTTTTTCCTTGAAAGTGAAAAAAAAATGGCCTCAAAGTATTTCAATATTGTTCACGAGAACATCATTTTTTTTTTATCTAAAGGATTTTAAAAAAGAAAAAGAAGAAATGTGTTGACCTCAAGGTTGAACTCCGTGGACGTCCGGCACTAGAGGTCGAAGAATGAGTCATAACCACTACTAAGATTCCAAAAAATATACCTTTGGCGTGACAACAGTCTAGCAGTGGCAAGAGTGCGGCAGCTGGCAGATTCTCAGCACTTTAAAACATGAGTCTCGTAGTAAGAGTAATTTCAAGCCGCGAACTGAAACCGTTGACGGGATACGATTCATTGGCAAATACATCAGCATCACAACAAAAATGTTCGATGAGTAAAAGTTGTGATTTTCGCCTTTAGGGAAGATATAAGTCCAGTGAACAGTGAACTTGTGAGACAGTGAACTGAGTGAAACCTGAAGTTTGCCGGCGAAGTTTGGGAGATTCGTATCTCACGGTCATGAGCATTCACATCGGAGATTCGTATCTCACGGTCATGAGAGCATTCACATCGGTCGAATATTGTTCGAATTCGTACATAGTCAACTTAACAACGTAAGAGTAATTTTAAGCCTTTCAAAACACAGTGAAATTGTGAGACAGAGAACCAACCAAACCCTGGGACGTTTGACACATATAATCAGTTTTCCTGAGTGATTACGTCACGAAGTTCCCGTGGTGCAGTTGGTAAGCGGGTGACTCGGGAATCTTTTAAAGTTAAGCACGATCCGGCAAGGTTAGTATTTGGATGGGTGACCGACAGCAAAGTGGATGGGGAAGTGAAAAGATAAGCGAATATTTTGAGGGAGGGGTAGGTAAAATGAACAGTACATAACTTAACAAATAATCAATATAAATTATGCAAATGTAGTAGAGCTAACACCGGAGTGAGTGACATCGGGTCCCCACTACAACTCGGGGTTACCATAGTAACCCACGAGTTAAAAATGAGGTGTTGTAAATAAATCAAAGGCTGACACCCAATGCTTGTGTGCTTTGCCATAATCTACAGATATACTGAAGATGGAGTTAATGCAGAGAGAACGTCACAACAGGACCAAGACAACTCATTCTCAGGTACTGCATAACACTCAGGGACATCAACCCCAGGACTCCAAATGCTCATCCTCTGTGGGCTTGAGAGAATAAAATTGGGAATTGGGAAGACTGGTATGTTTTAAAAAGTGCTACACAATATACAAATCATGTTTTTTCAGTTGCCCCAGAAGTTGCCAAGATACTGGAGGATTCAAGACCCAAGTTTGTAAATAACAACTGGCACAAGCCTAAAATTAGCGCAAGGCGATTAGCAGAGCTGCGCAAGTCATACATATCACAGGGGTACTTCTGGCCTCAGAAGCCACTAGTTGATCGAAGCCTGGATAGAAAACCCAAGGGGCATAGATATGAGAGGGAGAAAGAAGCAAGGTAAGGAATACATCTGTTAAAGGGGCTCTCACTTAATATTCATCCACGGTGGACATAAAAATATAAAGTAAAATTGTAACCGTGAAAACGCATGTACTGTACATTTGCCTGTAGTAATCAAAATAATCCTCCAGATTAATAGGAAAACCTTTCAATTGTTAGACAAAATGTAATTCTAGGTTGTCTTGACCTGTTATCAAGAGGATGGAATTGGATTGCGATTTGAGCTATTTTCTTGCCCCTTTAAATGCTTATTACATCTGTGAAAAGCTTGGTGGGTTTCCCCTGTCAACTGAAAAATTCACAGTGCTCATCCTTCTTCAACAGTTTTGACTTCAGACAAAGAGCGATCACGGTCTTGGCCTTGAGCCAGTCCCAAAAGCGGTCAAGCCTGCTCGCATGTTTCTGTTTTCATCCATAACACTACGCAGCCATTTCAGGGTTCAAAATAATTTGTCACAATATTTGTTAAAAATTTGCCGGTTTTGTGGGCATAGTACAAACATTAGCCTGCACAAAAATGGAAGCAATATTCCACAACAATTGGCAAGATGTGGTAATGGGTATATGCACTCTTGTGCACTTTCTGCAAAATTTAGAGATGCACAATTTGCAATCTTTTTTTGGCAGTTTTTGCACATTATTTTGACGTAATTATAAGTTTCCTTAAAAGTTTGCACTGGTAGCTGGCTGCTATTTTGAACCCAGCTGTATTTTGTTTTGCCAAAAGTCTGACTCAGGGGCAAATTAAAGCCAAGTCTGCATTGTACAGGTTTCATTAGTTGAATTTTAATTGGGGTCTCTGGACCCCCTAGTCAATGAATAGTCCATAAAGATGAACTAGTCCACTGGCACTCAGAGTAAGAAGAAACTGAACTTGTGAATTAAGCTCTGACCAAAACTACTGAAGACCAATGTGGTGGACTCCTTGTTGTTAGCTTTGCCCTAGCTTAGTTTTTTTGTGCTTTAATTTTCTTGCAGACTAGCAAAGATAGAGGAAAACATGAAAAACATGCCTCGGATTATTGAGGAGTACAGAAAGAAAATGCGAGAGTTAAGAGCAAAGAGAAAGGATGAGAGGAAGGCTTCAAATGTTAAAGCATTAGAGGCCAAAAGACTTGGTGTTCACCCCAAGGACCCACGTGGACTAGCTGCAATTGGACAGGAGGACAAGAAAACCAAACACAAATTCCAGAAGAAAACCAAATAGCGATGTAAGTATGATGTTTTGATTATTATTTTATAATATTAGTAGTCTATTAATAAAAGTTATAATTATTATAATTTCCATGTGTTGCTCAACAAAGTTTTCAATTTCTAATCTGAAGACTGCAATTTCATTCTAGAAGACAGGCAATGTTACTAAATAATAAACATTAACACAAGGTCAGGGAATTTATCTTCCCATGGACCTGAACTCATTCAACTGTGCTTGATCACAATCAAAATCCACAAACATGCATGATTTTCTTACTTTTAACTTTTAAAAAACTAATTTAATTTGATGGCAGTATGCTAGTATAAGGTTTAAACTGAAACAATATCTACCATTCTACCTCATTTCTTCAGGTGATTTTGTGTACTCAGAGAAACTGACTCGAAGTAAAATGCTAATTTTTCAAAACTCAAAACAATGCAATCAATCACTACAGCAAGCTGCATTAACACCAGACTGCACAATTGAATTTATTCATCTATTCCCATTTTTGCCTTGATCTTGCGTAGATGATTTTCTATAACTTCCTCCAATGCACCAAAAAGCATGATGACCAGCACCAACCCCACCAATATGTACCCTCCAAATGAGACCGTATGATGGATGTGCTGAGGGACATAATCACCCAGGCCTGAAATAGAATCATGGGACAATAATAAGAATAAGAATAAATAACCATGATAACACCAAGTAATTAAAATTTTCGCTCATTAGACTGCTACAACAGGACCCAACACTGCGATCATATTGGCGACTAAATCTGGGGACTTGGCAACCAACATTTTAGAGCAAGTCGCCAAATGGCACCCCATCTTTCTGAGATCAGCTGAGATCCACGTCAATGTGGTGAATAGATTTTCCATTTTGGGGACTAAATTTTTTAAATAAGTCGCCAATGTCAGGTGTTTTTTGGGTATGAAATTTTGGTGAAATGGAGCTCCATCGGAGTACCTTTCCTGGGGTTAAAACTCTAGACTTACCAACTGTACTAAGCGTGATAAAACAATAATAGAATGCTTCAAATAAACTCCATCCCTCACAGAAGCTAAAAAACACTGCACCAATGCTCAGGTATCCCATAACTGCCATTGCCATGTGTTTTAATCCAATCTTTAGATGAGGCATGATTAGATCCATGGGTTTAGTGTCGTCATATTTTTTGTGCTTCTCCAATAGTTTGAGCAGCTTTCGTTTGTGGTACTCTTCATGAATAACTTGGATGGCCCTAGGTGGGAAAAAGATACACAACAATTAGACTTCAAGGTAGAATGGGCTATTAGAAAACATGGCCCATGTGGCTGAAAGGTCTAGTATAAATCAACTACGTAGATGGTCAATCACATGACACAATCAGATTGTGCGATATCTGTCATAAAAAAGTATGCCCCCATTGCTCGATTTTGCAGAATATTATCAATATTTCATACATTTGAAATAAGACATAAATGGTTTTGGCACCAAATGTTTTTTTCCTAATGTTACTCGATTTTATAGTTAAATCCTCTAAAATGGCAAGAAAATTGACGTACTAGCTGTATTTGACTTTTTGAACAATTATTCATGTCGCCCCCTTGGCCTGAGTTTATTGTAGATCATTGGAGGAATATATGCTATCAAGCCTCTCAAGGTGTTCGTGTAAAATTGGTGGGAGAGCCAATTTTTAAGTTGTATTGAAAAAAGATAAGATGGTACAAAATCATGCAGATAACTTATTTTTTTATACTCTTACTCGTTTATAAAAGCCACCAGACTTCCTGCAACCACAGAGAACAAAGGGATCCCAATAGCTCCGTACAGCATGCAAAATAGCCGAGCCTTGATTGACAGAGGCGTGATGTTGCCATAACCTGAATAGGAACATTTAGATACAATCAGTATTACATTCCCAGTTAAAGGGATTGATGATGTTATATAAATAGAGAATAATACATGGGCGCGCGGAGATATAGAGGATATTACATGGCCGCGTGGAGATACAAATTTTATCTTCGAGTGTTGAAAACACTGGGATTTTGAGAGGAATTTGGCTGGGAAATGGGATTCGGACCCCCTTCAGGACCCAAGTCCAAAGTCGAGACTGACTCACAGTTTATGATATCCTTGTAACAAATATATGTAATTTTCCCTGCGTCTGTACTGTATCAGTCAAATCATACTAGTGGTCTATTGTCAATGCTGCGTTCTGATTGGCTGAGCTACTAGAAGGCTATAGGTGAAAAGTGTCGGAAAAGTGTAATATATGTTGAAAAGTGACACACGAAACGTGTCGGATTTTGGCTATACAAAGGGACCCACTAGTGTGATTTGATTAAAACAATTATTCCTCTCGCCTTCATGGCCTCTGAGTCAATAGCCTCTGGGTCAATAGCTATTGACTCGGAGCCAAGAGAAAATGGATCATTTTCTCTTGCTCAGAGCCCATTCGGGCTTGAGGAATAATTGTTAAATAGACGCACAAGTGACGTTATAGCGTGTCACGAATAAACGTACGTGACTGTTGTTCATGTCACGCAAAGACGAAGAGTGCAAACAGTATGAGTACTTATAGTATAATAGTATAGTACCATTTTGTACAATTACAGCTGTTATTATACATTGTCCTCACTATCTCAATTCTGATTGGCTAAAAGCGCGCGCTTTACTTTGGGAATCACGCACTTTGAGGGTCTCCAAGAATCAGCATGCTGATTCTTGAAGAATCAGCTAGCTGATTCTTGATTGTACGCGCGCAATGAATCATAGGACTAAAGCACTTGAATGTTTTCCCTATTTAACAAGGCGCTTGTGTAAAAGAAATTGCTTGACAGAAAGTATTTTGACAGAAAAGTATTTCTACTAAATCAATGTATAATAAAACAATTATTGAATTCGGTTTTTGTGATTTCCAGAATAAACAATGCCTCGCCAAGTGGAATCAGGCTCGGCCTTACGGCCTCGCCTGATTCCACTTGTCTCGACATTGTTTATTCTGGAAATCACAAAAACCTCATCCAATAATTGCTTAAAATCGTTGCATAACGACCTGGGTTTTCAAAACATCGATTTGTTTTTGACTTTGCTGTTCCGCCAGTCAAATCTTATGAGCCAATCAGATTCTTGCCCTGTTTCGCATAATGCAGTCGCCTGGCTTTCCGTCGCGACATAGTCTGGTTTTAGTTCAGAGGGAAGCCATTTGACTGCACTAGGCGAAACAGGGCATGAGTTTCATTGGCTTAGATAGTTTGATTGACTGAACAGTAAAGTCAAACATCAAAATAATTTGATGTTTTTGAAAACGTGGGTCACGGTGCAACGGGTTTAGCTGTAATAGACCTCGGCTTGGGCGTAATGTTTTCCCATTTCAGATCACGTGGCATTCCCGTGAGTATTCTCTCTTTTTTTCTCCTACTGACCATAGTTACTAAGCAAACAAATAAACAAATCTCAATTTTGGTTCCGCCGAATTGGCTAAGACTTTCTAAATATCTGAGGCAATTAAATTGAACGCCAATTTTGAAATTTCGTGCAAAAGTGATAGCAAAATTTTGTTTTAAAGATGTTTAAAGAGGAACAAGGGGGTCCACTGTAGCTGGGATATTGTTCAAAGTATTAACGCAAATAAAGATCGAAATATGTTAAACTATATGTTACTTTATGATATAATAACATATATAGAGGATATTACACGGTGGCGCGAATATATGGATTTTATTTTCGAGTGGCAAGAACAATATTTTACGAACGAGCGCAGCGAGTGAGTAAAATATTGTTTTTGACACGAGAAAATAAAATCCATATCTTCAAGCCACCGTGTAATGTTCTTTTTATTATATGGATAAGAATTGACATAGCGGCAAAATATAACAAATTGAACAACTCACTTGGTAAAGTCGAAATTTGTCTTCTGAAATGCTCCCTCAATCTTTCTGATACCCAGTGTCGTTAAGAACTAATTTCCCTTTTTGTGTTGCTGTAGCTTTCTCTGCCATAGTTGAAATAAGGTTTTTCTCGTTAGAACTAGAACAAAACTTAGTTTTGTGGCTTAAAACTCGACTGACCGAGCGAGATTTCACTGCAGGCGAAAGTGAGGAAAACAACACTGCAAACGTGCACATCCGGGACACTCGGTACATAACTTTTTCATATTTTCACTAGTGAAGATATGGAAAATACGAGTGTTTTAGTTTCCGGTAAAACACTGGCATCCATATAATAATATGTCTTACCAACTGTAGTAAACACTGTACAGGCGAAGAGCCACGAATCAGCAAATCCCCAATGTACAGTCCCTGAATGGATTTCCGCATCTCTTGCTTGGCTAGCTAAAAACATGTCCAACTTGCTATTTGCACGGTTTGACCACTCTTTGTATGTTAGTGGAGCTTCATTATTATTTTGAGCTTCCCACAAATCGTTTAACAGCTCATCCTTACTGATTATTACTTCTCTTGTTTGACTCTCTGCTTGGAGAACTTCATAAGTAGTTGTCTCGAATGTTTTGAACACAAAACCTCCAAATATCCCGTAGAAAATCAGTATTACGACGAGGGTTAAATTATATAGTAACTTCGGTTTGAGCGAGCAAAGCTTCGCGCTTTTCTTTTCGCTAAAATCAATGGATTCTTTTCCTTTTTATCAGTAGCAGTGGTTGACAATGTTTCCTCCATTGATGGTGCCTTTGTCAGTGTTGTGTTTGACTGGTAAAATACTGATAAATCAACCGAACGACTTTGTTCTTTTGCGAAAACACCAAATCTGTTTTCAGTCGCGTTTGCTTCAACACAACACAGACTCAGCCGACTACCTGTCATGTTTAAATAATTTATAGAAAGTGGTTTGAAAGCAGGAATAAGCACATTACCATTCGGTCCAATATGAGTATTATGTCTATTTGAATTCGAGAGCAGACGGTATATAGTTTGTCTCGAATTTAGATTAATTTGTATTTTTAGGATCTAACTGGCGTCAGGGGCGTAGTCAGGGGGTCCAGGGGGGCCGCCGCCCCCCCCCCCACCCCCCTTTCTCGGAAATTTTCCCATGTATTTGCTGGAGAAAGTTTGAGCATTTTCGTCCAATGTTTTCACTATCCGGCCCCCACCTTCAGAAATTCCTGGCTACGCCGCTGAGCTGACGCCGCTGGGCGTAAAGTACAAACAGTATAAGTGTGCAAAATTAGCAAAACTAAATTGTACTATTTTGTACTATTTACTAAATAATACTCAGTTTCACTTACAAAATAGTGTGGCTGCTCAACGCGCCAGAAAGGAAACAAGTGAAAGTCAACATTACGCTTCAACTAGTTTAGTGTGGTTCATTTCAAATATGTTTTCACTAAATTCTACGAATAGTGCAATTTAGTTTTACTATTTTTTTATACTTATACTGTTTGCACTCTAGTTTATAGAATTTAGTTTAATTTTTATTTAATTTTAGGATCTGACTGGCGTAGTAAGTTTTCAGATAAAAATCCATTTAATCAATGTTATTTTTTAAGGGTAGGAGCTACTCCCACAAATTAGGAAGCAAGCCCAAGAGAATTACATAAAGATTACAAGACCAGAGATAGTAAGCGAATTAGAAATTAAACATCTCGCAAATGGAGGAGAAAATGTATATATTTAGCACTTTATATATAGCACTTTATATATAGCACCTTATATATAGCACTTTTAGATGCACTGCCTGGGTGATGTACAAGCCACCTAATTTCTAGCTTTCAAATTCCAAGCGTTCCAAACAGATTCTATAAACTAATTACGATTTTGAGACGGCAATACCACAAATTATTATACCACTGTGACGTCATTTTACCATATAAAGTCAAAATTGAGTGCAGATATGGAGCCGTATTACACGGCGAAAGCCGTATTACACGGTTGAAAGCCGTATTACACGGTAGGAATCACGAACGTTTTATAGTGAATCTTGGCAAAGAGAACATATTTTTATTCGTCGTATAATAAATTACTTATTAGATGTTTTTTCATGTAATACTGGCGGACATTTTACTCGTTGCTCGCATTTTCCTCACCCCTGCGGGGCAGTTCTAACAATTGACAATGAAATGAAACACAAATTCGTGCGACAAAAGTTGAATTTTGCTAGCTCATTTCGAGCCGTCAATACCACAAATTATATCCCAGTGATCAATTTTAACGCGTGCTCATTGGTCGAGACGTATCACGTGGTACATTTTCACAGGACAGATATCAGACGATATTGTCCGTCGCAAGTGATATCCGTCCTGAGAGAAATGTTTTTGGCAAAAACTGGAAATTTTTTGTTTTAAAAAACATGGAAAACAAGCAACCAAAGTTTTTGTCTAAGAATGTTGATTAAATATGGAAATTGGTGGCTGAGGCGACACCGGAAAACACAAAAAAGTCAACTAAATACGCCGAGAACGTTTTCAATGGTAAGAAAGTTGTTTTTCAGTCAAGTCGCCTTGATATAAAATAAATAAACCCCTTCTGGCGGCTGTAATATCGGCGGATGATGTCCAAGGATGAGAAATGGTACGAAAAATGAACAGTTGGCCGAGAAGCGAAGCTTCGAGGGCAACTGTGAAATATTGTGGACCATTTCTCATCCTTGGACAATATCAGCCGATATTACAGCCGCCAGAAGGGGTTTATTTAGTAAATATTGACGGCTCACAACAACACAGAGTGGCAGGGTGAATCGCGATACTAAAACGTATTGTAATTGAGCATAAAAATGTTTCCATCTTCTCAGAAAATCTTCCCTTCTATCAATTGTAAACTTGTTTCGACTTCTACGATGATGGAATCTATAGTTTTTGCTTCCCAAAACTGCCAAAAATTGGTTATTTGTCGCTAGCTAGGAACGTGTCGTTTTTTGGCAAACAATCCTTTGCGCACCGTGAGATGAGATCAATTGGAGTTGACAATGGTCTGAACATTTCCGAGAATGTCCCGAATGTTATACGAAGACACTCGGAATACGTCGGATCGTAGCGTCATTGGTCGTTCTTTGGTGTTGGAATTTTCAAAACATTATAGTTTGATTGCGTGTTTGTCTGTTCCGCCATTCAAATCATCTGGACCAATGAGGTCGTTACCCTGTTTCGCCTCTACGGGGATTGATCGATCCTACAACTAAAAAATACAAGGGCTCGGCACCTGAGGTGGATTAAAGAACCTGTGTCAGCCGCCATTTTGACAGCATAGCAACATACCAAGTCGGAGAAAGGATCCATTTCTATCGGCTGATTTAGAGAATATAGAGCAATGTTTTAATTGAATTTGTTAAATCAAATGTGAAACTTTGTTTCTAGAAGTTTATTGAGGATTTCTGCACGTAGTTCGTCTTCTAATATCGAGCGAAAACAATAACAAAGAAGTGGCTGACACAGGCTCTTTAAGGCTTGGATAGACACCAATTTCCTCAATAATTTCGTTTTTAAGACATTTCATCTTACAAACTGGTGGAATATCAAACCTTAAAATGAAATTGTATCCGCATCAAAAAATCACACTGGATATGTACCTCCCATAAATAGACGAGCAGGAGATCTCTGTTATTGGAAAACATGATATTATGCCATTTTGTTAAAAAACCAAACCTTAATTCGCCTGAGACCCTTTCTCTTTGCAACCTTTATTTCTCTCACTCTAAAGACATGTCCTTTTTTTGTATCAACACAACAATCAAATACCGCGCGAAAACTTGATTTTGTATCCCGAATTGCTCCAGTCCCCTGCGGAATTCCTTAAAGTTATATTCTTTTTGTACCACGAGATTTTGTCATCCATTATATATTACAGCCAAGCAAACAATGTTTATGGTTTACAACGTTTCTAAGACTCAGTGCTCGACCTTAGCGGTTGTCCACCTGTCCTGGGTTTAGTAAGAAATGCTTCAGGACAAGTGAAAACTCAGGGGCACTAGTCACAGGACAAGCAACAATTTTGTGCGAAATATAAATATAAAACATTTTGCTGGTGTGTGGTTTGTTGTTTAAAAGTGTTCATGCTGTTTTTTTTAGTGACTTTTGTGTCAAACTTTTAGTTTTCAAGAAAGACTTTCGAAACAAAACTCAGCCATGTTTTCCCGCGCGCCAAAAAATCAAATATCCGAAAAAAAACACTGGAGTAGCCTGCGTAGCGGCTCTAAAAGGGAAGGGGAGGGAGTCGGGGCGAGCGAAAACCGGAAATAGCGCGGAAGCAGGCTAGATAGAGACATAACCCGATAGAGAAGGTTTTGTGTTTCCTTGTAAATCTAAACCGCTGTTCACGCTGACGTAATCCATTGTTATTAGCGCGGTTTTCAGATGACTGTTGTGAGTAATTCGCAATTACTTTGTAATTACTCCTATAGGTTTTATTCAGAATTGGTGTAAGCGGCGAAAACAATACGAAAACGATAAGTGTGGACGCAAATCTTTTTGAACACGGAGCAAAAAGTATCCGTTTAACAGTACCTACGTATAGGAGGATTCTTTGTTTACAATTTGAGCTCATCAGCATAAGCAACGTTCAGAATCAGACCGTTCGAGGGAGCTATAAAATGATGAGTTGCGAATATCAATAGAGGACTGTAAATGAAACATAATTGGAAAATTTCAAGCTGATAACTCGAATCATAAGCGCATGGTGCAACGTTCAATTTGGAGGAGACGTGTGAGCTAATGAGCGTTTTGCCCCAACGATTTCACACAATTTTGAAAATCTTTAACTGGCCTGAAAAATGATATGGAAACAGGTCAAGTCTTTTTTTTTTAGGATAATGAACTTATTTTGAGCTTTTCGTTGCATTTTCAAAGCTAGATGCAGCGCTTTAAAATTTCATGAATGTAAACAATGTAAACACCAAGGATCGGCCTATAGTCAACAATGATCCATTTATCATGTTCTTGAACTATACTGAATTACGTAAAGTACGGGGAAAGGTTCAAGGTTGATATCGTGATTTAATCGTGTTTGGCAGGGGAGAAAGATAACAAAATTAGTCTTCTTGATATTTAGTGAGACTAGTTTTATTTGAGTTAAGCCAATCGTGAACATTCATGAGTTCCTCATTCACAACTTTTACAACCGTTCTCAACATTTTGTCAGCCTAAAGCAAGTTTGTATCATCGGCAACTTAATAAAATGCCAGTTTACCTGATGCGTTATAATTTGTAAATGTCGTTAATGTAAATAGAAAGAGAAAAGGCCCTACAACAGACGTGCGGTACACCACACGAAGTGTTTTCCTTCTCAGATACAAAAGAGTCTATTTGCGTGGTCTGAATTCTAGCAGATGGAATTTTAGCCTAGTACAATACAGAGAAATTGGCATCTGCTAGCAGGGCAGGTTCAAGGGGCTACTTGGCAAAACAGTTGCGGCTTATCTCCGGTGTAATAACCTGTGAGTGCGCACGAACTGCGTCACAAAGCTTCCTTTGTTTGGTAGAACGAATCAGGATGAAATAAGAACTGAACACAAAGGTGTCCTCTGGGAATGGTTATTACACCGGAGTTAACCCACAGTTGCATTTCGTCTGTCGTTAAGATAGGTTACTGATTATATATAATTTTGAAGGTTTTTAAAGAGTAGAAAACTATATCTTAATCATTTAAGAAAATAATTAAAAGGGAAATCCGTCAAGAAATCGAGTAATTTTGACACAAAGTGGAACATTTTTTTAGATAGAGTATTACAAAACCAATTTCCTTGTTTGTAGCATTTTTTGAAAGGTATCGATAAAATAAGAATTGGCGATAACACCGAAAAGAAATTCCAAGAAAACCCGAGAATTTAAAAAAAAATATGAATGAATGAATGAATGGCTGTTGTTGTTCATTTCATGGTGCTGTCAACTATATCAATTGTATGGATTTGGACCGGGAACTTTCAGGATTCATTCTCGATGTTTGGTGGTGTAATTAATTGAAATGTTTTTTTAGATCAGATATCAAAAGCAGTAAGACAGAAGTCTACATTATGATGTAAATTATTTTGTTGCAAGAATTTTTTCCAATCGTTAGTCGATTTACAAATGGATTAATACGTAAAGTAAAGTAAAGTAAAGTAAAAGGCCATGTTTTACGTGGATAACTCGTAACAGTACTCAATGAGACTGACAAACCTGAGGTCCACGGTGCACAGCTTTTACCCCCTTTCTCTATCAGAGCTCCAGGTGAAAGGAATTCAAAGCTATAAGCAAGCTACTCGGAACAGAGAAAAGTCGATACGGTTGGTCTGTCCGGGGTTCGAACTGGGGACTGTACGCACAGTCTGTCGTGCACAAACACACTGCGCCACCTAGCCGTACGTCTTAATGACATTTTAGTAATCGCTCACCAAAAAAGGGTTTTCTCGTTTGGGTAAGTTGTATTCCGTCAATACAATAGAGCCACCCATTTTTTTTTATCTAATATGGACTCCCAAAGCTTGCCAGCGTTTTTTTGTATGTTCGATATTGCCTCTTAAAATGAGATATTAACCGAAAAAAACTCAGACTGAAACAAAAATCTCAATATTTAAAATAAAGTTTAAAATTGGGTTGGTGTGCGAGTAGCGGGAGAGTGTGCGGGTAGCGGATTGTCATATGGGTAGCGGGTGAGTGTGCGGGTAGCGGGTTGACATACGGGTAGAGGGTGAGTGTGCGGGTAGCGGGTTGACATACGGGTAGAGGGTGAGTGTGCGGGTACCGTGTCAGTGTGTGGGTATAGGGTGAGTGTGTGGGTACCGTGTGAGTGTGTGTGTACCGTGTGAGTGTGTGGGTACCGTGTGAGTGTGTGGGTAGCGCATTGACATACGGGTAGAGGGTGAGTGTGCGGGTAGCGGATTGGCATACGGGTAGCGGGCGAGTGTGCGGGTACCGTGTCAGTGTGTGGGTATAGGGTGAGTGTGCGGGTACCGTGTGAGTGTGTGGGTAGCGTATTGGCATGCGGGTAGCGGGCGAGTGTGCGGGTACCGTGTGATTACCGTGTGAGTGTGTGGGTAGCGGATTGGCATGCGGGTAGCGGGTGAGTGTGCGGGTATAGGGTGAGTGTGCGGGTATAGGGTGAGTGTGTGGGTATCGTGTGAGTGTGTAGGTAGCGGATTGGCATGCGGGTAGCGGATTGGCATGCGGGTAGCGGGTGAGTGTGCGGGTACCGTGTGAGTGTGTGTGTACCGTGTGAGTGTGTGGGTATCGTGTGAGTGTGTGGGTAGCGCATTGGCATGCGGGTAGCGGGTGAGTGTGCGGGTAGCGGATTGACATGCGGGTAGCGGGTGAGTGTGCGGGTAGCGGATTGGCATGCGGGTAAGCGGGTGAGTGTGCGGGTACCGTGTGAGTGTCATAAAACATTTATAACACTCACCGTATCAAAACATTTATATCGAGGCAACTTCTATATTCCTGCAATCGATGTCTTTTCCATGCTCTATGTCAAAGAAACATTTTCGCATGTCCAACGTAGCAACAGTAACTAGGGAGTAGAACAATGAATGCGGCATCTGGGAATTGTGGGTTCTACTAAAGAGGTGATTACGCATTCGTGTTGTCGCCATCATGACTCTGCCCTTTCTATTAAGTCCTGGCGTGCGAAGTGACTATTCCTGCGAGGAAAAGTAATTTTCTATTTAACGTAATCGCGATTTCATGTTGTGAACTGTGGGAGGATTTTCTAGCGTTAAGACTCAGGCACAGCTGTTCGGGTTATAGTAAAGGGCCTTTGGACTCGTCTTAAAGTAGGTTTATCTTCAAATACCATTTTTATCGCTTATAAATTAAACGCTTTTTAGACCTTCCTAAAGTTCTTGGGCCCATTTCTTCTTGGAAGAATTAGCCAAATAACATCAATTAATAATCTCTTGATCCAGCGATCAAAACACATAATATGAGTCATATTTCTTTAATTCTAACCTCAAATACATGCCGCTGGTTTTATAAGACGCCTAATTAGGTTTGAAACCAATGCGTTATTTGGTTGCTTCGAAAAACAAAGCTCAAAAGTTAATCAACTCCAACCATTTAACTAAGTGCAGTAAAACATCATCGATTAGAAACATCGATATGGAACAGAGGGGGAATACATTAAAAAGGAAACCTTGGTTTGTGTTTGTTTTGGGGTTTGCTTGTAAGGACAGGAAGTTCTCTTTTTAAATGCGGCGAATGAAGAATCGTGGTTCGGGATACCTGTTTTAAGGAAACTCAAATCCTGCCATACCAGACTGATCTTCGTCGGAAAAACGGTTTTGAAACGGACACGTCGGGTGTTTAAATTTTAAGTCAACTAGAAAAATGCGTTCTAGCGAATCAAGCCGAAACAATAAACAGGTGCACGGCGTGTTTGTTTGTGTCATGTAATCGAATATGAAATGTTCTTTTAGTTTTGTTTTTTTTGCAATTGACGGCAACAGATCTAGGTGTTAGTATTGTTTGAATGCGGTTCTTTATATACAGTTTAATATAGAGTATAATCCGCTTGTAAACAAACTTTGCAATACACACACATAGTAACGTATTTTGGATTATTGAGACTTTTCTGGTTTCTTTTGTTCTTCTTTTTTAAGTGGATAAATCGATTTTTTTCCAATTGGGTGTTCAAGGTCGACATTTGAAGGTCGAGGTTTGAACCTCAGCATCCCAACATGTGGCGTTTCATGTATTTTATAATATATTGCTATTTTAAAATACACACTACCTGTAAATAGTGTGGGTAGTCAAAGCAGGCAGTGTTGGGACACTTACATAAATAAACAGAAATATAATACAGAAAATACACCGTTCTCTTTCGCTGATTCTCTTTTCGGGCGTCTAACTTGGTTGAGCTATATAATATTAGGGTAAATCGTATAATCATATGACTATCGCACACCGTCTATCTAGTCAGTAGAGGCGTTTTCCTTAGGTAAAAAATGCACAATAAAGCTAATTGACTCTTTTATTTAGTTAGTGTTTTATCCTACAAAGCCCATTTAGGAAAAAATGGACCTTCCTTTCCTTTAAGTGCCACAGAAATGGATCAAATGGCCATTGCGATAAAAAGCTTGGAATTGCTAATAGTTCCAGCTTCTATCTATAGCGATGTTTGTTTGGTCAATAACGAACATATTGTTTTCTTTTCTTCTGTGGTGAGATAATATCGAATCGCCTGGAGTTTCAGAGTACCTCTTCAATTGTTGTTCTTGTTCATGAGAATTTTCACTAAAACCAGATGTTCAAAGAGTCTTCGTGAAAAACTCTTGTTGAGTAAAATGGTAAACTTGTTCCTGTGGTTAATTCCAACCCGCAGATATTTATTACCTAGCACGTGTTATTATTAACAAGCGTTAGTGAACTATTTGCGGGCTTCATTTCTGTATTACTAGTTCATGTAACACAAGCGTAAACAGGGCTCCTTCAGGTGTATTGAAACTAGCCCCCCGTCGATGTTGTTTGTATGCCTTTTTTATTTTTAAACCAGCGATACGACGAAGTTATTTACGAATCTGGGATAAATTTGAATGAGCCGTGAAATAAATAACGTAGGATTTGCTTGAATGGTTAGTTTGGGGGAAAATAGGGTAAAATTAGGAGATAAAAGTCACACCTACGTACTGAGAAGATTTGAGACTTGTAAGAATGTGACGAGGCTCTGGAATACTGCGAGGGTGTTCTGAACAATAATCAAATTAAAGCGCTTGAATAACAAACTCAAAGACCTTTAATGGAAGAATAAAGAGTGGAATCGTGTCAATGTGTCCATAGCAGCTGTTCACCCATTTAACAAACGAAACCAAATTAATTTGTCGTTATATAAACGCAAGCTTGTGAGGTTGTTGGTCACACTGAAGTAGCCGTATCTTAGAGCAAGGTCCCGAAGGCGCGTACTCGAGACATTCAGCAGAGTTATGGATAGTAAACCATTACTTGTACTAGCCTTTCTCGTTATTGTTGTATGTGTTAGTACGGCAAGAGCGCAAGGCTTTGAAGACCAAAACGCCCAAGCTTATAGAAGACGCGAGGCGGGAATATTACCCAAGCCACCCATGACAGCTATTGGTCGAAAAAGGGTACGTTAACGTTGGGGTACTGCTTTGTTATATATATGTCTTATATATATATATCTGTGTTTTGTATACCCTCTATATAAAACACTTAATCGACAACACGAGTGAGAGGTCGTTTTTTTTTTACGTTATTTCTCTGTAAAATATGTAATTACTCTCGGGTGTAATTTATAAGTTTTCTTTAATAGTTGGAATGGGTTGAGCTTTTGTTGCTCTCTGTTTTGTTTTCAGGAATTCGCCAGATTTTTAAAATTACCAGGTAGTGTTTTTCTTCAGGATGTCTCGCGATTTTGAAATTGAAATTCATGATCTATGTATGAAATTGAAATTGATCAATGTTTTGCTAGGATTGTCTTTTTTGTCGGCTCAGTAGGTGTGGTTTACGAGTTGTAAGGACTCTTTTCCATCCACCTAATCAACACAACTATCTTATCACTATTTGTTCGGTAACAATTACCCGCTTCCAATCATGCCCAGGTACACTGCACGTTTATAAAGCAATCGTGATTAATACTGTAATTGTGTTTTATATTATAACGTGCCTGTATGAATACAATGTTTGGCTTCTTTTTCGCGTTCTTTATACACGTTTGATAATCTTATTTTTTATTATTATCTTATTCATTTATTAATGTCTTTTCTGCACATTTGCGTGGTTCAGACATATACAGCGTTTATGGAATATTCTTGCCAATTTCAAACCACGAGATGTCTACATGAAGAAAAATAATTTGCCTTACTGAATTTTTTTCGGCATTTTCACGTAGATATGGAACCATTTCAAAAGATGAAAACATCACATGATTTGAAATCGTCAATTTGCATACATAGATATATTGGTGTTCGCATATGCCCATGGCGTATATTTCAAATCGCAATCCAATTCCATCCTCTTGATAATAGATAAAAACACTATAGATTTGTATTGATTTAACAGTAAAAATGCCATTTAACAAACCTGGACCGTTATTTTGGTTATTCCCGGTAAACATAAATGTATTTTGGTGATGAGAGTTATTTTTTGACAGGTTGTACACAAATTAAGCGTCCGAGGCGGCGCTATTTCCGGTTTTCGCTCGCCCCGACTCTCTCCCCTTCCCTGTAAAGCCGGCACAAGTTTTGTTATGATCGTGAAAAAATCCGACAAAAACTATTTTTCTTTCAAAATTGAGCAGTTATATTAAAGCAGTTAGTCGACTCAGGCTCTGTGATTATCGGCACTTCGCTAATGACGTCTCGGTGACTATTCGCCGATAATCTGCGACCGGCCGACACAGTAGACCCTGAAAAGCTATTATATTCGGACAGAAACATATAAGTGAGTTGAAACGTGTAACAAGCATACATTGCTTTAGTGCCAAGCTGCGGAATATTCGCAGAATAAACAATTGAACAGATTTTGAAAATAATGTTGTTTCAATACTTCAAGATGTTAAATGTTAGTATATTATCACTTACCACTGTTCCCCTACTTTATTTGAGCGAAAAATGAAATTTTATGAAGCGAAAACCTGCTTGGGTTAGCAGTCGAGAGTTCATTATTGACCAAATATGGTCATAAACTGACCACGAATAATCCACAGCTTGGTTCGCCGTTACATGTTTCAACTAAGTTATATGTTTCTGATTCGGATTTTACTGTCCAATTAATAGTATTGCAAAGCAAAGTTGAACGCTGGGAAAGAGCATGCATTGTTTTTTATCATGAAGGTTATTGGATTCAGAACTTTCTTTTTGGCGCTGAGAGTCACACATCTGAAACGTTAGACAGAAATGGTTTCAGAGGATGAAATTCTCAGCAGCCTTTGGCCCTCCACAGACTAGGCATTTAGTTGTCGACAACTATTAGTGATCGACAACTAAAAGTTATCGACAACTAAAAAACGTAGTCTGTGGTGCTAGTTGTCGACAGCTAAACCCTAATTTTTCAGTTGTCGACAACTAAGCTGTTTCCCTTTTCGAAAAGGGAAACTGCTTAGTTGTCGACAACTATTAGTTATCGACAACTAAGATTTTTAGCGTTTTTCTAGTGTGTGGGGGCGTTCAGTTTAGTTGTCGACAACTATTCCATTGTGAACATGCGTAGTGAGCATTAGTTACCAAGCTTTCAGCGGTCTGGCTATCTATCGGCAACTAAAACCCAAACTAAAACCCTAGTGTGTGGAATTCTCGTATCGAACACAATTACTTGTCGATAATTTTTAGTTGTCGATAACTAGTAGTTGTCGACAACTAAATGCCTAGTCTGTGGTTGACAGCATAGCAACACCAAGTCGGAGAAAGCATCCATTTCCATCGGCTGATTTAGAGAACATAGAGCAATGTTTTCGATTGAATTTGGTAAATCAAATCTAAAACTTTGTTTTTAGATGTCTAGTAAGAGATTGTTTGACGACTTCTAATATCGAACGAAAACAATAACAAATCAATAACAAAAGAGTGGCTGACAAGGGCTCTTTAAGGTGGCTCACGGGTAACTATTTTCCGAAAATACCTTCATTTTGAAACCATGTTTTAGCCCCTTGGGAACACCCGAATGATCTTATGCGAAACGCATACAATTATCAACGCTACAAGTTTATAAATATTAAAATAAATAATAGATATTTATAATTAGGGATGTGCGATGCACGTGCAAACAAAACCTCATTTTGGGGTTTTCGGTACAATTTCTAAAAAACTAGATTCCGGTTTGCAATCCACTGCATTCTGTCTCATCTGGAAAACCGATTGCTGAATTGGAACCTTGCATCAGTATTGAAAAAATCAATAGCTCAAATTAAAAATTATTGAGGTCAAAATCGATAATCCGCCATACAATATTCCAATCCTTCCCCATACAGCCTGGACGTATTTAAATGGGTCAGGCGCACGCAATGAAACAGGAACATGCTTTTGTTTGTAGAAATACAAATTATCGCCAAATTAAAAAAGTAAAATGGGCAATTCCAGAAAATAAAGGTACCCTCCCCACGGGCGGCACTAGTTTTTGACACCCCCCCCCCCCCCCCCCCCCCATGCATCTAGAATTTCCAAAATGGTTTACCCCCCCCCCCCCCCCCATGCATATAGAATTCCGGGCAGGTTAAAGAAATCTAGCTTCGAAAACCCCCCCTTGCAATCAGAATTCCGAGCTCTTAAACCCCCCCATCCCATCGGAATTTCCAAATGCCGCCCGTGGGGGGGAACCTTTATTTTCTGGAATTGCCCAGTATCGTTTGAACTTAGAAATTTGAATAATATTGTTCATAAAATGTTGTAAAATAATGTATGATGCTACACAGGGGCTAAAAGCATGGTTTTAAAATGAAGGTATTTTGAAAAATAGAAAGGTGAACAAAAGCTTTGAAACAGTCTAGATTTCACTTCCTGCACTGCAAATTTTTTAGGACAGGTAAACTGGAACGATCTCAAATCTAAAATCAAAAGCGTTAGTATGCCACCTTGGAATTTTCTGGTGTCGAATTAGACGGGTCTGTGACAAGATACACAAAGACAGCTTTAGAAGCTTTCCATTTGACCAGATTTCCTAGAATTCCAATTAAAATTCGCACAGTAATGGGAGTTTGCAGGTGTTGCGTGACATTTTGAATTTTGATCCTAGCAAAATAAAAACACCATATTTGAAAAGAGCTCACCGAAATGTGTGAAATCCTCAAATTTGAGGTGATTTCGACAAATAACACAGAAGTTATGAGCGTCGGAAGTTGGTTGTTTTCCTATAGGTTTAATGTTGTGGTGGGCAACAGTTGATTTTTTTTTGCAAGATTTTTTTTTACTTCTCTAAGATATTGTAGGATATTTATTTCGTAAAATTTGTTTGAGGATTATAACAAATATGCTGTGCATAGTCCCAGAGTAGGCCTATCTTGGAATTTTCTGGATTCGAATAGGATGGTCTGTGGTAAAGACAGCATTCCATTTGACAACATTTTCTGGAATTCCAATTAAATTTCAGGTAGAAAATGCAAATCAAAGTCCAGACCTGGATTTTCATTGGATACCCCATTCACCCGGAATCATTTTTTTTTAAGTTAAACAAGGTTTTCCTTGTGATTGGGAAAGGAAACACAAACGCTTCGAAAATACTTCGTTTCCAACTTTCGCTTTCAACAGTCTACCGACGTCAAGGGCCAAGTATCTGACCAAGCCTCTGTCAACTGTGGTGTTCCTCAAGCATCAATACTTGGTCCCCTGCTGTTTCTAATTTATATGAACGACAAACAGTACTCTCTGAAAAACTGTGTTTTTTCCTATTTACAGACGATACTAATATCCTTTATACTGATAAGAATTTGAAGTCCATGGAAACAGTTATTAATCACGAACTAGCTACGGTCTCTGATTGAGTTACGGCAAATTGATTAACTTTCTAATTTTGTTATTTGTTTGCCCATATCAGAAACGAATGAAAATACAACCTAAAATATCAATTATTGACAATGACCGTAAGCCCGTAAGTCTCGTATGCAAAAATTTTGTTAAAAATCTAGGAGTTTTAATTTACAGTAGCCTCACCTTTAGATATCATATTGAACAGAAACCATAAAAATAAGCATTAACAGTGGGATTGCTCGCCAAACGTAGACATTTCGTACCACAAAAGGCTTTGCTAAGGATCTATCAATCACTTTTTTCCATACATCAATTATGCAATCACATTCTGGGGATTAGCTAGTAATTGTTACTTCAATAAGATTCTACTACTCCAAAAACGTGAGATATGGAATGAGTTGCCAAATTAAGAGAGATGCCTAAAAATATATTCAAAAAGAAGCTATATGCCGCTTTGATTGGGTCTTTTACAATCATTCGATGACTACGTTGATATATCCCAAATTAGTACAGCTTTTAGGGATTTCTAATCTTGAGTACATTAGCCTTTTTGATGTCTCTATATGTCTCTACATGGACACTTACTCGGATCTGTATGATTCATGTTTTTCCTATGCCTTCATATTCAATTTTTGCCACTTGCCTTCACTTGTGTGTTGGTTTCTTTATAATATCCTTGTATATTCCTAAATGTAATTGCTGATACCCATTGCTCTTTTTTTGCTTATACCCATTGCTGCTATCATCATTCTTTAGATAGAGCGGATTTCACATGACCATCGTGAAAGTAAACGCAATTGTACAATCACTAGCCAATCAGAAACAAGAGTAATTACAACTAACTGCTGAATGGTTTCCTGCCCAGCCAATCAGGAGCCGAACCAATTGGCTAGTAATTCCTTGCTTGTAATTAGTTCGCAATTTGATTGGTTGATAGAAATAAGCAACCAATGAGAAAGCAAACCAATTGCAAACACGACGGTCATCTGAAATCCGCTCTATTATCTACATATTTCAATTTTACTGATCCGCCACGATTAGCTAAGCTATTTGCGGACCAGTTTATGTATAAAATAATATTTATATACATTTTAATAATAAAAGTCTGAAATGAAATGCCAAATTCATTTTGGGAGTTTTTTCCTTCACAGCAGGGACCAGCAAGTTTCACTATAAATACAAAGAGTCGTTTATTGATTACCTCTTGCCCACAATCATATATTCATCAACCCCCCCCCCCCCCTGGCCCCTCACCCCCCTTGGCCAACAGTCATATATTAGTATGGATGCCTATTTAAGCATGGAATTCTTATCTGAAAAGTCATTGAATAATAATTGAGTTGCCTGACAAGGTTCTGTTGAATATCGAGACTATTAGTCTCGTCTACGCATTCGCACGACTTTCACGAGACGTGGCCTTGGGCTATTAATTGAAACATGTTATCAGAGTAGATCAGAATTCGCATGTTAGTGAAAAGTATTAATAAACCTTATAATAGGCCCGTTTGCACTAACCGGGTCACGTGACCCCAACTACCTCTTTACGAGATGTTTTGTCAAATCAATTCCAGAAAATACAAAGAACCAATTGATATTAGTCAGAAACCCAAGTTTCAGCTTAAAATCTGTAACCTGGAGCAAATGGCAGCGAGTTGAATTTCTCAAGATTTTATTCAGAATGTATGGGATTTGGGTCACGTGACCCAGTTAGTGCAAATGGCCTATTGATGTGCAAACAAATTTATTTAAAAGGGAGTTTGAGCATGCGATTCGAATGCAAATAGAGCAAATTTGTGCAAAAACATTACTGATCAATTTGTTTTATCCTCAGGAGTTTGTGAAGACAAAACAGAGGATCTGTGAAGCAGCGAAAAAACTGAAGTGTGATCAAGTCTTCGAGAATCATCGATCAAGCGTTCGAGAGCCTGCGCCTTGGGTTTAACAAATAACCTCCCACCAGCTGCCAAACACTCCAATCACCCACGCATTCACCCTTCACAAGGATAGCTAACAAGCCACAAAATTAGAAGCCATTTAGCTATACAAACTTCCGCCCAAGAAGAAAATATCTTAAAATACTGTATTTTTTTGATTAATCGAATTATCAACTTATTTTATAAGCTAAGGATGACGGGTTATTGTGAGTAATGCCGAGTCAAATTGGACCAACCCGTACCCTTGCTATTTATTGAAACAGAAAACTCCGATCTTTAGTAGCCCGTTGGAAGATTTTATGTTCGATAGAGTGAGTGGTTTCCATAACCCCGTGAAACAAAGTGAAATAGTCAAAGAGTAATAGCCCATACAATACAAAAGGGAACAATGGAGTTAGAGGGTAATAGAAGTCTAAAATGGTAAAGCGTGTTTCACGGGATTTGGCGAACCACTCTACCCACTTTCTCTGTTATAGTCCTTTATCTTCTGGAAACAACCCCATTGGACAACAATGCGTTAACAGTATGAGAAACCGCCTAGTAAAGGGGCTCTCGCATGCTTGCTGGCCACTTCTCTGACAAGAAAATAGCTCAAATCGCAATCCAATTCCATCCTCATGATAACAGGTCAAAACAATCTAGAATTGCATTTGTCTAACAATTGAAAGGTTTTTCTATTAATCTGGAGGATTATTTTGATTACTACAGGCAAATTTACATGTGTTTTCGCGGTTACAATTTTACTTATTTTTTGTCCACGGTGGACAAATATTGAGCGTGCGAGAGCCCCTTTAACAGTTCTTGTCATTTCATACACAAGCGACTTTTGGTAGTCGCTTAGCGAATGTGTGCGCAGACATATGAGGTCCTAGGGGTTGTGTTTTGGGAGATGTTAGAGCGGATTTCACATGACTGTCAAGACTTGTTATGTAATTGCGATTGCTTTGCGTTCTCATTGGCTACTCATTTTTCTCAGCCAATCAAATTATGTAGTAAATGCAATTGTGTAATTACTTAGTAATTGGTTCGGCTTGCAATTGGCTAAGAAAAAAGCCATTTAGGAGCAAGTCGTGATTTCTCTCGATTCTGATTGGCTAGTGATCGCTCAATTGCAATTGTTTTCACGACAGTCATGTGAAAACCGCTCTAAATGTAATGGTAATGGAATTATACATGTGGCAGCCCGGAGATATGCTTCGAGTGTTCAGGCGCAGATCCAGGAATTCAGAAAGGGGGGTCGGACAATGAAGACATGGGACCAAAATTTTCAAATTTCCTCCAGCAAATACAGTAAATGTATGGGAAAATCTCCCGAAAAAGGTCCCCCGCTAAATCCCCCTGGTGTTCAAGCCTAACGAAAACCAGAAATAGCGCATTGATAAACGCGTTAGCTATTGAATTTGAACAAGGAAGATAAATTTCATATCTCCAGCATCCATGTATTATTCTGTTTATTATATAAACATGATCAATACTATTTTTGTGAAAATTGCTCGATTGAATTCGCAATAGTGGGCATTATTGTAACTTTTCACACGTGTGAATTACGATATTTCTCAGTGGTCGAAGTCCTGATAAAACATAGTTTATATAATAAATAGTTATAAATCCCCGACTTAAAATCGATTCAATGGTACACGTTATTGAGAAAGCATTTGGTGACAAAGGCCTACGACAAACGCCGTGCCAGAGGCGCCGTTCAAATACAAAACAGAAATTTGTTGGTTATAAAGTATAATGAAGCGGCATCCTTTGAAAAAGGAAAGGTTCGGCAGAAGAAGAGCGACTGAAGTTCGGCGTTTGCCGTAGGCCTCGACTCTGTCACGGCGTTTGCCGTAGGCCTAAGAGTCCCAGTCACCAATCCTTTGTTTTTGCTTTCATTCGCGATATTAGAAGACGAATTACGTGTAGAAATCTCAAAGTGACCATCTACAAAGAAATTTTTATACTTGATTTATCAAATATAGATCGAAAATCTCGCACTAAACGTCTTTAATCAGCCGATGAAAATGGATGCTTTATCTGACTTTGTGTGTTGCTAGGCTGACAAAATGGCGGCATCAAACGAACTTGCGGCCGGCTATTCGCTGTTTTGATTGGATGACTGAGCATTGTCACAACAGGCGAAGTCTCGATGCTCTTTACTTCGCGCTCTTGGCCAACTTCGCTTAAGTTATTCAGCCCGGAAGGTATTGTTAGTCGCCTCATCAGAAGAATACGATTTTGCTCCCTTTTATCTCTGAAGAGTAGAGAAAAAAAACCTCGTGGCATTAGCCTGCTAGCAGGCGTTGGAGGCTGTTTTTGTCGGCGAAATTCCAGAGTACGTAGTCGCGAGCGACATCTTGGATTTGTTAGGCCGAGTGAAAAATCGAGGGGGTCACTCGGCCCAAAAATCCAAGATGGCGCTCGCGACTACGAACTCTGGCGTTTCGCCGACAAAAACAGCCTATAAAAACGCCTGCTAGCAGGCTATCGTGGCATTGGCTTGCAATAGGGTGTTTATGTGAGCATTTTACGGTAACTTATCAGGAGTACAATGCAAGAAAGAAGACGCGTCGTGAGACTAAAAATCGATTGGTCAGATTTTGCTTAATTCTAAATATTTCCCCGCCTAAGTTTAAAAAAATCATGTTGATGTATTCTCCTTCTAGCACTATTCATCATGTTGAACTTTGGCCATTCAAAAGTGACGATATTAACCAAATGTATTTTAAGAATGAAATTATCAAAATAAATGCTTCCATATTCATTATGTGACAGGCTGTCTTGTATGGTAGCTCGCAAAAAACTCCATTCGTACACCCTTGCTCTGTTCGTTGAGATCGCTGCCACAGTGATAAGCGAGTGGTCATCATTTAACGAGTGGTCATCATTTAACGGGGGGCTGGCCGGCATTTTTTTCAAACCCGGGGCCCACAAATTTAGACCCCCCCTAAAATGCAAGCCCAAAAATTTAGACCCTCCTATGCTAGCCCAAAAAATATGACCCCCCCCTCCCCCCCTCACTCGTAGTGTTACTGTTCTGACATGCGAATAGAAAAATCACGTAGTTTTTTCAAACTCTTAAAAGAGTTGATTGATCCTGCACTACTCAAAACTGCTAATCACCATTGAACTAAGGGACCGGTCATTATTTATCCCCTGGGGGGCAACGAATCATGATGAAAGGAACCCCGACGTTTTGCAGAAAAAGAGGAACGCATTCTTCTTCTGTGGCGCGCGTAGCGCGCCTAGATTAAAAAAAAACAATTCATCAAGCCTCAGGCAAAAGGTTGATACTTCATGCGCGCAAAGCGCGCCCTAAGGAAATTCTTGTTATTCGCGTGCGTAAAATGCGGCCCGGTGAATTTCTATGCTTGTAAGTCGAACTCACGCTGACCTAAGGTGCCAGTTCTTTCGAACATATAGTAGCGACTGTGACCGCTAGTCCGGCGGTTTAGAGCACATTTTCGGGTGAATTGCGCATTTAAGGCTAAAGCCCCAATTTTTTGCCAGGGGATAGTTTTCAATGTATTTTTAAATCGTAGATATGGAGGCACGCAATAACACTTTCGTATCGAAAGCTAGAGAAGTTTTAGAGTGAACAATTGTTTTGCTCAATAGCAGCCATTTTGAATGCTTTGTTATTAATGAGGTTTAGAGCTCTTGGATTTGCGAACTATCGAGTTGTTCTCTAGACTGCACAGCCACAGCAGCTCAACATTTGCTAATACTGAACTATGGATTGAGTTAACTGACTTCGGTTGAACGTCTCCTTAGAGTTTTTGGTGATTTATTAAATGTCACGAGCAGTTTATCGGGAATGTTTATAATTTATATTGTAAAACAATGCCTGACTGAGATTTATGAAATGTTTCAAGAATGACCAACAAATTTGAAAAAGATCGAGATAATTGGTACCTCATGTGTCGAATGTGTAAAAGAAGCTTGTCTCTGAAATTTTCGCATGATATTTTCTTCCTAGTACTGTGCTATACTCTATAAGCACGGACGATGGAAGATTTCACTAAGTGCCGCAGAGCTCATGAATAACAAAGGATTCAAAGATGGCTGCCAATGACAAAACAATGGTTCACATTAAAACTGTTCTAGCTTTCGCTACAAATAAAATTTAGCGTGCCTCCATATCTTATTTTCAATAAACTACTGAAAACTATTGACATGCAAAGTTTGGTGTCTTTAGCCAAACGTGCGCATAATTATATAGCCAGCTCGAAATCCCATTGTGCCGGCAGATTGATTTTTCTTGAATTGTCCAATTATTTTTTAGTTGGATCGCGCGCGCTCTAAAGCCTGGTGCACACTTGCGACATAACGACATAAGCAAAATGTCACGCGAACAAAATTTAGTGGTTTCAAGAGGTTGAAGTCGACAAAAAATAACATAAGATTGCTTTGGTGAAGTAATCTAATGCAGATCCATGGAAAATATTGATTGTTTCGATTATTTTCCCGTGCTTTTTTCGTTGCAACATAAGGTCCTTATGTCGTTATGTCGCTAGTGTGCACCGGGCTTAATTGGACACTTCGCACGTTAAAATTGGACAGTTTGGATTTGAACATGGATGCTATATAATTAATCAATAACAGGACTCCATGCTTGTCCAATTAAGAAAAATTAGATGAGAAAATTCCTCGGAACTCCAAATTGGAGTTCCTCTGCATTTTCTCATCCAATTTTTTCTTAATTGGACAGCATGGAGTCCTATTATATATACTAATTACGCTAATCCGTCGGACTACGCCAGGCTTTTAAGTGGCTTCGTTGTGCGTGTTCTCTAAAACTGTATAAAATGTCTTCTTTATGCGCGCAAAGCGTGAGAAGCGCGCCGAGAACGGCACATAATATTATCAACGTGTGTTACTATGCAGTTAATGAATACAAATGATTTTACTATCAGAATTTTGTCCATGCTATGCAGCCATCAATGTCACCCTGTCTAGCAATCAGCGGCCAAAAAATTTGGCCCCCCCTCGAATGTAAGCCCCAAAAAATCAAAGCCCCATATATTTGCCGGCTTGAGCACGCGTTCGACGACACGAAATAGACCCCCTTCCCCCCAGCAAAGTAAAAATTTTATTGCCAACATGTGGAGAAGAAGCCCGACTCTTAGCCTGCGAAAGCCGACACCACAAAATTTGTCTGTATAATTTAGAAACACATTTTTCTACAGTATTATTTTACCGTTCAAGTTTATGGCAATATTTTTATTGATATATGTAGAAACGATCTATTGCAAACTTCGCAAATTTTCTTGGTTCCAAACTACTGGTAGAGGTATTAAGGTTATATATATTAAATTTCATGCAATTTAGTGCGGTAGTCACCGTAGTGTAGTGGTTATCACGTGTGCCTCACACGCACAAGGTCCCCAGTTCGATCCTGGGTGGTGACACTCTGTATTTTTTTTTCTTTTTCCGCAAATTTATATTTGATAGCGAATTTGCAATTCTTTATTCCTTGAGTTAGTTTCTCAATCTCCTACAATTTCGTATCAGTATGTTTGTCCTGTTTCTTGCCTTTTTCTGAACTCTCTGCTGAGCATTGCGTGACCGGCTTCTATTTTGTTTTGGGAGCCGAGATAAAACTTTTAAGGGCTTTTTTGGGCCAAGAAACCTCAAGGGTTTGGGCCATACTTCTATTTTTTTTTATTTCTCTTTATTATTTTTCCGACACAGTGGTCTCCAGAAGTCGAGTTAGCGTGACTGACGTGACTGACTTCTCTAATGCGTCACGCACGGCCCTTCATTGCAGCACGCTGTTGTGCAACTCTTTCAGCTTTACATCATGCCTGGGATACGCACGGCTCCAAACCCTCAGATTTTCACCGTTCCTCCACCTCAGCCAAAAGAAAAAAAGCCAGGGCAACTTTCTGTTGATCAACTCAAGCAATTCTTCGAGGAGGTATGTCGCCTTTTATTTCCCAACCGTGAAATCTCTAAATCTCGAGAGAATTTGCCACGGGCTCATGTTGCACACGACACTGCTTATCCGGACGGGAATTCTAATTGCAAAGTCAAGGAATTACTACTTCAGAGCCATGAGGTATTAGGGATTCATGCATTTAGGAGTAATGCCAGATGCAAATTTACTGAGTTAGAGGGATTTTTTCCGGGTCTTGACTCCTGTGCTCAGAAGGGGGGCCGGGGGAGGCCGATTGATCAGAATCACGTGCCTTGTAGATGACTTGTTCCAAATCTTCATAATCTTCGTAATCTAGTAAACTGGGCTTTATTTAATCAAAACGTTCATTTCCTAGATGGCCCTTCTACAAAAATGGTAACCTGCCCTTCTTTATCCACGAAGATTAAGAAACAAAAATAAAACAACAAATATACAGCAACAACAAGCCTTTGTGCTAAGACCCCGTCCACACTACACCGTTTTCAAACGAAAACGGATACTTTTTGCTCCGTTTTCAAAAGAATTGGCGTCCACACTTATCGTTTTGGTATTGTTTTCGCCATTTTCGGTGATCGTTTTCGGCGTTGTGGGGGTGGGGCCCGGGGGGACTCCCTATATTCGAATGCTAGGGGTGACCGTCGTATTTTTTAGGGGTTGAAATCGGCGATCTGCTATATTTTAGGGCTTCGAAAATGAAAAACGGTATGGTATAAGAAAAAATAGGTATTTTTAGGGGGTTCTCACGCAAATTAAGGTACATAGGTCCAAAATATTTGAAAGAATGATAGTGTATTTGAAACTCGAGAAGATACATTTCATGTTTATCAACTAAATGGCCAGAATAAAATTTAATCTGTCAAATTGTTGGTATTTTCAGACTGAGGGGTATTTTTTAGGCTCGAATTTTTTTCCGACCAGGTATTTTTTAGGGTCAAAATTCGAGTTTCCCGATGGTCACCCCTAGCGTTTCGACCTTAGAGTCCCCCCACCCCCCCGGAATGAATTCAAACACTTTGTTAAGATGTGGACACCTGTGTTTTTGGGTTTGAGCCAGAGGTTTCTCAATCCACTAAGTTAGCCTGCATAGCAAGCATTCCCATGTATTTTCAGGGGAAGAAACCCCAAGAATCAGAGAAAAGCAGTGAAAAGTTCGCAGTGCAAGTTTTTGGCAAGGGGAACATTGGCAAGCCCCCACTCCTTTTCATTTCTTGTACAACCCTATTATTCTCGCACAAGTTTCTCGTCCTGAAAACACTGGCTACAATGATGGACAAAAGTGTTGAGACACTTACCCATCACTCTTCAATTCTACTAAAACTCGAAATGGTTGAGTCCCCCTCCCCTCCCCTCCCCCCACCCATTCAAAGTTGGTCACTCAAAGTTGCGTCAGGTTCTAATTTAATGGTGTTAGACAATCTGAGAAATCACTCAATCACAAAAAAAACTTCTTTTTTTACTTTTATTTTTTTTTTCAAGTTTTCTTCCTGCCATATAAAATTTGCCATCAAAATGGTGAGATGACCAGCTTCTTATGAAATCATCCCTGCATGGGTGTCAGTATTTCTTAAAGTGCTTGTGATTCTCTCCTTTGTTTCTAGGGTTACCTACTAGTACCAGAGTTCTTTACGCCAGAAGAACTTCAACCTGTTATTGATGCAGTGATAGCACAAGTGGATGAGCTAGCAGAGGATCTATTTACAAATGGAAAGATACAAGGTAAGTGTTTCAGAAACTGAGATGACAAGCACCCCCAGGGGGTACTTGGATATAAAATGACGGGGGTCCGATGGAGCTTCAAATTGCATACCCAAAAAATACCTCAGCCATAAATTTTTTACCCAAAAAAATACCTGCTCCCAAAATTTTATACCCCCCAAATACCCAACTTTTTTTAGGCTTAATAGGCTATTTAATACCAGCATACACATGATGCTAAACTGCTTATGTTGCCTGGAAATAGAAGCCTTGTATCTTGATGATATACCACACCTCTCCTTTTTTTCAACCCAAAAAAATATCCGCGGATTTTTCAACTGCAAAAAAATACCTGGCAGATTTTCAACCCAAAAATACTTTTACTACAAATTTCATACCCCAAAAAATATGTTGGACCTCCCAGTCATTTTTACCCCCCCCCCCCCCCCTGGGCAAGCACCATTTTACAATAATAATAATAATAAACATTGTGTGGTTCCAGAAAATATCCATACCCCCTCCACGGAAGGGTGTTGAAAAGTGACCCCCCCACCCCTTCTGGAATTTCCAAGGAAAATACAGTATTTTTATGGAAATGATCAGGTAAATTGACCCCCCTACCCCTCCGGGGTATGGATAATTTCTGGAACCACACATTTTTATAGTGCTTATATTTTATATCAGCGTTCTAAGTGCTTTACAATAAAGGATTCAAAAGAAATATTTACAGGCAAGTACTAAAATGATAAAAACATAAAATTACATGGTGATAAAAATATTTACATACATCTTCAATACAATGAGGAAAGTTCTAAAATATAAAAAGATAAACACAATTGCAGGATGGAAAATATAAAAAATAGTAAAAGCAAAATAAGAATTTTACAGTGCGTGTTTACTCAATGAAGTGCCTTTTAAAGTGGATTTGGAATTGATCCAAAGTCTGTTAGTGGTGTTGATTCAGAGGTTTCTTTTTATGTCAAAAATTTCTTTTCCTGAGGGAAGATTTTTTTATTGCATTTTATTATAAGGAAGTGATTCTAATCTCAATCGAGTTCCGACAGGGTCATGGTATAGAAGGGAAATTCCCCCTCCCTGTCTTCCAGGGTAATTTTTTACTCACACACAGTCTATCTTTTAATTCTAGACAAGCACTCAGATGCTGGATTCTTTGAAAGGTTGGCTCTTCTAGAGAAAGACTTCCCTGGGACATCCGTCCTTTTGCACAAAAAAGGAGTTCTGCCAAAGGTTACTGATTAAATCCCAGAATATAGTTTATAGTTTTTTTTCTATTCTTTTATCGAAAAGGTTATCTGCGAGCAGAGTTTTTTTCTGTCAGTCTTTTAGGCGCAAATCAAAATAATAATTAACCATGCAGAATGTGTGGTTCCAGAAAATATCCATACCCCCTCCTTGGAAGGGTGTTGAAAAGTGACCCCCACTCGTCTGGAATTTCCAAGGAAAAATACAGTATTTGCATGGAAATGATCAGGTAAATTGACCCCCCACCCCTCCAGAATTGCCATTGCCCTTCCGTAGGAGGGGTATGGATAATTTCTGAAACCACACAATAGACATATAAGCTGTCTGCAGGGTACCAATAGGGAACTCTATTGATAGTTTGTCTGTGTAATAATGATGATATATTGATGAATGATTATAAATACCACTGAGAATAACATCACCCCCTCATAAGGGATTGAGATCTGACCCCTGTCCAACATAAAAAAATCAGGGATGTCATCCTCATGACTTAAATTAACTGAACACCCACACTGAAGACCCACACACTGTTGAAATTTGAAATACAGTAATGTGTGGCAGTCCTCTTGATTTTTTTTGAGGAGATGGAGCAAAAAATCTTGAGACTCCCAGCAAAACCGGAAGAGTTGAAGTCCCTGGAAAGTTTATTTTTTATGTATGTATTAATTTTTTATTTTGTAGGAATTTCAAGCTCTTTGGACCAATGAGCGCCTTCTGAATGCCGTGGAACAGATGATTGGCCCAGATATTAGTGGTCACCCTGTGTGGAATTTAAGGACTAAGGTGATACATGTCACTCCTGAAATTACAGTAGGCAGGGGCGTACGCAATATTTTTAAAAGTTACAGGCACAGCCTAGCTAAGGCATACACAGCATTTTGCAAATTTACAGGACAAGCTCATGATGGCAATACAGTACTTGTACCAAAAGTACCCAAAAATTTGGAGTCCTGTGCCTGCAGGCCTGTAGAAGTGATAGCCACACCCTTTTTAGCAGGTTTCTCAGCTATCCTTTGTTATAATGGGGAGCCCTTTTTACACTAAGCATGTTTAGTAAATGATGGCTTCAATGCAAAGTTATGTGCTATGTAAGCAAATGCGAGTATGAGATGAATTGTATACCATTTTCACTGGTCTCATTGTGCTATATAAGTTATGGGAAGGAGACCTGGCAGAGCACCTGAGTGCGAGGACGATATATAAGGGTGGGATGGTGGGACAGAAATGGTGCTCTGACAGGTCAGCACAATGAGATGTAAAAGTGCCGCTACTAATATACGTGACCAGGGCGCCTCCTTACCACGGGAGTAGCAACAAAGTGATAATTATATTCATGAGTTCATGCCTTATATACGCACTAATTAGGCCAGTGAAAATAGTGAAGCTATTTTGAGATGCTAATAGCAACCTTTACAGCCTTTGTAAGTATTTTTCCCGGCAATGCTGCCTCAAGAAATTTATTGTGCCTGTATTGCTCTTGATATAGCATTGCCTGGAAAAAAATACTTACATAGGCTGTAAAGCCGCAATTAGCATCATAACGGAACTTCACAGTTCAAATAGCATATTTAGTAAAACCTCTCTAACAGGGTAAGGTTAGGGCTGTATAAGGGTTAGGGTGATTGAAAGTGCAAGCCATTTCCATGCCATGCAATGGAGGAGATGGGAACACGTCTCAAAATAGCATATGAATCGCAACTCAGTTATCACGGCATTTACAACGAACCGCGAAAAATATAATCTACTATCTGTTTATAGACAGGCGATCCAAGCTAAAAAGCAAATGGACTTTATGAAGAGCATAGTTTTGAAAATTGTTAATTTATTATAACGCCAGGGTAGGTATAAAATCAACCACAAAAACACTCGAGATACCAATGAAATCGCCATAGCAAAGCCTATAAAAAGAAAACGAGCTAGAAAGCCAATTATTTATTTCAATCCAAACAATTATTTTCATTTTTCAGTAAATCTTTACTATTTAGAAACTTTCCTTGCTTTTAGCTTGGATCACCTGTAGTTTAAGTAGCTTTATCTAACCGGGCATGGAGCCTGTTCGCCAGCTTAACAAAATGAAATGTGCACTAGTTTTTTTGCCCTCCTAACTTATTTTTAGTTTTTAATGTGTCACCAAAAAGGCTCGCGGCTCGCTAAGAGGCTCGTGGCTCGCAAGTTAGACAACCTCGGCGTGGATTAAGCCCGGGGGGGGGGAGGGACTCCCTTATTTTGGGGGCGTGGGTGCTCGTCAGGAACTTTCGATTTTGCCCCTAAAAGGTACGACGAGCACCCCCGCCCCAAAAGTATTGGATCCCCCCCCCCCCCCCCCCCCCCGGAAACTCAGCTCCTTTAAGCTGTCACTCAAACCGTTCTATTTCAAAGACCACAGGCGCCCGAGAGAAATTAATTTTGAGATAAGACCTCAAAACATGACCTAAACACGCAAAGATAAACTTTTGCATGACTAAAACACAGCGGGCCTAATTTCGTGTCAAAGTGGTACGTTCGCCCCGCGGTCAGCGGATGCATATTTCTGTGATAGTAGCAAGATGGCGGCGCGTTCGAACACGGAGCAGTGCAAAGGAAGGATGTTTTCTCAATATTTATAATGAGTTTTACCCTCATACTCTGCCCAAGACTAGGAGTTTTGCAAGAAAAAGCTTCAGGGGACGTTGTTGTGGAGTAACAAAACATCTGCTGTACAGATTCTCTTGAATTTCAACAATCGATTTCGATTCGTGTAAAAGTTCGCTACCATGCGTCTCCTATTATCGTCTTCCTCTGTAAATTCCTTGCAAATTCCGAGCGTACTTTTCGTCACAAGCCATGATTATGGCTTACAAGACTGTCTGATGTTTGAGCAGAAGATAGCGATTGAAATATTTCAAGATAAGAGTACGCTGCTGGTCATGGAGTGTTATAGACAAAAGGGTTGTCAAAAATTGAATTTAAAAAACTATGAGCAAGAACTGCACTGTTGAATATGGCCTTGATTGTTTGACTAGGGACAGGGTCATGGACACATTGGAGATTTCTATGTATTCTGCGTTACGCAAACTTGTCGCAGTTTGAAACTCCCTGACACATCAAAAACATGTCAGTCTCCCATGGCAGGAAAAGAACATCAGGATACAAGAGGAAAATTGTGGCTTGCCTAATGTGTCTGGATTTTAGAACCTGTGAGAGGCTATCAAGAAAAATATATGACACTTGGAAGCTCAATAATACTTTGTCTGCACTTGCATACATTCTGAACTTCACTTGTATACATGCATGCTCACAGTTGTGGCATGAGTGAAGCTTGAGTAACTCCTAGTACCACCAGTTTAGATATTTTGAACCCTCACTGTGGCAACTATATCTGTCATGGAAAAAATGTCTATATGTGTGCTGGACTCTTTTTGAGGGGGAAATCTGGCATGACAGTATTGCATGCAAGCTGATTTATATGATTTTGACATTAATTCTGATTGCTGCTTATTGTTTCCTTGCTTAATAAGCTAAAAAAAAAAAGAATATTTCATTCTCTATATTTATCAAATGCATGCATTTGACAAATACATCATTTTTTACCATGACTGTTAGGAGATGAAAATAAGCCAGCAGTGAAATGTTTTCGAAGTACCTGATCAAACTCTGATGACTACTAGCTTTTTACACTTGTTAGAATTTATGATATACTTAGGAGAATATATAGATAATGACAAAAACCAAAGAATGTCCACTGGTAAAATGCATGGCTTTAGGCTTTAAAGGTTAAACATTTCACCATCTACAGGACAGTTGACTGCTAAGCCAGTGCACTTCTGCACTTATCATGGGTTCTAATTTATTTAACTGACATTTGCTCTGTTATGGAATTCCCAAAGCATTAATATAATGTTCCTCTATCTGTAAAATTAGTCCCAGGAGAAGTTTCTAAATTGCAGTTTTGCCATTGAAATTTGAATTAATCAACTTTTAGCAGCATGTCAAACTTTATAGCAGCATTCTGTGTTAAAATATTACTGATTTAAAAAAAATGGCCCATGTTTCATGCTGGCCATAACAGTTTATGACTGAAATAGCAGACCTGCTCACCCGAGAGCAGTAAATGACACAAGATGTTATATTTTCTTCAAGTAGGATTTAGTTCTATGGATTTTTCACAAGCTTTCTACTACTCAAGGTCAGCTGCCTCAGTTTTTGGAAACTGCACTGTAGAAAGAAGGAATGAAGTGACTACATATAAAAATAACATCTTGTTACCTTAAAATATCTAGTAAGCCACCATATTTTTCAATGGTCTGAATGGTTAGAAAATTATAGCAATCTGACACTTGAAATATATTAGAGGTATTACTATAATATAGTTTTTGTGTGATTTATGTTGTGTTTTGCATCCAATGCTTATTGCCTAATTTGTTTTGCAGTCAAAAGACCTGAAGCATGCCCCCCCCCCCCCCCCAAGAGTTAAATATTAAATTAATTATTCCATTGTTGATTTCATTATTCAATCGAAAAATGCAATTTTCAATTCAATAATGAAAATTTTGTAATCTAAATAATTACTCTGGGTGAACAATTGCTTATTCAGAAATCAAACTTTGAGCATTTAACCTTTTTAATATTGAATTGAGAAATGTTTTTTTATTGACTCATGATGTCTTTGACTGTAAGTGACTGACATGCCTCATTTTCTTATCCAGTGCCAATCTTTTATACTATTTTGTGTCACTTATTTTTTAGATTTAGAAAAATAATTAAAAATTAATATACAGTGCAGGATTTCTGTAAGAAAGGGTGTTCCTTAATTTAAACATAGAAAAATATGCAAGAACAAAAATTACACAGCAAGAGCTGTGACCTCCTTACTGACAATCATGTCTTTTCCTTTAGTTACTTTTGATATAAACACAAGCATAACTTCATGTGGAAGAGTATAACTTACTTAATTATCTTACTCTCTGAATGATTGGGAAATAAAATTGGCAAATTTACACTTTGATTTTCATTTCTCATAAATTAAGCTTATGCTTTTGTAGTTCGAACTTGGTTTAAGCTTAAATCATTCTACTGACTATACATTCTGAATTCTGAGCGAAAAACAAAAGATTTATGAAATTGCAGTGGACGAGAATTTCAGTTTCATTGGGCTGTTAAGCTGTTTGAGCAATTTTGGAGGTGCAGTGTTCTTAGTTTAGTTCACAGACGAAACGAAACGCACGGGTTTGACCAGCCGCGCGGATGTGAATTACTAGTGTAAACAAGCTAACTTTTCTAACAAATTTTACCGTCGCTTAGGGTGGAAAATGGAGAAAAAGGACATTTATTTAAGTAATGCATACTACAAGGAGGATTATTAACTCGAAATATCTTCAACTAATCTGCTAAAGCGAAGTGCAATTCATCCACAGAAAGATGTAAGCTTACAACCGACAAACAAAAATTAAAACACATGGCTCTACAGTGAAAAACCCGCGAAAATAAAAGAAGAATCATGAGGATTGTTTTGATATTTCAGTTGTTCAGTTCTTACCTCTAGTAGCCAAGACTCTTCCTTCTGAAGTAAAATGCCCTTAAGTTAAATTACTTCACATGTACCATCATTATCTTGCCGAACTGGAAGTATTCCACTCGCTGCCATGCCCTTCAAAATTCTTTTCACCTCCGTAAGGTTTTCCCATTTGATTCCAACTGATTCTGAGCGATATTTTCGTCCAAAACAGAGATTTCTAAAGAACTAGTAAGGGCCTCGCGCGAAATCAACACAGAAACTCGAAAAACTAAAAACATAGCGTTTTGGTTTGAAGACTCAACAACGCACTAAGCATAAATTCAAAAGGATTAATAACGCCATGTAAAAAGTAAAACAAGGGTCAAAATATCTGCTGGCGACTACTTTCTGTGTTTTTCAAATTTTGCCTCTTTCCAGTAGAAAAGAAATCTGCCTTCTGTTTTCCGAAACCCGTCATGTTTGGTATCAGAACAAAGCTGCTTCCTTCGGCCATGGCTTCCCGCCTTCCGATCTTTTCTTCGGTAAACAACGAGTTTGAAACGAGCTACCGAAGTGGATGGTCGGATGAAATCGCAAATTAGTCACCAGGCTACCAAAAGATCTCACGTCCAAGTCCGAAAGCTGCCACGATCAACGTACCCCTTTTGCGCGCGTTTAGGCCCTGCGTGAAAAACGGCTTCAAATTTATTTACTTCACGTTTGCCTCTCATATCCACATATAGTTTCCGTTTGGCTAGGAACAGAGGAAGAGCATTCGAAATTTCAAAGATTACCCATCTTTCTTATATCAACTATGAAGTGATTAATTACAACCTGGCCTGAACATGCAACGATAAACAGAGAATAATATCCTGTGCTGCGGAATGTGTTCCGTTCTTTAATAGAAATTTAATGAGCCCAAATATGTTTAGAGACAGCACAAAGTCACATATAGAGCTTCAGAACTACCAAACAAACTAGATAATCTCACCTCCGATTTTTATACTGCACATCCCCACTCTCTTCGCACACGCGTCAAAGGTACCTCTATCAAAGTGTTTAGTTCCTATCCTGAAGAGCAGGATGAATTGCTCCTTAGCTTTAACTTGTTTGTCCTCTGCTTGTACAGGGCGAGTTTCCAAGGCATCGCTTAGAGAAATCCGATAAGAGACAAATGCTTCCTTGGCATAGGCATGTTGTGATCTTTTCAACTGACGAGTAAAGGGAGCGCCAAAACTCAAAATCAAGATTGGATTTCAGTATACCGAGACAACCAATCGATTGCGTTCAAATATCAGTTTGCATAGTTTTAGTCACGCCATCAATCTAGGAGCATGCCTCTCAAAACGAGTTGTACATATCAGCTATCAACGCTACGTTTTATTTACGCGATCTAAAAATTAGCGACTAGTTAAATGAGCTAATACCTCATTCACTGAAGTCTGTCAGACGTAGAAAATGTAGACCCAAGACACCTTATATGTTGCTGAGTATACGGCGGGCGTGATACGATCCAGAAAGGGAGAACATGGGGCGAAGAAAAACAATGAAATCGCTGGACTCTTCATCATGTGCGTAGATCATTTTGCGCGACCTTGTCGGATCGTAACTGCATCGGCCGCTGGCGCAACGACTTTCAAAACAGAACTGCAGAAGATTTTTTTAAGGTCAACCGAAACACCAATTGCAGTCAAACATAACAAGCCAGTCCAATGTTAATCTAATGTTTTCAGAAAAGGTTTGTTGCAGTTTCAATTAGCTTCAAATCTAAAGGTGATGAAGTATGCCATCATAGTTGTGTCGTGAAACTGAGAAATGTCTTCAAAAAAGACCTTTTCTGGACGTGCGGCAGGTAAACCTGTCTTCTGGAGGCAGACGGCAGTCTTGCAGACTTGAAATTTTACCCCATTTGGCCTGCACCTCGACTGTGTAGAAATAATGAAGACCCGCGTAAGATCTACGAAAGTCCTGACGTTTTCGTACGGGAACATATGTATAGCATAGACACTACCTTGTCAATATCTTTATAGGAAATATTTGAGTACTATATAGCTTGGCATATGGTAGTCAATGGCAAGGCATGATAGTCAATGGCAAGTCATGGTAGCCAATGGCAAGGCATGGTAGTCAATGGCAAGGCATGGTAGTCAATGGCAAGGCATGGTAATCAATAGCAAGGCATGGTAGTCAATGGAAAGGCATTGTAGTTAATGGCAAGGCATGGTAGTCAATGGTAAGACATGGTAGTCAAAGGAAAGGCATGGTAGTCAAAGGAAAGGCATGATAGTCAATGGCAAGTCAATGGCAAGTCAATGGTAGTCAATGGCAAGGCATGATAGTCAATGGCAAGGCATGGATGTCAATGGCAAGCCATGGTAGTCAATGGCAAGGCATGGTAGTCCATGGAAAGGCATGGTGTAGTTAATAGTAACGCGTGTTAATTAATTAATTCAGAACCTTCCAATAATCGTACTTAATTGATGCTCTTCCATTTCAGACCCCATCAAATGAGCAGACTACTGTACCATGGCATCAGGGTAGTTATATATGCACTTATGTTAATTCATAGGGGAGTAGGGCCTGTCCTAAGGTGCTTGGGACATTCCCTTAAGGCTTGTTCTCACTGAAACGCAAGCACAGGGCAAGTGTGAATCATAGCGACTGAACCGCAAGCCTAAAATCAACACTGATTAGTTGTTTGCGCGTGTGTTCACTTGGTTCACATTAGACGCAAGCAAAATCGCAATGCATCGATTTCCTTGCGCAAACGTCTGCGTTTTAGTGTGAACCACAAAAGGGAAATGTATGCGTTTGATATCCTTGCTCTTGCGTTTGCGCTTGCCACCTGCCTTACAATTTATTTTGCGGGCCACCCACTTTGCCATCTCCTATTTGCTTTATCGTTGTCTTCTAAGCACTCAGTTTACTAAATGCTGTTATTCCACACTGCATGCTCTTTACTTCACTCCGCTCCTTCCCTATTCCATGTTTTACATTTCATTCCAACCAACCATTCCTATTTTCCAGATAATGCGTACCTGTCAGTTGCAGAGTGTTTATTGCCACCGTCTGGATCCCTCTTCCCTTTTATCTCACTCCGCTCCATTCCCATTCCATGTTTTCATATTTCATTCCATCCATTCCTATTTTTCAGATAATGCGTACCTGTCAGTTGAGGCAGATGAAGTGTTGATTCCCACCGCCTGGATCCCTTTGCTCGATGCCAAGAAGATCAATGGATGTATGCAGGTAGGTAAATTGAAGGTACAGCTGAACGAAAACCCAATTGTTGTAACTAAAAAAATGTTCTCTACAAAGGAAAGAGTTCAAAGGAAGCAGCATCAGAGCTAGAAATTACTACCGGTCAGACGATAATAACCGCTCAATCAAGGTTTATTTTTCTATGTGTAAAGGCCCGTTCACACGGCGCGATTTCAGCTTCGATCTGAGGTGCGATTTCTGTGGCGATCTCATGGCGATTTCATATCGCGTTGTGTGAACGGCAGGCGATCTTATGGCGATTTCACTTGCGATGTCGCCGCGACGTCGCCAGGCGTTTTGAACATGTTCAAATTCCACTGCGATGCGGGTGCGATTTCTTGAGATCCCCAAGAAACCGACGATATCGCAGAGCGAAATCGCCGGCCGTTCACACCGCGCGATATGACGTCGACGATCGCCGCAAAAATCGCACCTCAAATCGCAGCTGAAATCGCGCCGTGTGAACGGGCCTTAAGGGGTGACAACTGAGAATATAATATCAGAGAAATAATGTGAACTCTCCATTTATCTCCAAACACTACTGCAGACAATTTTTCAATACTCAAGAAAGATGGTGTAGAATAAAAGAATACGAAATTCAATATCAGCAAGAATTTTCATAAAAGCGCAATCAACAAGCACTACTTTCCGCCATGTTGTGTTATTTCTTTTAAAATTTGGGTTTGCAAGTTTATATCCCGACCAATTTTCTGATATGTCTGACCAATTTGCAAATATCTGATCACACTAGGAGTTTGATTGTTTATTGTTTGAAAGTTTGAGTTTGAAAGTGAAAAAAATTATTTCCATGGAAAATTCACTCGGATAGAGATGAATTCTGATTCCGATGCTCCAAAATGTAGTGTTGTACCACGATGTTCCACTTCGTCTCCAGGTTGTCAAGGGCGGTCACAGGAAAGGCGTGATAGCAGAACACACTTGCTGTGCTGGTAACACGTGGTACGTTAACCTGAGCGAGGAAGAGATGGTGAAAACCTTAGGTGAGTAAGGGAGGGGAGGGAGGGGTGTGATAGCGAGCACTTGCTGTGCTGGTAACACGTGGTACGTTAACCTGAGCGAGGAAGAGATGGTCAAAACCTTAGGTGAGTAAGGGAGGGGAGGGAGAGGTGGGAAACTCAACCCACCACCCCCTTACAAAATCGGGCACCTATTACCATTATTCATGACCTCTTCCCTAAATTCCTTATCACCGTTCGACAAAAGTTCCAAATTTTGAGTTGTGAGTTCGCGAAGCGCGTCGAAAATTTTTGTCGAGATGTTTTGAATGTGTGTGTATATGTTATAGGGGTTTCCATGGAGGATGACGTGGTGTTGTGTGAAGTACCGTTTGGCGGAGTTTTATTCATCAACAACTTTATTCCGCACCGAAGGTACGTCATCCCTCGGGAACCCGCGGGATTGGGCAGCAGTACGAGAACTGCGACACGTGCACTAGCAGTACTGTTCAGTTGGTGCTACTGATAATTAACACTTATTGGATGAGGTTGAGCATGATAGTGAGTTTTGGCAACGCCGAGGTTTGTGTTATCTGCCGAAGCGAAGCTGAGAATATTGGAAAAACCGGCTTTCACTTCCGAAATGAAAACAAAGATGGCGGCCACCCCTATTGGCTTGCGTTATGACGTCATTAGAGTGCATCAATCCAAATGTCTGGAGTTTGATGTCACGCACTGCACGCCAACAAGGTTTCGCTGCGTACTCTAAGCCAATCAGAACCGAGATAGTGGCATGGCTGAATAATAATTGCTGTTGTTTGTTGCCCCTACTGTTATTGTTGTTGTTTTTGGTACCACCCACCACGGGCTTTTGCTCTGACAAATTCCTACTATGTTAAAGGAGCTGTGTCACGAGCTTAGCACACTTTTGGTGATGTAAAAGCACTCCAAATAGCTGATGGATAGTCAAAATACTAGTCTAGGTTTGCTACTTACCCTTTAACTACAAAGCGATGATTGTAGGCTTCATGGACCTATTACAGAGCGGATGGAAACGAATTGCAACAATGAGTTTTTGAAATCTTGTTTGGATGCGAACAGATTTCAAAGTTTGAAGTTACATCAAATTTTGTGTGAAAATTTGCAGTTCAGCCGATAAAACTTACCTACGTTGTTCATAAGGCTATTATCAAGTGATGTAACTGATCTGGGGATGATTAGATACCAATTTAGAGCTGCATTTACGAATTTATTCAAGTAACCGTGATCGTGTCCTTTTCTTCTTCTTAGCCTTGAGAACTTTTCCAACAAGACTCGTTGGAGCATGGATTTGCGTTGGATAGTCCCTGGCAAGCATAATGGATTTTATGGCTTGAAGGTAAAGAGACTCGGGGGGGGGGGGGGGGGTGACCAATTGGACCACCCTGGTGGCTAACTTTATGTCCCCCGTGCCCTGGGAAAGAGACGGGAACAAAACGTTAAAACTCTTCGAAACGGGTTACTGCTATTATTATGATCATGACCGATCCATTTTGCTAGATTTTTTAACATCTCGTACCCAGGATAGTGTGCTAATTAGAACGTCTAACGACCCTAACTACAAGCCTGATATGGAGAAGTTCGCGAGTCAGGACAGAACCAAGATACAGAGTGGACAAACGGAGCTGTCTTGGCACCAGGTAAGACCTCGCACCGTTAAGGCTGTGTTCTCACTGGAACGAAAGCGCAGACGCAAGTGCAAGGATATCAAACTCATACATTTTTGTGCTTGCACTTGTGTTTGTGCTTGTGTTTGCGCTTGTGTTTGTGCTTGTGTTTGCGCTTGTGTTTGCGCTTGTCGCTTGTGTTTGCGCTTGTGTTTGCGCTTGTCGCTTGTGTTTGCGCTTGCCTTAAGGGCTGGTTCTCACCGCAAGCGCAGACGCAAGGATGTCAAACACAACATTTCCCTTTTTGTGTTCACACTAGAACGCAAGTGCAGACGAAAGCGTAAGCCAGAGCGTTTGTGCTTGCGCTTGTGCTTGCGTCGCTATGATTGACACTTGCCTTGCGCTTGCCTTTATTTGTTATTGCAAACATACCGGCTGCGGTTGGCCAAAAATACTGCGTTTGTTATTGCAAATAACATAGTAGTTTGCAAAGAAAACTGAATTTTATAACATACTGCAGTTGGCAAAGAATACTGAATTTGTTGCAAATGCATATACTGTCGTGAGCAAAGAATTTATTATATAGTGACTTAAGTCCTTAAGTCTAATTTAGACAAAAACCGTTGTTTTTTTTTGTAGGATTTTTGTCACGATCATAACAAACTCGCGCGCGCACTCGCAATCGCACGTTATAATTATGGGCCGTGTATGGTTTGGATTAGGGCGAGATGTTCCATGATTCACGACAATCACAAGGAATTTCTGCAGAAACCCATCCATAGGAAATGCTGAATTCCCCAAGCCACACCCATGGGAAGTGTTCGGAATTCACATGGATTTCCATGGATGGGTTTCTGCATATATTTTTGTGAATGGTGTAGGGTTAACCACCAAGATCACGTGGCATGATGTCATCAAAACTAGAAAACTCCTTGATGACAGTAATGTACTGGTTCGAGCTCCGCTTTTAGGCAGTGCCTAAATCTATATATTATCATAATTTTTGACCATGGTGTATGATATTTGTAGGAGCAAGGCGAAGAAAGGTTTAGTCCTGTTATCGTGGGCCCGTGGATGGATAACTGGCAAATAACGCACCACAACAAACACACGGATGCATGGCAAGCAAAGGGGAGTGACTCAGCAACATGGACCAAGGCATAAAATAGTCGGACATCGAATAGGCCTTTTTTGAAATAAACCGGAAGTCGGAACTGGAAGCAATGCATTGTGGTCTAGCTTCGGTACAAAAATGAATAGACCAATTTCGATATATTAAAATTCTTACTTGAGTCCGAGGCTCATGGGAATAACACAAAAGAAATCGCATCATCATCGAAAAATGAATAATTTATTTCTTTTGTTTATTCCCATCAGTCTCGTATCCAAGTTTGAAAATTGGTCTATTCAACTGGGAAAAACTGCCCATTGTTTGGTGATTTTTTTCTACCGAAGCTAGACCATAATGCATTACGACCCGCGACTTCCGGTGTATCTCAAAAAGGCCTATGTGATGTGCTTGATTTAGGCAGAGGTAACCTAACCCATTTGACAACACTAATCCTAACCCGAGAACAAAATAACACTATTTTTATAAGAATTATCGACTTCAGAAAGGCTAAAACGAGCGAAAACGAAGCATTTTTATAGTCAATGTATGGGAGCTTTCGTATTTCAACGTCTTGTTGCCAACCAATCCGGATCATGTTATGATTCCTTTGTGTGGATACTTTTGTTAGTTCTGCACATACACATGCACTCGGTCGAGTGGAAAAAATTGACAATTGTAACCACCCAAAAACAAGATGCAAACACCGTTAGCCGATTTGATATATTTGATTCAACGTGCCTAAGATATTATTGAGAAATTTAAAAAATATAGAAAGTTTACATTATTAAGAAGTTTTTATATCTATTCGAAGTAGGTAGATTCATGAACCAAAAAAAGGTTGATTACACATATTAAAGCCGAATTCACACTAGAGACGAGTTTCCCGTCTTGAACGTGGTTCCCTGTTCTTCTGTGATCACGCGAAAGAAAACGTTTTCGAAGGAGAAAGTTTGGCGATAATAAGCCGACTAGTTTCCGACTAAAATTCACATAAGACAGGTGATGTTTCTGACGAGAAACTCGTCTCAGACGGGAAACTCGTCTCTAGTGTGAATTCGGCTATACAAAGACAAGGAATGAATTATAATGAAACTGGAAAATAATGTTTTTAATCAAAGACATTGCGAAGGAATAACGCACCTATCAAGATGAAAAAAGAATAAAGAAAATTAAACGGAAATGTTATACGTCCAGTGATAAAAACACTTTTTGGGGTGTTGCTTTGCCAATAATGTATGCGATACATGTATCTACCATAGCATAGAAAGCAGCTACCACTTAATGCTTTCCGGAAGAGTTTTCACGACAATTTCGCCTGGTGTCTTCTTTCGCGGGCTTGTGAAGAGTGAACAATGTATTAAATATTCTTACCTTGTTACAGTCTTGTTCATAACATATAAAACGAATAGTTCGTGTAACTTTTCACCTGGCATTTGCATTTGGAAACTGAAACCATCGGCTTCACAAGATAAAAGCTTTGTAGGTTCTATCAAAAGCTAAGAACTGCCTTCTTGGTATTTTTACAGGATCAAGTTTGAAGGATCTATTTTAGTTCTAAAAAAACACTTAATCGCTTCCGCAGAGTTTTCAAAATTGCTCCGTGTAACCGAAATTCTAAAATAGACTACTTCCTTACGTCTAAAAGTAGTTAGTATAGAAAGAAAGTTCCGGCAGTAAGAAGTTTACTGACATCTAAGTTTACTGACGTCTAAGTTTACTGACATTTTCATGACAAACTACGGTCAGGGTGGGGAAGGGGTTCTCCGTGATCCGTGATTCGCCCCAAATTTGCTCCGTGACTCGTGAAAACAGGAAAATTATTGCCGTGATCCGTGAAATCTCATGCCCTCGTGACCCGTGATTTTACGAATTTCTCTTACGTGACTCGTGATTACAGGCCTAGAGATTCGTGAAACGTGAACGCTGGTCATTAGAGACGGACCATTTGGACCAATATCGAGTAGGCTCATTCTCTCCTGACTGCTTTTTAGGGAACCTGACGTCCTTAAAAATAGATTTTTTTTGTCGGCTCGCGCTGCGCGCTCGCCATGTACAACATCAAAATGTATTTTTAAAATGAGTAAATTTACTATCAGCAAACAGTAAATAATTGTGCAGCAATGTCAGGAAGCGCATTTGTTAAACATTCTCATTTACTCCTGGACTTTCACCATTCTTTCAACTTATATGTCCAAAATTTGCAGCGCGCTTCGCGCATAAAGAGGATACTTTGGTGTAGCATTTAGAAACTAAAGCATCGCAGTTTTTTTTTTTAATTTTCGAAAATTTCTATTATGTTTTTTTCCGTGACTCCATTTCTTAAGCGTGATTTATATGTCTCAGAAATAAGAATTTCGTTAACCGCGTAGATTGATGTTCAAAATCGCAGCGCGCTTCGCGCGCATCCAGAAACATACAAGGCTCGGTACTGATCCGAACCATCTTCATAGTAACGAAAATTCTGATCTGGATGCTATGAGCAAATCAATTTCTCTGTGCGTGGCCTTAGGGGATGTATAGAGAAGACTAAGTGCCAATCTAAAAATAACTAGGTGTGTCTAAAGGTTCTCTCACGCCCTATTGTCATGTTGTGCACTCTTATTTATGTACTCTTGTGGCGATATAATTTAAGTGAAATCTCACACCATCAAAAGAAATATCAGTAAAAAAGATCGTGCACAGTACTTATATCACTTTATTATATAAACACCAATGAAATACCAGGTGATCTCCCGCGCGAAAACTTGATATCTTCACACGTGAAAATATCATGTTATTTTCACATGTGAAAATATCACACTTGCCTTTGCTGAATGCTCGATTTTTAAGCTTAACTCAAATAAAATTTGAATTTGGTATTTCATTGATGTTTATATAATAAACAGAACATTACATGACCGCTTGGAGATACGAATTTTATTTTCTCGTGTTAAAAATTTTTCTCACTCATTCGCTGCGCTCACTCGTGAGATAAATTTTCAACACTCGAAGATAAAATTCGTATCTCCGCGCGCCCATGTAATATCCTCTATATATTTACTTGAAACACAACTTGCGTAATCGTTTTTAAAATTTTACTTCCGTGATTCGTGAAAAGCGTTTTCATAACTCCGTGATCCGTGAAATAACGAAAAATCGGTCCGTGATTCGTGATCGCTACCCCCCCTTCACCACCCTGTACGGTTTGGCTTCCGTCAATCGAAAGGGGACTGTTCTGGGTGATTTCACGCAGGTTTGCAGAGGTTTTAGAACTAATATGGACTAGCTAGGTTTCAAAACCAAATGATCAACCTTAAATGCTAAAGACAATTCAGAAGAAGAAATCCATGCGACTGTATTAAAAGGTTTTATTGACGGTAAAAAAGCCAAGACGCAGTTTGGCGTTCGGAAATGTAAAGTGCGAGTTCGCAGACTGCGAAAATCGCACTGTGAAATCAGGTCCTTCAACTTAATTCTGACGGACTAGAACTTATATTAGGTACCGTTCATTTTTTATCAGGGAGAGGGGGCTGGTGGAAATGAGGGGGGGGGGGGGGGGTCACCCCAAAAAATACGCCCCTAAAGCGGGGGTCACCCAAAAAATACAAGCACATAAAAGGGAGGAAACGAAAAGTTTGTATTTTTTACAGCATGCAATATGTTTGTTACATGTTTCAACTCGCTTATATGTTTCTGATTTCACTTAATACTTAATAAAAGTTTCGGCGCGCCCAATTCACATCTAATATGCTCTTTTAGTTTTTTGACGAGAAAAATAAGCCCTCTCAAAAATGCCCCGCACTGATAGGCCTGCCGGGCAGTCTCTGTTCGAAAGAACACCCCTTAGGTAAGCGTGAGTTCAACGTTTACTTACAAGCATAGAAATTCGTCTTTTGGGCCGCGCTTCGCGCACATGAATAATAATTTCTTCATTTGCGGCGCGCATGAAAAATACCTAAAGGCTCAGGAGCCCTTCAACTAGGAGCTTTCATATAACCTATATAATAAGCGTATTTCCTGGGCTTCTGACAGGCTTTGCCTACACAAAAAACCCTCATCTTCCCTTTTTCTGAGGCTTGTTGAAATGCGGCTATCAAAAGTTGGGCGCGCTTGGCGCGCAACGAAAGAATTATGTGACCCCCTCTTATGTAATGAAATGTCTTCTACTAGGTCAAATAGGGGACCTGAGGTGGGTTTCACGAAAACGTTAATTAGCTCTGAGGGGGATCGGTTCCCTAGCTTTGACAGAAGTAAGAACAACGTTAAGAAGAATGAGACTGCATCACTTAGGCAAGAGTCTATCTTACAGGGCAAGCATTTATAAGAGAGGGGGGAGCACCAGAAAAAATACATTGGATTTGGGGGGGCCACCTAAAAAAAACGGACATGAAAGGGGGAGCCACCCAAAAAAATACAGGGACCCCCCTCATTTTAACCAGCCCCCCTCCCTGATAAAAAATGAACGGTCCCTTATAGGAAAACGAGAAAATCAGTTTTTGACAAATAATTATTGATTTTATTTATCACTTTGATTTCTACTCTTTCGAAAGCTTTACAGCCATTCTCAGTTACACGCGGTCGCCGGAGAAAAGCTTGCAAGCGAAAACTCGTTTTTTGTCAAAGTTTCCATGGCAACGCACGTGCTTTCGCCGGCTTGTCGCGCTCAGACAAGACAGAAAAACGAGTTTTCGCTGATCTAGACTAGACCCCGTCCACACTGCACGGTTTGCAAACGAAAACGGATACTTTTTGTTCCGTTTTCAAAAAGATTTGCGTCCACACTTATCGTTTTCTTATTATTTTCGCCGTTTTCGGTGATCGTTTTCGGCGTTGTAGTGTGGACGATAGCCGTATCCGGAGCAAAAAGTATCCGTTTTCGTTTGAAAACGGACGGGGTCTAAAACTAAATACGAGTAACATACGACTACATACGAGTAACATACGATCAGTACATACGAGTAACATACGAGTACAAACGGGTGAAAAAAAATATTTTGTACTCTTTTTGAATTGAATTCAGTTCACCAAGAAAAATTTAAATACAGTCGAAGCTTTCTGTGCGACCGCTCTCGTAAGCGACCAGCTTCCGTAACCACTATTTTCCCCGAAACTCTGTTTGAAATGTCACATAAACTCTTTTATTCCAAGCTCTCGTGACTGCCATATCAATACGACCGGTTCTATTATCGACCCACTTATGACCCCAACAAACAGCCACTAGTGACCCCACCCACTAGTGACCCCACCCACTGCCACTAGTGACCCCACCCACCACCCACTAATGAGTAAAATACATAGACGATCAATTAGTTCATCACTTGTGGGTAGTGGGTGGGTTCACGTACTAGTGGGCGCAGTGAGTGGGGTCACTAGTGGCTAGTGGGTGGGGTCACTAGTGGCTGTTTATTCCATCGTGAACTGCATTTACTTAAAACGTTGGCTTTTTTTTCTGTAGCGTGAATTTTCGTGGCATACTGCAGAATATCCCACTTGTCACAATGTAAAAATTGGTATTTTCCTAGCATACTCACTCGCCTGAAATGACGCGTGAGATATTTAAGCATTAGAGCACAATTCAACTTTCTTTGACTTTATCGGCGCAATAGAGCACGCGTGATGTTGGGAGAGAACATTGTAAAATCACGAGCACGAGCCGCAGGCGAGTGATTTTTAAATGTTTCGAGTGTCTCTCCCAACACCACAAGTACGAGTGTCTCTCCCACACCACAAGTACAAGAGTGTCCCTCCCAACACCACAAGTACGAGTGTCTCTCCCAACACCACAAGTACGAGTGTCCCTCCCAACACCACAAGTTCGAGTGTCCCTCCCAACACCACAAGTTCGAGTGTCCCTCCCAACACCACAAGTACAAGAGTGTCCCTCCCAACACCACAAGTACAAGAGTGTCCCTCCCAACACCACAAGTACGAGTGGCGAAAACTCGTTTATTGTCAACGTTTCCATGGCAACGCACGTGCTTTGGCCGGCTTGTCGCGCTCAGACCGAAAAACGAGTTTTCGCTTGCAAGCTTTTTTTCCCGGCGATCGCGTGTAACTGAGAAGATGGTGGGGTCACTAGTGGATGGTTGGTGGGGTCACTAGTGGATGGTGGGTTTGGTCACTAGTGGATAGTGGGTGGGGTCACTAGTCCAGGATGGTGGGTGGGGTCACTAGTGGGTAGTGGATGGGGTCACTAGTAGGTGGGGTCACTAGTAGGTGGGGTCACTAGTGGGTGTTTGGTGGGGTCATAAGTGAGTGGGGTCACTAGTGGGTGTTTGGTGGGGTCATAATGGGTGGGGTCACTAGTGGGTGGCGGGCAGTCATAAGTGGGTGGGGTCACTAGTGGGTAGTGGACGCGGTCACTAGTGGGTATTTGGTGGGTCATTAGTGGGTGAGGTCACTAGTGAGTAGGCACAGACAGATTCTGCTCAAAAAGTCTTTAAAAGTTGCCCCAAAATACCCAAAATAACCCAAAAAGTTGCCCCAAAATACCCAAAATAAAGTTGCTCGAAAATTGCTCAAATTCGAAAAAGTTGCTCATAGAATATTAAAAGTTGCTACCCAAAAAAAACATGTCTTTCACACTTGTGGCCTGATTTATTGAAAAATGATAAAGAATCCGGTTTCTCAACTCAGCAGCTTTAAAAGATCAAGCAATTATTCTAAACACCATCAATTATAGCTGCCTACTATTGTTGAAAGAAAACTCAAACAAAAAAGAGGCTCCCTGAGGCTCTTCAAGAAGTCCTTTAAGAAGTCCTTATTGATGGCCTTCCAGGTTCCGTCATCTTTGCACCATTTTCTCTAGCAATTTGAATAGGGTCTTGCTTTCTTGCATGGCTTCGGCTTCCGTCAATCTCGTTCCCAGACTGCCTCTTCCGAGAGGGTTTCTGGGAACAAGATTAAGCTTCCGCCATTTCGCTTCCAGCAATACAGAAAACTGTTCTATATAGTCCATGAGCTAGGACCAAAAATTTGGGCTTTCATTACCAAATTACAAACAAGGGCTATCATACCTTTTTGAAATACCTAGTATCTGTACTTCATATTCGTGTATGATAGACTTCTTGAATTGGTAGCTTTTATTACTTTTTCGGCGTTTGAATATGGACCACCAATGTCGTCAAAAAGCAACATATCGGCCTCGAAAGCATATGTGATAAGAATTGAATACTTAAAATTGTTTGATCGTGTAATGCAAACCGAATGATACTTAGACATGATGTCTTAATCTATCAGTTCTTTCTTTGAGACAATTTGTTTCCACGTTTGACGTTGCCATGGTAACGGTATCCAGGGAAACCCAATCTTCAGGCTTTTGTTTAATTTTTTGGAAATATATGGCAAAATTGTTAGGCGCTTTCCCTGTTTAATATATTGTTGCTTAAAGAAACACATTTTCATAACTCGTGATGCACCTAAAAAGTAATTATTAGTACAGATAAGGATAGTGCAACCTTTTTTAATTGCCAAAAGTCATATTTTGATACATATATACTTTATTTCATCGAAGAGATGCGCAGAAGAGATGCGCGGTGCAAATCAAGGAAATCGCCCTAACAAGTGAAAGCTACCAATTCAGATTGGCTATCATATAAATTTTAACTTTGCACAAGACAACCTTTAAATTGATACCACTATCAATTTGTTTGCAATTTGGTAATGAAAAATGAGCTGGCTCATGGACTAATATGTAGAATATTAACACAGGATGCCCAATGAGAAATCCATATATGGATACACCAGAGCGCCCAAAGTGAAAAAAGTGCTTTTTTAGCAAGATTTTTTGTTCTGTGTTTGATTTGAAATGGCAAAATGTATCACAAATTTCCATTTCTGTAAAAATTTGATCGGAAATAACGTAAAATCGATAAAGTTGCTCAGAATTGAAAAAGTTGCTCAAAATTGAAAAAAGTTGCTCCAAAGTTGCCGAGCAGAATCTGTCTGTGCCTACTAGTGAGGTCACCATCTTGTTATACAAGACATAGACATACATAGAAATATTTTATTGGCATGTGTAGCATAAACGGTTACATGAGCTCGTTTTCCAATAAAAATAGTTAAAAAAAGAAAAAAATGTTAATTCTTTGTTCAGTGTTCATTTAGTGTACAATCATTTTTTTTATTTGGATTTTTTGTTTCTCTTGTCATTATCATTTATATTCAATTTTGCTATTTGTTCCGATGCTTTTTTTTATTTTCTACTTTTGTTTTCCCTTTGTGCTCTTTTTTTTGGGGGGGGGGGAGGCCAATGTCACGGTGTGCGGTGTCCCCCTGGACTTTAACGCCTTTCGTTTTTCTTTCCCTAATACATTCCCACACATACTTTGCAATTTGTTCTTGGACCTCTTTCTTTTGATTCATTTTAATTATGGATAAGAAATAATGGCAGGATCCCTCCTACAATCTAACTAACGAGATTCAGCCGTCCCTGTACACTTTATTTTGCGGAAATACTTTGTTTGATTTATCATAGTTGTAATCTATTACGTTTGTGGTTTGATGGTTTCCGATATTGATTTTCATTTCGACTGATTCCACAGGACGTGTTCTCATTAAAACCCGGTCGTTATTCCTCTCTAAATTATTGTAATGAACACATGTGCTCGTTTACCAAAAGAGTATTACAATAATTAAATGATAAGTTACATAACTCAGCGTTATATAACAAAACGATGGGAAACGTGGCTCTGCATCACGAGCCCTTGTGAGCCACGTTATTGTCATTTATTCGATATTAAAATGGGGGAAATGAAAGAATATAATTATCTTTCAATTACATCCCCAGTCAAGTACCGGGCGTTACCATCACATGACCTCCGCTGGCACAAGCATAACTCTGACGTCACTCGTAGGGCCAATCAGATCATCGGTCTACTCAGAAGAAACCTATACTTTTGTGATGAAAAGACCAAGGAAGCGGCGTATTTTGGCCTTGTCCGACCGATCCTGGACTACGCGTGCGCCGTGTGGGCTCCTTACACACAAAATCTTGTAAACCAATCTCGAACCCAGAGCTCCCCCGGCTCGTCTCCTCGCGGGGGGAGGCTCTGGTGACAGCCATTGACGCATGCGCGAGATTTGATACAGAGCCGTTGAGAGAAACAACTTTCTGCGCATGCCCCAACGTTCAACGTCAGCCAATCAGCGACGGCCCTCAAATGGATGTCCCCAGAGCCTCCCCTGCGAGCAGACGAGCAGGGGAGCTCTGGGTACGAGAATGCTTGTAAACGAGCTTGACAAAGAGCAACGACGCGCAGTACGCTTCGTAACTTCTTATTACTATTCATATGAAACTATCAATCACCATCTAAGTAATCTCGGGTGAGAGTCACTGAAGTCACGTCGGGACGCTCAACCTTGTGAGTTTGCGCAATCAACGCATTCCTGACAAATTTTCATGCTCCGGGTAAACTAGTTCTTCGTTTTATTAGATTGGCACGGATTATTTTTGTTGTCGATACCTTACAAAAGAAGTTTCGCATGATAGAGCAAACAAAGCCCCATTTGTTGTTGAATGAAGGTAAAAATGGGCCCTCAAAATATACTAAGGGCAATTTCTCAGCCGACGAAACTAGCAAAAATAGTTCGGTTTCAATGCAAGAATGAACCTGTGAAAGGTTGGTTCTGGTGCAATTTCTAGTTTCTCGAATATGTTCATATTTTGTAATTTACACGCAACTTCTGTTAGTTCTGCACATTCACTCCTGCACTCGGCCGAGTGAGAAAAGTTTGACAATTGTAACCACCCAAAGGAATCATCACATGATCTGAATTGGGTAACAACAAGATTTAAACGCCGTTAGCCGATTTGGTCTATTCTAAATAGAAATTAAAAGATACCCGTCTTGACACCCCGACTTCGCCGTTTCTTTTACAGAGCTTGAGATATGTCGACATTCATATATGCAATTTGAAGATTTTTCTGGGTGGTCTTCATTATCATACCCGTAAGTATACCCATTGCTATCGGCTTAAGAAAAAATCGGGACCCCCTTTGGCTCAAATAGCCGTACGGCTCTTTGCACATACAGGGAATTTTTACAGAAACTCATCCATGGGAAGTGTTCGGATTTCCCGTGGCTATCCATGTGAATTCCGAACACTTCCCATGCGTTTGACTTAAGAAATTCAGCTTTTCTCACATTCTCGTACCCAGAGCTCCTCAGCTCGTCTGCTCGCAGGGGAGGCTCTGGTGACATCCATTTGAGGGCCTTTGCATTCTCGAACCCCAGAGCTCCCCGGATCGTCACCTCGCGGGGGAGGCTCTGGTGACAGTCACTAACGCATGCTCAAAAGAAAATGGTAGTTTTATGCCTCACAATTACTTTTAGAGCGTTCAAGTCGAAAGCATAGGTTGAAAAGACGGCTAGGAAACGAATGATAGTGTTATTTCGACCGATACGTTTTTATAAAGCGAGATTAAGCTACTTTTATGTACGCGTGCGCGCCATTTCAGCCAATCAGCGAAGGCCCTCAAATGGATGTCACCAGAGCCTCCCCTGCGAGGCGACGAGCCGCGGGAGCACTGGGTTCGAGAATGGGGCCTTGATCGGCTGATCGGCTAATTTTGAGCGTTGGTGCAGGCGCAGTAAGATCTTTCTCTCAACGGCTCTGTATCAAATCTCGTGCATGCGTCAGTGGCTGTCACCAGAGCCTCCCCCGCAATTATTTATATATAGACACGAGTGTTTTATTGGGAAATACGCTACTCGTAGCTCATATAAAGCTACATCTGGGACCTGAGTGACATATTTTCCATTTAGTCAAAACAAAAGTGCTTGTCTCTATAATAAAAAGAAAATTACACGGTGGCTTGCGCGAATGACTAAAATGTTGTTTTTGACACGAGAAAATAAAACTCATATATTCGCGCCACCGTGTAGTATCCTCTATATATATCTAGGTATTCTCTTTGTACGAGCAGATAGGTGTGTCATTTCTAGCTACCTCTAGCGTGTGTCCATGCCAAATTTATGAACATCTGCTATTTTGCCTTGAAGATACGAATAAAACAAGTTTTATTACGCAATGACGCAATACTTTTCGACAATTTTTGGGAGGCCATAATTTTGTCAAATTCATCGTTTTTACAATCTAAACCATTCCAGACTGTTATATAAGTGAATATCTATGTAATACAGCTAAATTTCGGTGAATATTTGTAGTTCTTTTACACTTTTGCGACAGTCGATCATTTAGTGCGTGGTGCTCCAAGATGGCGGCGCCACACATTCCGCTGTAAATCAAATTGGTGTTCAAATACGTATATCTTGATACCAATACTCTATGCGGATGAAACTTGGCAGATAATTACATAGTTTTTGGTTCTCTTTCAGATACATGTAATGAAATTTGTTTTTAGCGAGCAAATGATATGATTTAACTTTGAAAACGATATATAGCGGATGATTTTCAACACTTCTGCCTCTTTAATAAAAGCGCGACCATGGAAAAAGGATATTGAGGTACGCTCCTCTTGGCAGCAGGAAATGCCAATTCCGCGTCCTTGCAACATTAAGACAAAATTAAGGACTCGTAACACCTTAGGAAGATTGGGATATTGATCATAGAAATAACAGATGTGGGAAGTTAGGGGATGATGTTATTGAGACATCAAGGCAACCGTGTTTATTAAATTTTTCTTGCGCTCTTTAAGACCCTGTGAAGTGTATTTTATATTTCGAAAAGGCTTTTAGTAAAGGTTTGAGGCAAAAATGATTAAAGTTGGCATTTACTGCGATTTCATTATTCTGTCTACTCCCACTTGACATTTCCGAACGCCAAACTGCGTTTTGGCTACCGTCAATCAAACCTTGTAAGACAGGCGCATAGATTTTTTCAAACTCTCGTTTGCATTTTATGGTGGAAAATTTGGTTTTGAAGCGTAGCTTGTCCTTATTAGTTCAAAAAACCTTTCAAAGTGAAAATCACCCAGAGCAGTTCACTCGTTTGATTCACGGAAGCCAAACCGCGGTTTGTTAGCTGGCGTAGACAGCGGCGTAGCCAGGAATTTCTGAAGGGGGGGCCGGATAGTGAAAACATGGGACGAAAATGCGCAAATTTTCTACAGCAATGTATGGGAAAATTTCCGAGAAAGGGGGGCCCCTGGTAGAGTTCGCAGAATTATGAAAATCGCAGTCAGAAATCTTAGAAATTGTGGTTTCAATTGGTTCTTACTTAGTGGACGAGTGAAAACTCAAGAGAAAGGATAATGTTTGTGAAAGGATAAAGTGATGGATGTTCAATAAGCAATTTGTAAAAGCACGAATTCAATAAGTGCCTCTGACGTATATTGGCGGAGTCATCAATTGAGTGCCCTTGTCGAACTAACAGCGAGGTTTGATTTCATTTACGTAGGAATTCGCTTAAAAATGTAAATTGCTAGTGAAACAGATCAATTGCTGTGAAATTTCCTATGTAATTTGTTAATGACCTTCCATTAAAAATATCATACTATGAGTCAGTAAATTGCTACTTTTAGGAAAGAAAAGCGAGGACGGTGCGAAGTGTTGAGTTTCTCAATGAAATAGGCAAGGTACTGTGTTAATTATTTGAAAGTTTAGTGGAATTACGCCAACCGCTTCGAAAATAAATTTAGTCACATATTTTACCGAATTTTCAGTTTCAAAATGTTGATTGTATGAGTGATAGGCAGGGGAAATATAAGATGGCCCACGAGGTAAAAATTGACCGAAACCAAAACTATCAGGCTTTCTCTACTAGCAGAGGTCTCTCAGAAACCTTTCAGATTATTGATCTCTAGAAGTCCACTTGCTATATTACTTCCACATTGCATACTACTTCCACATTGCACTTTAATTCGTAGAAAATATATTCACCCGTAAGTCTGTTGATTCAGCCGGATGTAAGAATGCACACTGTGTGGGCGGGAAGAAGAGGGAGTACGATCATTTTCGGGTAAAATATCTGTTCGGATGGCACTACGAGAGCTGACATTTTCGCTTCAGAATTTGAAGCTTTAATTTTCGTACTGTAGATTATAAGATCCCCTGGATGTTTCGAATTGCACAAAAGGTGAAATTTTAATGGTATGGGGGTCATGCTTTTTGCCGCTAAATAGGTGACCTAGAATTTTCTGAGTTTTTCCCCTGGCATTATCGGAAGGCGAAATGTAATGCCATCCACACCGACTAGTTTTTTCTATTTGCGGATGGCGTACCGCCTTTTTCCTAACTTTATTTATTTAAAAAAAAAACTTCTTGTCTTGTCTTGAAGGCTTGATTTCAATCCCTAAACATTTCGTATCCCATAACTTTCAGCTACGAAATTCGGACAGATACACTAAACTTTTAGGGATTAAAAATTCCAAATTAACAGTCATTTGTATACTCAGCAATGACCTATATTAATGGCATTTTTAGCTATTTTACGCCATTGTCGCGTTGGGCTGTGGTAACGGCTGCTAAGTTCTAACCTCATTTTGTAAACGGTTGGCCTTATTTATGCTGGGATAGGGGCCACGGGTGGTTTTTACGCCTTGCTATGCTTCAAGGAAAAACAAACGAGCCAATCGAATTGTTTAGAGATCTGCAAATAGCCAAGTGTAACCGTCTAACTTCTAACTTACCGAAATCTGTATACACCTAATGAACCTAATTCAAGAAAGGTGCTTTGAGAATTGGTCTTTGAAATCCATTGTTTGGTTGTCATTCAAGGTAAGAATCGCATTGTTTTTCGCACTTCAACGACCAAAGCCAAAAGCAACCTTTATTGAATTAGGTGTACCCCTTTTTTATTAAACGTTGCTTCGTAAAGCGTAAAACCATGCATCATAATGAAGATGCTATTTCTCGTATTTTCCTCTAATTTGGCAAACCAAACTAAACTAAAACCAACCAATGAGACTTTGTTTACTACTTTGAGGACAGAATTGACTGCTTCGGTTCAGGCAAGAACTATCACTCCGACTTATGAAGCATGGTTCATCATAGTTTCACGAGCATCACCATTCATCAACCGGTAGCCTTTGCGCCCCGTTTTCTTTTGTTTTCAAATTGATCCATTGTTTTTTGGCTGCTCTGATTGGCTAACAGCCCGCAAAGGCTCTCGGTTGATGATGGGCCTAACAGGTGTATTTGAAACGTTTCGACTGGTGATTGCAGGTTTTGAGTCGCGAGTGCCTTGGGCGAACCACAATATTTTAACTACTACATGCACTACTACAACTATGACCCACATAAAAAGAAATAACATATAGAACGTGTGCTTTTGAGTTATACAAAATAGAGGAAAAGTGGTGATAATCGTGCTAATAATTCTAACTAAGAAGTGAGTAATTACTGATAGACAAATAGCCATTCGAAAACTGAAAAGGAATTGTAGAAAACCTGGACGTTGTGTCCCTCAAGCCATACTAATGTTATTACATTTTGGATTTTCGAATGGCTTTATCTCAATTATCACCTTACTTCGGCATTTATTGGCGAACATGTTCTTTCTAAGTTGTTATGAAGGTCTATTGTCGGCATTAACAATATGAAGCCCTGCCCTGACACTTTCTTAAGGGCCGCGCCGCTTGCTCTCAAGTGGTGGGGTTTATAAAAAAAGAATGTATCATGAGATGGTTGTGCTAATAAAGCAGGAACATTTACTGCGATTATCATTATTCTGCGAACTCCCACTTTTCATTTCTGTCCCTTTTAGACAGGCACATTGTTTTTTCTAATTCGTTTGCATTTTACGGTGGAAAATTCGTTTTAAAGCATAGCAAGTCTTCATAAATTCAAAACAACTCTCAAAGCCTGCGTGAAATAACCAGAGCTGTTCACTAGATTGATTGACGGAAGCCAAACCACGGTTAGTTAGTTGGCGTTCAGTTCGCAGAATTATGAAAATAGTAGTAATTCGGAAACTGACTGGGTTTAACTCAACCAGCCCCGCCACGCCGCAACCTCTGAACTTTGCTTCCTTTCGAGGAGAACGTTAATTGAAGTCTCACAAAAGAAATACGATACTTCTGACGGGGAATAATCACGAGATACCCTTGTGAAACAAACAAGTAAAAATGCATGTCCAATGACAAATCACTTTTTTATGGTCAGTAAACGAAAGAGTTTCATTATAGGTTGGTTATTCATAACCAACATGAGCTTTCTTGATTCCTTTCCCATGGAAGATTGTAACACTTTGTTTTACTAAACGCCTTCGTTTGTCCTGAATGTAAAGCATGCTTGTTCTTCGCTAAATGGAAAAAGATCTGAAATAGTTCTGAGAATGTCATAAGTAAATCGATTTTACTCTTTGTGGTTTCAAAAGAAAAGGTAATTAGGCAGCGAAATGCCGCTATTTGCGCGGCTATTTTCCCTTATGCTAAATTTAGACATTATTCTTGGCCCTTGAATAATGCGAAAGGAAGAGCTGAAGGTAATGAGTTTTTAAGTACAAGGTGAGGGAGTTTATTGACCGAGAGCGGTGTATTTTGTGGGGCAGATGTTGAGAGAAAAACACTTCTGTTAAGCAGGTGCCATCACGCAATATAAATGCTTCCCTGCGATCGGCTCAAAACGCAGAGAACTCTTCGTTTCACCAAGACCACAGCAGAAGGTCGCCACTGCAGGTCGAGCACAAGATGGTATCAAAGAGTATAATTTTACTGGCTGTAGGACTTCTTTTGAGTGTTCTCTTACACAGTAGAGATGCCAACGCCTCAATGCCTAGCGTATCCTTTGGAAAACGAAAGCGAACTATGGTAAGTTGCCCTGAAGAAGGACCGAAATAAAGGTCCGAAACGTTAGCATATTTTGCGCTTCCGTTTTGGTTTTCAGTTCCATTCTCTATCAATACTCTTTCTTTCTAACTCAAATCACTTTCACTCATTTTGAAATTCAGTCTCTAGTATCGCAAACCTTTCCTTGCTGTTCTAGACAGCTGAAAAGTGTATCAAACCGCCCAGTACATCAGTTTCCTTGGGTTAGGCTTGTCGTAGTCAAGTTGCAAAAAGAAGGGCGGAGAACGAAGTACATATCATAATGTACACAGGGATGCCTCACAACTTATTGCTGGCTTCCTCTCAAATTCTGCACCATAATATAAAAAAAAAACTCGCTTAATTGACTTTACGATTATTTAGTTGTCAAAGTACTGATCCATAACGACAAGTTCCTCAGTGATAACAAAATACGGATCACATGAGTGCGACGCGAATGACCCTACCCTACGCCTCTCATTTCTTTAATAATTTTAACCCTACCATTACCGTCCCCTTTGTCAACTGTTTTTGATGGCCAGGGATACCAATATGCCATTTATATTGGGTTTACTATAACTCGAAACTCGTTCTATAACTTGATCATTTATATTGACACGTTTAAAAAGTAAAGATGTCATCTGATATTGGGTAAATGTCATTTAGATTATTCATAAAATTATTTGTTATGATATAATTTGGTAAAGAACTGGTATTAATGTGCCATCTGACGCTCTCTCACCTGTCACTTATCATGTGGGAGTATCTCAGAGGCGAGTCTATAAGGTTTTAATCAACGTTAAATAGAACTGTGAAATTAAATTCTCACATTAACAACCCACTTCCATTTGAAGACGTTACGTCCCTCGTGTCGTATTGATCAGTGGTACCCAACGATCATTTTTGGTAAAATATCTGATCGGCTGACGCTACGAGGAATGAAATTTTCGCTTCAGAAATTAAGGCTTCAATTTTCGTCTGTAGATTGTAAGATGCCCTGGATGTTTCGAATAGCACAAAAGGTGAAATTTCACTTCTTTCGGGGGTATTTTTGCCTTGAACACGGGCGTAGCCAGGGGGGGGGGGGACAATAATAGACAACAAATAAAAGCTCCAATAAATGTAGCAAAATTTCTTCTAACGCTAGTTTTTCCCCGAGATCAATATTTTGGCTGGGTTTCCTGTGGCGAGAACGCAAAAAAACAAGTCCGATCTATGTGGAGTTTTTTATTTTCTGTATTTTGGAACCCCCCCTCTCATAAGTGCTGGCTACGCCCCTGTTGAAAAAGGTCACCTAGAATTTTCGAGTTTTTTTTTCCCTTCCAATTTCGGAAGACTTGATCTCAATCCCTAAAATTTTCGCTTCCCATAAGTTTTAGCTACGAAATCCGAACAGATACACAATTTGTAGGGATACAAATACTCAATTTACCGTCATTTGTATACTCAGCAATGACATAATGGCATTTTTACCTATTACTTCATCGTTGGGTGCCCCTGGTCGATGTGCTTCTTGTTGAGTCTGCTTCTCTGTGTTTGCAAAATCTTTAAATTGTTATTCTTGGTACTTAATGCAAATTCATAACACCAGCAAGGTAGGACTAAGAATGGGCAAGACAAAACTAAAAGGTCAGGATTAGGATTGGGGTCAGAATGGAGTTTTAATACCGGATAACATAATCAGCGGGTTTCGCTTGCTTAGGGGTGGACCATTAGAAATTGGGGGAGGGGGGTGGCAATATTTTTGCGTATGAATTTTTTTTTCGGGGATCAGGTTGTGCAGGAATTTTTTTTCGGACTCGAAGGCCATGTAGGAATTTTTTTTTCGCAGACACACACAAAAAAGCGGATAAGGTTAAACTTACGAGGTGTATCTTGCGCATCGAGCACTACCTGTTCCCGTGGCATTCCGTTCCCACAGGCCGTCAGTTCAGTTCAGTTTATTAGCACATATTTAAGTATATTACAACAAACAAGGTTATACACTACAAAAAGAAAACAACTATAATAAAGATTTATAATGTATGAAACAAAAGCAAAGTGCGTAGTGACCATAGTAGCGCATGGCTTTCGAGATGGTCACTACCACTGAAAATAGAGAGACTAATTACAATTACATAAGCTTACCTACATAGAAATAATAATGTCCGTCCAAATCCGCATCAACAAAATTTTCTTATACTATATTGGTTCAGAAATGGATTAAGAAAATCTTGTTGCTGTATGTATAGATACAACAAATTTTCTTCTGAGAAGCTGTTAAACGTTTTCGCCATCCCCCGGCCCCTATTTGACATGGTAGAGGTCTTTTTCTTCCGTTGCGCGCGAAGCGCGCTCGAATTTTTATAAACGCATTTCATCAAGCCTCAGAGAAAGGGTAGACAAACGTTCCGTTTTTTGTGTATAGTAAACAATGCCTGTAGGTTTTATTATTGATACCGCAAATTACGAAATTATTATTATTCATTTGTGTGAAGCGGTCCACATGACGAATTTCTATACGTGTAACGTCGAACTCACGCTTACCTAAGTGTTCTTCTTTCGAACATGCCAAGCCTATCACTGCAGGGCATTTTTTGGGAGAGTTTGTTTTTCCTCGGCAAGATACACTTGTTCTTGTAAACGACGCGAGGGCAGTGTCTTCGGTGCGTTCTCACCGACTAAATATTTGATTATAGTTTTAATGCGCGCAAAGCGCGCTGAAATTTTTATGAAGTGAAGTAGAAAAACGCAAAAGAGAAGTTGCTGGAATAACTACTTAAGACATCTTTTTAATGAGAACCCAAGCCATGTCTTTGTAGGATTTTTATTTCCTAGTTTGAATCTCTGCAAGATTTTTTTTTGAAGGATTGGCCTTGCGCGAATTTTTTTTTGGGAATTGCCACCCCCCCTCCCCCAACTTCTAATGGTCCACCCCTTACTTATAATAGCTAGGAAGACTAACATCCGCACAAACAGCGGATATAAAAGTCGTTACGAAAAGCCAGAGGATATCTATTGAGGTTCCTAAAAGCCACTATAATTTTCCCCACCCACTATCAGTTATACTTCTTAATATGTTTGCTTACGGACTATTAAATATACCGTTTGTATGTATAAGATTCAACTTTGCACAGAAACGTCCGAGAACCTAGAAATGATCTAAACGCTGCGATAGAATTAATAACCCTAATACTGACCTTTGAGTAAAGTTTTATCCATCCTGACCCCAAACCTGATCCTGACCTTTAGGTTTTGTTTTACCCATATATCCTGACCCAAATCCTAATACTGATGTTTTACTTGTGTTTCTTCCAGGACAGCAGAGTGCTCGAGACAAAAAGACAAGTTTGCGAGGCTGCAGTGCTACTGGGATGCAGTACATATGGAGAGAGCATGCGAAGTGCTAGGAGAAGCGAAGCTTTCCCATTATGATGTAAAACTGAAGAGGACACGTTGATGCTCTCCTTTATGTTTTATTAAAAAGAGATATATTTTCTATAAACTTAGAACTTGTTGTGGATTTTTAATTTCTTAGTCTTGCTATTGTGCTGCAGGTGTTTTCATTTTTATACATTGTAACGTCGTTTGTGTATTTTATAAGGCGGCAAAATAAAGACCTATCCTTATGATTCGATCATTTCGGGCACATTTCTCTATAATGAGAACCGAATGATATTGAATATATCAGTGCTGCAAAGTCTAGGGAACTCTAGGGAGGCCTTGCTGTCCAAGCGGCTAGAATCACAATAAAAACACAGAAAAAGAGATACCAAGATTGCACATATTGGCCGATTGCATTTTTAAACCGCACAAGTGGGGTGGTTGAGGAACTATAGAAAATTTTCCAGGGGGTTTGTATTGGACTCTGGAAATTCCACGGGAGGGAGTGTGTCTGGAGACCGTAAATTCTAAGGGGGAAGGGCAAAAAAGGTGATTTCCAGGAACAATTTATACAAAAATTGTTTTTCCAGGGGTATATTGTCAGAAAAAAATGAAATTCCAGGGGAGGGGCTCTGTTACACGAGGGTAAATTCCAGGGGAGGGGCTCTGTTTCACGAGGGTAAATTCCAGGGGAGGGGGTCTTTTTAAGGGAGGTCCTTCAGATTGGTTTGTTGCTGAATGGCTTCCACTCCTGATTGGTTTGTTGTTGAATGGCTTCCACTACTGATTGGTTTGTTGTTGAATGGCTTCCACTCCTGATTGGTTTGTTGTTGAATTGCTTCCACTCCTGATTGGTTTGTTATTGAATGGCTTCCACTCCTGATTGGTTTGTTGTTGAATTGCTTCCACTCCTGATTGGTTTGTTGTTGAATTGCTTCCACTCCTGATTGGTTTGTTGTTGAATGGCTTCCACTCCTGATTGGTTTGTTGTTGAATGGCTTCCACTCCTGATAATAATAATATAATAATAATTCCACTCCTGATTGGCTAGTGGTTTTGTATTTTAGTTTAGTTTTCGGCACTCATCTGAAATCCGCTCTAATAGGGGATTCATTCATGCTTTGCCCACTCTCTTCAATTTGCTTTAAGACCCTGTAACCGATGGGCGTGGCAAATAGTTTCGTAGCCCATAAAACTCTATGCTAATGAGGTAACGGTAAAAGTAGTGAACGCAGTCATTTAAAATCTCTTCGATCCATCCTTTGGTCTAAAACTGATTGATGTGAAACGTCATCGAACAACAAACTAATAAGTCTCCTACCGTATTAGATAAGGGGTGGATCATTAGAAGTTGGGGGAGGGGGGGTGGCAATTCCCACAAAAAAAATTCGCGCAAGGCCAATCCTTCCAAAAAAAAATCTTGCAGAGATTCAAGGTAGGAAATAAAAATCCTACAAGACATGGCTTGGGTTCTCATTAAAAAGATGTCTTAAGTAGTTATTCCAGCAACTTCTCTTTTGCATTTTTCTGCTTCACTTAATAAAAATTTCGGACCGTCGAATATATAGTCGGTGAGAACTCACGCACCAAAAACACTGCCCTCGCGTCGTTTACAAGAACAAGTGTATCTTGCCGAGGAAAAACAAATCTCTCCCAAAAAATGCCGTGCACTGATAAGGTCTGGCAGGCAGTCACTATCTTCGAAAGAAGAACACTTATGTAAGCGTGAGTTCGACGTTACAAGTATAGAAATTCGTCATGTGGACTTCACACAAATGAATAATAATAATTTCGTAATTTGCGGCATCAATAATAAAACCTACAGGCATTGTTTACTATACACAAAAAAACGGAACGTTCGTCTACCCTTTCTCTGAGGCTTGATGAAATGCCTTGATAAAAATTCGACCGCGCTTCGCGCGCAACGGAAGAAAAAGACCTCTACCATGTCAAATAGGGGCCGGGGGTTGGCGAAAATGTTTAACACCCCTATCCATAATATAGTTACATTTTTTTGAATATCACATTGCCACTTATACATTTGAATTTCACTGGCCGTTAAAATTTGAAAAGAAAAATCGGCGAAAAATTCATTGTAGAGGTTTGTGTGACAGCTGTCAATCATGACGTCATTTCACCTCTTAAAATGCAAAATCTGCGTTGGCAACAAAAAAAAATCGGATTCAGCGTAAAATTTCGTATAAGATGGCACTTGTTGCCAGCTTTTACTAAAAAATGCCTCATGAAGTACGATTTTCGGAAAGTTCGTCTAGTCTAACCCTGTACATTTACAATAAGCTGAGAGAAGTACTTTAGAAAGTACTCTAGAAAAAGAAAACGTGTGCACCCAATTAAAAATAACTTTTAGAAAGAAATGGCACTTCCGTGTTTAACGTCTCTGGACGATAGTTGCCGGACTTGCGGTTTTACGCGAATGCTATGGTCGGTCATCTTGGTTCTTGTTATTTAAGGGACACGGTCACCCCGGAAATCACGAAAATAGTTATTGTCACAAAATACAAAAATATTCTATGAAATTGAAAGAGTTAGTTTTACCACTGTATGCATTGCTACGCGACCACAAAATTCAATGTTGCGATGGGCGATTTCTAGCCGTCAATCAAACCACAACGCTGGATTCGGCTGCTTTACTGGATCGATATTGATTGCAAAATCAACCAAAATGGTTTTAAGCTATCCTTTGGCTTCCCTTGCCTAGAATGTTTAACCCTCTGTTCAAAAAAATTGATATTAATTTTCTTGCGTAAAATCGCCAATCGCAACAGTGAATTTTGAAGGTCGCGTAGCAATGTGGTAAAGAAGGCAGTATGGGAAATTTAATGGCATTCCAATAAATGATTGCTAAGATTTGAGTGAATTGGGGGGGGAGGGGGGGGGAGGTGGGTTACTACGACCATGCATGACCGAGCTCTGCATATTATATTGCCCGTGTCAGTCTTCCAAGGAGTTACGAAAGAGACGGAACCCCGCTTTGTAAAATCCTGGATGCGCCACTGCGCAGATAATATCTGCGCATATTATGGCTATAGACTATGGCACGGAGAAATTTTAAGCGCTTCCAATCTTACCGAAAAGCCCGACAACGTAGCCTAACCATTTCGGCTGGATTTCTAGAATGTTTTCGGAAATTCAGTCTAGCCTTGCAATTCAGCTTGAAAATGATACATTTCTCGAATGGTGCTCGACACGACATAACATTTAATTGAAATATACACAACGTTCTGACCCGTTAAAGAGCCTGTGTCAGCCGCCATTTTGACAGCATAACAACATACCAAGTCGGAAAAGCATCCATTTCCATCGGCTGATTTAGAGAATATAGAGCAAGGTTCTCAATTGAATTTGGTAAATCAAATCTGAAACTTTGTTTTTAGGTGTTTATTAAGAGATTTCTACTGTAATTCATCCTCTAATATCGAACGAAAACAATAACAATGGAGTGGCTGACACAGGCTCTTTAATTAACACCAAATACATGCAAATGGAGACGACTTTTTAACTCATAGTCCACTAGGTAATCATTTGAAAAATACTTTTTTATTGTTTGCTTGTTATATAATTTACAATCTTCTGCCACTAATAAATAACTATGAATTGACCTTCGTTCCGAAATCTTAAGCAATAAAATACTATGTTTCCTGACGTTGTGAAAGCAGTTACTTTGATAGGCATTATATGCAAGAAGATTTCCCCTTCATAAATCCGTCTTGGCTAAAACGTTTCAAAGCAAATTGGTTTGTTCTTAGTAATGCAATTCCATTCCCGAAGTTTATCCCGTCACCGCTTCAATGTATTTTAGGTTTCTGTTCCCATTTCTTGGTATTTCCATTTAGGGTCCTGCTTGCTCCAGGCACATCCCAATAGAGCTGCCGTCGCACAAATGTTGCTCTTTGCCAAATCACGTTGACGCTTGGACATCTATAACACCAAGAGAGACCCTAGGTGTCAATACCTTGACAGAATATAAGGGATCTTCATTATTTAGCGGGGGCGGATGGCTTCTATTTTAATAAAGAGGGTCGCATTTTGGGGAGGGACATAATATTTTTGTCATTCAAAAGCCGATTTAGAAGTACCCTCAGGTATTTCAAATGATGGTTTCGGATCGCGCTCGCTATAGCATGGCAAGAACCTTTCATATAGAAATACCCTTGTCCATAGTCTCTAATCTTTCCTTATTCTGCAAGATGCACTATCTTGTGTCAATACTAATACTAGGGTACAGTAAGCACCCGCATATAGGAGGATCCTCTATTTACAGTCTGAACTCATTTGAATAAGCAGAGTCTAAATTCTGAATATCTGAGAGAGCTCGAAAATAATTAGCACTGAATATCAATAGCGAAAATTTGAAGGTTATACATTTAGTTGTAACGGCGCAGTTAATTGTGCATTTTAGAGAGAACATGAGAGAAAATGTGGGCTAATGAGCCTTTTGCCACAAAGCAATCCACTCATTTTTAAAAACCAGCGAAGAGCATCCAAAACCCTATGAAACCGTTAATACGTTCTTGGGAATAGTAGTTATTTATCTCGAGCATTTGTATTACATTTCTCAAGAGCAAAGAGGCTTTCTCAAAAGCCTTGAATTTCTTGGGTGGCAAGGGGCTCATTAGCCCACATGTTTTCTGTAAATTGAACTTCCCGCAATGCGCTCATAATTTGAATGACAAACGTCAAACTTTCTAACTACGCTTCATTCGCCAGCCGCTATTGAAATTCAGAACATTCCTTATTGTACGCTTGCAGCTTTTCACTATTGCTTAACATATTTAAACATTGACGTCACAAGATATCCGCCTATGAGAACACAATTTCGGATAGCTGCTTAGTGACAAATCAGCCTTGAAATATTCTTAAATTTCTATTAAGTAATACTTTTCAAAACATGTTGCTAGAGATATAATTAACATATTTTAGGAAAATAAAATAAATAATTCTGTAATTTTTGTAGAAAAAGTACTCAGTATCTGACAGCAAACTTACATGATTGTGTAATTATGACACTATTTCCATTTTATAAGAACATGTTTCAGGCTGATCTTGTTGTTATAAAAATAAGGGTTTCATTGGACAAATTTCAGCCTGGTGTTCTTAATCCATTTCTTCTTATATGCGGGTGTTTACTGTATTTCATGCGGCAATATCAAGTGTAGATGTATCCATCCTTTATCCATTAACGTTTTCCTATACGTTTTTCCACGGACACTTAGCCTGATCCATATATGGATCTCTGGGTGTTCTTAGTGAAACAGTTTAAGATGCGACAACGGCAGCGGCAACGTCTCACTAAAATGTGTCTACTGGTTTCCTCACATTTCTCAATATTTATCAACCGTTTCCAATTTTCCTTTGCATTTTAACCTTGATAACAGCAGATCCGCAACCATTCTCAATCATATGAGACAAAAATACAACAAAATCGTCATCCACGTTCCCGTTCTCACCAGAGCGTAAAACATGACAGGTTCACGTCGCAGATCAGAAGAAAACGGTTGAAATGCATTTGATTTATGGATTTGCACGTGCAAGCATTGTACTCTGCAATTAAGTGTATTGTTCTTTGCCGTTGTCGTTCTCGTTGCCGTTGTCACATCTTAAAGTCCCTACTGCCGCAGGGGCGTAGCCAGATATGTTTTGAGGTACTCACTACATTGTTCTAATTTGTGCTGTACATTTATTGTACGAGTTTGGCTTCACGGCTACGCACGTGCGTATTTAACAAATAAAACACAGTTCCTGTGACTGCATAGGCTTGTGCAAACCGAGATGTGGTTGGGAGAATTCGAGAGCATATCAGTGGAAACACGAGCCGCAGGCGAGTGTTTGCACCTGCTCGAGAATTCTCCAAAACGTTAATGGGAAAATGTTAATGGATAAAGGATACATCTACACTTGATATTGCCGCATGAAATACAGTAAACACCCGCATATAAGAAGAAATGGATTAAGAACACCAGGCTGAAATTTGTCCAATAAAACCCTTATTTTGTAACAACAAGATCAGCCTGAAACAATTATAAAATGGAAATAGTGTCATAATTACAACACAATCATGTAAGTTTATGTTTGCTGTCAGATACCTACACAACTCCATCAGCTGTCAAGCTGTCTTGTTTTGGTATTGAGTACTTTTTTCTACAAAAATTAGGAGGATCCAGAATTAGTTTTTGGTAGCATTTTTCAAGATTTGCAAACGAGACAGCCGATTGAACTGACTTGTGACTATCGAACTGTGTGCCGAACTCAGCTCAGAAGCGAAAACAATGTTATTTTACGAGTTTCATGCTTTATGTGAATTCAATATGCTTTGTTGAATGTCTATCCAAGTAATATTGACTTCTCAATAAATGATTTCGCCTAAAACATGTTCTTTTTTTCTAAAAGTTATCTGAAATTACCGGCTCACCAATGACTCGTTTGTGTGACGTCACAACCATGTTTGCACATTGCGTATAATTAGCTACGCACCGGCACTAAAATAAAGATCACTAGTTTGAAGTCTTTTTTTAGATGTCGTCTCAAGATACTAAAGTTATCTCCGATACCACTATTGATAGTTCATGCTAGTCGATGGTTATTATTAATCACTAGCTTATGCCCGTGAAAAATTCACGGAGTGCAAGGGGGAAATTTACCTTACTTATACCGTATTGAATAAATGAAAGGCCGAGTATGTTCATATGTGTATTTATAAAATAACTAAGATAGTACGCGCGCTCTCATTGGTCGACAGGTGTGTTTAGATGAGAGTATATAAACACGGTTGTGACGTCACGCCCGGGACGATGTTTGCGCTGCCTTCTTTTTTCATTCTTACATTTTGACAAAAATTTATCCAAACAATTGAAGCAATGAAATTGTGCAAGCAGGGCTGTTTTCTTTTTAGCTATCATTTGTCGTCCCATCCTTTAACCACAAGTTCAAAGAATTGGCTTCTCTTCGACTTTTTTAGTCAAACGCGTGTTAATTTTCAGGATTGTCAACATTTTCGTACGATTATTTTTATACATGTTATTTTTGTCCTCTGACATCCTCTTCCCTCCCTTTATGAAACGATTTCTTTGATTTCTGGGAACTTTTTAAAAGAATACAGCTCGAACTAAGAGGAGAAAAACAACACAAATCAAGTTAAGCGACCCAACTAAAATTCTGGATTGGAGACTTTCGGCGAATCGGCTAGTCAAAATGAAAAAGAACAACGAAGACCAAATTATTGAATAAATCACAATTTATTTCATTACTTTCCTATTCAATTTTTCAAAATGATGATCTTTCACAAGCCGCGTAGGTAAAAATCGTTTGCTAGCGAGTTAACAAGACCTAAAGCATTAACAAAACATGAAATTCTTACCGGGGATCGGCGAACACCGACGGCACTGTCGACGAAACTTGACTTGAGTTGCTTCAAAAATTCAATACGATCGAGTGACAGTTCATGGACATTCGTTCATGCCATCAGCAACAATTGAAGCCTCCACAGTATCATTGCAGTCTGGTATTTAACATTTTGCTTGGTTTGAAGATCGAAACAAGACACACGCTATTTTTGCTTTTTCGATGCCGAATTCGCCTTTCCAAACCTCTCGGCAAAGTCAACACGAAGGCCGTTCTTCATGGAAAATTCCTTCGGCTTTGCAATTCTTAACCCGTACATCCTATCATTGACATTCGCTTATGCTTCAATTACCATAAACACCATAGAAGAGGTCAATAAAGTCGTGAAATGTTTCTTAGAAAGCAGTTTTCTCTCGCCTTCCCTTCGCAAAACTTGCCGCCAACTGAGTGAAAAACTTGAACACACATGTGATATAACACGCCCTCTGATTGGTCCGTTCAGACCGTCGCGCGTAAGGAGAATTATATATTCACACAAAATGTTGAAATAAATTCATTTTAAATCTTTCGCTTCAAAAAGTGAAAGATATTTTATAAAAGCAATAGAGAACTTTTTCCCAGTGTCTACATACTCTCGGGTAGGTTGTGAGAATTCTCGACTGGTTATGCATAAGGCATTCGGGTAGGCACTCGGGTAGGCACTCGGGTAGGTTGTGAGAATTCTCGACTGGTTATGCAGCAACTCGACCTTCGGTCTCGTTGCTGCATAACTGTCTCGAATTCTCCCAACCTCCCCTCGTGTTTGCATCAGAGTATGTAGACACGGAAAAAGTTCTCTATTGCTTAAATAACAGACAAAAGGACAATATGGTAAAATGTTAGTTATATTTCGGCATTATTATACCGTATTATTCTCTAAAAACAAATGGAAAAAAAGAAGAAAAAACTCACAACGGACATAGAATATGATTTTCTGCTGGTGCCATTTCCATTTTGCGTGCGCTCTGCAAAGCAAGGTAGTGGTGTACGTTTTTTCTAACATGAATGAAAATTATTCTCAAGTCAAAGCTTTCGAATTAGAGTTTTCACTGCAAATAAATGTAAGCAATCTGTAACAGAACCATTTGGGTCTGGATGTCTATGGTGCTTACGGCTGTACGAACTGAGTTCTTTTTTAGTTTCTGTGAGAGACTCAAACATGGCGGCTTTGTGCCTCGCTTAAGAAATCGCTTAATTAGAACTTAGCTCAAGGCGACCCTTTTCAACAAAAACATGCACACTGGTGAGACTTTCTCCTTCTGTTCAGGTTTGTGAACTTCGTTTTTTCGGCTCTGTGTTTAGTTTTGATTTCGAAAGTTTTATACCGGGCTCCAAAAGGCTGTCAAACGACTGTTGATTGTGAACCGAGTGTTTATTTATAAAATGGCGCGCGTCGTTTTTCCAGGCTGCTGGTCTAACAGTCTGACCTTGACCCCCCAACATCACGTATTATATATAAGATAATATAGCTATGATATAACGCGCGCTCTGTTGGTCCAAATGTATACTCTATTTCACCGATAAAGTTATAGTTCTCCCCCGCTATAACATAAAAGCATTAGAGCATAACTTTCTATGACTTTCTCGAGCTCTATTTCGCCGATAAAGTCAAAGAAAGTTATGCTCTAATGCTTAAATAGAGTGTACACGGGTGAACATCTTTGCCATGATAACCATTTACCTGGTTCATATTGCTGCTAGTCCATGGCTCTTTTAAAAATAGAGTGCACTCAGGACAACTCCTTGGTTATAATATAACTTTACCTGGTTATACTGCTGCTAGTCCATGGCTCTTTTAAAAATAGAGTGCACTCAGGACAACTCCTTGGTTATAATATAACTTTACCTGGTTATACTGCTGCTAGTCCATGGCTCTTTTAAAAATAGAGTGCACTCAGGACAACTCCTTGGTTATAATATAACTTTACCTGGTTTATACTGCTGCTTGTCCGTTTTCCAAACCCTACACTCGGCATAGAAGCCTTCACCTCCGCTATATGCAGCAATACATTGCTAATAAGTAACAAAAACGTGAGGACGATCGCTCTATCTGTACTTGCCATGGCGAGAAACACCTATCGTATGCAAGTGAGAAGGTTTTACCAGCCTTCCTTTATAGGGGCCAAACCATTGTGCACAGAAGAGGAACTCAGGAACGCAGCTGACAACCCACGATATCATACTTAGGGTGTTCGCTCAGTTTCATTCATTTTAATTAACGCAACTTAGGTGAAGTTGCAATTTTCGTCGGACGTAAAAACAAAACCGCCTTATTGTCTGGTATGGGAAATTTTCAGGGAAAGGTTTTCGCTGATAATTAGTTCTAGTGAATCTGTTTTATCCCCATTATGATATCATACTTAAAGTGTTCGCTCACTTTCATTCATTTTAATTAACGCAAGGTGTAGTTATCAATTTTCGTCAGACGTAAAAATTGATATGGGAAATATTCAGGGAAAGGTTTTCGCTGATCACTGAGTGTAGTGGAACCATTTTATCCCGATATTTTGTCCAGACACAATATGTCTGGAACTCTCTGATAACAAATTTGAGCTGGATGTATATCAAGGAAGACTTACGTCATAGAATTCTATTAAATATTTACTATTGGTGCTTAGTTCCGTCCCTTTCTCGCCCACTCTTTTCCTCCGCGTTTGAGGAAGGAAAACTTCTTGAACAGCTTTTGATCTATTTAGGTCTGAATTTAGACAAATTGTTTTACCTCTTAATCAGTCAATTTTTTAATCAGAGAGGTAAAACAATCACGCGGTAATTGCGGGCGAAGCGGAGCGACACGGAACCTAGCCTGCTGTGAGCAACGGACAACCAATCAGATTGCATGTCGCGGTAAGGCTCAGCAATTTTGCCACGGCACTTTTCACAGTCATACGAAATCTACACTTTAACCTTATCTTGCGCGCGATATCTTGCTCCAGGAGTTTGTTCAAACAAAATCGATTGGTTTGTGTTCGCCGGAAATTCGTTACTACTCGGGCGAGTATCGGTAGTCATATTTGGTCACGATCCAGGACACAAATGTTACGTTTACACTGTGATCGAGATGATCCCATTAACTGACTTTTGCAGTCTGTGTAACTTATTACAAATAGTATTACCAATTACATACCGGATAACGCTGCAGTAATCAAAGTGTGCTTCAATAGGCCTTATCACGGTTTCCGCCGCCATTTTGGTCAGTAGGCAAGACGTGCAAAATCCCATATAAACTCTGCAAACGCGAAGTGAAATCGTCGCAAAAATATCAAACATATCGATAAAATATGAATCGTAGCATTGAGATAGTGGCTAAACAGTTTACCTGTAAAGTGTGGAGGTAATAGCTACTGTATGAATCGAACAATTGCGTTTTAATTTTTCATACTGATGCCTGTTGTGTGCATCGATGCGTGTGGCATTTTCCACGTCTTGCATACTGGACAAAAATTGCGGCGGAAACCGTGATAAGGCCTTTAAGAGTCTTGTATATTTTTGAGCTGCAGTGTATTCTGAGACAAAAGCCGTTATACACCTAAGGTCTTTCAATTATAGCGTGAAACAAAGGAATTATTTGCATCAGTGACCACTCAACAAAGGCGTTCAATGACCAAAGACCAATGACCAAAGCAACCTTTTCTGAATTAGGTCTATACTCGCTTACGTACGCCGATACCAGAGGATGTTTGCTCTTGTTTTAATTTCATCTTCACACTTCAGTCTCTGGCTAATAAGCTTGTCTGACCGTGTGGGTTGGTTTACAACTATAACTACGCATTCCTTAAAAATAATGTGTGCTAAAGAGCTATAAGAGCTAAAACTACATCCTGGCCATGCTAATGCAAACGACAAGGCATCTTTCTGACTAAACAGCCGCCTTATTGAGACTGCCATTCAAATTATCTTACACATTTTAGGTGTCTGGAAGAAGAAAAGGCATATTTTGAAATAAAGTCATGCTACCAACTACAGATCTATAAATGCGGCTTCGAATTATTTACGCCAACCAGGCCTACAAAATACTCTATTGATATTGCTTCACAGCTATTTCGTCCGCATTTTCTTAACCATGGGTTACTACTAGATGAAATAGCTCGGTTATTTTGTTGAATTTTTATAGTGCAGTTTACAAAATGATGTGTATTGAATGTTAACTAGATTTTTATCTATGCTTGATTTTTAGGAGGTTTTAGTTACATGAGATGCCATGGCCAACACAACTACAGTAAAAACGTGCTTGTAAGAACCCGCTTGTAAGAACCTGCTGGCAGAAATTTGCCAGTTTAATACTAAAAAATATAAGAACCTGTTTAGCCAAGCAAATTCAAACAGGTTCTTATATGTGGGTTCACAATACATTTCATGCAGATGACAAAACTGAATAACCCAAAAACACATAGAGCGGATTTCACATGACTGTCAAGACTTATTATGTAATTGCGATTCCTTTGCGTTCTCATTGGCTACTCGTTTTTCTCAGCCAATCAAATTCTGTAGTAAATACAATTGTGTAATTACTTAGTAATTGGTTCGGCTTGCGATTGGCTGAGAAAAAAGCCATTTAGGAGCAAGTCGTGATTTCTCTCGATTCTGATTGGCTAGTGATTGCTCAATTGCAATTGTTTTCACGACAGTCATGTGAAAACCGCTCTATTACATGTAAATGTAATATACTACTGTTTTTCATTTTCATCTATTCCATTCATTTTTTTTTGTTTAATTTCATTTACTTAGAATTAAAAAATGCTTACATGAAGGACAAAACATATCTTTTACTATTTTCTGGTAATCAATAACCATGTCTCCTCCATAGAAATTAAGAACCTATATTAAGAACCTTATTAGCCTAAACTGCCAATAACTACCCCAAAATTTAAGAACCTGTTTTCGCAAACTTGAAAAAGGTAGGTTCTTACACGCGGGTTTTTACTGTACTTCTGAGGGCAAATAATGTAGTTTAAAACGTCGTCCTTCTAGTTTAATAACAAGCATATGATGCCAGAAAACGGAACCAACTTGTCACCTTTTTCTTAAGTACGGCTGGGGAGAAAGTACTAATATATAGATTTAGGCACTGGCTAAAAGCGGAGCTCCCGGTTACATGTATTTCTGTGTTAATGAGACAAAAGGCAGCCATTGTACATAGCCTGTCATTATCATATCACGTGACCAAACACTACTACCCCCTTGCCACTTAGATAATTTCTCCCAAGTTGGTTCTCTGAGGTTCATCCCTTTCCAAGGTTTATACATTTTCTGGTTTGATGACATCATCGCTGACGTCATACCACGTGATCACGCCATCGTACCCCCCTTGCCACTTTAACAACTTCACCCAAGTTTGGTTGCCTGAGGCTCATTCCTTCCAAAGATATAAACCTTTTTTTACTACCGCTGTAAAACTGGTCATGGGTTGCCTGTTTGTTTTCTTTCCTCCTGCATGTAGCTATGGGCTCCGCTTCGCTAAAACATCAAGCGATTTGAAAGTAAAGGCAGCAGTAACGGTTTAGTGGTGATACGAAATACAAATACCAAGGGTAAGGCCTATGGCAAACGCCGAAATTCAGTCGCCCTTCTTCTGCGTACCTTTTCTTTTTCAAAGGATGCCGCTTCATTATACTTTATAATCAATAAATTTCTATTGTTTTGTATTCGAACGGCGCGACTCTGGCACGGCGTTTGCCGCGGGCCTTAGTATAACAACGACAGAAAGAAATTCGTATAAATGCGCTTTGTTGTGTGATTGTATGCACGCGCAAATTGACCGATCCCGCATTCATTGTTGTTCTCCCTAGTTACTGCCAAAACTTTACTTAACAAATAAAACACAGTTTCCGTGACTGCACAGGTTTATGCAAACCTCGATGTGGTTGGGAGAATTCGAGAGCAGATCAGTGAGATCAGTGATCGAGCCGCAGGCGAGTGTTTGCACCTGCTCGAGAATTCTCCAAACCACATCGAGGTTTGCATAAGCCTGTGCAGTCACGGAAACTGTGTTTTATTTGTTTTATAAAATAATTATCTACATAAATAAATCGCGTGGACAGGAATAGTAAGTTTTTGAAGCGGATGATACTCTAAATTCTCTATACAGATGAAAAGGCTGCATCAGCCAATCAGAGCGCTCCGTCTATCGCATGATTTGTCAATCTCTTTCTGATCGGATTGCAAGTTTTCTGAGATGGCGACAAGCGAAGTGGATTTAAAATGACATTCGTTGCTTAAAATGGAGGCTTTGTCCTTTAAAAACACAAAAATTACGATAGGAGGTGAACAGAAGACTTAAGTACAGAAGCCGGTGTTTTACATACGTGTGTTGGCCCAGTTTCTTCGTCTGTGAAAAAAATTCTCCCGAGCAAGAACTCGCATGTGGCAGCGGAACTGCTTGGAAGAGCGTATTAACGCTTTATTACGGCAAGCTTGGAAAAGAAGGAACGAATCCACTTATTTGTACCTTCTGGTCTTGTCAAACATTATACGAGGATCTAGGATTAGTTTTTGGAAGCATTTTTTCAAGATCTGCAGAACGAGACTGAACTTGTGACTGTCGAACTGTGTGCCGAACTCAGCTCCGGTAAAGAAGCGAAAACAATATTATTTCACGAATTTAATGCTTTATGTGAATTCAATGTGCTTTATCAAATGTATGTCCAAGTAATATTGACTTCTTAATAAATGATTTTGCCTAAAACATGTTACTTTTTTCTAAAAGCTTTTAGTGAAATTACCGGCCTGAAGCTCGCCAGTGGGCGACGTCACAACTGTGTTTGCACAGGGAAATGCAAACACGGCTCTCGACCAATCAGAGCGCGCGTACTATCTAAATTTTTTATAATTTGGCATAGAGAATGGAAAAGACACCGATATTGTAGGAAAGTGTTAAAAGTTTGCTCATGGGTTTGATATTTTCGTCACGAAAATAATTCATTAAAAATCTTCGAATTTCGAGATTTTGCTCGGACATTTTGAATTCCATAGGGAAAACTGCCCGTTGTTTCGTCTCGAGCTTCATGATCTGTTCTCGAATTCTCCCAAACAACGCCTCGGTATTAAAACTCTATGAAGGCACAGAGAAAAATGTTTTATTTCTTAAATGAAAGATTACTATAGACTTTCCGCAGTCGACCTCTCTTGAATAATGACCAAATCGAGTGAAATCCGGGAAAAAGGACATTCCAACGGCCGACTTTGAGAAAATCTATATGTTCAGAAATGATGCCATCTGTCAGAGACACCTTGCAGGAAATTTTGCCTTTGAGTTATGATAAAGGTTATCAAAGTTGGCACTAAGCGACGCTCGCCTACATGAATTCTCGTAATACGTAATCCAAAAAATATTTGAAACTGTTAATATCCACTTTTAAGTGTTTCTTTTTTTGTAATTACAAGAACGAAAATAGAATTAGGTATGATGCGCAAGCGGGCCCTTTGTCGTATGGGTGAAATAGAGATCATTCGCATAACTCGGTTCCGTATGCTAATGATCTACTATTGCGGGAGAAGTCTACTAAATATGCTAATTAACAAAATTACCAATTGATCAGTCTACAGAGACCGAAGAGGGTGGTGGACGGGGGAACTCTTGTCGTAAACCCAGTGGTCTTTGCGGTCGTCCCAAAACCATCGAGCATGCGCTTCCAAAGACTTTGTCAAAGACACTTTTAAATTGAACACGTTTTACTGAGTGTGTTAGGCCTACGGCAAACGGCGAACTTCAGTCGCTCTTCTTCTGTCGAACCTTTCCTTTTTCAGAGGATGCCGCTTCATTAGACTAATAATCAAAAACTTCTCTTGTTTTGTATTTGAACGGCGCGACTCTGGCACGGCGTTTGCCGTAGATTTCCTGCCCCCTCCACAACAGCCGGGAAAATACGCTCCCGGGACAATGGATTCGATGTTGAATTTGACCAAACATTTTCAACAGAAAAGCATAAAAGATAAAGCATTTTAACTTCATTCAAATTTGAATTATTCTGTCTTTTGAAACACAATTTAACAATTCTATTATCGTGAATTACAGTTGAGTTCCACTACCATCATATCAGCTTCTACAGATAATAACATGTATACTTGTGGCGTGTTCTTGGACTTTTCGAAAGCCTTTGACAAACTCGAAGCATACGGGGTCAGGGGAACACACTAAGGTGGTTTAATAGTTACTTATCAAATAGGAAACAATATTGGGTGGGGTCAAGTCTGAGGAGCAAACGATGCTGTGCGGTATCCCACAAGGAAGCACACTCGGTCCACTTTTATTTCTACTTTATATAAACGATTTGCCTAATTCGTCTGACAAATTGACTTTCAAAATTTTGCGGATGACACCAATATTTTCGCTTCTTCAGGTGATCCGAGGGCCTTAGAAGATTTAATTAATATAGAACTTGCGAAGGTGAAAAACCGGTGTCATGCAAATAAATTATCTATCAATATGACAAAAACAATTTACATGATAATTTAGTCCTCTAGAAAAAGAGAAATCACCCTTAATATCCATATAGTGGATTATGATGGCTCTTTACAATTTTTGGAGCGAAAGAAGTGTATTAAATATCTAGGAATGAACTTGCGACCCATCTCGTTAACCGCCCAACTTGCTAAAGTGATAGAGGGTTTCACCTACACGTTTCTGTTCCAGCAGGTTTGCGACAGTCTTGATGAAAAGCAATTTGCTGTTGCCGGCAAGTCGACAACCCAAGCACTTGTCTACTTCCTGCATGTCATCTTGGAGTCTTTGGACAAAGGGGACACCTATGCGAGGGTTTTCTTTACCGACTTCAGCAAGGGCTTCGATCTCGTAGATCACCGTGCGCTACTCGATGAACTTGACCTTTTGGGTGTTCACGAGGCCCTTATTCGTTGGATCAACGCCTTCCTGGTTGACCGCCAGCAGCGAGTTAGAGTTGGTAACACCTTGTCCTCCCCGATCTCTCCTCGGGGTGGGATACTCAAGGGACCAAGCTGGCACCGCTGCTGTTTGCCATTCTGGTCAACAGGCTGGCTAGGACTGGAACACTAGGCTTAAATATGTTGATGATGCCACCATCTTCGAACTTATTCCTAGGAACTCCCCTAGCTACTTGCCAACTATCGCTGAAGATATAAATAGGTATGCTGTTCAACGCAATATGCGGTTAAATGCAAAAAAATGTAAGGAAATGATAATTGATTTCTTAAGTATAAATCTACATGCATGAGTCCCTTAGCGGTTGGAGGCACCCTAATCGAGAGGGTTTCGGTCTATAAGCTGCTGGGGGTACATATCTCCAGTGACTTATCGTGGAATAACCACTGTGAGTATATCCACGGAAAGGCTGTCAAACGCCTCTACGGACTCCGTATCCTTAAGAAGAGTGGGTTACATCAGCCGACCTAGTTTCTGTCTATTGTTCTGTCATTAGACCAGTGCTTGAGTACGCCTCGCCTGCTTGGGCTGCTCTTCCTGAATACTTAATTGATCTTATTGAAAGTGTTCAGCGGAAAGCACTTCGCATCATTTTCCCTAACCTTGCATATAATGAAGCACTGTGCCAGGCACAACTCGAAACCCTGGATGCTAGACGGAATAGTGCTTGTAAGAGCTTTATTCAAAGGGCTAGGGAAAACAGAATTATTAACAACATTGTAAGAAAGCCAGTCATTCGTGACCATGGATACAACTTAAGATCTGGCAGCCAATCTAGACACCCGTCGGTTGGCGCCACGAATAGACTTAATAACTTTGTCACAGTCAAATTCCAGTATGAACAATGAACATTGGACAATATTTACGTATTTATTATTGCTGCTTTGCATGTACTGACTGCCCCCTAATTCAGTGTTATCACTGCTATGGGTGTATTATAAATAAACGATTGATTGATTTAATGTTAGATGAACATCTTACATGGAAAAACATATTGCCTTTATTCGCTCTCGAATTTCTAGAAATACAGGAATAATTTCGAAACTAAGGCACTATCTTTCTATCCAACAATTGAAACAGATATACTATAACCTTATTTATCCATATATCTCATATGGAATACTTGCATGGGGGAGTACAAATTTAAACAAACTTCAAACAAAGCAAAGTCATATAGTAAGACTAATGTTCTTTGCTTGCACACGTGGGAAAGAAACTGAAAAAGCAAAACCCCTGTTAAACCTATTAGATATGCTAACAGTAGATCATGTTTATCAACTTCATGAAATTTGTTCATTCATGGCACAAAGGTATCCTGCCTGAAGTTTTCACGATACTTTTCAATATGCTAGTAGTGTGCATAAATACAACACAAGATATGCAGCAAATAAAAATCTCTGCAAACCCAGAGCAAGAACAAATATAGGCAAGCAATCAATTGCTTTTATGGCGTCTGATATCTGGAAAGATTTACCATCTCGGATTAAGGATTCTAGCATCTTTGCTTTTCCAAACTTGCTAAGCATCATCTACTGTTTGTTCAATGACTAAATAGAGAACCATAAAATTTTTTATCTGCTGTACTAATAACCTGGATAAGCTCATATATATATATATTTCTTTCTTTTATGGGGGGGGGTTCAGCGTTCTTTTTCATCTGCTCAAAAAACAAACTTTTAATAGTTAGGGAGGCTAACTAGGTAACTGGATAGTTTACTTGGTCTCCCTGCTCGCACTTTTTTTTCCACCAAACCTATACTCTGTGTATAACTCCAACTGATAAATAGCCTTATGAGTAAATAAAGTTGATTTGATTGAGTTGATTTGATTTGATTTGATACAGAAAATGTGATGGTAATTTTTAATGTGAGAGTTCATCAAATAGAACAACATGTCGCTGTGCGAGGGAAGTACAAAGTTCTACAACCATAGGTTGAAACCAGCGTGGCTGGCGCCAAATGCGGCCGATGGCACGAAAGGTCTTCATGTGCTTAAAAGTGTGCTCAACTATTACTCTGCATTTCGAGAGTCTGCGGTTAAATCTTCTCGCTAGTCTTTGTTCGTGCCTAAACGGTAAACGCCGGATTTGCGCGCAACGAAAAGGTGTTAGTAATGGAATAACATCAGCATATCCTTTGTCTGCAAGCAATTCAACACCATGCGGCATATCGTAATTTGTCCCAGGTCCAATCCTCTCCATCAGATTAAAGTTTCCTGCATCGTTAATGGAACCGAGAAAGCCAGCCTGTAAGAACACAATATTTCCATTATTGTCAACAATCAGTTGGGTGTTCATGAGGTGATAGTGGCGATGTCCACAATAGAATTCCCATTGGGGCTCCACCTCTGGTTGGTAAATTTCGTGGGGCGTTCCATCGATGCAACCAACTCCACTTGGAAAGGCGGGCCACGCCCCCCTCATAGCATTCCATTCTGCGATGCTTGGCCATCTCACTTGATTTTCAAAATACCTCCACAAAATTGGAATGACGCTGTGAATGATCAATGAAATCGTTGATGGGCAACGCCAGGGTATCAAGGCACGGGTCTTTCTCATGATATAAGCTAGAACGCTAGAACGCTCCAAGTCCCTTGGAGGCCATAACGAACTTTCGGCTTCTCTAGTTTATTAAAAACGCCACGTCGCTTCAATCTACTACTTTGGATGGAAATCCTGGTACGGCTCAGCAAGCCCTTCAATCGGCTCCCACTAATTCGCCTGCCTCTGCTGGTCAACCGGCTGCTACTGCAAGCAGTGCGAGTGCTGCGAGTGTCGAAGTTGCTTCAACAGGCTCTTCTCCCCAAAATGAGGTCAGTGTAGGTTAGATTTATTTTGCTCACTCTAGTTCCGTACCTTTTATTTAGTTTGTATCTCTCTCTTTCCATTCGTGTCTTTTGATTCTTGCTCGCTTGCTGGCAGGTCATTGTTGACGGGCCAGAAATATTGAAGTGCTTGGTGAGCAGGTCGTTTTTGTACGGTGGCCCATAAGGGACATAACGATTTTGTATCGCTCATTTCGATTTGAGCAATAAAAACGGGCGATTTCAAAATGGTCGATCGCCAATTTCAAAATGGGCGGTGAAAAATGTGCGATCGCCAATTTCAAAATGGGCGGTGAAAAATAGGCGATCGCCAATTTCAAAACGGTCGGTGAAAAATAACAATGGGGCGGTCCAATCTCGTACCCAGAGCCCGTGCATCTTTGAGCCAGCGGCAAGATTCAGGGCTCTGGAATAATCAATTTTTTTATACCCAAAATCTGGGTACTCTTCAGTGCGCATGCGTTTGACCTTGACCGCTACTAAAATCACGGATTTATCACACAGTTCTTCAATATGTAAGCTTTGTCTACTCCTGGTTTTCTATCATGCGAAACTTCTTTTGTTTGGCTTGCGAGTTTGCGCAAACGTTGCATTCCTGACAAATTTTCATGCTCTGGGTAAATTAGGTCTTTGTTTTATTACATTTGCACGGATTTATTTTTGCGGTGAAGACCATCTGCAAGCCTGCCCTCTTAATAATAATAATAATAATAATAATAATAAATTTATATAGCGCCATATACATTAACTGCTCTATGGCGCTTTACAATGCTACAATTAAAAAATAAGAATCTATAATAATAATAATAATCTATAAAAATGCTTGTTTAAAAAGATGAGTTTTTAGGCGCGTTTTAAAAATTAAAAGAGAACTGCTTCTCCTTATGTCAATGGGCAGGGCATTCCATAGCTTAGGGGCTATCACTGAGAATGCCCTGTCACCATAAGTCTTTTGATTAGACCCAGGGACGACAAGGAGACATTGGTTTGCTGAGCGAAGACTACGACCGGACTATAGTGATGTAATAAATTGCTAATATATAAAGGTGCTAAATTATTAAGAGATTTAAAAACTAATAATAATATTTTAAAAATAATTCGATGCTCCACTGGTAACCAGTGGAGCTCCCTCAGTACTGGCGTAACATGTGCAAATTTAGAGTCACGTGTAACAAGCCGGGCAGCACAATTCTGTACTGACTGCAACCTCTGAATAAGATACTTAGGGAGGCCATATAAAAGTGCATTCCCATTGTCTAACTTACATGTAACAAATGCATGTATCAGCGCTGCCGTTGAATCTTCCGATAAATAATCTCTTATTTTTGCAATTCTTCTTATGTGAAAGAAGGCAGACTTACATATAGAGCTAACATGTTGTTCCATAGATAAGCTATTGTCCATGATTACACCTAAATTTCTTGCTGAAATTGATGGCTGAACAGAGTAATCCCTAATACTAACAGAATCTAAAGTAGGGCGAGGACGATACTTAGAGCTAATAACTAATAACTCGGACTTGTCATTGTTTAACTTAAGCTTGTTTGCCTTCATCCAACCATCTATCTCACCAGCACAAGCCTCAATTTGGGCCGCTGCTAATACCCACCCCTCACCACTTCGGGAATCGAAAGACAAGTACAACTGGGTATCGTCAGCATAAAAATGAAAACCCATGTTATACTTTCTCACGATATCCCAAAGTGGCGAGGTGTATAACAGATACAATATCGGGCCTAAGACAGAACCCTGAGGCACTCCATAGGGCAATGGCCGGCATGAAGACCTCTCTCCCCTTATGTTAACAAACTGAAACCTATTGCTCAGATATGATTTGAACCAGGAGAGGGCCAAACCACATATACCGAAACGAGAGGCTAGCCTATCCAATAAAATGGTGTGGTCAACTGTATCAAAAGCAGCCGATAAATCTAAAAGTAGCAATATAACTGATTGATGATTGTCCAGAGCCAAGAGAATATCATTGTTCACCCTAACCAGAGCAGTCTCAGTACTGTGCAGCTGTTTATATGCTGATTGAAAGACCTCATCTAAATTGTTCTCCATAACATAGTCAATAATTGCATCGCCACCACCTTTTCTGTAAGCTTTGACAAAAACATCAAATTCGAAATTGGCCTAAAATGAGCATAAATTTCAAAATCAAGGCGTGGCTTTTTCAGCAGTGGATTTAGAAGAGCTACTTTAAAACAGTCTGGCATTACAGCAGCAAAACAGGCAAGCACTCGGACAGAACAGCAGCAGGGACTGGATCTAGCGGACAGGACTTCAGTTTTGAGCCAGTTACAAGACTAGATAGTTGTTCTTCAGAGATGTTCTTGAATCGAGACAGCACAGAAGTCGTAGGAGGCAAAACAGCAGAATCCACCAAAATAACATTGTCCAATGAACTCCGTAGGTTGGTAATTTTCTCTGTGAAAAAGTCAGCAAATTTATTTGCTAGCTCATTATCAGAATGCGAGGTGGGAAAAAGTGCTTCAGATGTAGTGTGTAGTAACTTATCAACTGTCTGGAATAACACTTTCTGGTCATGCTTGGAATTCTCTATGACATCACGGTAATAAGAAGCCTTGGATATTCTGAGTAGATTGTTTACAACATCACATTGAATCACATAGTTCTGGTAATCACCCGGCAGCCGTGTTGACCTCCAGCGCCGCTCAAAAGATCTTCTCTTCCTTTTTTCAGCAGCAATCTCCTCTGTGTACCAAGGTGCGTGTGGACGAATAATGATTGTCTTTCTCTTGAGAGGGGCATGGGAATCTAGGGTGTTATTGTATTGCTCCACTAACACATCAAGCTGTTCAGAGGGATGTGATACTAAGGAAGAGCACCCAAGCTCGTGACGGAAATTGTCAAAAACAATAGACCGAGTCTTTCGAAATGAGACCTCCTTCCTCACTAATGGGGGCTTGACAAAATCTAGCTTACATTGTACAGCAAAGTGGTCCGATATGCGATGGTGCACTCGACAATCAGAGATAATGTCTTGGTCACAGTCCCTTGTGATAACAAGATCGAGGGTGTGGCCGTCCCGATGAGTAGCCCCAACAACGTGCTGTTTTAAATCAAATGAGCTCAAGATTTTCATGAATCGCTTAGCATCCGAGTCGTTTGGTTGGTCAACGTGAAAATTATAATCACCGACGAGCAATAAATGACCAGGAACTAATGTTAAATGCTCTAAATAAGCGCTGAACTCTTCAAGAAAGAGAGCGACAGTAAGTCCATTAGCAGAAGATGGCGGCGGGCGATAAATATTAACTAGTCTCAAATTATGATTTCCAGACGATTTTAAAACAGCTTCATACGCCTCAAAACTCCGGTAATCCGCTCCTTGTTGTTTGCTGACTTTAAATTGCTTCCTAACTAGAAGGGCGATAGAGTTTATATCCATCCGGACAAATGTCACGACAGAAGTAAACATCGAAATCATCATCCTTGAGCCACGTTTCGGTAATCGCCATAATGTCAAGATCATGTTCAATAACATAATCGTACAAGATAAGTGTCTTGTTTCTTATTGACCGAGCATTGACTAGAGCAAAATTAGAAAATAGATATTGTTCTTCAGATTTCTGTTGAGGTGTAGGGGAATTGAAATTAATTGCTTCTGTCCAGCGAAGCGAGACTTGGCGAAGAAGCAGTGCTAGCTTCCCTATCCGAAATCACAGTCTGAATGCTCTTACGACCGGCACGCTTGCCCCGATAGCGCAGAATGCCAGCATTCTTCAAGCCAGCAAATGCAGAACCAGGAAGAATAGCATTTGAGAGACGACGAATCTTAAACAACTCATTTCTCGTATAGGTTGTGATTGTTGAGTTGACATTATGCAAATTCGCTTCGCCAGAATTACAACCAGTAGAAGACTTGGAAGTCAATGAGTTCGAAATAAGAGCAGTATTCGGCGGCCCTGGGTTTCGAGACACATCCACAAATATAGTTAAATCTACAGGCGGATCATGTCCAGCAACCACAAGGGATATCTGACCATGCTTGCTCCATCTTGAGACACTGAAACGCGTCTTGTGGAAGCCCGTTCTCGCCAACGTGACTTTAAATTCGCCGCCAAACTTGAGAATAACTTTATGCCCAATATCGGACTCATAAAGTGACATAGGTCTTGAAAACACGCTCAGTGGATGAAGAACACCTTTAGAGAACTTAATTAGGCCCCTCTTGGCTGCACCCGCATTCATTTGCCGGCGTCGACAAATTTCCCACCTGCTCATGAGTGCTAGTTGGTAAAACAAACCTAGCAAAACCACGGGGCCCCCACTCAAGCGAAAAAGTTTTTGTTTAATTGCTATTCATAAATAAATGAGCTTCATTCGCCTTTGTCACACAAGCGCCATCTTGAACGTTTCAGCCGATTTATTCAGCATGGAAACGAGGCCAAGCGGGTTTTGCTCATGTTGAAAAACGAAGCCAAAACGTGGCCAAACTACCACTAAGAAGTACTCTCACTTGTTTGTGAACCAAAAAGTTGATTGGCTCATTGCTTTTTTCTGCTTTACCGGGTCATTCTGGAAACAAAATGGTTGCGCGTGACAAAGGCGAATGCTTGAATGATGAAATTAACATCGGCAGACATTCCTGTGGTAGGGAAAAGTGTGTTCAGCACATGAAACCCACATAGAACTGCAATATATATTATAGGGGGGTGGGGGCTGTAAAACCAGAGGGGAAGGGCTAAGTTTAAATTGCAAAGGAGGAAGGGGCTATACGTTAAATTTTTCGTAAAAGAAGGGGCCTTACATAAGTTTCCCAATTTCAGAGATATATATTTCCATTAATACAGATGCACCCACCTGATGAAGTTCCTTTTGGATTATGGGCGTGAAACAAAATTTCAGACAATTTGCTTGAACAGGGTCACTACCATCAAACATTCCTGAATCTCGCAAATCTTTGAAGTAGTTGATCCACCATGATGAGTTTGATTTTCGAAGCGTTGACCACCATGCTTCAATGCGCTGATTCGCGACCGATTTACCAAATAGAAACCCTTTGCAGGCAGAATGTTGTTGATTGCGCTGGCCATTGGCATTCGTGGCACCACCACTCCGCAAATATCGTTGTATAGCAGCAATACGAACTTTTTCAGTGCCACAATCGCCTCTAACTAAAGCTGGAACACCATTGACCTGCCGGATGCAGTCAATAAAAAACTGAGCTGTGATAGATGGGTTATTATTAGACGGTCCAACCTCCAACCACAGTATGCGTCGGCTGTACCCATCGATAGCACCATGTATACAAAAACCAAAGGGCTTCAGTTTGTCATACCCCTCGATATGCCAAAGGTAATTAGGTCCTTGGGAAACATACTGCCTCCGTCTAAATTGCCTTCGGGATCTAATCCCTTGACAATCGTTCTTACGGTTTCGCGGTTTACAACAAATCCGTGATCCACACGTAATCTATGATGCATTGCTCTGTATTCCAAACAACCACCACTTGTTTGTAGCTCCTCTGCAACCGCATCTACAATTTCAGGCAATGGTGAATGGCCGCGTCTTCTCTGTAAACTCTTCGAACTAAGCACCCCCTTAAGTTGCCTTATACTTAGCCTTACTCCATGAAAGGACAGCAGAAAGGAGACAATTTCGCTATAATCAAGTCCTAAATTAAAATAACGTACTACTAAATCATCCCGAGCAAGGTTTTGGGTTGCAAAGGCAGGGATATAATCCGGTAAAGTTGACGAAACGAGTTTCAGTAAGGCAAAAACGATTACTAAATGAACTAAAGCCGCCATCTTCTTCGAAGTGTGGTGCTGGCGCATGCGCGGTAGTTGTCATCGCTCATTTTCAAAATTGGCGGTCGCCCATTTTTCATCGACCATTTTGAAATTGGCGATCGCCCATTTTTCATCGCCCATTTTTCACCGCCCATTTTGAAATTGGCGATCGCCCATTTTTCATCGCCCATTTTTCATTTTTGAAATTGGCGATCGCCCATTTTTCATTGCCCATTTTGAAATTGGCGATCACCCATTTTTCGCCGCCCATTTTGAAATTGCGATCGCCCATTTTGAAATCGCCCGTTCTTATTGCTCAAATCGAAATGAGCGATACAAAATCGGGATGTCCCTTATGGGCCACCGTATTTTTGTATTCAATTTTCATATCTCCACTTGTGTAAATATTTTGCTCGCTTGCTGGCAGGCCATTTATTGGCGGGCAAAAAATTTTGAAGTGCTTGGCGAGCCGTTCGATGTGTATTCGATTTTCGTATTTATACTCGTGTCAGTTTCTTACTCACTTCCTGCCAGGTCATTTTATGTTGGCGGGCCAGTAATAATCTTTAAGTGTTTTGACGAGTCGTTTGCTGTTGTCTTTTCAATTCATGTTTCCATCCAGTTCAATATTCGCTTGTGTATGTTTTCTTACTCGCTTCCTGGCAGGTCAATTATGGACAGGCCAGTAATATCAAAGTACTTAGCGAGCCGTTCGTTATCTATTCAATTCTATATATATATATTATCGTGTACATTAACGCTCGCTTCCTGACATGTTAGTAAAAGGCGGGCCAGAAATAGCTTTTACAACCGTGTTTATTTTTCCTCGCTTGTTTAGTAGGTCGAATATTTTCACTGGCCCTAAAGCGTTTAGCGAGTCGTTTTCATTTTCTCATAATTTTTCACCCGCGTTCTTGTGTGCTCTCTTCTTGGCAGGTCTTTTGATTTTAAACTTCAAGGTTTAGCCAGTCAGCCGTCGTTTGTATTTTCTTCTCATTTTTTCTCTCGCATTTCTTACATACCTCTCTTAATTTACGGATCGCTTCCCTAGGCTCGCCACCTCGTAGGCCAGTTATTGGCAGTCCAGAATTGTAAAACGATTAGCAAGTCTCAGTACCTATATATTATTTCAATTTTTGGTTTCTTTTAGGCTGAATCTGAAATAGATCTATTGAAAAAAAAGGATTCAACTCTTGGAACAATCAAGTCAGCCTTCTGTAGAGTCGCTCCTGCTAAAGATTCAAGCATACGCCATCAGGAAAGCGGGATACTTCGACAAGTACCGCGCTTTGGCCCTGCTTGAAGATCTTGCCGCGACTGCAGGTCAGTCTTCCCATGAGAAGGCGCAGTTCTAACGGATCGCTGTGCAGTCTCTTAGAGAGAAATTTGATTCAAGTTCCTTTAGATCTTACTTCCAGGCGCTCGTAGGCGATAGCGCGCACAAGCAAGTATGGCAAAAGTTGAAAATATGGAGAAAATGTCTGCAAAAGCATCAAAGCTCTCGTATCAGTCTTTTCAGCCTATTCGGCCTCGTGTACTTGTACACCCTATACCTTACACATTCCATTTTTGTTTTCCCAGCTTCCCTTTGTTAAGCGTCATAAAGCATTCCATGTTCTTTCTTGGGAGCTCGATTCCGGTTTTTACCCTGCCGAAGTTTTGGAAGTACACGAGAAGTGGGTATGCTGGCTCTCCTTTGCAAGCCCGGGGAGTGACTTATGACAGTGTTGACAATATGCGCGATCATGTTGATGATGTTGTAAATGGCCGCGCTATCGGTGACGTCGCCGCGTTACCATTTCGAGACCCCTCTTCATTTCATGCTGGTGGTCTTCATCAACATATTCCTGCGTGGAAAGAACTTGCCCAGTCTTCTACAAGTTACGCGCAAGTAGGGGAAGTTTTAGATTGGGTAGAACATAGAGTACACATCTACAAATACTTCAAGCATTTTTCAGGCTTTTTCAAAGGGGTTAAGTGCAACTCAGATCTCCCCCCTGCCACAGTTTTCCATAACCATATCAGTTGTAAGCCGTTTGTCAAATTCATATCGGATACAATTCTGGCGAGATTAGCTTCAGGGGCCATCTCGTTGTGGGGTAAAGTCAACGTAGACCCTCCCCCCAACTCGTTATGACTCTTACAGTAGAGCCCAACAAACCGCGCCTTTGTAATGATGATCGCTTTCTGAACCATTGGATGCTAGACAAGCCTTTCTCTTTAGATCACATGCTTATGCTATCCCGCTACGTTACTCCCGCCTCTTTTCAAACGGTTTGCGATGACAAGTCTGGCTATGATCATATTCTTCTATCTGAACGGAGTCGTACATTTTTTGGTTTTCAGTGGGCTGGGTACTTTTTTGTATGCAACACCATCCCTTTCGGTTGGAAATTATCAGCCTATGTTTACCATTCTACTGGTCTCCTAGCTTCTCACTTTTTCCGTTCTATTGGTATACCTTGTTCTCTTTATATTGACGACCGTCATACTGGTCAGCTTCTATTACCTCTCTTTCCGTTTCACCTTACCACAGGCTTACCGCCGTAGATCGCAATACACCTTTCCGATTTAGCGGAATAAAAATACTATATTCCGCGGCTATATTCCACAGGATAAAATGCGCCGATAACCAATTTCTCATTTCTAAAAATTCGTTTTAGACTAAAATGAATTGTGTATACTTTACAGGCAACCTTCGAAAGGCTTATTTTGGGAGCTTTGTGTTCGTTTGAAAAATGAAAATAAAGTGCGACTGAAGAAATTTGTAAAACTGATAATACGTGCTGCATATCTCTAAAAGAATAAAATTCCTATGCTTTTGCAGGTTTATAAGCCCTTGCTCAACGAGACAGCAAGAGGCTAAGCGTGTGAACAACGAAATATGTTGCCTTTTCCGCGCTAAACATGGTAATAATGTAGCCAGAAGTGGCTATTTGAGAAACCATAGATACGCACAACAAAGATGTTTCTGATGAGCTTCAGAAGCAGTTGTTTGTTGCTGCAACAATTGTGTTGCCTGCACGTTTAGTTCTTCAGTCTCTAGACAAAATGGTCAAAACTGAATCACCACCAGCTCTTACTTTGAACAATTTTCTCATAGATAAAAGGATTTCCGTAAAAAGAGTGGATAAATGAAGTTAGTGGTTTTGATTTAATTTTGAAGCGAGGAATGATGGCTACGCAGAGTGCTGGCCACTTCTTGGACAAGAAAATAGCTCAAATCGCAATCCAATTCCATCGTCTTGAAACGGGTAAAACATACCTAAAATTTCATTTGTCTAACAACTGTTCACTCACTCATCTTACCAACTCCTCATGCTATCACTTTATTCACTCTGTTCACTCACTCATCTTACCAACTGCTCATGCTATTACTTTATTCACTCTGTTCACTCACTCATCTTACCAACTGCTCATGCTATTACTCTATTCGCTCTATTCAGTCAACTGACTCACTCATCTTACCAACTGCTCATGCTATTACTTTGTTCACTCTACTCACTCACTCATCTTACCAACTGATCATGCTATTACTCTATTCACTCTACGTTATTCACTCTACTTACGCTACTCACTCAACTGGTCATACTATTATTCAGCTCCATTAGCGCGATCAAGTAATTTCAGATAAAGCATCAAATACAGCTTGGACACAGATACAGAGGCATTGCTCACGTTGTTCACAAATGAATAAAGAAAAAAAAGAATCCCCTTTCCTATTTCAGGCACCATATGCAGTTTACAGAATACTTTCAAATAAAAGGAACCGTGTTCTGTGACAAGTGCAAAAGGGCATTAAAGGTATGCAAGGAGGGTTTTAAAAAAAAACAGTCTGTAAGTTTAAGGCTTGTTCATGAGGATTCAAATCCAAAAGACAGTAATGCTATTGTCGTGGAGGCATATGTTACATAACATTGGAGAAATCTTGGCTACATTCCCAAAGAGAAAATCAGAATAGTAAAGTACGCGTTTTCCAATAAAGAAATTCAAGACTTTTTATTTAAATCAATCAGTCTCATTCATGTGTCAAAGATAAATAAATGGCTTAACGATGACACCCGCTACAACTATAATACCAAAATGTAAATGTGTGGGGGGAGCATGGATAAAGCAGTGGTCTCAGCCTCTGGTTTAGACCCATTTTTCACCTCTCTGCCGTGGATTTGTACTCAAGAAAATTCAAATTGCACTAATTTATGATCAAATTTTACCCTGCATATCTTCACCCTCCATTGGTATCCCCTCTGAATGCATTTGAGAAACTCTATAGACCATAATTTGAAAGAAATTAATTCAGTTTTACAAGTTTGGAATAATGCATTACTTTCCATCTATCATGTGGAATTGCATATAATTCCAATTTACAAACTATTGCGGAGACATCTGGTTTTGAATTATACAAACTTTTATATTTACAGCCATCTTGGCCTGATTACCCATGAAGCATCATTTTCTAGATCTAGCCTATCAACCCGAACAATCAACCCTCCCCCTTTCGTGGCTTGATGACTGAAATGCACACAGGGACTGGATTTTTCTTAAATGCTTGTTTCCGGTTATCTTGATTTTACCACAGAAGAGCAGTTGCTTACATATGTAGACAGCATTCACGCTGGATGTACCATTTCCGGGATACGTTGCAAAGCTTGGTGCGCTAGGGAGTATGGGTAAAGATTTATTTCAAATTCTATAGAAAGATTACAAACAAACATGCTTAGAAATGTGCTGAAATTTAATTATTTTACCTGTGGTTGCAAAAACTGTCTGAATTCAGATCAACAGTGGCAGTTTGGACGCCCCCATTATCATTTGCGTTTCAAGCTTATAGGCTCTTTGGGTGACAACGTTTCCCGGAAATGGTTTATATAATGGATAATTGTCTCGAAGCATATGTGCAGAGGGCCATGAATGCAGTTGTAGCACCATCACACAATTGCCAGTTGGTATGACCTTTCTTTCATTTTAGACAGCATTCACCCAGCTTCTGAACCCCTTTACTACCGCAATCTCTAAAATATTTTTTAAACTGCCACAAGTGATCAGTCTGCTATTCTATCGCTTATTTTTACCCCTTCATTTAACTCACATGAACATTTCGGACTACACAAATGATCTCTTGACATTGCATACTACGTAAACATTTGGTTTGTTTGGAGTAAATGTTACAGGAAAAAGGCAATGTTTGTATTGGTTTGAGTGGTGTGTTGCAATTGAATTGAAGCTTTTTACAAGGAAAATTACTGCTTATGAACATCTTAAAGAGGAGGAAAAATATTATTCAATCTACAGATTGCCTTTTTTACAATTGTTTTCTAAAACATACCATTGTGTTGTGGGTTTGGCTTGTTTTATTGAAAGCTGTTTTTATCAAAGTCGTTTTTTCGACTTCATCAGGGCACTTTGTCAGAAGCTAAATAAATGTAAAAATGCTTTAAAATATGTAACCTCATATTTGTTTACATGCACCAGCTCTATGTCGCTAGCTGATCCACAAAAAGTATTACTGAGTGTTAGTGCTTCTGGAGGTTTTTTTGGCGAATTTTAGAAGCACTAATAAGCACTATTTGTATTTGCAGGTTACTGTGGGTCTGAAGATGCATGGTTCTATGCTACCAGGTCAGAAGGACCATCAGTGACAAAGAAGTGTTGAGGAACGTTCCATTCCAAAATAGCTTTATATTTTATGTGTAAATTCGACGTAATTATTATGCTAAAGTTGAATAATAAATTTTATTTTAGCTTCATTCACATACAAAATTACACAAGATCTCCAATGGCCTTTATTTTAAAGATATCCTAGTGGAGATATGGAAAATACGTAGCTAAGGTCCCGGGTGTATACATAACATATTTCGAAGTAAAACTAATTATAAAAATTGCACAATTCCTTGTAAAATGCAGTAGAACAAATACAGATCAGATACAAACTTTGAAATAATATTTGAGTATGCGTAGTCTCCCTCCAGTGAAAGAGCTGTCCTTTGTATGGAAGGTCTTATTGTGTTTCCATTCATCTTACAGCATAAATGCCAACTCATAGATGTTGCAAAGAACTGCACATCTACTTTATTTCTGATTTGACATCTCTGATTAAAAAAGAGATCAATCTTTAAGATTGGACAACAGAGAAGTTGAAGCCCACAATGCGCCAGGTGTGCGCATTGAATACCAGAGTAAAGCTAGCAAATTATGTCATCATAGTCCGCCACAGCTTTACAGATGTTTGAATCCTTCACCAGCGGCACTTCTAGGGGTATCCAACAAGCCTTTTATGTATCCTGGAGTCATGCTCTCAAAGGTAAAATCATTCCTAAATAGTATTATATTGCACATAATTATTTTGCAAGTATTTATCCGTCGTACTAATTTCAAATATTGTAGGTTTTGGAGGAGTATTCTTGAACTTGTGAAAAACACTGTATTGAAGCCTGTAATAAAAAAAACTGCATTTAAACTGCAGTTGAAGCCCACAATGCGCCAGGTGTGTGCATTGAATACCAGAGTAAAGCTAGCAAATTATGTCATCATAGTCCGCCACAGCTTTACAGATGTTTGAACCCTTCACCAGTGCACTTCCAGGGGTCTCCAACAAACCTTTTATGTATCCTGGAGTCATGCTCTCAAAGGTAAAATCATTCCTAAATAGTATTATATTGCACATAATTATTTTGCAAGTATTTATCCGTCATACTAATTTCAAATATTGTAGGCTTTGGAGAAGTATTCTTGAACTTGTGAAAAACACTGTATTGAAGCCTGTAATAAAAAACTTTGCCAACCCTTGAACTCTTACATGGGACTGCCCAATGCCAGTTTGGCTTTATTGTCCAAGGGGCGGAAACATAAACATACAGTCCAGTGGTTTGAGTATCGCGTTATTTTTTAGTGCACAGTTTAGTGCTTTTTTGTAGAATGTTTGTTTAACTTAGTGCCAGAACACCATTAATACAAATAATACATTAATACATTCTTTGCATGATGACCCAAATTACCCCAATTCCTCATATATCAGATGTGGATTATACAAAGTGTCCATTTTCTCTTTAATAATGTTTTTTGTCTGTTTGTCTAGCTCGACCAGTCTTAGTCATTGAAAAGCGAAACAACCTAGCTGCAAACAAGACACAGTTGATGAGTTCAACCGAACCGCAGACAGGATGGTCATGCAATGGACACTTCCTGAAGATACATTTAGTTTTTTTCGTCACATTTCTAATTACGATTTCTAATTTTATGTTACATCTCTGGCTAAGGGCTAGATATCTAGCTACAAGTTAGTTGTGTTGTTTTACAGAGGCAGTACCAAACTGTAGTTACTTCAATCTGCTTAGATGACCCAGTCGTAGCAGCAAGGATACCTTTAAAAAGGAATAAGGAATTTTTTAAAGCTGCAGCAATGATATGGGCTACCGGTTCCAAAAAGAAACCTGCATCAGACAATTTGACACACTAAGGTGCATAATAAAAGAATGAAGGAAATATGCAATTTTAAATGATGCTGTTTATAAAAATGAAGTCAGGAAGGTACAACAGAGTAAAATAAAAATATTTCTTAATTCTTTACCAGGCAGGTAGACTGGCCCTTTCCACGACAGGAAAACTATAGCAGGAAAATGAGGCAGGAAAACTGCTTTTCAGTATATGGATGGATGTAAAATCTCAAAACGTCTTACTTATAACAATCTTGTGAAAGAATGTAATATTATGTAATATCTGAGCAGGATTTCTAAACTGATGGTAATCTTGTCAATGAATGCTTTCGTGCCCTAAGGGAGTACTTACCAAGAATAGCAAAGTTCTATTTTGAAAGTAATTCCCAAAAGGATACCTTTAAGCTAGCACAGGGAAGAGATGGCTGGTCCATTCGGTAAGAATGGAACACCTTGCTCATTTTTAGTAAGTTTCTCAAACGTAGGGAAAGGATAGCCTCTAGTAGTGTTTGGAGCCAACAGTGAAGAGACTTCTATTAATGTAAGAAATTATTTTCAGTCAGCCTACAAACAGGTTTCAGATATTGAAGGTCAAGTGTATGAAAGTCCTGGCCTACATGTTACCTTTGGAATTTCAGAGAATGATATGAAAATGCTGGCCATTATTGGGGGAGAACTTCAAAGGCAGTAAATAAAAGACAACTCAACCGTTAACCAGGAATAAGCGACAAAACAAGAAGGTCCAAAGTCACCGAATTTATTGCTAAGGAAAGGAGCGGTCAGGAATACCCACCTTTAAGGTATGAGTATACCTTTGCGCGAGGGATGTCAATTTTTCGCGAAAAAAAATCACTGTCGCGTCATTATTTACACTACAAGGGCCATTTATATATCGTTTTAAAGCTTATGGAACGGCCTTACTTACTAAGTGGTACATTTCTATGCAACGTTAATTTGATGGATCGTTTCGTCGTTTTGTGTTTCAAAGGAAAAGTACTAATTTTTATTTTTAAGAGCTCCTGCCACTTCCAGTTAATGTTAAAAGCTCCAGATTTCCGCAAAATGTATTACTTAGAGGGCGATCTGAAAAAAGGTGTGCGGGATTATCGATATTTTACGTATTTGCGGAAATATCACGTAAAACAGGTTGAAAATCGATATTTTTGGCAATGCTAACACAAAAATTAGCATAAAATATGTTTTGAAAGGAAAATCAAAAATCCGGCACACCTTTTTTTAGATCGCCTTCTAAAGAATAGATTTTGCTTAAATTTGGAGCTGTGCAATTTGATTGGAAGAAGCTGGAACTTTTTAAAGAAAGTCGGTACTTTTTTCTTTAGAGCTAAAAAAATATATGTTCATTTACAATATAATGAAAACAAAATTATTCATCAGATAGACCAGCCTTTTAGCTTTAAAATGATATATGAACGACGGCTGTGGTGTAAATTGTGACGCTGTACGAATTTTTTTCCCGCGACACCCCTCAAAGGTATACTCATACCTTAATAGACCTTTTCCAAAATGGCCGCCGCAAATTCACATGTCCTAAAATTAAACTTACTGAAAATAATACTGTCACTAAGAGTATCCTCACATTAGTAATCCTTTAAATTTTCGTTATGCCAAATGCCATATCGGCTGAGAAATTAGAGTCTGAAAATTGAAAATTTTACAGAGATTTGTATAGTCATATAAACGTCTGTAAATTTTCAACGTTCGTTTTCTCGGAAGATATTGGATATAATGGAGTGAAATTTTGTAGTTTTACTAAAGTGATAATGGGTCATCTAGTGCTGGTGTTCATTTTTAACAAAAATCGATTTGAATTTTCGGCGGCCATTTTGGAAAAAGGTCTATTGGGATAAGCAATGAATACTGAAAAGTGACAATAAACCTTTGTGCCAAATTTTAGGCTTATGGAATAGCCAATGTATTTGCATCGATAACAAATCCGTTTTTAACGAAAAGCTATATTATAAAGAAAGTCAAATTTGGCCACCTCTTTGACGATACAGGTAATTTACGTTCCAATTTTCCCAAAAACCTTTGGGTTGTGTCCTTTAGAAGCCTTATTTTACAATTAACAACTCCTCCTTTATAGCGTGAATCTCTCAGATTTGATAATAGCCTTTCTCAGTCGTGTACCTCGTCTTTTAAATTCGTCTTTAGCTTGGAAAACAATTTACTCTCTCCCTTTTAAGGGTACCCTAGACAGCAGAATTAAGAAAATTCCAACCACTTCATCGTATTCTGTATATGAATGTCATGCTTTTCAAATTCCATATTTCCGACACTGTTCTGCCACTGCTCTGTCATTGGTGCAAAGATTACCAATAAACTATAGAACATTTGTTCTTTTACTGTTCGTTGGAAAAAGATAAGTGAGTTCCTTTTCGAGCATTGTTAGATTGACTTTACTCCTACCTTAATGACAGTGCCGTTTGGAATTTTGGAGCCAAGGAAGGAGGCCTTATCCCTTGCAAACTATATTCTTCTTGAAAGCAAGCATCTTATATTTCAAGGAAAACAAAAAAAATTACACCTACTTCAATTCAACTGCTTAAAAAGCTTACGAAGAGGTATGTGCCTGAACACATTTAGCGATAGAAAACAGCATCTTACATGTCTTATGGTGAAGTCCATTTATTCTAAGATACAGATATTCTACAGATATTATATTTATTCTAAGATACAGATAGAGATAAATAGTATTATTATTTTCATTATTATTTACATGTTCATGTGCACGCGTGGGTGTTTGATTTCACGTTCGCCTCGTTGCCGTTACTATTGTTTTTCCTCTGTAGACAAATTATTTATATATTCTACTCAAAAAACATTTTTTTGTTTTTGTTTTGTTTAATAAATAGTAACGATAAAAGACAAACACTATAGTAAATAAATAAGTTGTGTATGTTTATAATGTATGAAGTGTATGTTCCGAAAGAAATTATTTATTTTTCCTTTCATTTTCTAAATTATACCCGGGCGATCTTATCCTGGAATGCAGCAAAGCGTGTAAAATTGATGTCAATTTTACATGCAAGAACTTCATGTGCTCTGAAAGGGGATGTTTGTTACACTCAAGTGGTGTTATGCGTGCCAGATTTGATGGCATTTCTACTTGTAATTGGTTGTGATGACAGGCTGTTAGAAATTAAATCTCTTTTTACTATTCGTGGCAAACATCCTAGTACTCATGTTAAAAATATAGAATTTTAGAGTAGAAAAGGAAGCACTCTAAGAGTCAAGAAGTCACACAAGTATTACTTTCAACTTAATGCAACTACAAGAGTGTCAGCTGTTGATCAGCGTCATCTGGTCATTCATTCAGACAAAGGTGTGCTTCTTGTTGGTGCTTACTCTGAGCACAACAAATTTGTCGCAATATGTTCAAGCCTTCATTTTACCAAACCTTATATATCAATGCCCACCGAGCGCTGTCCTCGTGAAAGGAGTCAGGGAACCGATCAGACTAGTCCCATGAATCGTGAGGATGCGCGAGCACGCACACGTCTAATCAAAGACAGGAATCCCACCCAGAACGCCAGCGACTAGGCTGGGAACCGGTGGTAACTAGCGCCAATACTAGCACAATGTTTCTCTCTTGACTCCTCCAATGGCGCCCCTCTCCCGCAAAGATAACTGGACCACGGATGATCAACCATGGACAATCAGGGGCATGGTAAATAACTCAGTCCGCGAAGCTTCGATGAAATATTATAGAACATTGCAAAGCATTCCAACGTTTCTTTTCTGCAACAACATGAGCAAAATAATTTTAAATCGCTTACGTCACTACTGGTCGCCATCTTGGTAGGAAAACACTGCGTTCAAAATGGTGACTGCTAGTAGCGAAATCAACAGCTCGATACAAATGCCGGAATACTTCTCCGCTTTAAGTGGTCCAGGCAGGGAGAGATACAAGCAAGAGGTCGTTATTTTAGGTCTTGACCTGTGCGTCCTGAAAAAAAGGCCGATTTTACTAAAGTCGCTTTTACCTAGCATAGAATGTCCTGACATAGCGAACTACCTCGCATTTCGAATGTCTTGGGCAACTTGTGAGCAAATGCCCAACTGGAAGTCCATGTTTATAATTTGGCTTCTCGTGGTACAGGTCTGTTAGCTCAAATGTAAACTTCGGTTTACTTTACAAAGAGACGACTACATTTCAGCGCAAAGCTTCCACTCAAACACTACTGTTTATAATTTTAGGTAAATCACTCCCAGAGGGCCAGAGATACGCCACTCAGATCGTGGTTTTTGGCTGAAAGCACGGAGTTGCACACTGCGGTTGCATGGTGGGCTTAACGAGTGCTGTTCACACGTTGGCGTAATGCTGTGGGCTACTTGGACCTCCTCAATTTATTGCGCTCGCACATGCACTATAGCAAACCGATGGCTTCTACCTGCGTATGTTAAGGATATCCCATACTAACTTTATCTGGAAAGTGTAATCACCCCAACCACAACACAAACAGGCCCAGAATTGCAGCCACATTGGATGAGCAGAACCATTTCTTGGAAACATTGCTGCCAGAAGAACATCACCTGCTATTCTTTCTCTGGTTGCTCCCTTTAGTGATCTGTTTGTTCCCAAGACAGCAAAGTTGCCTAAGACAATTTTAGAGTTGCTGTATGATGAGGCAAACACCACCCTTGACTTTGAAAGTCTGAGGTCGAAGTATGAAGGTCGAATGATACATTAAATTTGACTCATGAACAGTGTAAGGCAATTGAACAAAACACAAGAAAGCAGTCTAAGTCAGCAGTATGGTAAAAGCAGAGAGCTGATCGAATAACAGCATCAAAACTTAAGTCGGCTTGTCATACAAATCTCAACAAGCCGTCTACATCTTAAATCAATGCTATCTGTTACCCGCAATCTAAACAGTTTAGTACTGCAGCTAGATCTTGGGGAGTAAACAACGAAGGAAAGACAAAAGAATGCTATGCCGAAGAGCTGCATAAAGCTCTTGAGGATTTTTCAGTCTCTGAAAGTGGGCTGTACGTGTATGAGAATGATCCATTTCTTGGGGCCTCCCCAGATGGCATATTGCAAGTGTTGTGGTCCTGGGGACTGCAAAGTAAGATGTCCCTACCGGTTTAAGGACATTGACCCTGAAGCTGCTGTGGGAAGTAAAGATTCCTGTTTGGTTAATTCCAACAACGTCTCGGGTCTAGACAGAAACCATGCAAGTGCTGTTTGGACACCAAAAGGACTCTTTATTGAGAGAATATTGCCTGATACTCAGTTTTGGGTACCCACTGTTAAGAATGCTCAGGCATTTTTTAAGGGTGGGAACATTCCCAGAACTAGCTAAACCATTGAACGAAACGTTTGCAGACCAATTCTAAACGTTACAAAAGCTTTATAAAGCATCCACGGACCATTCTAATACCGCTTTGAAATGTTAATATTGTTAAGCTGGGGCTTCGTTAAGAGGGTCACATATGCGGTGATTACTTTTTTCTGTTTTCTAGAGAGAAATCACTTATCTCGTTTCCATGCGGTATTTTTCTCTGCCTTCGAGCACAAAATGCACATCTTGCAAAATCCGATGTGCTTCACATCTTAGGCTTTGTGACAACTGCGGGTGGAAGCCGGAATTTTTCAATTCCAAAAAGGAGACCAAAAGCTTCGAAGTAAATCGACGGCTAGTGTATGCGATGCATTCTGTTGAGAAAGGACACAGTGGTGCCAAAAAATGCTACAAATATATGAACATGCTTCCAGCGCCTACGGCAAGAGGTTATGGAAAAAATTAAAATGACAAAACACATCAAGAACATTGCAAAGGAGTCAATGGTGGAAACATTGGGCGCTCCCTGACTGCTGGTGGTTTGGGCTTGTCGGTTGAAAAGATCAAGCTTATAGAAGATGTCTGAACGTTTGCTCCTCCATTGTATCGTGTCGAGCGAAGCAGTTGTCTCTTCTCTGATTTCTCTAAGCGATGCCTTGGAAACAAGTTAAAGCTAAGAAATAATTCGTCCTGCTCTTCAGGATAGAAACCAAACAATTTAATGAAGTACCTTTGACGAGTGGAAATTCCAGGGGAGGGGTCTTTAAAGGGAGGTCCTCAACAACCCCGATGCGGTTTAAAAATGCAATCAGCTTATATATCAGTGAAATATATCAATCAATCAATCAATCAATCAACTTTATTTCATCAAATATATTAATCGTTTACATGATAAGCATAAATAGTGAAGATGAGGAACCTACTGAAAGTGAAATGCTTATAAAGTAAATAGGTTACAATGGCACCAGATACGATATTTAATTCTGCTTTTCTCCGCAGGATTCAGAGATGAGTTATTGCTGCCTACAAAAAGGAGGATGAATCCAGAGACCCTAGATTTCCCACTCATCCTCCCAAAAAGACATCGAAGTTGTTCTCGCCAAATGCCCGCGATGAAGTGCCTGGTGCCTTTAGAGTACCAAAAGAGTAGGCGAGAAGAGCCAGTTGCGAAAGTTAAATCAGAAGGAAGAGAGGGAGTTGTGAAGCTAGTTGAGATATCTTTTTTTTTTTGCAGTTCTGAAGCTCTATAGGTGATGTTTGTGCTGTCACGACAGGATGATGATATCTTGCCTATCTCTAACGTATTAAGGCACATTTTTATTATTGAAATGGCACCAGATAAGATATTTAATTCTGCTTCCCTCCGCAGGGTTCAGAGATAGACTTGGATGAAGTTATTGCTGCCTACAAAAAGGAGGATGAATCCAGAGACCCTAGATTTCCCACTCATCCTCCCAAAAAGACATCGAAGCTGTTCTCGCCAAATGCCCGCGATGAAGTACCTGGTGCCTTTAGAGTGCCAAAAAAGTAGGCAAGATGGAGCAGTTGCGAAAGTCAAATCAGAAAGAAGAGAGGGAGATGTGAAGCTAGTAAACATCGGAGTTGAGATATCGATTTTGTTTTGGAGTTCTGAAGCTCTTTGTCACTTTTGTGCTGTCACGACAGGATGATGAGATCTTGCCTCTCTAACGTACTGAGGCACATTTTTATTTTTTATTGAAGGACGGAACATATTTTCCAGCAGGATATTATTTCTGTTTATCGTTGCATGTTCAGGTTACGTTGTAATTAATAGGTTGGTAGTTGTTGATAAGATAGATTAGTATTAATCCTTCGAAGTTTCTAATGCGGTTCCTACCAAACGAAATAATAATGTGGACATTATTAGGCAGAAATCAAGTAGTAAGCTATTTTTTAGGTTACTTAAATAATCATGTATTGACTGTAATTTGTCTGTAGTTTTAGTCTACTGCAGGTCTGTAACAGACCTTGTCTGCAATGTCTTATAAAGGTCTGCAGCAGATATGCTGAAAAGACAAGCCGTATCGTTTTCAAACTAGATTTCTTGCTGACCTGAGGTGAACGTTGAAAGGTTTTTGTCTGCAATGTCTGCAGATGGGCTGATTTATCCAGGCATGTACAGCAGACGTTCTGCAGGTCTGTAGAAAATAATACAATAGTACAAGTGTCAAGAAAATGACAAACTTCAAAGGCTCACAAAGTGGCTCGGAAGTATTTTCGTATCATACGAAAATCGATACCATGGCCGTGTTGCATGACGGTCGACAGGCATTCTTTCATGCTCTGCAAACTGGTCCAGAGATCATATCCTAACATTGTTATTACAGGTCAACCTGACAAGTATTTCTTGGACTGACTTACCCAACATGTTATAAAACAAACCAGGTGGAAAACATCCTAGACTTGTTTTCAACACCAACCCAGACTAGTTAACCAATATACAAATAATGAATGGAATGAGTTATCATGACCTTGTGTTATTTGACATAAACCTTAAACCATCAATGAATAGGAAGGCGCTTGCGAGGGATGATCTAAAGAAACGCTTTGATGAGCACTTGAACTCTAATGAAAATCCATCTAAATCTGTGGATGACCATTAAAATTTTTTTAAAGCAACAATTCAAGAAGTAATGAGCAAACACATTCCCCAAAAGAGTATCGATGGGCGATGGAATCTGCCCTGGATGACGATAGCTATAAAGCGCATGATCAGGAAAAAACAAAGACTTTAGAAGACCAGGCGTTTGCTTTGCATGTGGTTCTGAAGGACACTGGCGCGACTCATGTCCAGCCGTCCACAACGGGGCTTCACAAAAATTCAATTCAGATAAGTCAGCCAAATGATTATTTTGCGATTGTTGAGAATCTATTTTTGTCTGATTCTCGCGTTGGTTCTTTAAGGAAAAATGTCCATTTCTGGTCCGATACTTTAAATGCTTCGGAATTCGTAGTAAGTTCTATTGCAGAAGGTTACAAAATTCATTTCTTTGATTTGCCCGAGAGCTTCTCTATACCTAACAGATCATCAGCTTTCAAGTTTAAGGATTTTGTGAATCAAGCAGTATCTGAACTCATTGTACGTGGTTGTGTTTCCGAAGTTGACAGGCCTCCTAAGTTTATCAACCCGCTTAATGTCGCTCAGCAGTCCTCTGAGAAGTGTAGACTTATTCTGGATCTCTCTTACTTAAACAAATTTATTTGGAAACAGTCGATTCGTTATGATTTAAAATCTGGATATCACCATTTGGAAATTTTCCATGACGATTGTGACTATCTAGGCTTTTCTTGGGTTGTTCAAGGTCAAGTTAAATGCTTTGTTTTCCGTTTGGGTTAACCTCCGCACCGTATATCTCTACTAAGCTTATGCGTCCTTTAGTATCTTATTGGTGCCAGTCTTGAGTACAGAGTCGTTCTGTTCCTGGATGACGGCATTGGAGATTCTGCCTGTAAAGCATCAGCCCTAGAACTCAGCAATCGATGTTGATCAGATTTAATTTCGGCTGGCTTCTACATCAATGAGGAGAAATCAGTTTGGGAACCCTGTCAATCTGGGATTTGGCTTGGTTATCATTTGGATTTCAGTAATGATATCATTTCGGTTCCTTTGCCAAAGTTTCTAAACTTAAACATTGTTTATCTCGTTTGATCAATGCTATTAGCTGCAACGCCAACGACATTGCTAGTGTAGCTGGTCAGCTTAACTTGATGTTTCTTGCTGTTGGGAATATTGTACGCCTTATGTCTCTTAATATGTATTCTCAGATTCAGGAACAGAATTCCTGGTTCACTAGATTACAGTTAAACGATCTAGTTGAATGTGAGCTATATTTTTAGTTGGAACATATTATTGATGCACTCAATGGCCGTTCCAAGTCTAGTGCTCTACGGGTAGCTTTTTCTGACGGTAGTGATTCTGGTTATGGGGTTATATTGTGGAATTGGGGTCTGATATTGCTACGCAAGGTCCCTGGAGTGCTGAAGAGGCTACTCTCAGTAGTTCACAGAGAGAAATCATAGCTGTGCGTGGTGAAAGCATAGCTGTGGGCAAGGTTCTGCAATCCTGCAGTTTTGCAAGGTTCTGCAATCAAAATGTAGCGCGCATTATGGACATTGGAAGCAAGAAACCTGACCTGCAGAAAGAGGCTCGTCTAATTTTTTTCCATTTGTGTTGTGCATGGCATTTCATTGGAACCGCAGTGGATTCCAAGATCTGAGAACGATAACGCTGATTATCTCAGCAGGATAATATATTACGATGGGTGGAGTGTTAGACAGCATATTTTTGAGTTTCTTGATTTCAAATGGGGCCCTCATTCATTTGATCGCTTTGCGGATGAGTTCAACTTTGTGCTTTCTATACTTGGTTCTAGATACTGGAATCCGAAGTGTGAAGCCATGGACACCTTTACAAGAGATTGGGGCTCTGAGAACAACTGGATTTGTCCTCCCCCTTACCTAATTTCAAGATTTCTTAAGCATATAAGGAATTGTTGTGCGCAGGTACGTTGGTGGTTCCCCTATGGCGTTCGGCTCCTTTTTTGGCCTCTTCTTTCTTTAGATTGTTGTCATTTGGCTCCCTTTGTTTGTGATTGGGTAGAACTGCCTTCACTGAAATCCACATTCACACCTGGTCGCCACAGCTCTGGACCATTTGGCCGATGTGACCCGAACTCAGGGTGTTGGCAGTCGGAATCAATTTTCTCCAAGCTCGTTTTTTCATCCCTGGTTTCTGTACCGCGGATAATGGATTCTGTAAACGTTTTATTCATCAGTAGGTATGTACTTTTATTTTTTTTGTTTTAAGGGAGAAGCGTTAACTAGTATGGGAATTATAAAAAGGGCTCTCTTAGACAGTGCGTAGTAACATTTATTCGTGGGTGCTTGTTTTAGCCAGTTGGTGACAGTTTTTGACAATGGATGGCATATTTAGCAGCCTAAGGCAATGTGTTGCATCTTTAGCCAGTGGGTGTCAGTCTTTAGCCAGTGGGTGGCGTCTTTAGCCAGTGGGAGGCAGTCTTAGGTTGATCTTTCAATATATCAACTCGTTTTTATCGGAGCTCCAGCACGGGCCAAAGGCCCGTGCAAGTGGAGCACCATACCCAAGGGAAAAATGTATACCATCGAGTTGATTTTGAAACGTCACAGGTAATTTAATTCATTTTTTCTACACGCAGTCATAGACATTTTGTTCTACACATAGTCATACGGTACATTTAACTCATGTAATAAGTTAAACTTATGATCACTAGACATAAGTACAACAAATACATTAGGGGCCGACCATTTAACTTTTGAGGGGGGGGGTGGGCTTTTTTGTCAGTGCAAGATTTTTTTTTATACCTCTGTTATGCGGTGAGAATTTTTTTTCCAATAAGAAAAGGGTTTTAGTCACCATTTTGCTGTGCAGGAAATTTTTTTCGGCCCTTCGGGCCGTGCAGGAAATTTTTTTTCAAAAAAGCCCACCCCCCCCCCCCCTCAAGAGTTAAATGGTCGGCCCCTTACTAGACAATTCTAGCAATTCTAAAATGCTTAGCTTCATGATCATTTACCTGGCGTGTTCAATCGTTAAAATCGATACTCGATAAAATTAGCAAATCATATCGGAAATTGATAGAAATTGATAACGGAAATCGTTTTCGATCAAGGCTATCAATTTTATCTATTATATTGATTTCATCGATTTTCATCATTTTCAAGGAAACCTGTCCAAAATACATTAACAAAACCCACAAATCATCACGGGGCAATTGCAGAAAACATCAATTTAAGAGCATCATGCAAGCATAAAGGCTTCTGGATTACTGTACACTCCAATTTTTTAAGAACGTTTTGCATAATTCCTGATCAAAGTACTAATTCTCCCATAGAATGGCACATCAATCAAAGTTTAAAGCCTAATCTCAAAGACGGATCCATTACAAAAAGTCATAATTTGATATATTGTTTTCCATCAAATGAGGAGTCTGTATGCAAAAAAGCCTATCTGAGTTGACCCAACCTTACTATTTGAGATTTAGTCATTTCAGCAGGTTTTTCTGCTGTATCGGCGCAATAAATCGGTGCATGTAAATCAGCCTTATTAAATACCACTTTCATAAGATTTATGATAATGTATGGATTCATTGGATGATTTATAAAGAAGTGGTGTGTTAATGGAAGTTCAGTACCAATTGCAAAAGAAATATTTCAATTAGTACGTACAAACTAGTGGCACATTATGTCTGTGAAGCAGCTGCCCTTGTTCAACACAAACTCTAAGTGTGTTGCCTCTTTCGCCCGTATTTCTACTAACTTGAAATATTTCCCAGATGTTGACTTTAAAGGGACATTCATGACAACCCTTAATGGTTGCCTGACTTTTAGCAGATTAGGCAGGAAAGCTAAAGAATCTGTTGTAACGGTGAAACAAATGTGATCATCTGTTAATGGCAACCTCTAATTCTACCGCCCAGGCTTGAAATCATAGGTAAGCTGATAAACATGATCAAAGTGGACTTGTCCAACACTTGAGATACTTCATTCGGCAGTAAGAAGGTTTAAAGCATGGAGTCAGAGAGCAGTACAGATATATCATCAAGATTGCTGAAGGACACGAAGGGAACAACAGAAATTCTTCAAATGCGGAATCCAAGCAATCAGGCCCATTCATTAGATGGTATCGTAATCAACCGGTTATCAGGAACACAATTAAAAAATATATTTTGATCCACAGCTGAAGAGAGGCGACCTTGGAATTATTCAGAGATCTCACATTCCAACAGCCAAAGCGAAGGCAAGAGGCAGGACGTTTCTTAGCAGCATTTATGTGAATAAGGTTTAGTGCGTTGCTGCTAGAATATTCACAGGAGGGGGTGGGTAAGCATTCAGACCGATTAGAGATTCTCACCGGGATCCTTCTACTATGCACATCAGAGTCTACTATGTCAATGTCGTTATCAACAACGAAGTCTTTGAAAGTGTGTGACTTACTCTTCACAGATCTAGCATTTAGAAGGCAGAAACTGGCCGGTCTATGGGAGTTTCCAGACGCCTGTGGTGGGTTTGTCTGTATCGTAATTAAATTTGACCGGTTGATATAGACAAAATTGTTTGTTAGCTGTTGGCTGCATTTATAGTTATGATTATTAAGAACAGGGATTGTATATATAAAAGAGAGAGGGGAGTGCTGTGATATTGAATCGTTGCCAATTGATTGTACTTGATGTCGATTAATTGTGCGCGTCAGTAAGTGGCGGGGGTTATTCACCGCTAGGGGTGCTCGCTGGGTGTTGATCAGATTATGAGCATTGCGAGTATGAGTCATTGTCGGCTTTTGAACATTGGAACGTACTGAGATAACAGTGGCGATGGGCCGAATTTCAGGACCTGGGTTCAGTTTGAATAACAGGTCGCCGACGAGAGGGAGATGAAAAGTGGCACTGGTGTTATTATAGTACACAGAGGGGCACTTTTGCCGTCTGATTCGTGCTCATAAACAGAAGACTGGTTTAGTGGAGTGATGCCCCATCCATCGATCTCCAGAAGAAGAATGCGCGTTTAAGGACACCAGCCATAGCACAAGGGATATGAAGAAAAATTGTGCGAAGTTATTCCACATAGTGCATAGACACAATATTGTATAATGTGTTTGAGGATTGTTTATTATGTTTATTGATTGATAATGTTTCAGTTTATATTTGTTTTACTTTTGTATTATTTACTTTGTTTGATTTTTGTTAATAATACGTTTGGTGCAATTTATTACATTTATAACAACTAGCCTCTTTGTGAAATATTATTTGATTGCATATAAGAAATTGTGTTTTCCAAGAAATAAGTTAATAAATATTGTGAAAATATTAAATTGACAAACTAATGTAGTAATTAAAAAGGAATATTAAGTCGTAAAAAGATAAAATAAGTAATAAAAGCCCGCGAGTCCCGCGGGTAAGAGAACACAATTAGAACAATAGTATGCAAATTCAAGATAAAATTCACGGACGGGTGAACCTCAGTCGCTGCAAATTATTTAAGAATTAATTAAGATTTAAGAAATGTCGGAAAATAGAGAAAGATAAAAAATATATCGAGAGCTGTCTACAGTCAGCACGAAGGAAATAAAGAGATAAATCAATGGTATACTTATAGACGTGTAGGATCCAATCCGTGTAGGCTCTTTGGTAATCAACGATCTTACAGGTCTCTCTTGGCTTTAGTGCGTGGCGGGAAACTTGAACAGGACTTGAAAAGTACCCAAAAATTGCTGGAAATTCGCTTGGATGTCCCTAAACGGCTTCAGCAGAGCTACCCTGTCGATTACCCTTTACAATGAACCAGAATTGGAGCAATCGGAGAGGAAAAACGATCTATTTTTCGGCTTCTCCGAAGAGATAGAGAAAACACGACTAAACTCTAACGACTAAATGATGTAGGGCAAGCTGGGGACACACACTCACTATCCTTTAGCGTTATTTATCCACTGGTGTACAGGTATGACGTTTCATGGTATGACGTTGCACAGCCCTCCTCCAACCACCCTGGTCCGCCGCCAAGACTGCAGACAAGCCAGAAATGCGACAACAGGATAACCGTCAATAGGACAACAGGACAACCGTAAGAATTTGCGATCGCCACTGGAAATTGTCTGGAATCTGAATATCTGGCTCTCAAAACATGGAATCACCCAAGCTGTCTTTGGTAAAATTGTTCTTAATCAAGAACAGTCCACACTGTGTGACCCCATCCACGAACTGTCCCCAGAAATTCCTAAGGGGCATGGGCCCTAAGTATATGAACGGATCGAGAATTTCCAACAAGTCCACAAGATCAGCAGGAATTGTTGAAGTCAAAGAAAGGTATTTCAGAGTATTTTCGAAGAATCAGGATACCAGTTCAGTACATGCTTGGATAGCACTACTCTCTGGCTTGGGCTAGGTTCATTATATCCTGTTTCATTTTTACTGTCATGCTTTTTGATTTCTTCGACAGAGAAAGGCACTAGGGAGACCCTAACAGGGCTGCAAACTAAAAAAAAAGTCCAGCCAAAAATTTGTGACTTATTTGAAAATTCTAGTCGCGTTTTCTATAATGTTAGTTGCAAAAATTGAACTTGCGCCCGTCATATATATATATGAGTTCAGTCAACCCATGACAGCGGCTTTGCACAAAATAATGCGCCCACATTACTGCTTATTAGGAAACCGCTGTAATGGCGTTGATCCATCGCTCATAAACTCGATCTCCGATTCCCTGTTTGATACAATGCTTGAAGGACACAATCAATGAATAAAAAGGCAAGAAGCTCGAACTTATTGATACTTTGTTTATTACACTGTTGAGTTAGACAAGATGTGAGTCGCAAAAGAGAGAAAAAACATGGGCGCAATTTGCAGCCCTGCCCAAGAACGCATTATAGTACTAGAGTTGCATTTAGAAGACTATCAGCAGGCTGGGTTGGACCATAGTTAGTAGAGGGGACCCTCCCCTCTACTTACTATGGTTGGACCAAATGTTCAAAAACACAAAAGGAAGACCCAGCAGCCAACTCATGCGGAATCTAGCCGAGACTTTGGATTTGTCGTTCAGCCAGGTATGCAAAACAGAATGCTTGACACCAAGCTTGACCCTCAATAAAATAATAGCAACTCAACTTGTGGAAACTATTTTTTATTAAGAATTATCATTTCTCATCTAGCATGACATGAAATCCAAGGCAGTGTAAATTTTAATCTTACCATACAACAGATACAAAGTTTGTAAATAAGACCTCGATTTTCAAATACGAAAGTAGCTCTCCTTTCCAAATGCCATTGGCAGGCACAGATATTATCAGGAATTGTGTAATCATGACATACCAAAACTGTATCCCATTGTCTCGCTTTGTAGGTGCAAGTATGGTTCCAAAATAATACCGGTATACTGTACCCCAGGCCAGGCATAGTTCACATGAAGATGGATTCATAAAGTTGGTTGTGCACTTTGTTACATGTTCTCTCTATACAACTTGTTTCCTTTTCACTCATTACATGCTGATATGCAAATTGAGATTGATTCACATTTATTGAGGTCACAGATTGTACAAAAATATTGAATGTCAATAATTGTTTTGAATAAAAGCAGAGTAGAATAACAATATATGTCTTATATTAATCTTTGGTAAGGATCTCTCAGAATATTTATAAAACCATGACCCTGTTCCAGACCAAAAAGTGATGAATTCGGGAGCTCACTACACCAGAGCTGGCGAAATACAGTTTTGTTCAGCATTTCATATATGTAACTGTTTGGTTTCCGTAGGTTTAGAACACGCCTTACTGGGAAGCCTTCTCCATTGCAAATTTCGGGCACCAACAAGATTTGAGATTGCGACCGGTACGGTTGCAAAAGCGACTAGATTTTTCTGTTTTGCGACTAATACGCATTAGTCACAAATTTACAAGTGAAAAATATAATAGGATGTGATTCAAGGGCTGCTCTGAAATGCCCTTCTTTTATTGATATCGAAAAGAATTCATAGCTGGTTCAGCGGCTAGGAGGTTGTAGGCACGTAACATTCCGCTGCAAATCACACGCTGGTGCATGTATCATGGACTTAGGCCATCTCTACACAAACATACTTTTTTAAAATGCAAAAAACTAAAGCATTTTTAATTCAATTAGAAAATGTGACTAACTTTTCCCACACAAGTGGTGTATTTGTATTGACCTCAATAATTCATGATATAACTACATTTCATACCATAAGCTATCAGCAAATTACATAACTAGAAACATAGCATGGAATGTTGAATGTACATCAATTTTGAAATTTCAATACAATCGATAATCGAAAAGTTGATTGGACAGAAATTTGTGAGTATGGATTATTATCAATTAGCCATTCCACGCGATACAAGCCAAGTAATTATTATCACTTGTTATCAATTTATCGATTGGATTTTCGATATCGATATCGATGATTTTTTTTGTCAAAGAAATTGTTATACTCAAAGTGCTACTAATGCTTTTTGAGAGACTTTTTGAGCAAAATCCACTAATTATGTAGTGAGTTTCTGTGAAAAAAAATTTCGATTCAGCTAAATCCTGATTTTTTTTATGGATTATTTCATATTGGAAATTTCTTGCCATCTTTGAAACACTTACCAGTCTCCTGCATGGACCGTCTTCGCGCAGCTAAGATCCAAGTCATGCCCAAATAAGGACGTTCAAGGTTCAAGTCGTCTTCTCAGTTTACAGCATATTCTTCGCAATAATTCCCTAGTTTTATCGTTCTTTTGCGATGTTGGTATTAGTGCAAGGTAGGCCATTTATTGATACTTATTTCTTTGTTGCTTATATTATTGATCTTTAAAGTTTATAACGTCAGAAAATTGAATGCGAGTGGAGATTTCAGATTTTAGTGACATACGGTTGCCGTTTGCCATTTCTCAATCATTATTTCCGTCGAATAAAATAGCCTCTATCTGTCTTCTATGAGGGTCCTTTATGGTGTGGAATAGCTAATATTAAATTTCAATGTCATACCACACTATTTATAATAGTCAGATGATAAAGGACCCATGTTTAGAATAGCAAAGCAATTTTGAAAATAGTCTTCTTGACTGGCGCTACCGGAAAGAAACACAGAAAATGTTGGGTATTGTAGCGACTGAACTGCGAATAACTTTTGTGCAAATCTGAGTACTCTGTTGCACTCATAATAAATTTTTCTCGCTTTAAAATCATTGGCTGTTTTCACACTAGAAGACGAACAAATCGTCTAGACGGACAAATCGTCTGACGATTTGTTCGTCTTTGTACGTCTAGTGTGAATTCAGGTCGGACTTTAGTCGATTTGTTCGTCTATACAAACAAGTTGTCTATGAAAAAATCGTCTTCCTAGACGGCCAAATAGACGAACAAATTTAGACGATTTGTTCGTCTGAAAATTTGTTCGTCCCGTTTTCACATCAGACGATTTGTTCGTCTACAGACGATTTGTCCGTCCAGACGATTTGTTCGTCTCTAGTGTGAAAATGGCCATTAAAAAGAATGAAGATTCCCAGTGTGCTTGTTTTGACAAGCCTGCGATCTCAAAACAAACAAAAGTCCTTGGTCACGGGTGAGAGCGGTCACGTTTCTTTACCAGTATGTCGAAATCGAGAAAAAACAACCTCCACCGTCCCCAATATCCCCAGAAACACTACCAATGGGAGAGGATATTGCCAAAGTAGTTAGTAATCTTTTCGAGGAGCATTTAGCGGGACTCAAGAAGCATTTCTCCGAAGAAATTGAACGACAAACAACCTATCTCACTGTCTCCATTAATTCATTACAAGACACCGTAACTGGCCTTAAGCAGAGCCTAGAATTCAGTCAGGCCGAGATTTCTGAGCTTAAAGATCAAGTTGCAACTCAGCAAGCTGACCTTGAGAGCAAAACGACTGAATTGTCTAATTTAGAGACTACAATTGCCAACCTCAGTAAGAGGCTTACATACCAAGAGAATCAGAGCCGCCGTTGTAACCTTCGCGTGAATGGTCTCGAGGAATCCTCGACTGGCAAGGAAAGTTGGGATGCAGTTGAACAGAAGCTAAAGCGCACCTTAGTACGGGCACTCAATCTCACAAGAGAGCCGGAGATTGAGAGGGCCCACCGTGTTGGAAGTATCGACCCTGAAAGACCCCGTACTGTTGTAGCTAAATTCTACGATTGGAAGGATAAAGAGTTTATCCTACACACTGCACGCAAACTAAAGCCTCATGGTATCTATATCAGCGAGGACCTGGCAGAGGAGACTAGAGTAAAAAGAAAGGCACAACTAGACACGCTCAAAGAAGCTAAGGACCAGGGAAAAATTGCATACTTTGTTTTGGACAAGCTGATAATAAGAAACAAGCCAGCAAACCGGCAGCAAAATAGAGCCGCTCTTGCCGCGGCGCTCAGTTAAGTTGTTTATTTAACATTGTCTATTCTGCTATAAATAGCGTCACATAAAACAAGTGAAAATGAGCTTCTAAAAGCTCTTCCTTTTCATCATTTGAATGAAACTGCTTTTAATATTGTCCTGTATGAAATGAAAAATGGTTCTCTCAATTACGAACATGAGCGCCTAGAAACGCTTTTATTTAATCCTATTGAGCAACCAAAAAGTAAATCGTCCTTCAATTCTCTTTTAGACCCAGACTCTAACATATCATTTTATCCACCTGAGAGTGATTATATGGTAGAAGAAGAATTAAACTCGAGACTCTTGTCAAATCAAGATAACCCTAATATCTCGTTGCTACACCTCAATGCATGCAGTTTAGCGGGTAATTTTGATAAGTTTAAATTGCTTCTATCGCGCTTGAGTGTCCAACCGCTTGTCATTGCGGTTTCAGAGACATGGCTCAACGACCTCACTTTAGATAATGTTGATCTTCCAGGATATAAATTTATTTCAAATCACAGAAGTGAAAAACGGGCCGGTGGAACCGCTCTTTACTTGCACGATAATCTTGAATACAAATTGCGTCCTGATTGTAATTATTCAGATCCTGAGGTAATTGAATCGCTGTTTGTTGAATTGAATATTCCTAAGGAAAAAAATGTAGTGGTCGGTGTTGTTTACCGTCCACCTAACTACAATCTCTCCTCTTTTATGGACATTTTTGATCAGATTTTGTCAAACATTACTAAAGCCGGAAAAACTTGCTTTGTCGCGGGAGATTATAACATCGATATTTTACACTACAATGATCATGCACAAACACAGGAATTTGTTGACACTTTATTCTCGCATGCATTTTTTCCGCTCATTACAAAACCTACACGTATTACTGCAAATTCTGCTACGTTAATTGATAACATTTACACCAATCACTTCTCTGATAACATTTGCAATGGAATCATTATTAATGATATTTCAGATCATCTCCCTGTTTTTGCTTCTATTTACCACACAAACTATAGATTAAATAAAACAAATATGAAATACTTTAAACGCGAAGTAAATGAATCTAATTTATCTAGCTTTCGGGAGGCGCTTTCAAAAACCAATTGGTCTACAATTTTGGTAACTGATGACCCTAACATATCATATGATAATTTTTTTAAGAATATTCGAAGGCATATAATACTTTTTTTCCTCTCAAAAGCTTTACTGTGAATAGGAAAAAAATAGATAACCCGTGGATTACAAACGGCTTGCTTAAATCCATAAAAAGAAGAATAAACTTTATCGAAGACTCATTCTCGAACCCAACGAAGTAAGATTTGTAAATCTTTCAGATCAGGAAAAGCTCCTGGATACGATAATATTTCTATGGATATTATAAAAGAATCTTTAGATATAATATCTAAACCGTTATCCGAAATCATTAACTGTTCACTTAGTTGCGGGAAATTCCCTGAGAAATTAAAGATATCCAAAGTTGTCCCTATATTTAAGGCAGATGACCAACATCTGTTTGCAAATTATAGGCCGATATCATTACTACCTAATTTTTCAAAAATCTTTGAGAAAGTTGTACATAATCGTTTTATAGCTTTCATTGAAAGACTAGAAATTATGTACGGATGCCAATTTGGCTTTCGCAAAAAATATTCCACAGAGCTCTCGCTTGTTTACTTAATAAATAAGATTTCTGAAGCTATTGATAAAAATGAGGTTACTGTTGGGGTGTTTCTTGACCTCTCGAAAGCGTTCGACACTCTTGATCACAAAATATTATTTAGCAAATTAGAACATTATGGAATTCGAGGAGCAGCACTAGATTGGGTCAAAAGTTATTTTTCTGAACGTCTACAATTTGTCCAATATAACCAGACTTCTTCTTCCATGCGTCAGATTCAGTGTGGGGTCCCACAGGGATCAATTTTAGGCCCATTATTTTTTGTTCTATACATAAATGATTTGCCTAATGTTTCTCAACTGACCGAAGCTCTTCTTTTTGCAGACGATACTACTATTTTCTCCTCGCATCGTGACCAAAACCATCTTATCACTACTTTAAATGAAGAACTTACAAAAATTGACGACTGGATGCGAGCAAAGAAATTATCATTAATATTAAGAAAACAAACTATGTTATTTTTAAACCAGCTCAAAAGAAACTATTCCGGTTATTCTCGGTAAACAAATATTAGAAGAGCAAAAGTCTGTTAAATTCTTGGGTACTTATATTGATAATAATCTCACATGGAAGCCCCATATAAACTATTTATGTAAAAAACTTTCTAAATCGATAGGCATTATTTCTAAGTCACGTTATTTTCTATCAGAGAAAACTTTACTCTTTCTATATTACACTCTAGTATATCCTTATATAACCTATTGTAATACTGTCTGGGCCTCAACTTATCCGACTAATTTAAATCAAATTTATCTCTTACAAAAACGGGTTGTTCGAGCAATAACTAAATCTGATTTTTTGGCACACTCTGCCCCTGGGTCATTCCACAGTAAACCGTATGTTGCGGAGTCTACATTTAGAGAGATTTGAGGCATCATAACTTCAAATCTAGAACTTCAGTCAAAGTGACTTTACATGTCTAGGGTATAAGAGTATAATTGCTTTATACAGTGGAATTGACCATCATGCTAGTTAAAGGGGTTCCAAGATATTCTATTGATTATGGGTGTTGCAGAGTCTACTCAGAAGAACCTTTGATTTCCAACAAGGTAACTTCAGCTAGAAATCTCTGTGAATTTTTCAGCTGTTTTGAATAGTGTTTTTTGTTGAAAGAAGAAGCATTGATCTGTGTTTATTTTAAACACAGAGAGTTTCTTGCTTTGTTTTATTTTTTTGGAGAAACGATTTATTTTATAAAGGTTGGTGTTGTTGCGGAGTCTACGTTGCGGAGTCTACAATAGGGCACAAGAGGAAAAACTAATGCAAAAACACAAAAAAATCCTATCAGTGTACTTCAATTAAATAGAAAATTCCAAATAAATCAATATATACAACAGTGATAAATTAGAAGTTTACAAACTTTCAGCAAAAAATGTTTATTTTTGTAACTTTTATTAAAACTAAAAGTACCAAAATCGTTGCGGAGTCTACAATTCTTCATTGGACAGCAAATTCTCCCAAGCTCAAGCTAAACAGCCTAGACTGCTATGTGTTTTTAGAGAGAGCACCATTAGTAGATTGTGTTTATCTAAGTTTCAAACTGTTAATGTTTTATTATTTTCTTCAACAAGCAGAATTGAAATGTAGACTCCGCAACAGCATTTTACCTAATTTGGATAAATGATGCTAATTGATTCATCAGTGCCGCTAGTAAGAACAAAATAAATAGTAATAAAATAAACTTCAGACATTGTCCTCTAAGTTTCTCTGGAAAAGAGCCTAATATTAATGCATTTTAAAAAATGATGTTCAGGCTCAAAATACTGTGGAATGACCCCCCTTTATTTAGTCGTCTGAAGGTTTTAGATATTTTCCAGGTTAATGCTTTTTATGTTGCAAAATTCATGTATTTGCATCAAAATCGCTTGCTCCCTCCAATTTTTCTTGATCTCTTTCAAACCGGTAGTCAAATTCATGACTACAACACAAGACAGGCAACTAACTTACGCCCTCATAATTGTCGAACAAACATTAAGAAATTCACCATTCTTTCCCAAGGTCCCAAAGTATGGAATGCTATTCCATCATCAATATCTTTTTCCCTTAGTCTTTTCTCTTTCAAAATAAACTAAAAGAATTTTTACTAAATAGATCTTGACTCGCACACCCGTGACCCACACTTTTTCACTACTTAAACTGCAAGCTTTTCGTATTGAGGTGTCCTCTCTCGTAAAAACCTGCACGGTTTCTTAGAGGGCACCTCGCCACTCTTTTTCTATCTAGTTCTCTCATTTTGTAAATACTTTATTTATATAGTGGCAAATAAAATGAAATAAAATGAAATGAAATGCAGTCAGCAGAGTTAAGTGTTTCAAAGGTGGCGGGAAATTTCCAATATGAAATTATTTCTAAAAAAATCAGGATTTAACCGAATTGAAAAAAAATTTCACAGAAGCTCACTACTTGATTAGAGGATTTTGCTCAAAAAGCACATTCTCAAAAACTATATTGTACAATTCGATGCGCGCGATAGTCTCATCTGTCGTATCTGTTGCTGCCATCAGTCAACCGTGAACCAATGGAAATTGGAATTATTCTTTTGTTTCACTTTCTCTATCGCAAAATGTAAATCTAGATGAGTCATAACAGATCAAAAAGACATGTAAAGTTTGTTTTTCTTGTTTATCCTCCCTTTTGTTGTGAAAAGGAGAAAACCAGTCGCCTGAATTGGATTCGACGCGACAAAAGATCGACGTTTGAAACAGGCCTTAACTCGCGCTGCAAAGAGATGAAAATGCAAGGCTTTCCGGGCAAAAAATCCATGAAACAAAACCACTGGAGATAACGACAAAGCTTTAGTTCAACTATTCTTACCTTAATTATACAAAAGCAGTCTCCATTTATCACAAATTCGAGGACAAACTCGCAATTCCTTCCTCGCCATTTTCCGCCATCTTGAAAGTTGGGGGCAGCAACCTCGTCCCCAGGAAGGTCACGTGTCATGCACCACAGGAATCCTGGGGCCGGTTCCTAGAAGGTGAGTAAAATCCTGAACAATTCCTATATACAACAGATAACTTTATCCAACCTTTCAGAAACCGGGCTTTCACACTACAGACAAGTAACTCGTCAAGACGAGTTTCCCGTCTAATGTGAATTCGTGTCGTGAAACTGGTCTTTAAAACACCAACGTGAGTTCACATTAGACGAGTCAAAGGTGGTTTTAGAGCCTGATAGCGTGCTCGCGTGGTTACATAGCCACCTTCGGCACCATCTTTATTACCCACAACTCCTTGGGGGCATTCTAGTTCTAGTCTTCCTGGGACGAAATACTTAGGGCTACAAGTCTGTATAAATTTGACGCGTTTTCCGTCTAGACGAGAAACTCGTCATCATAACTTCGTCGTTTCGACGAAGTTACAGACGGACGAGTTTCTCGTCCAAAACTCCGTCTCGACCCGTTTTCACATCTACACGAGTTTCCCGTCCGTGTGAAACGGCCAATCATTGGTTCTCACAATAGCCGTATTCACATTAGAGACGGAAAACTCGTCTGAGACGAGTTTCTCATCAGAAAAAGTTCCTGCTTTATGTCAATTCTACTCAGAAACACTTGCTTGTTATCTGTCTCAACTTTCTCCTTTAAAAAAATGTTTTCACGTGATCATAGAAGAACAGGGAACCATATTCAAGGCAAGAAACTCGTCTCAGACGGGAAACTCGTCTCTAGTGTGAATACAGCTATTCACACTAGAGACGGAAAACTCGTCTTAGTGTAACCGGGACGAGACGCGGATTCTTGACGGGGAATCTTATACCACATTCACACCGGCACTTAAACCAATTTAAAGGTGGTTTAATTAAACTGGTTTAAATCCTTATCTCCCAAGGGGAGACAGTTACAAGGACAGAACTGAATAGACTGTACTGTACATGTTACTAAGTGATCATTTAGCTAGTTAGAGTTTATCGCAGTAAGAAACTTGGCATCGGGTGTGAGGCGAAGAAAAACCTTGTTTAACTAAACATGGTTTTGGTGTGAATAGGGTATTAGTGTGAAACCAGGACGAGACGGATTTTTGAAGGGAAATCGTCTATGAATTCATATCAGACGGAAACTCGTCAGACGTAAAACCCGTCATGACGAATTTTCCGTCCTCTAGTGTGAATACGGCTATTTATCACAATGTGGAAAAGAGAAAAATGTGAGAAAGCATTAGTGTCAAAATGCACACAACTGTGTCTAGAGCGCAAACCTGTGTTACCAATCTCACGGCTGTAACTTTTGTGTCTTTTCCTCTGCTGTTATAATTCTTTTTTCAAATCCTATTTTAAAGATGTATAAATAAGTTACATGTAAGAACCGATCAATCTTCTTGGAAGCATTTTTAGAAGTCACAATCTAAATTTTTGTGAGGACCTAATTTCATATTCAGGTTGTACTAGAAAAATATTTTGAAATTGTTGGGGTAGGGGAGTATTGGTACCCCGGTATCAGATTAGTGAGATGTATGTAGAACTGTTGGGGTAGGGGGAGTATTGGTACCCCGGTATCAGATTAGTGAGATGTATGTAGAACAAAACCGCCTAAACGGGGGGAGTATTCGGACCGTAACATAAGGAGTGAGCTTGTGTTTGTTATAAAGGACGAATGAGAAGTACACGGTAAGACGGAAAAAGAGACAGGAAAAAGATGCACTAAACGAATGACGCGAAGTTGTGTGATACATTGTGTGACAACAACTGCTTGACAGGAACGGACTATTGTGATAACCCGGAAAAAAGGGAAAGGTGGCGTGATACCTTACGTTGTTATACTTACGTGTTGCTGATGTATTCTGATAAAATAACTCAAACAGAGTTAATGCAATTCAAAGTGGGGAAAAAATGCTTGGGTAGTGATATTGCCATGTACATGATTGAATTGAATGCGAAACGTGCGTAAACTAGAACATAGAATGAATATAAAATATAACAATAAGTATATAAGCTACAGAGAAAAGATAAACAAGAAACCTGAATGAGCTCACTAAGGTAATAAGGCCAACACGTTAAGCTAGGTGGTTTTATATGTTGTTGTGGTAGGGGGAGTATTGGTACCCCGGTATCAGATGTGTGTAGAAAAAAGTAGGTGAGATGAAGGTAATAAATATAAATGAAAATGATGTAGATGTGATGTAAATAGAATTAAAAAGTTAAAAATTAAAAAAATATAATAATAAAAAATTATACAAAAGTATAATAAGAAGGAAGAAAAAAAATGGGAAATTGAAAAATAAATAGGAGAAATTAAATGGAAAGAAAAATAAAAAAATTAATAAAAGTGTATAAAAAAAGATAAGGAAATAAGAAATAAATAAATATACGAATTGAGATTACAAATGAAAAAAAACGGAATGGAAAAAATAAAAATAAAAAATGCATATCAAGACGTTTGCAGCCTAACCTTGTCGACTTGCCGCTTTCCTTATTAGGAATTCCCCCTTACCTTATTTGGAAGGTCTGTAAGTACTTTTCCTCATATTTTAGCGAAAAAAGCAGAGAAATCCACCAAAACTTGCAGGTATTCGAGAAACATCGTACTCATGGCCGCCATGTTGTTTTTGTCTCCGCCAAAGGGCCTGGGGCAAAACACAGGTAGCCCGCGCGTATTCACAGAAAACGACAACGCTATCTCGATATGATAAAAATATTTGCAACAAGGAAATGTACTATATTGCAATAGGGAGAAATAGAGTGGAGAAAAAAAAAATTAGGCAAAAAGTAAAAAAATAGAAAATAAATAGTAAAAATATAAAGAGCGTAGTTGTTGTGCGTAGTGCGTTGGGGTGTGCGGGGTTACCTGTGTGAAAAAAACTAAGTAGAAGGAAACGAAAGCGTAACAACAGCGTTGATATGCTTAACCCTAATAGAAGAAAAAAAGTTTATTTTATTGAAGGTTGTGGTGAAGAATAGGACTATTGACTGTTGTGCTCTGTAGCGTTTCAGAGTGGCCAAAGTAAGATTATAAATGAGTGTCTATTGTGTGACTGGGATAAATTGGGTGAAGTTGTGATGTGATGAAAGATTGTTGTGATTAAAGTAATTAGCGCACTGGATTTGGGTGACAGAAACGTGATTAGGAGAGTAATTGATGTTGGCTTAACTAAAGAGTGATACGTGAGTGGAAGGAGATATTGAACAAGCAGCGGTGGTCAAGCTGCTTCGTGACGGATGTACTGAATGTGTAGGAATGTGTTGAGAGGAAATTAAACTTAGATTAAAGTTGAAAAGGCTTAAATTTAGAGGTTTTAGTGAAGACGTGAAACAGGGGCACCCAACGATCATTTTCGGTAAAATATCTGTTCGGATGGTGCTACGAGAGCTGACATTTTCTCTTTAGAATTTGAAGCTTTAACTTTCATACATAGATCATAAGATCCCCTGGATTTTTCGAATTGCACAAAAAGGTTCTATTTTACTAATTTTGGGGGGATTTTTGCCGTTAAAAAGGTCACCTAAAATTTTCGGATAGGGTTTTTCCCCTAGCATTTTCGGAAGACTTGATTTCAATCCCTAAAATTTTCGCAACCCAAAACTTTCAGCTAAGAAATCCGAACAGATATAAAATTTGTAGGGATTACGAATACCCAGTTTACAATCATTTGTATCCTCAGTAACGACTTATAATGGCATTCTGAGCTGTTTTACGGTATTGTCTCGTTGGGTGCCCCTGGTGAAATAGGGTGTTTAAGAAAGGCGTTATTCAAAATATCGTGAGTGTTGCGATTGAATAGCGATTCAGATAGTGAGAAGTACGGTGTGGAGTTATGTACGAGAATGGAAGTCTATGTTGTTTTAGGTGTAATGCGAGTGTAATTTGATGTCAAGCTGTAGTATGGGAGTAGAAACGCGAAGATAAAGTGTGGCGAGATAAAACGAGTAGGGATAGTCGGGAGAGTAGAAAACACGTATATATGCCGACTATTGTGAAAGACGAATATGATACAATTGATATAGTGAGGAAAAAATATAACATGCACAGTGCGTTGACTATTATAAAAGAACCAAGAGGGAATAAAATGTTACGTTTCTAAATGAGCTCACTTAGTAAAAACATGAAAGCACAAATAACCGATTCTAATATGATCTTGACGAGGGGTGAGCATAAGAGAATCTCTACTTTACCGCCTAGGATGGAGAATACAAGAGAGGACCCGAGGGGAGGGATGCTATATAAGAATTGAAAAAAAGTAAGAAGTAAGGGGCGGGCTGAGGCGTTGTAACGGTAAAGTAGACACACGTTTCGAAATACAAAGGAATTCCAAAGTATCTCACCCCGACGTGTGGGTATTATTTGTGCTTTCTAATTACAAATGTGATGTTACAAGTAAAGGAGATCTTACCTGCGTGTTTGGCGTTGTACATAATTCGGAATAAAAAGTGAGGAGTTACAAGAATTGCGGTCCCGCGTGTATAGTACCGGGTGACTACTGATAGCGTGGGTATGATATGTACAGAGGGTTGTGGCTATGAGGCAGGGTGGCGCCAATGTCATAAAAGAAAAACATTACGAAAGACAAGAAACAGCTAGAGAGAATGTATGTTATTACGCACTCGAAACCGCATTGACTGATGTTTATCTCTTCGTAGTGAATTGTGGATGTCGAGAGAGGTGTGGGTTGCCTGTGGAAGTGTGAGGGTGACTGAGGGAGGGAGACTGGGAACACGTGCGCTAAAAATAGAAAATAAACATGGCTGTGCGAGACTGTGCAGGGAAACTACTGTACTTGTCTGACTAGTGTTGTAAACCAACGCGCAGCAACAATGAAAAGGCGATAAAAGTGAGATGTAAACTGTGAAAAGGAGAATACATGGACACCAATACATGGACAACCATGTGTAAGAGAAGTAAGGAGAAGAAACACGAAACATAGCTCCAGAAACCTGATGTAACAATTAACCGTTTGAAATGAGGGCTTGCTTTTAATAATCAGCTGGATCGGGCTCGTGTGGACCTGATACAGGGAGAGTGATGTATTGTTGGAAGGCCGACAGTCCTAAATTATCCTTACAATAACATATACAAGGCATTGGTACCAGCGTAACACGATTAACAATGGTTATCTTTAGAAGTGAGATCCGTGGAAAACTCTGATTCTAGCTCGCGTAGATGATGGGAACGCTGAATTGGATACTATAGCAAGTGAAGGTAACATAAGCTTAAGCTTATATGCAGGAATGAAGGCTGCTTATTTACATGAGACTTAAATGTTTCCTTCACTTTCGAATGTTACGGCAGTCCTGTGCTATAAAATACTCTTCCCAGACTGCCATCCAATGTTGTTATATTGTTGTCTGTGGGTCGCTTGTGATTGTTCGCCTATGCTTTAGACTCCAGCACACAGCCGCCAGTAATTATGTACACAAAGAGCTGTGAATTATTCTTGATAAAAGCATACGATAATATGTTGATGTGTAGAGTAGATGAATTTCTTCCCATTTCAAGGTTTTGCAAACTTCTCGTTCACATAGCTGTCAAAGCCCGCATAATTAGGAAGGTGTAACAAGATTAAAATCCAGTAGTCCGCCTTGTTCTTGCGAAAAGCCTCATACATGTACTGTATTTTACTCGCATTTTATATACATTCTGTGTTTGTCTTCCATATCTAGATTGTAGACCAATTCGGTTTAACATGTATGTATACCATTCATAAATGTCTTGTAGAGTGGGGTGTCTGCTGCATGCATAACTGTGTGTTTGTTTGAAGCTACATTGTGGCTGCTTGTGTTGTCTCATTTTGTGGTTGTGTTTTTATGAATCGTGTGTGTACTAGGAAGTCTTTGATGTTCTTATGTCGTGAGAATGCAGTAAGAGGAGGGGAGGGGAACACCTGTGAAAGTTCAGGGTCAGTGGAAATGAGGTCCCAGTTGTTACGGAGGGTATGGCCTATGGTAGCTGTGTTTGTATTGAAAGGTACTATGAAGGGCAGTGGGGGTCCTGTAGGGGAAGTTGTGTAAGGTGAAGCAGAGGACTTGTTGAGGAGTTGGGTCTGTGTGAATTGTGATGCTTTGTGGAAACACTCAATAATGAGTTTGTCAGGGTAACCCCTTGCTAAGAGAATGTTGCGTAGTCTATCTAGGTGATGTTTGTATGTTTTGTCATCTGTTGTGATTGTGCGATAGCGGAGTGCCTGACTGTAGATCGTGCCTTTCTTGCATGATGGGGGATGGTGGGAGGAATGATGCAAGAGGAGTGTACTGTCTGTGGGTTTGACATAGAGAGACGAGATAAGGGAACGTTCTGGTGTTATGTGAATTGTAGTATCTAGAAAGTTAATGTGTGTGTAAGAGTATTCATGTGTGAATTTAATTGTGTTGTGTATGGAGTTTGCATGCTGTAGGAAATTGAGAAGAGCTGGTTCACCATGTGTCCAGATAATGAAAACATCGTCAATGAACCGTAGCCAGATATGGGGGCGTAGGTTTGCTGGGGCAGTGGTGAGGATTTTATCTTCTAGTGCAGCCATGAAGAGATTAGCATAAGAGGGGGCCATGCGGGTTCCCATAGCTGTGCCTGTGAGTTGTAGGTAGTGTTTGTCATGAAATGAGAAATAGTTATGTTCGAGGATGTATATGAGAAATTGTTTGAAGACTGAAATAGGGGGTCTAGTGTGTGACGGTGTAAGAGATATTGCTTTGAGAGCTGTTTCAATTCCCTCACAATGAGGGATGTTCGTGTATAGGGAAGTGACATCGATTGTAGCTAGGATGCACTGTTGAGGGAGGGGGGTGGGGATGCTGAAGATTTTGTTCAAGAAATGGGAGGTGTCCTTTATGTAAGAGGGAATGGATGGGACGTGTTGTTGTAGGAAGTGGTCAAGATAAATCGAAAGGTTTTCAGTTGGTGCATCACAGCCCGAGATGATGGGTCTTCCTGGTATGTTTGGTTTGTGGATTTTTGGTAGCATGTAGAAAAGGGGGTTCTTGGTGGGTGTGTTGGGGTTAGAAATGTGTGAAGTTTGTCATCAATTGTGTCATTATCAAGGAGAGAATCGAGGTAGCGATGGATATTGTCTGCTAGCCGGGGGATGTTGTTGTCTGCCATTAGCCTGTAGTGTTCGTGGTTGTCGAGTTGCCTGTAAGCTTCTCGTAGGTAAGATTGTGTTGACCAGAGTACTATGGCGCCCCCCTTGTCTGCTTGTTTGACTACTGTGTCGGGGAGTTCGGTGAGCTCTTGTAAGGCAATTTTCTCTTCTTGTGTAAGGTTTGAGTGTTGTGGGTGTAAGTTGGATGTGTGATTGTGTACAATTTCATTCCAAAGACTGGACGTATATAGCCGTAAGCTGGGGTTTGCAGGGGTGGGGGGTGTCCAGTCGCTGGGTGTGTGAAAGGGTTGAGGTGTGTAGGGGCGGTTCCTGAAATGGTATCTGAGGTGCATGCTTCTCCTGAATCTGTTGTATGACTGTTGTAGTGTAGAGAGTTTTGTGTGTTGTGGGGTTGGGACAAACTTGAGACCTTTGTTGAGGACGCTAATTTGGGGTTGGGTAAGGTTGTGGTTTGTTAGATTTACAATTGCCTTGCGGTGGACTGTCTGTTTTATCTTTTGGAGTGCATATTTTTTTCGCTTGTTAGCGCCTCCGCGGTGTTTGTGTCTTGTCTGTCTGTGCTGCTTCGTGAGAGAGGATAGTGTGAGTTTTCCTATTGTAGTGTCTGTATTACTCTCCTTATGTGTATTAGAAATGCCTGCTAGTCATCTTGACCTCTTGTTGGGTTTATGTGTAAGTGGTGTAGCTCCCCTAGGTGGTGCAGGGTTAAGGGAAAAAAGTGGTGCTGGGGTTGTGCCCCTAGGTGCTGCAGGGTTGAGGGATAGGAGTGGTACTGGGTTTGGGGTAATGTACGCTTGTTGCATGTAAGTGGTTGGTGGTGTTGGTAGTAGTGCATGTGAACTATGTGTGTGTGATTGTGAATTGTGGCTGTTGAAAGAGCTAGTAGTTGTAGTGTCATGTGGTTTGTGTTTAGGGTAGGTATGTGGTGTGGGTAGAAGGGCATGTTTTCTATTTCCATTTGTTGGTTTGTATGTGTAGTTGTGATTGTGTACCTGTGATTGGTGGTTTTGCAAATGGGGTTGAGGCGTGTGTTCTGAGTAAGGTGGTGGTGTTGGTAGTAGGGCATTTGACCTTGTAGTGTTTGATGGTTGGTGTATGTGGCCAAGGGGGATTTTATTGCCGTGTTTCTTTTGCATGTTTTGTTGGTACGTGTATTTGTAGCAGGGTGGTGGTGTGGGCAGGAGTGCAGGGCGTTTTGTTATTTGTATGTGTGTGGTTGGGTTGTTAGCTTTAGAGTGATTGAGAAAAGGTGTGTGTGTTGTGGGTTTGTGTGTGTACTTGGAAGAATCAGGTGGTGTTGGGAGAAGACCCCGATCTTGGCTTTCTTGAGGTGTGAGGAGAGGATGTTTTGTTGTTTTTTGTGTTAAAGGATTGCTGTTTGCTTTGTTTTTGTTTGGTGGTGTTGTTTGAGGCACGTGTGATTGCATAGGGGGAGAAGAAGGGATTGCTGATGGTGGATGTTGTGGAATAGCTATGTGGGTTTCTGGGTCCATTGGGTTGCTAGAGTTGAATAATGAAGGGGGGGTGGGTGTAAGTTGCGAGTCATGTGTGGTGTTATGTGGTGTTGTTGTGGTTTCAATGTGGGCTTGTTGGATAGGGGTGTTGGGGTTGTTGTTACCGTAGGTAATTGAGTAGGTGGTTGATGGCGACGTAGTGCATGGTTCTGGTTGGTGTGGGTAGTCATTGTTGAGTATAGGGGGTGTAGGGATGTGTTGGTGTGGGAGATTTGTATCCTCTTGTCTGTCTGAGATATCGGTTTCAGGGCTTAAGAGTAGGCTGTCTGGGTGAGAGGGCGAAGGGATTGGGGTTGATGTAGTGAAATAAGGGTCTTCGTTCTCGAAATTGGGTATGTGTATGTTGAGTAAATCTGTGTCACTGAGGCTGTCTTTGATGTCTAGGTCAGTCGTGTCTGCGTCAATAGACAGGGAGTCATCGTCAAAGTATGTGGGTGCAGTGGGTGCTTGAAGTTGTTGGCTGTTTGGGTTGTGGTATGTGGGTGGTAGTTGATGGGTGTGTGTTGTTGTGTAAAGGCATCTGCTTCTTGGTCCATTGTGTCCCAGGCGTTTGAAGGAAGTTGTCTCTGTGGGAGAATAGGGAAACGAGGGGAAAGGAATATCAAACGTGAGAGATAGGTAATGGGCAGGGGCTGATACCGAAGGATCCTTGTGATCGAGAACTTTCCTCCCAGGATGATCAAGTTGTTGTGGTAGGGGGATTATTGGTACCCCGGTATCAGATGTGTGTAGAAAAAAGTAGGTGAGATGAAGGTAATAAATATAAATGAAAATGATGTAGATGTGATGTAAATAGAATTAAAAAGTTAAAAATTAAAAAATATAATAATAAAAAATTATACAAAAGTATAATAAGAAGGAAGAAAAAAAAAAAATGGGAAATTGAAAAATAAATAGGAGAAATTAAATGGAAAGAAAAATAAAAAAATTAATAAAAGTGTATAAAAAAAGATAAGGAAATAAGAAATAAATAAATATACGAATTGAGATTACAAATGAAAAAAAACGGAATGGAAAAAATAAAAATAAAAAATGATAAAAATATTTGCAACAAGGAAATGTACTATATTGCAATAGGGAGAAATAGAGTGGAGAAAAAAAAAATTAGGCAAAAAGTAAAAAAATAGAAAATAAATAGTAAAATATAAAGAGCGTAGTTGTTGTGCGTAGTGCGTTGGGGTGTGCGGGGTTACCTGTGTGAAAAAAACTAAGTAGAAGGAAACGAAAGCGTAACAACAGCGTTGATATGCTTAACCCTAATAGAAGAAAAAAAGTTTATTTTATTGAAGGTTGTGGTGAAGAATAGGACTATTGACTGTTGTGCTCTGTAGCGTTTCAGAGTGGCCAAAGTAAGATTATAAATGAGTGTCTATTGTGTGACTGGGATAAATTGGGTGAAGTTGTGATGTGATGAAAGATTGTTGTGATTAAAGTAATTAGCGCACTGGATTTGGGTGACAGAAACGTGATTAGGAGAGTAATTGATGTTGGCTTAACTAAAGAGTGATACGTGAGTGGAAGGAGATATTGAACAAGCAGCGGTGGTCAAGCTGCTTCGTGACGGATGTACTGAATGTGTAGGAATGTGTTGAGAGGAAATTAAACTTAGATTAAAGTTGAAAAGGCTTAAATTTAGAGGTTTTAGTGAAGACGTGAAACAGGGGCACCCAACGATCATTTTCGGTAAAATATCTGTTCGGATGGTGCTACGAGAGCTGACATTTTCTCTTTAGAATTTGAAGCTTTAACTTTCATACATAGATCATAAGATCCCCTGGATTTTTCGAATTGCACAAAAAGGTTCTATTTTACTAATTTTGGGGGGATTTTTGCCGTTAAAAAGGTCACCTAAAATTTTCGGATAGGGTTTTTCCCCTAGCATTTTCGGAAGACTTGATTTCAATCCCTAAAATTTTCGCAACCCAAAACTTTCAGCTAAGAAATCCGAACAGATATAAAATTTGTAGGGATTACGAATACCCAGTTTACAATCATTTGTATCCTCAGTAACGACTTATAATGGCATTCTGAGCTGTTTTACGGTATTGTCTCGTTGGGTGCCCCTGGTGAAATAGGGTGTTTAAGAAAGGCGTTATTCAAATATCGTGAGTGTTGCGATTGAATAGCGATTCAGATAGTGAGAAGTACGGTGTGGAGTTATGTACGAGAATGGAAGTCTATGTTGTTTTAGGTGTAATGCGAGTGTAATTTGATGTCAAGCTGTAGTATGGGAGTAGAAACGCGAAGATAAAGTGTGGCGAGATAAAACGAGTAGGGATAGTCGGGAGAGTAGAAAACACGTATATATGCCGACTATTGTGAAAGACGAATATGATACAATTGATATAGTGAGGAAAAAATATAACATGCACAGTGCGTTGACTATTATAAAAGAACCAAGAGGGAATAAAATGTTACGTTTCTAAATGAGCTCACTTAGTAAAAACATGAAAGCACAAATAACCGATTCTAATATGATCTTGACGAGGGGTGAGCATAAGAGAATCTCTACTTTACCGCCTAGGATGGAGAATACAAGAGAGGACCCGAGGGAGGATGCTATATAAGAATTGAAAAAAAGTAAGAAGTAAGGGCGGGCTGAGGCGTTGTAACGGTAAAGTAGACACACGTTTCGAAATACAAAGGAATTCCAAAGTATCTCACCCCGACGTGTGGGTATTATTTGTGCTTTCTAATTACAAATGTGATGTTACAAGTAAAGGAGATCTTACCTGCGTGTTTGGCGTTGTACATAATTCGGAATAAAAAGTGAGGAGTTACAAGAATTGCGGTCCCGCGTGTATAGTACCGGGTGACTACTGATAGCGTGGGTATGATATGTACAGAGGGTTGTGGCTATGAGGCAGGGTGGCGCCAATGTCATAAAAGAAAAACATTACGAAAGACAAGAAACAGCTAGAGAGAATGTATGTTATTACGCACTCGAAACCGCATTGACTGATGTTTATCTCTTCGTAGTGAATTGTGGATGTCGAGAGAGGTGTGGGTTGCCTGTGGAAGTGTGAGGGTGACTGAGGGAGGGAGACTGGGAACACGTGCGCTAAAAATAGAAAATAAACATGGCTGTGCGAGACTGTGCAGGGAAACTACTGTACTTGTCTGACTAGTGTTGTAAACCAACGCGCAGCAACAATGAAAAGGCGATAAAAGTGAGATGTAAACTGTGAAAAGGAGAATACATGGACACCAATACATGGACAACCATGTGTAAGAGAAGTAAGGAGAAGAAACACGAAACATAGCTCCAGAAACCTGATGTAACAATTAACCGTTTGAAATGAGGGCTTGCTTTTAATAATCAGCTGGATCGGGCTCGTGTGGACCTGATACAGGGAGAGTGATGTATTGTTGGAAGGCCGACAGTCCTAAATTATCCTTACAATAACATATACAAGGCATTGGTACCAGCGTAACACGATTAACAATGGTTATCTTTAGAAGTGAGATCCGTGGAAAACTCTGATTCTAGCTCGCGTAGATGATGGGAACGCTGAATTGGATACTATAGCAAGTGAAGGTAACATAAGCTTAAGCTTATATGCAGGAATGAAGGCTGCTTATTTACATGAGACTTAAATGTTTCCTTCACTTTCGAATGTTACGGCAGTCCTGTGCTATAAAATACTCTTCCCAGACTGCCATCCAATGTTGTTATATTGTTGTCTGTGGGTCGCTTGTGATTGTTCGCCTATGCTTTAGACTCCAGCACACAGCCGCCAGTAATTATGTACACAAAGAGCTGTGAATTATTCTTGATAAAAGCATACGATAATATGTTGATGTGTAGAGTAGATGAATTTCTTCCCATTTCAAGGTTTTGCAAACTTCTCGTTCACATAGCTGTCAAAGCCCGCATAATTAGGAAGGTGTAACAAGATTAAAATCCAGTAGTCCGCCTTGTTCTTGCGAAAAGCCTCATACATGTACTGTATTTTACTCGCATTTTATATACATTCTGTGTTTGTCTTCCATATCTAGATTGTAGACCAATTCGGTTTAACATGTATGTATACCATTCATAAATGTCTTGTAGAGTGGGGTGTCTGCTGCATGCATAACTGTGTGTTTGTTTGAAGCTACATTGTGGCTGCTTGTGTTGTCTCATTTTGTGGTTGTGTTTTTATGAATCGTGTGTGTACTAGGAAGTCTTTGATGTTCTTATGTCGTGAGAATGCAGTAAGAGGAGGGGAGGGGAACACCTGTGAAAGTTCAGGGTCAGTGGAAATGAGGTCCCAGTTGTTACGGAGGGTATGGCCTATGGTAGCTGTGTTTGTATTGAAAGGTACTATGAAGGGCAGTGGGGGTCCTGTAGGGGAAGTTGTGTAAGGTGAAGCAGAGGACTTGTTGAGGAGTTGGGTCTGTGTGAATTGTGATGCTTTGTGGAAACACTCAATAATGAGTTTGTCAGGGTAACCCCTTGCTAAGAGAATGTTGCGTAGTCTATCTAGGTGATGTTTGTATGTTTTGTCATCTGTTGTGATTGTGCGATAGCGGAGTGCCTGACTGTAGATCGTGCCTTTCTTGCATGATGGGGGATGGTGGGAGGAATGATGCAAGAGGAGTGTACTGTCTGTGGGTTTGACATAGAGAGACGAGATAAGGGAACGTTCTGGTGTTATGTGAATTGTAGTATCTAGAAAGTTAATGTGTGTGTAAGAGTATTCATGTGTGAATTTAATTGTGTTGTGTATGGAGTTTGCATGCTGTAGGAAATTGAGAAGAGCTGGTTCACCATGTGTCCAGATAATGAAAACATCGTCAATGAACCGTAGCCAGATATGGGGGCGTAGGTTTGCTGGGCAGTGGTGAGGATTTTATCTTCTAGTGCAGCCATGAAGAGATTAGCATAAGAGGGGGCCATGCGGGTTCCCATAGCTGTGCCTGTGAGTTGTAGGTAGTGTTTGTCATGAAATGAGAAATAGTTATGTTCGAGGATGTATATGAGAAATTGTTTGAAGACTGAAATAGGGGGTCTAGTGTGTGACGGTGTAAGAGATATTGCTTTGAGAGCTGTTTCAATTCCCTCACAATGAGGGATGTTCGTGTATAGGGAAGTGACATCGATTGTAGCTAGGATGCACTGTTGAGGGAGGGGGGTGGGGATGCTGAAGATTTTGTTCAAGAAATGGGAGGTGTCCTTTATGTAAGAGGGAATGGATGGGACGTGTTGTTGTAGGAAGTGGTCAAGATAAATCGAAAGGTTTTCAGTTGGTGCATCACAGCCCGAGATGATGGGTCTTCCTGGTATGTTTGTTTGTGGATTTTTGGTAGCATGTAGAAAAGGGGGGTTCTTGGTGGGTGTGTTGGGGTTAGAAATGTGTGAAGTTTGTCATCAATTGTGTCATTATCAAGGAGAGAATCGAGGTAGCGATGGATATTGTCTGCTAGCCGGGGGATGTTGTTGTCTGCCATTAGCCTGTAGTGTTCGTGGTTGTCGAGTTGCCTGTAAGCTTCTCGTAGGTAAGATTGTGTTGACCAGAGTACTATGGCGCCCCCCTTGTCTGCTTGTTTGACTACTGTGTCGGGGAGTTCGGTGAGCTCTTGTAAGGCAATTTTCTCTTCTTGTGTAAGGTTTGAGTGTTGTGGGTGTAAGTTGGATGTGTGATTGTGTACAATTTCATTCCAAAGACTGGACGTATATAGCCGTAAGCTGGGGTTTGCAGGGGTGGGGGGTGTCCAGTCGCTGGGTGTGTGAAAGGGTTGAGGTGTGTAGGGGCGGTTCCTGAAATGGTATCTGAGGTGCATGCTTCTCCTGAATCTGTTGTATGACTGTTGTAGTGTAGAGAGTTTTGTGTGTTGTGGGGTTGGACAAACTTGAGACCTTTGTTGAGGACGCTAATTTGGGGTTGGGTAAGGTTGTGGTTTGTTAGATTTACAATTGCCTTGCGGTGGACTGTCTGTTTTATCTTTTGGAGTGCATATTTTTTTTCGCTTGTTAGCGCCTCCGCGGTGTTTGTGTCTTGTCTGTCTGTGCTGCTTCGTGAGAGAGGATAGTGTGAGTTTTCCTATTGTAGTGTCTGTATTACTCTCCTTATGTGTATTAGAAATGCCTGCTAGTCATCTTGACCTCTTGTTGGGTTTATGTGTAAGTGGTGTAGCTCCCCTAGGTGGTGCAGGGTTAAGGGAAAAAAGTGGTGCTGGGGTTGTGCCCCTAGGTGCTGCAGGGTTGAGGGATAGGAGTGGTACTGGGTTTGGGGTAATGTACGCTTGTTGCATGTAAGTGGTTGGTGGTGTTGGTAGTAGTGCATGTGAACTATGTGTGTGTGATTGTGAATTGTGGCTGTTGAAAGAGCTAGTAGTTGTAGTGTCATGTGGTTTGTGTTTAGGGTAGGTATGTGGTGTGGGTAGAAGGGCATGTTTTCTATTTCCATTTGTTGGTTTGTATGTGTAGTTGTGATTGTGTACCTGTGATTGGTGGTTTTGCAAATGGGGTTGAGGCGTGTGTTCTGAGTAAGGTGGTGGTGTTGGTAGTAGGGCATTTGACCTTGTAGTGTTTGATGGTTGGTGTATGTGGCCAAGGGGGATTTTATTGCCGTGTTTCTTTTGCATGTTTTGTTGGTACGTGTATTTGTAGCAGGGTGGTGGTGTGGGCAGGAGTGCAGGGCGTTTTGTTATTTGTATGTGTGTGGTTGGGTTGTTAGCTTTAGAGTGATTGAGAAAAGGTGTGTGTGTTGTGGGTTTGTGTGTGTACTTGGAAGAATCAGGTGGTGTTGGGAGAAGACCCCGATCTTGGCTTTCTTGAGGTGTGAGGAGAGGATGTTTTGTTGTTTTTTGTGTTAAAGGATTGCTGTTTGCTTTGTTTTTGTTTGGTGGTGTTGTTTGAGGCACGTGTGATTGCATAGGGGGAGAAGAAGGGATTGCTGATGGTGGATGTTGTGGAATAGCTATGTGGGTTTCTGGGTCCATTGGGTTGCTAGAGTTGAATAATGAAGGGGGGGTGGGTGTAAGTTGCGAGTCATGTGTGGTGTTATGTGGTGTTGTTGTGGTTTCAATGTGGGCTTGTTGGATAGGGGTGTTGGGGTTGTTGTTACCGTAGGTAATTGAGTAGGTGGTTGATGGCGACGTAGTGCATGGTTCTGGTTGGTGTGGGTAGTCATTGTTGAGTATAGGGGGTGTAGGGATGTGTTGGTGTGGGAGATTTGTATCCTCTTGTCTGTCTGAGATATCGGTTTCAGGGCTTAAGAGTAGGCTGTCTGGGTGAGAGGGCGAAGGGATTGGGGTTGATGTAGTGAAATAAGGGTCTTCGTTCTCGAAATTGGGTATGTGTATGTTGAGTAAATCTGTGTCACTGAGGCTGTCTTTGATGTCTAGGTCAGTCGTGTCTGCGTCAATAGACAGGGAGTCATCGTCAAAGTATGTGGGTGCAGTGGGTGCTTGAAGTTGTTGGCTGTTTGGGTTGTGGTATGTGGGTGGTAGTTGATGGGTGTGTGTTGTTGTGTAAAGGCATCTGCTTCTTGGTCCATTGTGTCCCAGGCGTTTGAAGGAAGTTGTCTCTGTGGGAGAATAGGGAAACGAGGGGAAAGGAATATCAAACGTGAGAGATAGGTAATGGGCAGGGGCTGATACCGAAGGATCCTTGTGATCGAGAACTTTCCTCCCAGGATGATCAAGTTGTTGTGGTAGGGGGATTATTGGTACCCCGGTATCAGATGTGTGTAGAAAAAAGTAGGTGAGATGAAGGTAATAAATATAAATGAAAATGATGTAGATGTGATGTAAATAGAATTAAAAAGTTAAAAATTAAAAAATATAATAATAAAAAATTATACAAAAGTATAATAAGAAGGAAGAAAAAAAAAAAAATGGGAAATTGAAAAATAAATAGGAGAAATTAAATGGAAAGAAAAATAAAAAAATTAATAAAAGTGTATAAAAAAGATAAGGAAATAAGAAATAAATAAATATACGAATTGAGATTACAAATGAAAAAAAACGGAATGGAAAAAATAAAAATAAAAAATGATAAAATATTTGCAACAAGGAAATGTACTATATTGCAATAGGGAGAAATAGAGTGGAGAAAAAAAAATTAGGCAAAAAGTAAAAAAATAGAAAATAAATAGTAAAATATAAAGAGCGTAGTTGTTGTGCGTAGTGCGTTGGGGTGTGCGGGTTACCTGTGTGAAAAAAACTAAGTAGAAGGAAACGAAAGCGTAACAACAGCGTTGATATGCTTAACCCTAATAGAAGAAAAAAAGTTTATTTTATTGAAGGTTGTGGTGAAGAATAGGACTATTGACTGTTGTGCTCTGTAGCGTTTCAGAGTGGCCAAAGTAAGATTATAAATGAGTGTCTATTGTGTGACTGGGATAAATTGGGTGAAGTTGTGATGTGATGAAAGATTGTTGTGATTAAAGTAATTAGCGCACTGGATTTGGGTGACAGAAACGTGATTAGGAGAGTAATTGATGTTGGCTTAACAAACTAAAGAGTGATACGTGAGTGGAAGGAGATATTGAACAAGCAGCGGTGGTCAAGCTGCTTCGTGACGGATGTACTGAATGTGTAGGAATGTGTTGAGAGGAAATTAAACTTAGATTAAAGTTGAAAAGGCTTAAATTTAGAGGTTTTAGTGAAGACGTGAAACAGGGGCACCCAACGATCATTTTCGGTAAAATATCTGTTCGGATGGTGCTACGAGAGCTGACATTTTCTCTTTAGAATTTGAAGCTTTAACTTTCATACATAGATCATAAGATCCCCTGGATTTTTCGAATTGCACAAAAAGGTTCTATTTTAAAGATGTATAAATAAGTTACATGTAAGAACCGATCAATCTTCTTGGAAGCATTTTTAGAAGTCACAATCTAAATTTTTGTGAGGACCTAATTTCATATTCAGGTTGTACTAGAAAAATATTTTGCCGTTTTTTTTTTGGCACAAATTCCAGGAATCGATTCCAGTTGAAGTAAACTCAAATCTAGCTAAGTTACAGAAAATTCGTCGGAACAGAAACGCGGTAATAAAAATGCCGTCAACTATAGAAGGTTGATTCTGCTTGGCTTGAATAGACCTCCTCGGCTTGGGCGTAATTTTTTGCCCATTTCAGATCACGTGGCATTCCCATGTGTATGGTTTCCTTCACTGTAATAACGTGGCTAACAAAGGAGTGAAAGAAAGTCAGGAAACAGTAATAGTTTAGTAATAGTCTTTATTAATTAACAACTATTCCCCGAAGGGGAGGTGAATAGTGGTGGATATATACCGAGACGCGAAGCGTCGAGGTATATATATACCGCTAGGCACCGACCCTGAGGGGGATAGTTGTTTTAGTATATACCAAATCAGGCGCGGGTTGTTCAAATGTGGATTAAATTTAAACCAGGTTTAGTTCTGAACAAAACCATCGAGTCATCATGGTAATTAATCGACCCAGTAGAATAAATACGGTCGATTACGCAACATCGCGCACGAAACGAGCCGCCATTTTGAAAGTTTTCTCAAAACAGTAAATAGTTAGCACTTATTCTATTTCAATTGAGGTGGATAGTGGCAGAATATTTACCGAGAGCCGCAGGCTCGAGGTAAATATTCTTAAAGCCACTATCCACCGAAATTGAAATAGAATAAGTGTTTTAGTATATACCAGCAAGGCAACCTGTCGAATTTTCAGTCGGAAAACAATACAAAAAGTTGTGTTAGCGTTTTAAAACTACGTACGTGACAAAACTCACGCAAACTTAGATGATTTGCATAAGCACGTTTTTGGTCGATTTTGACAGCTCTAGAAAGTTTGCAAGCATTTACTTCGAAAACCTGGGGGGAAAAATGGACAATTCAATGGATTTTCAACAAATTGGACATGTAGCGAGCAATATATTGTAACATTTCAATTCAAGAAGGAATATAGGTTCAAATGGAAGAGCATTTGTTAGCAATTCGCCAAAAGTTTCCGAGTTGAAAATTATTTGTCGGCAGCCACTCGTTGCACAAGTACTTTGCTGGAAAAATGGAGTGAACAAACACCGTAAACACTGGATATTTGAGGGGGAAAAAAACGATTTAGCAGGATAAAACAGCTACACGAAACCTTGTGAAAAGGCTTTATGGGGTTATCATTAGGCAAGAAGAAGGAAAACTAACTACTAACAGAAGTCTCCTTTGTGGCGGACAGTTCGTGAGTTCGCTCGCAAAAAACTACAAGAAAGCTGCCGATCAGTCGTTGCAAGACACAAACCATCCTCAGGTACTTTGAAAATTAGCTCTTTCGACTGTATTTTCTCGACATATTGTAGATTATAGTTTTGATTTTTGTCAGATTAATAAAATAAAGGAAAAATACATGGCTAAAATAATTTCCATTATGTTTTGCCAGCTAAAGTTTTCCAACTCGGGTTTCAGTGCAAGCGTGTTTTTCACAAACAACGCTCAGACGATTTGTGAGCTTATTAAATCCAGAGAGACCGATTTTGAGACAAAGAAATCTAATTTGTTACTTCTTTAGTTTTGTTGACTGACTTTTCTTCGCCACTACATGAAATTTGTTTGCCAACACAATATCTACTGTTTCGAAGGTAAATAATGTCTCAGATTCCGAGATTCTAAACCAATCAAAATGCTCGTTCTTAGGAGGTTGCCGAGCTGGTATATACTAATGCTTGCAGATTTTTGGAAGCCTTACCGGCTTTTCTACGAGATTTTCTGCTGGAAAATCAATGAACTTTGTAAGAAGAACTTCCAAGCTCAACCAAAATGCATTAATTTCTCAGAAGGAGAAAAATAATTAAGGAATTGAGCATATTTTGCAAAGTTAAAACTCACACCACTCGACTCAGTTTCGGGACTTCAATAAAAAAAAAAGGGGTTGGCCAAGCAGAGTTTTTATGGTTGGGAACTCTGAGAAACTATTGAAGAAATAACCAGAACGGGAGAAATGAATATCAACGTCGGCTGGATTCTGTTGATCGAAAAGGAACTAATTTACACGTAGGAACGAAGGAGAACTCGGCTATTGAAACAACAAACACAGAACAGAAGAAGGGAAATTAGAGTAGTTCCCCAGTGCTCTTAGTTATAAACTTCAAGATATGTTGTCGTTGAATTTGTACTGGAAAATGAGATGTCAAAGAAAGGACGAAGGATCCAATCAAGTCAAAACAAACAAGTAAGGCTCGAAAAAAATGTGGTTGTTTTTTTCTTTCAGTACCGAAACGTTTAGTTTATAAATTAACTTATAGATTTTATTTCTTTATAAATTGTGGTCTTTAGATTTTCATTTGTTCTTTTTCATGGTGCTTTTAAGCCTTATTTTTTGAAACAGTTCTCAACTCATTTTGTGCTTCTGTTGTGGGGAGTTCGCGCGCGTTTTTAGAAAACATGACGAATAACATCTCCCGTTGCTGATTGGCTAAGCGAAGAATCTGTTGCTTTCCAAATATGGTGCTTTTTGATCGCGAGTTGTTCGCAGGTTGTCGCGCTGCTACACGTTTCAACTCACTTATATGTTTCTGCTAATGCTGGATATCTACTATTTCACGAACCAATCAGAGCGCGCGAAGATGACTATTCACTGATTTGGTATATACTAATATAATTGATATAGTTAATATCATTTGCAATGAGTGTGATAAATATAAGGGTTTGCCAATCCGTAGTCGAAAAATAGAGTTTAAAGGATGCGCGCTTGTATATCTAGAGGTGTGTACTTTTGTCCATTGCGCACAATATTTCTTTACGCAATCTTGCCAGTCTCTTTCAAGGCGCACAAAGATTTGTGGGTTAGTTTTAGCAGGGCGCGCAGACAGTTGTGTGATAGTTTCAGAGAGTTATGGGATATGCGGATAAAAGAGTGTGCGCCTGTCCCACAGTTCATTGCGCGCCGTGTAATACTCAATCCCAGTCGCTACGCCTCCAAAACAATTTCCATAGAGAACTCATAAATTATATCGCAAAAACATAACGTCTGGGTATAAGACAATAATATCGCTGAGCTTGACCAGGTTCCTACTTGAAGGTCTTTACTTTCGTAAATATTAACACTCTCCATATATAAACACTTTCGTAAATACACTATCGTAATATTACCACTTTCGTAAATATTAACACTCTCCACTCCACTATGGTTACACTGTGTACTGTGCATAATATAGTCATACATCAAATCGAACCTTATTAAATTAACCATTATCCTGCAAGATTTCACAGAATTTCGTCTGATACTTAGCCGATGAGAGATGCAGTCTCGATTGGCTAAAAGACACGATATTCTGCAAAATCGAACAGGATAATGGTTTTATTCTGCAACGAGAGGAGTACAAATATCACAGGAGTGAGACTGGGGAGAGTACACATATCCCGCGATATTCTACACTTTCAAACTTTTCCCGTCCATTGTCACTCCAAAACATAAATAAATATTTGTCTTATTAGACATTTTAGTGCACAATATCTCTGAACATTTTTCAAGTCTTGGTATTTTGTCTCGCCCGAAGACTGGCACGACAAAATACCCCAAACTCGAAAAAAATATCCAGCGATATTGTATATTAAAATGTCTAATAAGATATATTTATTATTCAGTACATTGATTGCACAAAAACATCGCAGAAAATATTTACTTTTGCGCACTTTTTAATACGAGCTCGACATACTAGATTTCGCTCAGAATGACAGGTATCACAGGATAATGCCATGCGAAATTTACCATATTTGATAAGTGCATCGATGTACTGAATAATAAAACCTGATTTTTACACAATATTTACAGAATCCACAAACAATTTCCATAGTATATACACAGTCTTAAACGATCTAGGTTGCATTTCAGTAGCGTATTGTCAAGTAAATAAATTAGGGTTCCAAATGGGGCCTTGAGCTACCGACTTAGAGACTTGCCTACTTAGTCTGAGCTTTTCGGCGTCCACGTCATCATTGGAGACTGAAGATGGGTATCAATACTCCATTTGGAACCCTATTTTATTTATTTATATACACAGTATTTGTGAAATTTGACTTTGAAAATCTGGACACAATTTCCTTAGGTCGATCATTGAAGCATATAATATTACACCACGCTCGACTCCTTACAAGAATTGTAGGTATGACATTATTCTCAGTAAAAATAGAGGATATTACATGGGCGCTTGGAGATACGAATTTTATCTTCGAGCGCAGCGCAGCGAACGAGTGAGAGATTGAGATTGAACACTCGAAGATAAAATTCGTATCTCCAAGCGCCCATGTAATGTTCTGTTTATTATATAGATATTGATGAGATAAATTTAATAACAAATAATAGCCTTTTATTAATACCAGGGAGTTAGAGAACTGAATCGATAAACCGGCAAACCGCTTCTGGCACTGAAACTCTCTACACTCATAGTTTGATGTAAGCATTGCGAAGTTAATACAAAAACTCTTTAAAAATGTCATATCCGTGAACATATCAAGCTAAGATTTAAAGTTTACTTATTAAATTCAAAATCACAAGGTAAAATAAATACTAGTTTCATTCCAACAGCGAATATATTCACATGTGAAAGATATCATTTTTTAACACTGGAGAAATACAGGTATCTTATCGACACCAGCCCACCTTCGGAGGCTTTAAACGCCTCTTGACCGCCCTTCTAGTATTAGCGAAAACTACTATAGAAGTATTATATCTAAGAAAGTATATAATAAAATGTTTTTCCTAAGAATCTTCGAGTTCCCTTATCGGATATTCTGAAGGATACTTATATGTAATTGCCTGAATGTTCAAGGAAGGCGAGATCGCGCGCTATTTTGTGAGAGTAACATGCTCCGTATGCCTCTTCACAGCCAAACGAAATATAACTAAATATGCTAGATTATTTTTATTCCTAGAGGGCACGGTAACGAATTCTGCATTCTGATTGGTTCTAAGAGCGCGGGGAGGGGGGCAATATTTTCCTATCTCTGACCCACGGTAACCATTTGCGCGCGCTTGTTTTAATCGAAAAAGTCAAATTTTAGTTAAAAAAATTAAAAGTTATTTACATTTACCAGCCCTCGGTCACAGTTTGTTCTCTATACGGACCTCCAAGCCGGTAAATAACTCTAACTTTATGCTGTTTCTTGCTAAAAGATCCATCGCCACGATGCCATCTACTTCATTTGGTAGAGAAGAGCAAAGTACGTCAGAATGACCCCCAGTACCTGAAACAGTAAAGTTTATGTGATCATGCTATTGTAGATACCTCTCTTGGATAAATTTAAATACATTTGACTTCCGCTAAATCAGTCGCTCATCCGCAATAGGAACGGTTCTTGACTTTTGAATGTTTCAGCGATGACGTCATGGCATGTTATTTTATAATTGCAGAAATTTGTTTGCCTCAGAACCCTCCATTCCAAAGATATGAATTGTTTAAAACGTTTTGATGACTTCAGCGCTGAAATTACTTTCCCGCACCTTTTGGCACCTAAAATGTTTTGCCTAAGATTGCCATGAAGGCCTCTCCCATCAAGAAAGATCTATAATTTTATTAACCGCTGATGACCTCATTAATGACGTCACAACAAAATCACATCGCCCTACAAATATATTTTATTGCGCTATCACTGTCATATCGGCTCTTATTATATAGACAGGAGTGTTTTACTGGGAAATACGCCACTCGTAGATCTCATACGAAGCTACATCCGGGTCCTCAGTGACATATTTTCCATATCCTCGCTAGTGAGGATATCGGTCAAAACAAAAGTACTTGAAAATCACTTGAAATATTTTTTCAGGTTTGTCTATATAATAAAAAGAAAATTACACGGTGGCTTGAAGATATATTCGCTGCGCTCAAAAAAAGGTTCTTTCCACTCGAAAATAAACTCATATCTTCGCGCCACCGTGTAATATCCTCTATTTATGATAAACTGGAGCTATTTTTTCTGCTGTAGATGTTTATCTCTATACCGGACGCTCCTCCACAGCTCGAATGCTCGAGGGTAATAACGCTTCAGCTTGCCAGTAATGGGAAGAACAGAGTTTGGTAGAACTATCAAAAGACGACAAGAAGCGTGTGTCACGCCAAACGCGTCTTACCGTTACAATAAGTGAATTGTCAATGATGACGATCCTTCCCGCCGTAAATACTACTGGCTGACCGTTGAGTTTGGAAATAAACAAGATTAACTGCAAAGAAAAAGATAACAAATTTATTTTTTTTCCTCGAGGGCACGGTAACGAATTCTGCATTCTGATTGGTTCTCAGAGCGCGCGAGCGGGGGCAATATTTTCCTATCTCTGACATAGGTCACGGTAACCATTTGCGCGCGCTTGTTTTCATCGAAAAAATCACATTTTAGAGTTTGAAAAAAATAAATAAGTTATTTACCGGCTTTAGGTCGGTCCGTATAGGGAAAAACTGTGACCGAGGGCTGGAAAATGTTGACCGAGGCCGGAGGCCGAGGTCAACATTTTCCAGGCCGAGGTCACAGTTTTTCACTATACGGACCTCCTAGCCGGTAAATAACATATATATCTTTAACTGCAAAGAAAAAGATAACAAATTACCTTTCATAATACCCTGAAAATAATGGCGAAGGCTCGGTTACATAGAGGATTGGTATCGACAGAAACCTGTTTCTGGTATCTTGTTGAATAGACCAGTTTACCTTCGCTCACTGTCGGCCTAAGAAACCACTGCCCGCAGTTTAAATAGCCCGAGTTCGACAGATAAATGTACCGTTCATTTGTAGAGGTCTACTTTGATTGCTGTGGTGTGGTATAGGAGAGACTAGGTGCTGAACTAGCTTCAAAACCTTAAGTACGCCGAAATCGAGCAGAGGAGCAGCAAGATAAATGCCGAAAGCATTTTTTTCAGTTCTTTGACGCGAAGCAATTTTAACTTATTTATATTGGACATTTCTGTAGAACCTAAAGGCTGCAAACTCAAGTAACTTAAGGCAAGGGTGGAAGCCAAATCCAAAATGGCGGACGTAAAACTGAGGGGGGTAGTCTATCTCTAAACCAATGCCTCTGAGGGATCCAATCAATTTGCATTTCCATACCTTTGGTCATTCTCGACCATTTTCACCAATGTTGGTCTCTATGGCAACAAATGTATGACCTCTGACCTTAAATATAATTTCTTGGAAAATGGTCTCTGCATTCGATGGGGATAAGTTAAATCGTTCCTCTGAGCGTGTGATGGTATTTGTTATCTAGTGTAGATTATTGATCTAACGAGGCTGGCTGGAAATGTTTTTTCGAATAGGTATATTTGTGATGATGTAATATGATACCTGTCATTTTGTTAAAATGAGGATAACTTGGACAGCACGCCTCGTTGGAATGGTAATGTACTCTCGACACTGGTCATAATAAGACCCACCGGGACACCATTGGTATGTTCCCCATCGAATGCAGAGAACTGAAACAAATTGTGCGTTTGTCACGCTCTTACAAGTCACGCAACCCGTTGACATGGTAACCAAATACATCAAATGAAACGTCTCACCGGGTTGAGCAACCTTAAACACGAGGTTCCGGTATAAAAGGGATAACCCCGGGGCCCGAGAACAATCAGTTATCAATCAGCTGTCAACGAGTGAACATCTCACTTCATCTCTCTGTACCGCGAAATTCAAAATTTAGAATTCAAAACCGATGCAAAAGTACAAATAAATAATTTCCTAGCTCTTTAAACCCATGTGCCTTTTCATTTATTGCAAAATATTTTTATTCGAACCTATTTCTGACCGAACAAAAGCGATGTTTTATTCTCAGCGGAGAGCGAGACTAATTAGTATTCAAAGAGCGAATAATATTCTCTGCTGCGAAGAAAAGCCGTTTTTATCCGAACCAAATCAGGTTCGAATAAAATTATTTTGCAAGAAATGAGAAGGAATACAAATTTAAACAAGTAGGAAATCATTTGTTGGCGTTTTTGCTCGCATTTTGAATTCTAAATTTTGAATTTCGCGGTACAGAGAGACGAAGTGAGATGTTGACTCTTTGACAGCTGATTGATAACTGATTGTTCTCGAGCCCGACGAGCCCCGGGGTGGGAGGAGTTATCCCTTTTATACCGGAACCTCGTGTTTAACGACAAACATTCTACGCAAGACATTTTATCTACCCTAGGGAATTTTTTTAGTGTTTTTCGCATTTTTGTGAAAAGCACCCATGCCTTAATATACCTGAGAAACGAGAAATAAACTTACCTCTGCTAGTGTTTCTTTGCTTATGCTTTGCACTGACAGTCCTTGGAGGTAGACAATTAACTCGTGCACCTATGTAGATGCATCATAGCGTTAGCAAGACAATGCCCTAAGCTCCACCAATAGGAATAGCGCTAATTTCAGGGGCCGCTCCCTCCCGCTTTTTCCCATACATCTACTGTATTTGCTGGAGGAAATGTGAAAATTTTTGTCCCATGTTTTCACTATTCAATTCATTTCATTCAATTCATTTATTTCACTACCACCGTATACATTAGCGTACATGGGTTTTAGGTCAGCAAAATATATATACTGAAATATATACAAAATATTGTTGTTTATAGTAAATGAACCTGTTATTTTTCACGCATTTTGAAACACTTGATAACGTACTCGCTCACTTCTTTTTGTGTTTTTCCTGGCGGATTAATAAGGCAGTGAAAGAGTACGTCTTCGTTGTTTCTGTTTTTTTTTTATCAGATTCTTTGTTTCCATACCATCAAGCACTTCTTTCCTTAGTCTATCATCAAGCTTGCACCTTACTAAAAAATGACGTTCGTCCTCTGTTTCTTTTAGATCACATTTAGTACAAATACGTTCCTCAGGCTTTTTTGTATGGTCTTTCGTACCGCCCGGGCTCAATTTCTAATATATGTGCACTAATCCTCAGGCGCGTGAGGGCAATTCTGTGCTTAATGGTATCGACGTTAAGTAGATGAGGTTCTAGTGTGTAAGTGAGTTTGAAGGTTCGATAGGTACGGAGTTTGTTTTTATGTGCTGAAATTCTATGTCCTGAAGCCTTTGCTTGAGTAGGGCTTTCGCGTGTTGCAGATTGGTACGCTGTGTCTCGGACATGTTTATCCAAAGCTCTCCGAGACCCAGCGTATAAATCATGTCTTTTATTTTCACTAGCCACTGTTTTATTATTTAGTTCTAAGCAGTCGAGAAGCACGTGATGCGACATGAAGCCACTTCTGGGCTCTTTGAGTTTGGTTAGAAAATTAAACGCCCTGTATTTGACATCGACTGATAGAGGGTATCTCCCGAGTTCGGCCCTACATGCATTATTTGTTGCTTTCTTGCCTACTCCAAGTGCTAGTTTACAGAATTTTGTATGGACAGCCTCGATTGGGTCACGTTCCTTTCTTGGCGCATCGACCCCCCAGATTTCACTACCATAAAGTAGGATTGGCTTTATCAAACAGTCAAATAGATGCAAGGTCAGTCTGAGGTCGGTTCTGAAGCTGTCTCCCATTGTCGTTTTAAGTTTAAAGAGAGCTTTAAGGGCTACTTTCTTTAGCTCGCTTTTGGCTAGATTAAAGGTACCCACAGCACTAAAAGTCAGCCCTAGATACTTATATGACGTCACGTTTTGTACGATTTTGTTTCGGTATTTAAACATGTAATTGCTCATTGCTTTTCCTGTGTTGTTAAACACGACCACTTTTGTTTTTTCGAGATTAAGTCTCATTCCGTTTTTTTCTACAAAGACACTTAATTAAATAATCCAGATACTGCTGGAGTAATTTTTCGTTCCTTGCTACAAGCACTAGATCGTCGGCATATAGCAGGTGGCTTACTGGCGCACCTCTTATTTCGAGTCGGTCATTGAGCGGTTGCTTGATCTTAGCTAGGTTTTCTGAAAGGTCACTAAGATACAGATTAAACAGTGTAGTCGAGAGGACGCACCCCTGCTTCACTCCTAAGTTACTCGAAAACGTTTCCGACAGTTCTCCGTCTCCCTTTACGGCGACGCAGTCGCACTCATACACATTTATAAGAACAGACAGGAACTTTCCAGTAACTCCCATTTTTGCCGTTTTTTTCAAAAAGCCTCCTCCGTGGGATTGTATCGAATGCTTTCGAGAAATCAATGAAACAGCTAAATAGAAATTTTTTCTTTTTCTTTGGCTTGCCCCGCCCCCTCTCCCCCCCCCCCCCCCCCCCCCCCACACACACACACACACCAAAATTCCTGGCCACTCTCCTGAGCTTTTTTCATGTTTCGTCAGGCCCGTAGGTAGGTAGGAAACACAACCCGTAGGTAGGTAGGAAACACAACAAAATGCTAGACAAATTTGGTTTATACATGTTTTTCTGATAAACGTAGGACATCGAACCGCCCCCCTCCCCCCCCCCCCCCCAAGACTGCGAGCTACGGGCTGCTCCTAGAAGCCTTGGAGGGGCGATTCGATGTCCTACGTTTATCAGAAAAACATGTCCTAAAAAGTAATTTTGTCTAGAGGTGCACTGATCGATTTTTAAAACTATACGACAACTGTTAGGAATGTAGCAATCTGATTTGGTGATTCGCGTGCACGTCTAGAGCTAAAGAAAAGAAAACTGTATGGCTGCACGCGAGCTACTTTTGAGAAAAACTTTCAAACCTGCATTTTTGCTAACATAACAGCTTTGTGAGCCCATAACATTTTCACTGCTGACGAATATTGTCGTTGATTACAGTTCAGGCACCTCTAAATCCTTATTCGATTTGTAAAATAAAACATGTAAATAAAATAAAAAGACGCCTCTCCAAGAATGGCGCCGGTCCCTTGAATTGGGATACACCACTTTCAAAATACTTTTGTGCATTCTCTTGATTTACTCTTTATAATTGTTTTGATTTATTCTATGATTAGAATCAGTTCTTTAATTGAAAAGCGTGGGTTGATCGCTGCAGAATCCTCAGATATTAGTGGTATAAGCGTCAGATAGTGTTTTGTTGCCTGCTCAAAAAGGGCTCATAGTTCCGCCTTACCTTTGTATTAACAAGCGCGCCACTGAAAGAGTATAGGCCGAGCGTTGTCCCGAAACCTGCCATCCATATCGTCATACTTATTTGAAAATCTTCACTGTGACCAGACACGAAGAGGAAGTTGAACAGAATAAAACACAGGACAGGAATCATGGTAACGTAGAAGATCATGGAGGTGTACGTGAAGACGTCATCCGCCAGTGAGATCTCCTCACAAATCACACAATGGAGACGGCGGAGATATTGCATATTATTCAGGCTGTTTTTCTCTAGGTTATCCTGTAACTTGCGCTTTAAATTCTCGCATTGATGGAGAATAAGCCAACAGATAAGGATGAAAAACGTCACAGGGACCATAAACGCAATCATCATACAAGGGGTTAAGATTATCACTATCAGGAGACTTGAAGCTAGCGTGTTTGGAAGTGGGTCCCTAAAGACCTTCGTAAAAGCGTTGTCTTTGGCCGGCAACAAAACCGACGTAAGAATACAGTTACACAATAAGAAAAATATGAGAGTAACGAAAAACACTTTCAGCAGCTTTGTTATGTACCCGGTCTTGATTGTGCTTGTGAGTTCTTTTGGATGGTCTTCAAGGTACTTGATAAATCGCACGAAGCTCGATTGAAATGAGCCGACTCTCATCCAACTGACAAAACAAACTGTTGCTTGCATGCTAGCCTGAAAAGCTACCATTGTGGTAATAATTCTGGTCGTTTCAAAGTTCCCTGGAATCCAAAATAAAGCCACCATGCGACCGAAACTGAGCCATAGGAGACAGTTAAACAATACCTGGATTGTCGCACGAAGCACAAACCATGGCTTAGAGGTTTTGCGACCAGAGTGGTTGTTGATTATCTCGTCACTCAAGCAAAGGCCACTCAGCTTGAGGAAGGACAGTAAAGGGCGCAGTTCAAGGATCGGGTTGATAGCTGCGGAATTCTCGCTCCGATATTTTTGCTCTTCATCCACGGTTTCATCCTTAGAGAAGCTTGAAAGGCTCAAATTACTCTTCTCTGCACCATTGCTGTTGCAGGGGACTTCAATTACCTGTCTCTCATTTTGTTGCGGAACAACTTGTGACTTCATTGCTATGAAACGCGTTGGTATCTGTGTTAACAAAGAAACATCAATGAAACACAGTGATTACAGTTTTCTAAATTGTTTACTATTATTACCAAGCTTGTGCGGTGAGTGTAAAAGGCTTTAGTAACGGGAATATAGTATGTTTTGTTTTTGGCTCTTTGTTGACACCGCATCCCACTTTACATCTTAAGTAAGGTTTTTTTACTTTGTATCTCTGTCTTCCAAGTCGCCTGAAAATTGTATCGAAAGCATATACCCACAGCAATAAAGTTTCCATATTCTTGTTATTATTGCTCACAATCGGTGGATATTTGATATTCCAGTTGAAAACAAACGTTGCAGGTTTGCGAAGAAGATATGATAAACGGATTTTGTTAGGTGCTCCGAAAGTTTAAAACAACATATGACAAAGAAAAATCTGCAAGGAAATAGTTCTAATATAACATCCATCTCGTCGGCGAATATTAGTCAGTCGTGACATAGTATCAGCTAGTTCAAAACTACTGTCAGTTTGTACCTGACCTTATTGAAATTTAAACTTGTGTATTAACAACGCAAAAAGCATGCCCTGCTTTACTAGCAATGCGTACCTTTCAGTTTTCTTTAGTGTTAAGAAGTGTCTCTTCTTTGCAATCCTGTTGGTAGAGCTCTTGTTTTGCGTTTTGTTTACAAAACTATGGGAGCAAGTCCTACAATTTTAATCGAGTTTATTAAAGTGAAGTTCTATAGTAATCCATTATCAATTATGCATACTCACTGCGTATTTTAATCTGAGTTTCATAACTTTTCCTTCAGAGAGCTTGCCATTTGTAGTTGCTCAATAAACGTCATATAGAGGCCTCAACAAAGAGGTCCCAAATACTGTCAACATAATTATTAAACAACAGGTGCAGGATCCTTGTATATTTTTTATTATCCATTCAAACAAATATGGGTGTATTTCCTTTGCTATACCATTGTCATTATTCGTCCTAAATTTTAGTCGCTGATCTGTTATTCTTTTCCAAGATCACAATAAATAATAATAATAATAATAATAAGAAGAAGAAGAAGAAGAAGAAGAAGAAGAAGAAAAAAAATTTATAGGTTAACGCAAATCGGCTCCACTAGGTGGCTCTTCTTTCTTTGCGGAACTTAAGACGTGAAGGTCTAACCATTTGCAGCTGTCAGAACAAAGGCAGTACCTTCTCGATTATTTAGAAAAAAAAAATCCGCGTTGGTCCGGCTAGGCTTTGAATCGCCAACCAGCTTCTGCACCACAGCCCGGCGCTCTACCACTGCGCTAACCAGCTTCTGCACCACAGCCCGGCGCTCTACCACTGCGCTAACCGATCAGCAATGTACACCAGTCCTCCCATCGGCCCGCGGGACTCCTATGAATTTATATCGGGGATGGACAGTCATCGCATAATATTTACGGGTTTTAACCCGTAAATATTATACGATGTAAAAAAAACCCTAACCTTTTGGGAGTTTCGCGGCCGCGATTGAAGAATCCTCCTTGACTTTACCGATGAACTTACTAGACTTTCCTCCTGCATTCCTTTGCTCTTGGAGGATAGCTGGCACGATTTGTTGTTTGTAGGCGGGTTTGAAGTGGGGTTTTGCTTCAGTATAAGCGTGGCTAACAAAAGGCGTGAAATAATGTCGGTAACAGTAATAGTCTTTAGTAATAAGCTTTATTATTAATTGATAAAGTACATATCAATTTGCAATACAATTGTGATAGATATAACAAGTCATTTTAACCTCTCAGCTACCAATGCGTAGTCAAAGCGAATGCGCGCTTGTATCTAGAAGTGTGTACTTTTGGCAATTTCGATTATGTTGCTTTACGTAATCTTTCTGAGCTTTGTTTGACTTCGTCAACAGTGCATACTGCGGATGGTGGAGTTGATGGACAAATGAGTATCGTGTTTTAGTCAAATCACACTAGTGGTCTATTGTCAATGCTGCGTTCTGATTGGTTGAGCTACTACTAGGCTATATGTTATAGCCTAGTGTCAGATTTGAAAGCCAGAAAACGGAAAATGACCAGACCAGAAACGTTTTTAACTATAGAAATTGACCTACTAGTGTGATTTGACTAAAACAATTATTCCTCTCGCCCTCATGGCCCCTGAGTCAATAGCCCATTCGGCCTTCGGCCTCATGGGCTATTGACTCAGAGCCCATTCGGGCTCGAGGAATAATTGTTAAATAGCTGTTCTCAGTAATACGCGCAGTTGAAATTAAATGCTTGCACATCGAAAAGGCGTTTTTTGTCTATGATTCCATGACAACGCACGCCCTTTTCGAACAAAAGCGTGCAGAATGTTTAGAGCACAGACATACAGTCGCCAAAATGTAAACGAGAACGTGCGTTGTCATAGAATCATAGACAAAAAACGACTTTTCAGTTTGCAAGCATTTCTTCCCGAGAACGCGTTCCCGACAGCGCTACCTCATAAGAGCCATAAGGGGAGGGCCATTAGAAATTGGGGGAAGGGGCGGCAATTCCCAAAAAACATTCAAGCAAGGCCAATCATTCCAAAAAGAAATTATTGCAGAGATCCAATTAGCTAGTGAAAAAAACATCATACGTACAATTTCCAGAAAAAAATTATTGCACAATCTAATCTCCGAAAAAAATCATGCTCAAAAAAAAATTGCCATCCTCCTCTTCAAATTTATAATGGTCCACCCCTAAACTGATAGACTGTATGATGCTAATACATAGATTTAACCACTGGCTAAAAGCGGAGCTCTCGGTTACATATGTTTCCGTGTTAATGAGCATGTAGCTATGGGGCTCCGCTAAAAATCATAGTTGTGCTCTTGGAATGTCAGTTTAGCCATAGGGAAGAGCGAAAAAATTGATATATCTATAGTGTTACACGTTCTTCCCACTGTGTAGTCTGTATTCTGCGCATAATATTGTCATACTTTAAATCGGTTGTTACCTGGTATTTACACAATATTTACAGAATTAGCAAACTGTTTAAAAAACAATTTCCATAGAATATACTCAGTATTTGATCCGCCATAAATCCTCCTTGATTAAACTCCTTCGAAATTATATTGTAAAAATTTGAATTTCAAAATCCACGCTTAATGACATTTTTTGCAGTAAAGTAAGGATGTTTTCCGTTAACACGGTAAACACGGTAAACCAAAATAATCACGATAAACTAGAATGAACCGAACAAATTCTATAAAGAATACACAAACTATTTAAACGAGAAGAGGATTTCGTCTACGACCAAGATCTTAATTCCATAATTCCAATTTTTTAAGAAATTTGAAGAATATGAATTTTTGATATGATTGTTATGATTTTGATATGACAAAGTTGGCTTATTTCCTGATCGAAGTACCAATTCTCCCATTAAATAAGGCAAAAAAAACTTTAAAGCCTAATATCTCAAAGACGCATTGCATCCATTAAAAAAAGTCATTTTTGATAGTTTGTCCTGCATGACATAAGGAGTCTCAAGATTATCTGGGTTTACCCGACTATGCTATTTAGCGGGTCATTTCTGCTCTGTCGCTCTGAAAAATATCATGCTTCACATTGAAATCACTTGATCTGGTAGAGAAGAGCAAAGTACGTAAGGATAATTCCAAGCACCTGAAACAGTAGATGCAAAACTTGTAAGCAATGAACTAGTGACCATAATATAGTTATAATAGTTTAGCTTGCTTGCAGGCGGTACTGGGTGTTTTTATCCAAGATGGCGCCCGATCATCGAACGGACCGGGTTTTCCGCGATAAAAACACCCAGTACCGCCTGCAACAGGCTAATAATAGTTTAAAATGCTATTCACGGAAACTTTTTGCGTCGCAATTTACGCTACGAAAACTCGTTTAGGTATCATTTAATTAAATGTATACTAACTATTATAACAATGCTAACTACCTTATCTGAATAATAATAAATTCTAAATATAATAATTTCAATAATCATAGTTGTAATAATAGATAATAAATAATTGAGAAAAAAAAGTAAAGGAAAATAAATAAAAACTATGCAACCTGCTTTCCAGGAGTGCTGTGTGCATGTAAACTACGAAAGAGATTATCGAAAGAAGCTGCTGCAGCCAGAACGAAATATTAGCTTAGAGTACTTGCTTGCCACAATTCAACTGACAGACTATTCATAAGACCGCACCACTATAGCTATAGAGCGGTTTTCACATGACTGTCGTGAAAACAATTGCAATTGAACAATCACTAGCCAATCAGAATCGAGAGAAATCACCACTTGCTCCTAAATGGCTTTTCTCTCAGCCAATCACAAGCCGAACCAATTACTAAGTAATTACACAATTGTAATTACTAAAGAATGTGATTGGCTGAGAAAAACGAGTAGCCAATGAGAACGCAAAGCAATCGCAATTACATTTGTGCGCGGGTTTGGAACAGCTAGTTTGCTCTTGGAGTCTCTCAAAGAATATGTGCTGCAAAAACTAGGATTTTGATTAAAATGTTGAGCCGGCGGGGTAAAACAATAACTAAAAAGCTTCGGCTCCTTCGGCTCCTTCTATCTAGCACGTACGCACTTTATTGGATTTGAGAACTAGAGGCAATGTGTAGAAAACGGTGTCAGGGGTTTCTATTTTGCTTTTCAAACTGTTTTTAAAAACAGTTTCGGTGGAAAGTGAGTGGGTCAAGTGACCTTTAAGTGCACCACCTCTGCATCCTATCTCGCTTTTTTTCGTACTTTTATTTTATTTTATTTTGCTTTGTTTGTATACTCGTCGTGAAGTCTTTCCTGTGTTTTTTCCCTCTGCAACACACAATCTATAGTACCATCAGTGTTTCCTTTTCTCTCGATACATACATTACAATTTTTCCAATCTTAAGTGCACCCTAGCTCGATTAGTCTAGTGCTACTCTAGGTTGCCTGTACAAACTATTTTATGTCAGATTTTGCACCTATAAACTACCTGCCTGCCTTACCTTAACTATCTTTTTTATAACCAAATGTAAACTGCAAAGTACAAATAAATATTGTTGTTGTAAGGGCTTTTGAAAAAGTGTTAATTAGAGCGGTTTTCACATGACTGCCGTGAGTAATTACTAATTACTCGGTATATTGCGATTGCTTCGGGTTGTGATTGGTCGAGAGCATGATTTGATCCTTCAGACAATCAAATCGCGTAGAGAAACAATTCCACAATTACTTGTGATTACTTCTCCCATTCTTCGCTCACAAAAAGGAGAGTATTTGAATCACCACGCTCTGATTGGTTTGTTGCTGAATTACTATCACATTTGATTGGATAGTGAATTACTTTCACGACGTCAAGTGAAAACCGCTCTATCCCAAATTAAATATTCCTCAACTCACCGTTGTAATAAGAGAATTGTCAATATTGACGATCCTTCCAGCCGTGAATGATATCGGCAGGCCGTTGAGTTTTGAAATGAATAACATTAACTGCGCAGTAGAAAAGAGGGTAAGTTAGGTCACCAACGACGAAACAATGACAAAAGAAGTGATGGAATAAGCAATAGACCTCCTCGGTTTGGGGCGTCGTATTGTTTTCCCATTTCAGATCACGTGCCATTCACTTGAATAGTCCTTCTTTGTTTGGAATGCTTCCATATTCATATATGGTCCAGCGAGTAGCAGAAAAGAAAGAAAGAATACTCAGGGAATGCCACGTGATCTGAAATGGGGAAACATTACGCCCAAGCCGAGGACGTCTATCTTCCGGAAGGTTCGAATCCTATAGACCCATATCACGTTAATATGGCTTACTGATATCTTACAGTTATCATAAAACGGAGTCCAGTGTTCCATTCAGCACATCCGTATTAGTAAAACTGCAAAGTTTGGTGAATATTGGTTACTACTAATACTGATCGAAATATAACATATATTCAGATCTCAGCCAGTTTTTGAGTAATTCTTTCCAAACTTTGCAGTTTTACTAATACGGATGTGCTCAGTGGAATACTGGACTTAAACTTTAAATATAAGATATCATTAAGCCGTAGATATATTTTTTCGCTGCTAAATAGCTCATTGAAAAAGAGATCCGTGCGTTAGGGTTGCGTTCTCTGGGGATCATTTTCTCTTGTTAAGCCACATTAACGTCTATTGAGGACTTAGGGATTAGAATTTCGCGCGACGCTCGCCCCTTTCATCTTTGGTAAAGAGGTTTGAGGATTCTTGCTGTCTGTTGGTCGCATTTTGTTAAGGTTACGAATTAAGTTTATATTTTTCGGGTTCCGGTAGTCACCAGCACCATACATTTTGGAATTCGTTTTTAACATTTTTTGTTGTTGAATTTCTATTTCCATGGAGATAAGATATGATATCATCTCCTTACCTCTGTCTGCGTTTCTTTGTTTATACTTTGCACAGATAGTCGCTGGAGGTAGATAATGAACGTATGCACCTGTGATCAGTTTACAATAGGTTAGATTAACAGGCGAGTTGCTTTTTTTGTTTATTCAATAGCAAACTGTTTTGACAGCTAGAACATGAAAGTTCCTTTTATATTATTTAAATATAATAATTTTATATTATTTAAATATATTATATTATTTAAATATAACCTTATCACGATACAAAGATTCAGTCACATCCAGAAAATAACCTGGGGATGCGGCATACATAACATATGTATGGCGCATCCCCAGTTAACGTTTATTGGACGGTCGTCCTCAATTTTATCTCTTTCTTTTTCGTAATCTATGGAAAGTAGGTTTTTCTACTATACACTCCGTTCTTTTATAGTTTTTAAAAAAATCTCATTTATAAAAATGTTGATACAGAAATAACGCAGTTTATAACACAATTTCCCTTATTATAACATCTTGATACCGGAATCCTCTTCGAATTCGTTTTGTAATTCAAAAGTTTGAGCTCCTTTGAGAGCTGCAAGATAATGGTGTTAAGGAGGCTGCCTACAATTTTTCCTGCTCTCCACCACCAAACTTTGATTGCCTGCTGTTCAGGCTCAAAAACCTGTACCGGTCTGAACTTTCACATGGTTACCCTGGAGGGTTTGAACTTTGTTGTAGTGTGCATTTTGTTGTGATCGGAGTTGCTATAGCAACGTTATAACAACACCCTTGTTTATAATACGCAGTCATCAGACGCGTTGCGCGACCTAAACTTTTAAAATGACACCCCTCACACTAATCCCTGAGTAGCTAGCTAGCATTTGTTTTCACGACAGGTGAAAACAAAGTACAATGACAAAAACCGGCTCGAGCAAACCAAAAGAGTAGTGAAGTTTAGCATTTTTTCTCGGTGCCTTAAAATACTTCAATGAACTCAAGACTTGGAGGTTATCTTTGGTATATATTCAAGAATAATTACGGAAGTATCAAAAACTTTTACATATGAGATTTGTGTCAGAGGCGAAAAGTGTAAGTTTTATAACAAACGGAGATTTATAATATAATTTCTCAAATTTTGCAGTTTCCTTGAACACATGCCAAACAAAATCGGAAGCATTCTAAGAAGTAAAATTGGCTGGTACATTGCCTTGGGTTTGTAGATTATTCGGGCGGCAAGGATTTCTTTATTCCGCAGATATTAGCCATTATTTTTCAAGGAAATACTTTGCGGCATAATTAACTTTGATTTTTTGGAGGCTGAAAAAGTCCGTTCGAGTAACATAAAATCGGCCCAATGAATTCTCTCCAAACTTGCTGTGATTAATGCTAGCTACTCAGGGATTAGTGCGAAGGGTGTCATTTTAAAAGTTTAGGTCGCGCAACGCGTCTGATGGCTGCTAATTATAAACAAGGGTGTGGTTATAACGTTGCTATAGCAACTCCGATCACAACAAAATGCACACTACAATAAAGTTCAAACCCTCCAGGGTAACCATGTGAAAGTTCAGACTGGTACAGGTTTTTGAGCCTGAACAGCAGGCATACAAAGATTGGGTGTTGATGGCAGAAAATTGTAGGCAGCCTCCTTAATGAGGCAAATAAATGGAATAACGGAAAGGATTCTGGGATTAGTGGCATCAAACTGTTCAAATCAAGTGTAATATAGGGAATTTAGGCTGATTTCATCTTATTTTCACGCTCTTTGGTCTAAAGTATTTCGTATCCTCGTTTTCAGTTACAATCGAAGAAAACAAATCGAAACATTTTAGGAGAAACATTTTCGTAAGTTTCTTTTCATATCTCGAAACTGGGCATTCTCTGGGTGTCAAATTTAGAACTCGGAATCACTCGGGCAGATTTGGGGACTTTCAAGACTTTTCCGCAAAAGCCTGGAATTACAAAAACTAAACGCTAACGGCCCTATTATGGTTACTAAAACAACTGCATGAAAGCTGAGACCATTCAAATGATACAGATACAAAAAAGTGATAGTATTGTTTACAAGTATACTAAGGCTCAAGCAGGGGCGTAGCCAGGGGGGGGGGGGTTCCAGGGGTTCCGGAACCCCCCCTCACCCGCAGCAGAACCCCCCTCGCCTCTGTTCTGGACCGACTTACTACTAAAATTGTAAATATTTAATAGACAACAAATAAAAGCTCCAATAAAATGTAGAAAATTTCTTCAAACGCTAGTTTTTTCCCCGAGATCAATATTTTTGGCTGGGTTTCCTGTGGCGAGAACGCAAAAAACACGTCCGATCTATTGGAGTTTTTCATTTATTAATTTTGGAACCCCCGCTCTCATAAGTGCTGGCTACGCCCCTGTCAAGGATCCGTGGCTTTATAATCACGACAAATGTTTCAGGATCCTCGTGATAGGACGTCAAGTGCACGCATTTCCACTGTCCAAATGGAGCAGATTTCACTTGACTATCCGCGAAAACTAAACGCTAAACTAAACTAAACCCAAAATAACTAGCCAATCAGGCGTTGAAGCCATTCAACAACAAACCAATCAGGAGTGGAAGCCATTCAACAACAAACGAATCAGGAGGCGAAGTAAATCAGACTTGTGTTTAGTCATGACGTGAACAATGGCTTTGATTTGGATTTGTTTTGATTTGGATCGCAATTTGATCGACTGAAAGCCGATAGAAACGGTGACTAAAGGCCCATTTACACGCTGCGATTTGTCGGGCCGATTGTCGGACGGTGCATTCACACGCTGCGATTTGTCGGGCCTCTGCTTTGATCTGCGAAATAAAAAATCGGGCCCGACAACAAAAATCTGTTGAATCGCATCAGATTTTTCGAAGTCGGGCCGACACCGAACGTACGTAAACAAAATCGGGCCCGACAAATCGGCGCGTGTAAATGGCCCTTAAGTCTGACTTATTTTCGACGATCATCTGAAATCTGCTCTATAATTACGAATAATTTCACATTACCTTCGTGTTGACAAGGGCTCCATTAAAGGAGTACAATCCAAGCATTATCGTGAACGATACCAACCACATCGCCATACTGATTTTGAGAGGAACGCTTTGACCAGTCTCGAACAAGAAGTTGAACAGAATGAAGCACAGGAAGGGAATCGTAGTAGCGTACACCGCCATTGAGACATAAGTAAACATATCATCAGCCAGGGAGACCTCGTCACAAATTACACAGTGCAGTCGGCGGAGATAGGGGATGTCTTGTAAGCTGTTTTTTCTCCAGACTTCGTTTGAGCTTGTCCTCAAAGTTCGCGCACTGATGTAGAATCAGTTGGCAGATGAGTATGAAAAAGGCCATGGGTGTAAACCATGCAAGCCCAATGGAAGGGACTACAAAAATTAAGATGAAAACGTTGGAGGTTATCGTGTGAGGAAGTGGATCCCTCCAGGTATTGGCAAAGTCGTCGTTCTTGATGTTCAGCAAAACTGACATAAGAATGATGTTACACAGCACACTGAATATTATCAAGGCCATACAGATTTTAACCAATTTCGTTATATAACCTGCCTTAATGGTATTTGTGAGCTCTCGTGGATGTTCCTCCAGGAATGTGATAAATCTCTTAAAGCTAGATTTCCCGGTAGTGAGTTTCATCCAGCTAAAGAAACAAATTGTCGCCTGCATACAGGTCTGTAAGTCTAGGATTGCAGAGAGAAGTCGGTCAACTGTAGGCTTGGATGATACCCAAAACCAGGCAACAGTGCGGCCTAGATTTAGCCACAGTAGGCAATTAAATATGATCTGCATTGACAAGCGAAACGCAAACCATGACTTTGAGGTTTTGCGACCGGAATGGTTGCTTACTAACTCATCACTTAAGCAAAGACCGCTCACTTTAAGAAAAGTCAAAAAAGGACGCAATTCATGGATTGGGTTGTACGAAGCCAAATGATTGTGATGACTGTCTTGTTTTTCACCAGCGTTTGCATTTTCAGGTAGAACCGACATGTTCATATCGTCCATTCTTTGTTCATTTCCCTTTAGCTTATCCATACTGGACACCATAACGCTCTGTGTTTCATTTTGCTCCGGGACAACTTGCGATGACCTCATTGCGACTAGAACTTTGTCCTCAAATCCTCAAATCTGTTTCGAAACAAAGGGGAATAATATGGAAAACGAAATGAATGTAAATGTTAGAGTACGAGTCCAAGACTTCTGAGTACGCAGGATGAAACGGTGGATGAAAAGCCAAGAGGCTCTCCCTGTGCAGGATAGAATAGTGAAGGCGAGAAGGACCTCGGATTTTTATATTATCCGAGAAGAGATGAAACACATGATGATTAAATGCAGTGTATTACAGAGACCGTTAGGCAAACCAAATCGACTATATTTAACAGTTAGTAAATATAAATATCGGCGAATAGTCACCGAGAAGAAGTCGATTAGAGAACACTTATGAATGGGTTTCAAATAATTGACGACATACTGCTTGATTTTTTATGACTTTGAGAATCATCTTCACGATTGTTGAATGGGAACCCTCTACATCTAGTAACTATGGTTCAACATGTTTCAACTTTACTGAACGTGATTCTTACATTAAAGGCTGACATTGTCTTACCTTCTTTCCAGCAGAGTTAGGGTAGGCCAAGCGCAAACGTCAAACTTCAGTCGAAAAATTTCTGTCGAAATTTTCAAAGGATGCCGCTTTATTAGACTTGATAATCAAACACTTTTTGTTGTTTTGGATTGAAACGGCGCGACTCTTAGTTCAACTTGTCAAGTGTTTTCAAGAAATCTGTAATTGTGTTGTATGCAGCCCATGATATAATAATTACTTATTAATTAAACATTCGTAATATTTGGTTATGTTTATTTTATTTTTTCATGCGCTTATCAATATTTAATGAATGACTGAGACAACTGCCGAGAAAAGTAAAGAAATGACGCTAAAAAACTCCCGGTTTTCTTTTTCTTTAGTGCGGTTTTCACTACGACATAAGCGTAAGCATAAGGATCAAGGGCTTCCGTTCTTCTTATGCTTACGTCGCTTATGTCGTAGTGAAACCCAACCCTTAGATAATAAGATCTAAGAGAGTGATGGGGATTTTGCTTATTGGCTACAGTTCATTATACGTAAAAAGCGTATTATTTCTAAATTTCATCACCCGCCTCGTTATAGTTCTTATTTGATCGTTGTGGCATACACATTATTGCTTACAATTGGAGTCACAATATTACTAACTTGATGTGATGAATATGCTAATATATCGATTTAACTACTGGCTAAAAGCGGAGCTCTCGGTTACATATATATATATATTTTTTAGCATGTAGCTATGGGGCTCCGCTGAAAATCATAGATGTGCTCTTGGAATGTCAGTTTAGCCATAGGGAAGAGCGAAAAAATTGATATCTCTATAGTGTTACACGTTCTTCCCACTGTGTATTCTGTATTCTGTGCATAATATAGTCATACTTTAAATCGGTTGTTACTTGGTATTTACACAATATTTACAGGATTAGCAAACTGTTTAAAAAACAATTTCCATAGAATATACTCAGTATTTGATCCGCCATAAATCCTCCTTGATTAAACTCCCTTGAAATTATATTGTAAAAATTCAAAATCTGGACTCAATTTTCTTTGGTCATTGAAGCATAACATTATTCCACGCTTAATGATATTTTTGCAGTAAAGTAAAGATGTTTTCCGTTAAAGAATAAAGAATGCGCAAACTATTTAAGCTCCATGTACGAGGAGAGGCTTCCGTCTACGACAAAAAGGTTAATTCCAATTTTTAAAGAAATTTGACGAATATGAATTTTAGATATGATTGAACAAAGTTGGCTTATTTCCTGATCAAAGTACCAATTCTCCCAGAACATAGTGCAAAAAAAACTTTAAAGCCTAATATCTCAAACACGCATTGCATCCATTACAGTGCTGCGAACTCAACCGGGACCACCCCAAGTTTATCGACCAATCAGGATCGTCCTCGAAAACAATAGATCTTATCTTCGAGGTCCAGACGGTAGTTCTCGTGGGAAAATTCACAGAGCAGAAGATTGCAAAAATGTCGGAGGTATACCGATGGCTACAGTCTATTTCCAATGGTCTTGGATTTGAAAGGTTAGCGGAAGATTTCGAAAACCGCGGTTTCCGCACCGTAAGCTCTCTAAAGTATATCAGATCGTCCGATCTTGACATTTTTTTTCCGACACCCGAGAAGTTGGTAATGGCCGAGAAGAGAATTCTCGAGTGTGAGTTAGAGGATTTGAAAGGGGACAAAGCTGGGAATAATACAGTCAGTAGTTTGAAGCCAAGAGAGCTATTTCCCGGCCCTTCAGTGCCTGCTCTCCCGACTCAATCAGGAAGTTATAATTTTCCAACAGCCCCAGTCGTTCCAAATAGCTGGATCCCATTTACTCCGTCAGATCGAGTTCTGGCCTCCGCCGAACCAAACGCATTTATACCAGCTGCGTCAAATAACTTGGTTCCAAACGCTGACTCCGTCAGATCGCGTTCTGGCCTCCGCCGAGCCAAACGCATTTATACCAGCTGCGTCAAACAACTTGGTTCCAAACGCTGAGAATAGCTGGATCCCATTTACTCCGTCAGATCGAGTTCTGGCCTCCGCCGAGCCAAACGCATTTATACCAGCTGCGTCAAATAGCTTTCCAAACGCTGAGAATACCGAGAATGAAAGCACGGGAAGTCATAAATCGTACCTCGAAAAGCGAGAAAGTGATCTCAGGCAAGATAAAGATCTTCTGACAGCAAAATTGCAAAGTGCGCGAGAATTGCTCCATGAGAAAACACTATCACTGGAAGCTCTCCAAGACAGTAAATCTAGGCGCCAAAAACTTTGCTCTAACTGTCATCGCCCGGGACATGCAAAAAACAAATGTCCCTAAATGCAGGGTCTCTGTAAAATGCAGACCGGACCTCGGCGGACCGGACCTCCGCGGACCTCGCGGACCTCGCGGACCGGACCTCGGCGGACCGGATAAATTTTTTTCCTTAATTTTTTTCCCTACATTCTTTCAAAAAAAAAAAACATCTTTCATAAAAAAGACATCCTCCATTTTACTGAAGAAGGTATTGTCTGTTAGACGGGTCATCTTTCCAGCCGCCTGTTCCGTTGCGTGAATCGCTCTCAAAACACAAACCGCAAGGGTGTAATTGTGTAATGTTCTTCATTATTAACCTTTTTAACATTATGGGGAAAATAACAATCAAAAGAAATAGCAGAGAATGATATCCTTCCTCAGTCATTTTTTTTTTGCTGACTACGGCGCTAGCATCGTAGACTTTAGGCCAGTTTCAAACGTCGATTCATTTGATAAAAAAAACGTTGGTTGCCAGGATACTGGGGGTAACACACGAACGGATACTGGTCACCCTACTATTGTGTATTGGACCTCCAGTTTTGTGAAAACCGCTAAAGCTATGAGCCATATATGCTAGTACAACATTCACAAATAAATGACTACAGCAATCAATGCAATCAATGCCAGTTAATCAAGGTTATCAGAATTAGTCGGATAATCAATTTTGCGTGGTCGGATAATATACTGGGTCCCATATGAATACACAAAAAACAGAGCGAATTTCACATGACTGTAGGGAAACCAATTGCAAAATGATTACACGCAAAATTACAAGAATTGTAAAATGACTACATGATTTCACGCAAAATTGAATAATAATTCAATTTTAATTCCACACATCCGTATTAGTTAATTGCAACGTTTGGAATATATTGCTTCAATACTGACTGAGATGTGAATTTTCAAAACTTCGTATTCTGCCTTTATTTTTGTTTTCCACTGAGTTAAATGTATGGGAAATACATCGAAACATCCAGCCTCGACGTATTTGCCCACACATTTCTTTGTAAAATGTAAGCCAGAATTCAAAGTTTTGAAAATTCATATCTCAACCAGTTTTAAAGTAATTATTTTGAAACTTTGCAATTTTAAGAATACTGGATTTCATTTTCTGATAACTATTAACTATTATTATTCAACTTTACGTGATAACGGCCTATAGGAGTAATTATAAAGTATAAATTGCGAATTACTCACGACAGTCATCTGAATTTTCCCTCTTAATATATCGAATTGTTCTTATTCTTATTGACACAACATCAGTACAACTTAATACATAACTCAGTTTAATTTCTTTTCAAAAAACAAGTACAGTCTAAATAACTAAGGGTTATTTGCAGTCTTAATAGCACTTAATCAAGATTTTATACCCAAATTTGCCATGAGTAAACTACGATACTGCGGCAGTACGCAAAGCAAAGCAAAGTTACTTCAGTTAATACTGTTCTCAATCAACAATTGCCCAGGGTGAACTGACAGCTCGGATTGTTTGTGCAAACCGGATGTTTTTTCTTGCTACAAACAGCCACTAGAAAGTTACTGTTCGCACGGCAATACCATTTTTCGCGAACTGACAGCTGAAATTGCTAGTATGGAGATAAGGAATCATTCACAGAAAATCATTCTCCCACAAAAAAGTACCGCTAATGCAAGAGCTGCAAAGGCTCTCTCTCTCCCGGTTAGACTTCTAGACGCTGGACGTGGATACGGTATGTTTTGCGAGCGAGTCACGCAACGGGACAGGCGGCTGGTGAGGTGACCCGTCTAACAGACAATACCTTCTTCAGTAAAACGAAAGATTTTTTTTATGAAAGATGTCTTTTTTTAAAGAATGTAGGAAAAAAAATTAAGGGAAAAAATTTAGCCGGTCCGCCGAGGTCCGGTCCGCGAGGTCCGCGGAGGTCCGGTCCGCCGAGGTCCGGTCTGCATTTTACAGAGACCCCTAAATGCACCATGTACAGGAATAGCTAATTGCCAATTCAAGGATAAGCACCCTGAAATTAAAGCTGAAATACAAGAGCTAAAAAAAATAATCAAAGGGTTAGAGAAACAGCAAGAAAAGTCAAAAAGTGAACATGATGTGTTTAAAGCGGCAAGGGGAAGAGCTGCTTCGAGCTTCTTTTCTGTAATGAGACCACGTTTGAGGAAGCAAAATGCGATCAGATATGTGGACAGGAGCGCGCTAGATAAAGATCTGATGGCACTCAAGAGAGCTTTAGGGAATAAGATTCCAATTGATGAGAGGATGGATTGGGAATTCCCATATGTTATCGAGTGCTACAGGAGAGCCAATGTTGGTATTTTACCTCCAATGTAGAGTGGTTTTGCGGGAACTTTACCTATAAACTGCTATAAAGAGACGACAAGAGACTTCATTTCAGTTTTGTATGATTCATGTGATAACACTAGTTAGACTTTGTGTAAACATTCTCCGATGGCTTGTGTATAAAACCTTGAACTTGTTATATTTTGACATTGAAAGCTACGTTTGTGCTGCTGTTGGAACACTAGATATCTGTGTCCTTCGAGTGCCAGTAAATAATGATAAAATTGTCGTCACCAGAGCGAAAACGCGATATTTTATATTGACGACTTTGCTTGGCGGTCCGCCGAACAGGCACTAAACTGTGAACAGACTACAAACACTAATGTTGTATACAAATGGCACACAGATGGCCTCCTTGACATTGTTAGTTCGCAATTGCTCCTCGAGCTAAACAGTTATATGTTTTGTAGGCACAGAAACTTTGCACGTAGTTCTAGATTTTGTCGTCGTTTTGTTTTGATTGGCATAATAGCTCCGAGATTTATCGCCAGAATCGGATTAACATGTCATGTTGTACTAATCCGTCCCGCAATTAGACGAAAAAGGCATCATTTCAATATGTGATCCATATTCACTGATGGCTTGTGTAAAAACCTTGACCGTGTTTATTTTGATATTGAAAGCGATCGTTTTTGCTGCTGCTGGACAAAGTTCTAGATTTTGTTGTCTTTGTTTTGAACGTATCCGAGTCGGAAGGTGAGAAACGAGAGAACTTGGTGCATTATAGGTTTATACACACAGTAGTTGCTTTATAGGGTAGAATCGCTGTCAATAAAATGAACAAATCATGTTGTTGTTGAAACAATTGTTGTTCAAATTGAATTATCACAAGATGTTTTATCAAAGCAAAGCAAAACACGGTTTGCCGACCAAAGCTCCGAGAAGCCGTGAGAAGTTCGCTCCCTTTATTCCCAGTAATGAAAAAATATTCTATTGTCTTAGGAAGGAAAAGGGCAGTAAAAGGGCTACACTAATCCCTGACATTTCGACATTCATATATTATCCACAATTACAGTATTACTGACCAAAACAGGTTTACATAGTGGGAGTGTAATTACAACTAGAACATATAGTTGCTAGAAAAAGTTCGTACAAGAACTGTTCAACTTTGTTTACGCAAGGTATGCGACATAATTTTCGGACGAAAAATGTTTGTATTTCGTTTACAGCCAACATCTGCATTTTGCTCATAGTTTTGATAACATAGAATTGCGAAAAGATAAACATCGCCGTCCTTTTGAAACTAAATAAAGTATCCACAGTGTCTGAAATATGCCACAGAATTCGCGGCGCTAACTCTGCTACAAGCCTCGTAGATGGCGAATTCAGTTTCGTTCTCGGCCATCCCCCAAGCATATCCCTCAATGCCATTTCAGTGAATCGTCCATGGTGAAATGGACAATTATCCATAGTATCGCCCCTCTCAAGCAGCGTAGACCCATCAGGCCTTGTAATGTCAACGGCCTGCTCAAAGAAAAACAAAAGGCGGCCTGCTCAAAGAAAAACAAAAGCTCATTTCCGTTAGAAGCACCTTCAATAACGTTCACATAGTCGATACCAAGGCATGAGTGCAGGAGATTTATCGTATAATTGGCATTGGATGCATACCGTTGGATTTCGAAAGCAGGATTTCCGACGGGAGCGCTACCGTATCTCCGATTCATGGTGGTTTTCGTTACACTTGCCTCATCAAAGAAGTGAAGAGAACTAACGTTCAAGTCACTGACCTGGTCCAGGTAAAAGTTTGTGTAATCTTCTATAGCTTGGGTACTGGCTTCGGATGGAACACTGTGAACTCTCTTTCTCGTCATCATGAGATCCTTTCGCAAAAAGCTGTCAATGGTAGCGCGATGTGGGATATCAACAGGATGAAATATGCCGTCCAGTTCAAGTCGTTGTTGTAATTCTGCGGTATACACACTGGGCTTGCAACCCGGGGGGGGGACTCTAAGGTTAAAATGCTAGGGGTGACCGTCGGGAAACTCGAATTTTGACCCTAAAAATACCTGGTCGGAAAAAATTTCCACCCTAAAAAATACCCCTCAGTCTGAAAATACCCTAAAAAATACCAACAATTTTGACAGATTAAATTTTATTCTGGCCGTTTATTTAATATACATCAAATGTATCCTCTCGACTTTCAAAAACACTACCTTATTTGCGTGAGAACCCCCTAAAAAATACCTATTTTTCTTACTATACCGTTTTTTATTTTCAAACCCCTAAAAAATACCAGATCGCCGATTTCAACCCCTAAAAAATACGACGGTCACCCCTAGCATTCCAATATAGGGAGTCCCCCCCCGGGGCTTGCAAAGCTTCTCGTTCTCGATGCATTCTCGTGCCTCAAGTGAAAGTGCAGAATACCCTTTATGTTTCTTGACAGGCGGATAGCTTGAGTTTGAGGTATCGTAATGTTGCAAAACATTCATCACGAAGTGGCGACTTGTTCTCACTTCTTGAGCAATTTCTCGCTGAGAAAATCCTTCATGGCTCAAATCGAGAACCCTTTCACGCAAAAGAAGAGAATTTCGCCGTCCATTATCGTAATGCCTCCATTCTGATTGATTCTTAGTTGAACGGACATTTTCCCCCTTCAAAATCGATCAACTCTGTGGATTTCCTGTATGTGTATTCCAATTTTTGAATTTCGAACTGCGATGCGATTGGCCGATAGAGACATGAAGTCTGGATCGTTTGTTCTCGAACGCGAATCTGATTGGTCAATGAACTTGGGGTGGTCCCGGTTGAGTTAGCAGCACTGTAAAAAAGTCATTTTTGATAGTTTGTCCTGCATGACATAAGGCATGTTTGTCCTGCATGACATAAGGAGTCTCTATGCAAAAAATCAAGCTTATCTGGGTTTACCCGACTTTGCTATTCGAAATTTAGTGCTATTTGAAATTTAGCAGGTCATTTCTGCTCTGTCGCTCTGAAAATTATAATGCTTCACATTCTAAATCACTTGATCTGGTAGAGAAGAGCAAAGTACGTCAGAATAATTCCAAGCACCTGAAACAGTAGATGCAAAACATGTAAGTAATGAACTAGTGACCATAATATAATTATAATAGTTTAAAAATGCTATTCACGGGAAACTGTTGCGTCGCAATTTACGCTACGAAAACTCGTTTAGTTATCATTAAAGCTCAGAGCATGCACAATTTGAATCAAACTTTATTTCAACACGGTGAACTCCTCAGGATTTTATAACTATAAATGTATACTACCTATTATAACAATGCTTATCCAACTACCTTATCTGAATACTAATTAATTCTAAATATAACAATTTCAATAATCTATATTAAGTATAATAGTTGTAATAATAGATAATAATTAATTGAGAAAAAAATTGTAAAGGAAACTAAATAAAAACTATGAAATCTGCTTCCTAGGAGTGCCGTGTGCACGTACACTAACGGAATTAGTGGAATTTGACAGCTTGCCTAGGTGATATGTACTAAAACACACTTATTGTATTTCAGTTTCGGTGGAAAGTGACTGGTTCACGTGACCTGTAAGTGCAAAAGGCCTATTGAAATAGGATAAGTGTTAAATAGAGGCTATTTTCACATGACTGTCGTGAGTAATTACAAATTACTCGGTAATTGCGATTGCTTCGGGTTGTGATTGGTCGAGGGCATGATCGTTGATCCTCCAGCCAATCAAATCGCGTAGAGAAACAATTACTTGTGATTACTTCGCTCATTCTTCGCTTGCAAAAAGGAGAGTTTGTGAATCACCTCGCTCTCTGATTAGTTGGTTGTTGGATTACTATCACATTTGATTGCATAATGAATTACTCATGAATTGCTTTCACGACGTCAAGTGAAAACCGCTCTATCCCAAATTAAATAGTCCATAACTCACCGTTGTAATAAGAGAATTGTCAATATTGACGATCCTTCCCGCCGTGAATGATATCGGCAGGCCGTTGAGTTTTGAAATGAATAACATTAACTGCGCAGTAGAAAAGAGGGTAAGTTAGGTCACCAACGACAAAACAGTGACAACAAGAAGTGATGGAACAAGCAATAGACCTCCTCGGTTTGAGGCGTCATAATGTTTTCCCATTTCAGATCACGTGCCATTCACTTGAATAATCCTTCTTTGTTTGGAATGCTTCCATATTCATATATGGTCCAGCGCGTAGCAGAAAAAGAAAGAAAGAATACTCAGGGGAATACCATGTGTCCTGAAATGGGAAGACATTACGCCCAAGCCGAGGACGTCTATCTTCCGGAAGGTTCGAATCCTATAGACCCATATCACGTTAATATGGCTTACTGATATCTTATAGTTATCAGAAAACGGAGTCCAGTGTTCCATTCATCACATCCGTATTAGTAAAACTGCAAAGTTTGGTGAATATTGGTTACTACTAATACTGATCGAGATATAACATATATGTATTCAGATCTCAGCCAGTAATTCTTTCCAAACTTTGCACTTTTACTAATACGGATGTGCTCAATGGAATACTGGACTTAAACTTAAACTATAAGATATCATTAAGCCCAAGATATTATTTTTCGCCGCTAAAATAGCTCATGGAAAAAGAGATCCGTGCGTTAGGGTTGCGTTCTCTGGGGATCTATTGAGGACTCAGGGATTAGAATTTCGTGCGACGCTCGCCCCTTTCATCTTTGGTAAAGAGGTATGAGGATTCTTGCTGTCGGTTGGTCGCATTTTGTTAAGGTTACGAATTAAGTTTATATTTTTCGGGTCACCAGCACCATACATTTTGGAATTCGTTTTTAACACTTCTTTTTTGAATTCCTATTTCCATGGAGAAAAAATTATGATATCACCTCCTTACCTCTGTCTGTGTTTCTCTGTTTATACTTTGCACAGATAGTCGCTGGAGGTAGATAATGAACGTATGCACCTGTGATCAGTTTACAATAGGTTAGATTAACAGGCGAGTTGCTTTTTTTGTTTATTCAATAGCAAACTGTTTTGACAGCTAGAACATGAAAGTTCCTTTTATATTGAAATATAACGTGATCACGATAAAAAGATTTGACATGAATCCCGAAACTTTCAAGGACATGTTATGTATGCCGCATCCCCAGTTAACGTTTATTGGACGGTTGGCCTCAATTTTACCTCTTTCGTTTTCGTAATCTGTGGAAAGTAGCTTTTTGTTCTATACACTTCGTTCTTTTATAGTTTTTTAAGAAACTCATTTATAAAAACGTTGATACAGAGATAGCGCAATTTAGACTGATTCATCCTATGTCCACTCTCTTCGGTCTAAAGTTTTCGCATTCTCGTTTTCAGTTACAATCGAAGCAAACAAATCGAACAGATCGAAACATTTTAGTATGAAATAACTGCATGAAAGTTACATTCCGATTCCATTCAAATGATACATATATACAACCATTGTACTTAAAATCCTTAGGAAAGTGATAGTATTGTTTAAAGTGTACTAAGGGTTGATTTTCACTAGCAACATAAGCATAAGTATAAAAGTAACTATTTTCTTTAGTGCGGTTTTCACTACGACGTAAGCGTAAGCATAAGGATCAAAGGCTTCCGTTCTTCTTATGCTTACGTCGCTTATGTCGTAGTGAAAACCAACCCTAAGGTTCCAGGATCCGCAGCTTTATATTCACGACAAATGTTTCAGGATCCTCGTGCTAGGACGTCAAGTGCACGCATTTCAAGCGTCCAATGGAGCAGATTTCAGATGACTATCGAAAAATAAACGGAACTACAAAACACTAGCCAACCAGGAGTTGGAGCCATTCAACAACAAACGATCAGGAGGCGAAGTATATCAGACTTGTCTGACTTGTGTTTAGTCATGACGTGAACAATGGCTTTGATTTGGATTTGTTTTGATTTGGATCGCAATTTGATAGACTGAAAGCCGATAGAAACGGTGACAGACTAAGTCTGACTTATTTTCGACGGTCATCTACTCTGCTCTATAATTACGACTAATTTCACATTATACCTTCGTGTTGACAAGGGCTCCATTAAATGAGTACAATCCAAGCATTATCGTGAACGTTACCAACCAGATCGCCATACTGACTTTTAGAGGAACGCTTTGACCAGTCTCGTACAAGAAGTTGAACAGAATGAAGCACAGGAAGGGAATCGTAGTAGCGTACACCGCCATTGAGACATAAGTAAACATATCATCAGCCAGGGAGACCTCGTCACAAATTACACAGTGCAGTCGGCGGAGATAGGGGATGTCTTGTAAGCTGTTTTTCTCCAGACTTCGTTTGAGCTTGTCCTCAAAGTTCGCGCATTGATGTAGAATCAGTTGGCAGATGAGTATGAAAAAGACCATGGGTGTAATCCATGCCAGCCCAATAGAAGGGATTACAAAAATTAAGATGAAAACGTTGGAGGTTATCGTGTGAGGAAGTGGATCCCTCCAGGTATTGGCAAAGTCGTCGTTTTTGATGTTCAACAAAACTGACATAAGAATGATGTTACACAGCACACTGAATATTATTAAGGCCATACAGATTTTAACCAATTTCGTTATGTAACCTGCCTTTATGGTATTTGTGAGCTCTCGTGGATGTTCCTCCAGGAACGTGATAAATCTCTTAAAGCTAGATTTCCCGGTAGTGACTTTCATCCAGCTAAAGAAACAAATTGTCGCCTGCATACAGGTCTGTAAGTCTAGGATTGCAGAGAGAAGTCGGTCAACTGTAGGCTTGGATGATACCCAAAACCAGGCAACAGTGCGGCCTAGATTTAGCCACAATAGGCAATTAAATATGATCTGCATTGACAAGCGAAACGCAAACCATGACTTTGAGGTTTTGCGACCGGAATGGTTGCTTACTAACTCATCACTTAAGCAAAGACCGCTCACTTTAAGAAAAGTAAAGAAAGGACGCAATTCATGGATTGGGTTGTACGAAGCTAAATTATTGTGATGACTGTCTTGGTTTTCACCCGTGTTTGCATTTTCAGGTAGAACCGACATGTTCATGTCGTTCATTCTTTGTTCATTTCCCTTTAGCTTATCCATACTGGACACCACAACACTCTGTATTTCATTTTGCTCCGGGACAACTTGCGATGACCTCATTGCGACCAGACCTTTGTCCTGAAATCTGTATCGAAACCGAGGAATATAAAAAACAAAACGAATGTAAATGTTGGAGGCCGCGTCCCACAGTTACAGAAATCTGAGTACGGTGGATGCGCCTCTGGCAACCAAGAGGGCATGCACAGACACATACAGGGTAAATTTTGTGGGAGTCTTTACTGAATCTTCTGTTGATGTTGTTTAACGTCCCTGTGCAAGATAAAATAGTGAAGGCGACAAGAGAGATAAAACGGGCAGTGCATTACAGAGTCGGGGGTAGAAGCAGAATTTTGAATATTGACATTAAAGCTAGTTTGAATATTTACAAATTCCGTTTGAATTTTTGAGAATTTAGTTTGAATATGAATATTCAGAATATTGGTAGTTTGAATTTGAATAATCGAGGATTGGACAATCAATTAAAAGACTTTTGAAGCTTTTTTGTCGACCTATCCATACCTAACTGTCTCAAATTTAACCTTTGATTAAATTTTGGCAGCAGGATTTTGGCAGCACTTCACTCTATACTTAATAAAAATTTCGCGCAGAAAGAATTACATCTATATTCTTTGAGAACTCGCGCAACGCCGTAACTTTAACAATTTTCTTCTTTATCAAATAAGCACGTATGATGTTCAAACTTGTTACTAAGTATTACCAACGCCATAAGCTTCTCGTCTATATACATCTTAGCAAGAAATAATACGTAATAACGACACATTTTAACTCGACATTCTTGTAATAAATTCATTAGGCTTTCACAATTTCTTTCGTCGGTAGATAATGTTCGAACATTTAGTGGTTCATGGTATTTGTAATCGGACCTTCGGTAAAGCTTAATACATTACTGTACAACATAGTGCCGGCGGAAGAGCCCAAAATAATTAATTTTCGGAGCATTATTAAAATTCAATCCAAGACAAGCAGAATCAGCGTTCTAATTTGGCCATAGTTGACCATAACTGACGGTATTTTTATTGCCGCGTTTCTGTTCAGACAAATTTTCTGTAACTTCGCTTGATTCCAGATTACTACAACTGGAATCGATTCCTGGAATTTCAGCCAAAAAAACCGGCAAATTTTTTTGTCTTGCACGACCGGAATATAAAATTAGGGCCTCACAAAAATTTAGATTGTGACTTCTAAAAATGTTTTCAAGAAGATCGGTTCCCAGCAGCATATTTATACATCTTTAAAGTAGGATTTGAAAAAAGACTTATAACAATAGAGGAAAGGACACAGAAGTTATAGGCTTGCGTTTGGAGACGCAGATTTGCGCTCTAGACACAGTTGGGTGCATTTTGATTTTCGAATGAGTCACCTTAAAATAGTTTGCACGACATACACCACTTTCACAATTCAATTTTACTGTAGTCAAAAAGCTTGCTGCTGAGGAAATTACATCAGAATACACAGTTTCAGAAACTTTCGTATAATTTGATTAAATATTGACGGAATTATAGGATCTCACAAATACAGTTGTCGAGAGCTTTGTATGGGATTTTCACTAGAAGCCTTTCTGGCCTCGTTTAATTGGTGTATTTTGAAAACTTCAGATGCTTATATCTCGTCCAAGATTTGTAGGTTTCAACTCAACTCCACAAATGTTTTGTAAGTCATCAGGCGCTATAACGTTATAGCTAACTAATAATTTTCATGTCAAAATTTCAATAGCTTTAAAGTTTCAATGGTTCATGTAAATGAGTGGCGGCCACTGTGAAAGTCGTGTATACAGCTTGATTTTTTGGGGATAATCTTCATGATTGTTGAATGGTACAACATGTTTGAACTTTACTAAACATGATTCTTACATTAAAGGCTGATATTGTCTTACCTTCTTTCCAGCAGAGTTAGGGTAGGCCAAGTGCAAACGTCAAACTTCAGTCGAAATCATCCGTTTTCAAAGGATGCCGCTTTATTAGACTTGATAATCAAACACTTTCTGTTGCTTTGAACTGGAACGGCACGACTCTTAGTTCAACTTGCAGTCAAGTGTTTTCAAGAAATCTGTAATTGTGTTGTATGCAGTCCATGATATAATAATTACTCATTAATTAAACATTTGTAATATTTTGTAATGTATATTTTATTTTTTCTTGCACTTATCAATATTGAATGAATGACTGAGACAACTGCAGAGAAAAGTAAAGAAATTACGCTAAAAAAATCCCTGTCCTGAAAACGTGAATAGTCGAGTGGTGAAGGTTATTTATTTTTTGCGCTTATTAATATTGAATGGGCTGCTGAGACAACTGCAGAGAAAAGCAAAGAAATGACTCTCAACGAAGACTTCTGGTCCTGAAAACAAGATTACACTACAATAAGCGCTAATGAATAGGAAGCGACTCATTCGCTCTCTCCTCAAAAATCTCTGCTATGCCTTTTCAGGTTATTCCTCTTTTTATTTACCTTATAGGTACTAAATTTTTCCTTTTTTCGCGAAATTGTGTCCGCGAAAAGTAGTGAAAAGTTAGATTTTGCCTATAATATCATTCCTTTCGGCCCTTATTTCTTTCCTGGTTATTATGCTTCATAATGGTTTCTCTTTGTTCTTTACATGTGAACTCAGGCTTCCTTGTGAGAGATGAGTTGTGTAAATCACTTTCAGTTTGCCGTGTGTGACGAACTTTCAATTCTTATGTTTAGTTTCTTGAACCGAGATTTTGGTATTTTGTGTAACTGGAGAAGTGTTGTCCCTTAATAGTTGTCCAATTCTCAGGCTAAGAACCCTTTCAACTTTTAATGATCTATGCCTGGCCTGCACCGAGTGCAAGATTGTACGTGCAGAAAATAAAGGTATTTCACACAAAAAAAATTATCACATATTAATTAACACTTATTGGATGTGGTTGAGCATAATAGTGAGATTTGTCAACGCCGAGGTTTGTGTTATCTGCCGAAGCAGAGCTAAGGAGGATAACACAGCCCTGGCCAAACGAAACGCAAGTTAACGCAAGAGTCGACGCAAGTTTTGCTACTTGCGTCGACTTGCGCTCGTTTCGCCACCAACTTGCGATGACTTGTGTTCACTTTCGTCTACTTTCAACATGTTCAAATTTTTGTGCAACTTGCGACGATTTGCGTCTCGTTTGGCCACCACGTCGCAAGTGTACACAAGTTGATGCAAGCGTCCAATTTTCTTCGTTTTCCAAAATAACGAAATATTACGACCAAAACAACTCATTAAATTGTAGTACTAATATTTCTAGCTGTTATTTACAAGAAAGTGGGTGAGATTTGTTCATTTCTTTCGTCTTTTTTAACAAGAAAAATCCCAGTTTGAGCGCGCGCTCTGTGTTCGAAAGTGGTGTGATCATGTTGTCATTAGCGCGCGCAAAGCACCAAAACACTCAGCTTGCATCAAAACTTGCATTTCGTTTGGCTACTTCAAAACGCAAGTCAGTGCAAATCACAACTTGCGTCCACTTGCGTTTCGTTTGGCCAGGGCCTAACTCGAGACGTTGACACATCTCACTATTATGCGAAAACCGAATTCAATAATTGTTTTATTATTCAGTAACCAGAAATTATTACCTAGCTACCTTAATATAAATTAACAATACACGAAAATTAGCGTTACACTAAATCAACGCGATTTGTTCATAACCCTCTTATATTATTTACTGTGATTTTCATAATTTTAAAAACTCGCTCTCTACATTCTGAACGACAAGCTGCATTTTGGCTTCCATCAATCAAGATTCTAAGTGCATCAATCCTGATGTCTGGAGTTTGACGTCACAAACTGCCCGCCAACATGCTTTCGGTGTGTACTCTTAGCCAAGCAGAATCGAAATAGTGGCATGGCTGAATAATAAACCACTTTATTATATAGACACGAGTGTTTTACTGGGAAATACGCCACTCGTAGATCTCATACGTAGCTACATCCGGGTCCTCAGTGACATATTTTCCATATTGTTACTAGTGGGGATATCTGTCAAAACAAAAGTGCTTGGAAATCAATTTGGAATAACTTTTTCTGGTTTGTCCATATACTAAAAAGAAAATTACACGGTGGCTTGAAGATATGAGTTTTATTTTCTCGTGTCAAAAACAATATTTTACTCATTCGCTGCGCTCATTCGTAAAATATTGTTCTTGCCACTCAAAAAAAACTCATATATTCGCGCCACCGTGTAATATCCTCTATATAAATGGATTTATTTTCGGCATTTACGAGTGTTGTTTTAACCTTTTGTTCTCTCCGGTCACGTGGCCTTTTTGATCTCTTATTATTCGTTTCTTGGCGTCTCGTTGTCACTTTACGCCAACCAGCAAACCTCACAACTCAATCACTTTCGAGGGGTTATTTTCGCCTTTGTTGATATTTAATGTATGGTTATTATTCTTTAGCTATAGACTGGCTTAGACTACCACGTTAGATGTAGCAGTATGTACATGCAGCGAAAATGTTCAATCACTATCACGCGGTGAGCACGTGATCACTAAATGCACAGCTGCGTTTAGTTCAAAGTACGATTGGTTGATAGAAATAAGCTGCCACTGATTTTTTTTCTGAGCCGCCTACACCCATAATTCATATGGTCGCCTTATCGAAATTCGGCGCCATCACTCCGTTCAAGTGATCATCTGTCTAAACACAATTACACTCATTAACGATCATATTAGTGAGCTCTTCAATTCGCGGCCGACCCTGCTCATAATAAAGAATCACAAGCGGTTTGTAAGAATTTGCGACGCAGCATGGTTTACCGGGCGAGTCAGGATTATACGAGTTCAACAGCCCCATGACTGTGGTATGGTGGGTCTGGTTATGGTAGGACCACAGAAACGGGCATTCCCCACCGCAATAGTTGGCATGGAAACCTGGGGGCGCGTGAATCCATTTCCACTTTAAATCGCGATGGAAATCCACGTACAAGGAACGCAAGCAGCAACGCTTCTCTTTGAGGCGTTTCTGACAGAAGCGCATGTCGAGCGCGCGCTTCCGGCGGCGGCGTTTTTCTTTGGTTAACCTTTTGGCCGGGATATACGACGTTAAGATGTGAGGACTGGGGCGGAGCGCCTTGGACGTTTGTCCCCTACCCTGTGTAGGGTTAGGAGATAAAACTATTTTCTCTTTTAGATGTCGAACTATTAATGTCAATTTGGAATTTGATCGCGGGGTCCTTGTCCAAGCTTGCATTACATATGTGACATCAAAAGTAACAGTCGGCTTTGTGACGTCAAGCGGACTCGATCCAATCATGTTTCCGCAAACGTCTTCCAGAGTCGTGTTATAATTCGACAGCAGCTGGTCATTTGGATAGTCTTCGCAAACATATATGGTGATTCTCCCTCCAATAGGGAACCAATTCACACTCACTCGCAGTTCCGCGCGCTCGATTTCTGATCCAGTATCCGGCTCACTTGCGTCGAATTTCAATGTGAAGATCTCGGCGGTCGTTGCTGATTTCTTTGTGGGGTCTGAAAAAAAGGACACCTTTTCAATGAAAATCTGAATAAACACTGTCTTGGTAAGGCATTCCAGGATAACTTCACCGAGCATTGTAAAATCTCCCACAAAAATGCGGTCTTAGCCCAATCGCAGACACCTCTCTCAAAATGAGAGAAAAACATGAAAGCAACGTCTCGGGCGTTCTATGTAATGCGAAAGGAGCATATTTTCTTTACTGTTAGGGAGAGGAGGAAAGGAAGGAGGACGCTGATGCAACTCTTCCCTCACCTCGCCCCTTCCTTCCCCCTCTTCGCCCCCATTCCTTCAGGTTTGGATAAATGGAGAATAATACAGGGGCGTGCGGAGATTTGGAATTTATCTTTCAAGTGTGAAAATATGGCATCTTTACGCGTGCTGAAATCCTTGTAAAACACTATAGTTTATATAACAAGCAGTCTTATTTTCCTCGGCATATAGAAATGGCATTTGGAAACGTCACATTGGCGGGAGCTAAGACTTTACTGATTTCAGGGTAGAATCCTATAAATTGATGACGAGATATCATACGATTCAAGTCTATTCAAAGCGTTCAGTCGGTAGATTCCGCCGAAAATAGCACTCAAAAAGGCGATATCACCCTCGTCGCTGCGCGACTCGTGCGATATCGCTTTTTTCGTGCTATTTTCTTAGCGGAATCTAGCCTCCTGAAGATTTGAATAATCCTATAGAAATAGTAGGGTGACCCTTTCGACCGAAATCCCCCATCCCCCCCCCCCCCCAAAAAAAAATCCGCAATACCACGTAAAAATCTTTCAAAGATTTCTTGTACCTAAATCATAAGTCTTGGTCTACGGCTGTCTGAAATCCTTCGCCTTGCAGTTTCTAGGGAAATATTTCGTGTAATACTACCCGAAGCAATACCATTCGTTATATTTTACCCCAATGTCCTCGGATATATGGGATCTCGACCACTAAGAAAGCGATGCTCACCTCTTGATACTGCGAGGCCTCTTTACAAATTTCAGAAAAGACACAAGAATATATGAAGTTTGTATAGACTATACACTGCAATTAAGAACGTTTTCATACTGTGAAAAATGAGTCAAGATTTGTTTTCCAGTACAATCGACTTCTTTTGCATACATTGTTGTCAGCCTATTAGCGTGTGCGATACTAGGAGATTATTAACCAAGTGCGAGGTCTGTACGGAAAATATCAGACCGAGGTCTTGTAGTACAGACAAAGCGATGACCGAGCGATAGCGAGGTCTGTACAAAAGGACAGAGGTCTGATTTTTCCCGTACAGACCGAGCAAGTGAGGTTAATAAATTCGTTGATGATATGGCTCATTTAAATTTGAGTTATAAATTGTCTAATTTCCGTTTTCTGCCGTTCACGCCCGTTCAACGCGTAATTTGTATCTCTTTTTTCAGTATTTGGGTTTTTTAAATTTTGCGTGAAAAACGCAAAAAAAAATCTTCATCCCTGACACGGGGCTAACGGAAAAATATAGCCCCTGGGCAATACGCAATAATAAAGCACGTACGCCAGCCATAATTTTGTTTATAAAATAGCCACGATAGTATGTGCGCTCTGATTGGTTGAGAGCTGTGTATTCTCACATTATAAACGCGCGGCTGATATGCAATGCTATTTTATAAAAGCAATAAAATTCGGATTTCTATGGTTTATAATGTGATAAACGCACGAGGGATGTTGGAAAAACACGAGGAAAGTTTGAAACTCACGAGCCGTAGGCGGGTGTGTTTCAAACTTTTCGAAGTTTTCCACATCCCAAATTAAAGCTTTTTTTTACTGCGTCATTGGAATTCGAATTTTCTCTGGAAAAAAGAATGATCCTTTTAAAACGGGCAAACGTAGTCGATAAAGCATACTAAAACAAAACACGATGCACTCAATTTAGTTTATCTTCAGTGATGTTGAAAAATGTTAGTCAGAGATTCTGACTAGTTCTTCGAATGATTCATCTGATGATCAACAAATAGTGCTAGGGTTGAAACGTGTTCAACACTAGGGTTGAAACGTGTTCAGACTTATTTATCTTCGCACCTCTTGTTAATCTGGTAAACATCACAACTGCCAATGCAGTGCTGTTTGCTTCTTATAATCTCTATGTGATGATATTTTTATCAAATTGCACCTGAGGTTCAAAGTTTTTGAGTTTTGAATATTTCAATTAACGAGTTTGAACGCACTAAAACTAAATCCATGTCTAGTCTTCTAGTTAAAAGGAAACCTGTATTATTTACAGCTGAAACCTGTATTATTTATAGCAGTGAAGGCATGACCAGTTTTAAGTGATCCTCATGAAATCCTACAAAATCACAGAACAACGAAACACCCAGTCATATGTTTTAAACTTACCAAAAAGAAACACTGCTTTGGCAGTCTCCTCTACAAGGCGTAATTTGGCGATGGACTTAGCAAAGTAACGGTGATGTCTACGAACTCCTGCACACGCGTGCTCTATGCCATCTCTCATTCTGCTTTCTCGAACCGCCTCTCTGTATGTTTCCAAGTCATCATCGTTAATATGCATCGCTTTTCTCCCGCGTGGAGGTTCCGTAAACCCAAGTTTAGTCAGGATTTGACCACGAATAGATACCAGACGATCTTCTTTTTGTTGTCGTAGCTCGCAAGATTTGCATTTTTCCCCACGTACAAAAACCAAAAAGGATAAACAGAGAAAAAGAAGACACTTGACAAATAAAAAGCTTATCCTTCCTGTACTAAACATCGGTTTTGAAGCACCGAAAGGCTTGAACAAATAAATAAAGTCTTTCTGTTGAGATGCTTTATGGTTTTGAACGTAAATTAGAATGCAAAGACCAGGTAATTATCTATAATTATCCATGTGGCTATAGAACTAATAAGACAATACCACCATTGTTGGCTAGGATTTTAAGTGTGGCTTGGACGTATTGGCAAACAGCCAATTGAAGATCTTAAGTATTTGATTAACAGCCAAAACCGTTGTTTCGCGCTGGGAATGTTCAAAACATGATTTTGATTTGTTGTGTTCTTCTGTTCCGCCAGTCACATGTAAGCCAACCAGGTCCTGGCCCTGTTTCACCTAGCGCAGTCGACTTGGTTTTCGTCGCGACAAAAAGCCATTTGACTGCACTAGGCCAAACAAAGCAGACAACCGATAGTCCTACAGTGTCCAACAACACGGCCCGATGATCCGATAGAATCCGATAAACCGCACGCATGGACAGTAAATATTTAATCAGACAACCGATAGTCCTACAGTGTCCAACAACACGGCCCGATGACCCTATAGAATCCGATAAACCGCACGCATGGGCAGTACGTATTTAATCAGACGACCGATAGTCCTACAGTGTCCAACAACACGGCCCGATGACCCGATAGAATCCGATAAACCGCACGCATGGGCAGTACGTATTTAATCAGACAACCGATAGTCCTACAGTGTCCAACAACACGGCCCGATGACCCGATAGAAACCGATAAACCGCACGCATGGGCAGTAAATATTTAATCAGACAACCGATAGTCCTACAGTGTCCAACAACACGGCCCGATGACCCGATAGAATCCGATAAACCGCACGCATGGGCAGTACGTATTTAATCAGACAACCGATAGTCCTACAGTGTCCAACAACACGGCCCGATGACCCGATAGAAACCGATAAACCGCACGCATGGGCAGTAAATATTTAATCAGACAACCGATAGTCCTACAGTGTCCAACAACACGGCCCGATGACCCGATAGAATCCGATAAGCCGCACGCATGGGCAGTAAGTATTTAATCAGACGACCGATAGTCCTACAGTGTCCAACAACACGGCCCGATGACCCGATAGAATCCGATAAGCCACACGCATGGGCAGTAAATATTTAATCAGATGACCGATAGTCCTACAGTTACAGCAACATGGCCCGAAAACCCGATAGAATCCGATAAACCGCACGCATGGCAGTAAATATTTAATCAGACGACCGATAGTCCTACAGTGTCCAACAACACGGTCCGATGACCCGATAGAATCCGATAAACCGCACGCATGGCAGTAAATATTTAATCAGACAACCGATAGTCCTACAGTGTACAGCAACACGGCCCGATGACCCGATAGAATCCGATAAATCGCACGCATGGGCAGTAAATATTTAATCAGATGACCGATAGTCCTACAGTATCCAACAACACGGCCCGATGACCCGATAAAGTCCGATAAACCGCACACATGGCAGTAAATATTTAATCAGACGACCGATATTCTTACAGTGTACAGCAACACGGCCCGATGACCCGATAGAATCCGATAAACCGCACGCATGGTCAGAACGTATTTAATCAGATGACCGATAGTCCTATACTGTCCCAGAACACGGCCCGAGAGAATCCGATAAACCGCATGCATGGGCAGTAAATCAGAACCGATAGTCCTCATCATCGAGCCGTGTTGTAGTAGGACTATCGGTTGTCTGATTAAAATATTTACTGCCATGCGTGTAGAAGTGCAAGGAGATTCCCACGTGTTTCAAGCGCACTCCCCCTTGCTTCCCTGAGGTGTATATAGAAGGGGTTGAGTTCGAAATGGTATCTTCGGCTAGAGTTCTTGGCGTTGTCATAAGCAGTGATCTCAAATGATCTGCGCAAATCACGACTAAGGCTGCCAAGAGACTTTATCTCTTAAGACAACTTAAGCGCGCGTTAATTGCTCACAATGACCTTGTAAGTTTCTACTGTGTCGTTATTAGATCAGTCCTTGAATATGCATGCCAGGTCTTTCATTGTAATCTACCGTTATATCTCTCGGAAGAAATTGAACGCATTCAGCGTCGTGCATTACGCATAATTTTCCCAGATTGTAGTTACAGTGAAGGCTTAGTTAAAGTGGCCTTCCACGCCTATATGATACAAGAAGTACATTATGTAAGGAGCTTTTCAAAAAGCACTGATGCGTAAGGCAACCATAAACTCAGACACCTTCTGCCATCACGATCTCAGCAAAATTATAATCTGAGATCGAAACGTGCCTTTGCCGCTCCTGTCTGCAAGACAAACAGATTCATAGACAGTTTTATTATAAGCCATTGCATGTAAATATTTTAAATTCACGTCATATATTTTCATTGTAAATACTATATTCACGTAATTCAGTCTTTCGACTGCAAGGTGTATTTTATTAATAAATGGTATCTATCTCTATCGGGTCATCGGGCCGAGTTGTTGGACAGTATAGGACTATCGGTTGTCTGATTAAATATTTACTGCCCATGCGTGCGGTTTATCGGATTCTATCGCGTCATCAAAAATTGGCTCCTAGCAAATAAGTTAATCCTCAACGTAACAAAGACTGAAGATATGATGCTGAGACCCAGAACTGAGAACTTCTCATCAACAATGTGAAGATCTCTCGGGTAGACAAGTCAAAGTCACTAGGGGTGTTGATTGACGAGCAATTGTCTTGGTCCCAGCACATTGACTCACTGGCTAAAAGAATTGCCCGAGCTATTGGTGGTCTTAAACAAATTCGTCCCTTTGTCCCATTTGATACACTTGTAACAGTTTATAAGGCGCTAGTGTTGCCATTATTTGACTACTGTGATGTGGTATGGGGATCTGCAAATAAAGGTGACCTAGACCGCCTACAAAGACTCCAAAATCGCGCAGCGCGTGTTATTACTAGGTCAAGCTACGAGGTTAGATCCCACGACATTCTAAATGCACTAAACTGGGATAATCTTCTTACGAGACCTAGTAAACCACAAAATAGTCTATGGCGCAGCACCCCAATACCTTTCATCTCAGTTTGAAACCGTTCAGGAGAATGCATCTTATAAACTACGAGGCTGCCAAACAAAAGTCCGTTTACCTTTGCCATCTTTGCCAAAAACGGAGTTCATGCGGAAGTCCTTTAAGGTGACTCGCTCGAAATGGTTTGTGCGCTCATCTGTGTCCAGAGCTGAACTACCAGGTTATACATATCGGGCTATAACTTTTGCGTTTTTTTGCGGATTCCAGTAATTCTTTCTGTAAATCAAGCACACATGACCCTAGATTAGCTGCGAATTCTCCGATCTTTGCAATCTTTTTCATCTAAGTCACAATTCTTAAATACAAAGACGACCCCATAGTTTTTAATGCCCTCTCGTAAAAAAATCTTGCAGATATTTTCGGATTAAATCTTGGCGATGCTCATTAGAAGACTTGATCTTTCATCTGGCCAAGTTTCAGAAAATTCGTAGGTAAGAAATGTATTAGCGAGGTCGATGTCGTAGACGCACCACAAATTAAGCCTTTCACTAAGGCATGAATGTAAAAATTTCCTATGCACTAATAAAAGCATTTCAACCTATCAATTTTTGGGACAAGTTACCTAGATGCATGTCAAACTATATGTTTAGAGCAATTGCTTTAAATCCAAACCACTTAACTTTAGAAGCACCGTTTCTTTGGGGCATAAAACCAGAAAAACACAGAAATTTATGGCATCCCACACTTGGTAAATTTAACCTTAAAATTGGATGTTTTGTATCAAAAGAGATATCACGGAATTAAACTGAATGTTTTTGAAACCTATTATGCAAGTTTAACTTAAAGTTGAATGTTTCATTGCCGCGAATTCTAATTTTCTTCTGCGAGCTAACTGCGCTCTCTCCATGGCCGCAGGTTTCAAACCTGTTGTTGTGAAATGCTAATGATCAGGGAACTCAATGGAAAGGGGGGTAATGTTACCTTGAAAAATGACAATAAGAGGAGTAATGCTTCGTTTGATCTATTGTAATAACAACACTACCATGTCTCAGAGGAACAGGTTATCTGCCAACAGTATGTTCCCCAGGGTGAGTCACAATTTAATTGCTTTGCTCGCTTCTAATTTGCGACCTCAATGTTAATAACATCATTGTTGTAATAATAAAATCACTTCAATACCAACACGAATATGATGGTCATTACCCCCTTTCAATTGAGTTCTCTGGTCATTAGCATTTCACAACAACCGGTATGAAACCTGCGGCCATGGAGAGCGCGCAGTTAGCTCGCAGAAGAAAATTAGAATTCGCGGCAATGAAACATTCAACTTTAAGTTAAACCTGCATAATAGCTTTCAAAAACATTCAGTTTAATTCCGTGATATCTCTTTTGATAAAAACATCGAATTTTAAGGTTAAATTTACCAAGTGCGGGATGCCATAAATTTCTGTGTTTTTCTGGTTTTATGCCCCAAAGAAACGGTGCTTCTAAAGTTAAGTAGTTGGGATTTAAAGCAATTGCTCTTAACATATAGTTTGACATGCATCTAGGTAACTTGTCCCAAAAATTGATAGGTTGAAATGCTTTTATTAGTGCGCAGGAAAATTTTACATTCATGCCTTAGTGAAAGGCTTAATTTGTGCTGCGTCTTCGACATCGACCTCGCTAATACATTTCTGGCCTACGAATTTTCTGAAACTTGGCCAGATGAAAGTTCAAGTCTTCTAATGAGCATCGCCAAGATTTAAGCCGAAAATATCTGCAAGATTCTTTATGAGAGGGCATTAAAAACTATGGGGTCTTCTTTGTATTTAAGAATTGTTACTTAGATGAAAAAGGTTGCAAAGATCGGAGAATTCGCAGCAAATCTAGGGTCATTTGTGCTTGATTTACAAAAAGAATTACTGGAATCGGCAAAAAAACGCAAAAGTTATAACCCGATATGTATAACCTGGTAATCCAGCTCTGCACACAGATGACCGCCCAAACCATTTCGAGCGAGTCACCTTAAATTTGAATGCATGGAACAAACTTCCGAACGATATTAGAGCTACGGAAAATGTTGCTTTTAAGCGTGGTTTGCATTCACTCACTTTCACCGCCTCATAGTATTAGTCAAATTTTATATTGTTGTTAATTATGATCTTTATATTTTCACGGCATCTTTGAAAAGTAATTGTAAAATTGATGGATTTCCGTGACTAAATAAAGTTTGTATGTATATGTATGTATGTATCGGGATGTGTTGTTGGACACTGTAGGACTATCGGTCGTCTGATTTAATATTTACTGCCCATGCGTGCGGTTTATCGGATTCTATCTGGTCATCGGGCCGTGTTGTTGGACAGTATAGGACTATCGGTCGTATGATTAAATACGTACTGCCCATGCGTGCAGTTTATCGGATTCTATCGGGTCATCGTGCCGTGTTGTTGGACACTGTAGGACTATCGGTCGTCTGATTAAATATTTACTGCCCATGAGTGCGGTTTATCGGATTCTATCGGGTCATCGGGCCGTGTTGTTGGACAGTAGGGCTATCGGTCGTCTGATTAAATACGTACTGCCCACGCGTGCGGTTTATCGGATTCTATCGGGTCATCGGGCCGTGTTGTTGGAAACTGTAGGACTATCGGTTGTCTGATGAAATACGTACTGCCCATGCGTGCGGTTTATCGGATTCTATCAGGTCATCGGGCCGTGTTGTTGGACAGTATAGGACTATCGGTCGTCTGATTAAATACGTGCTGTCTATGCGTGCGGTAGAATTTTCGTAAATCCATGTCAAATCTCCTTATACATACATAAACACTAATGACTGTTTTTCGTGTTTGTCGTGTGTGGTTCTCATTAATAGAGGAGATGGCTTTTATGATATGGAACCGAACACTTTTCCATCGAGTTTAGCATGAGATCGAGGCTTGTGTCAACGCGGGACAAGATCCCTATCGGAATGTGCCGGACCCGATATTCATCCAGCGTCAAAATCGGCATCCCTATTTCTTGACGGGTATACTTCTATCAGAGACATTGACAGCTAACAATAGTTGTGATAAGTTTATTACGCTCGGAAGGGGTATCTATTATTACACGGGTGGTCTTGTTGGGATAGCAACCTCGTGGACGCGCTTTTGATCTCAAAAGACAGATGTTCTTATCTACACCTCTGGATCTGGTGTTTCGCTTCAACCTGTGAAAAAAGAAAATGGCGACTCGTTAAATTAGACAGGTACTTCGCTTAAATGCTGACCAATAAGCTTCAAGCATAGTAACGCTCGGCGCAAAAAGCTCATTGCATTAGCTTGATCGAAAATCTGACAACGGGACCGCATAATAATTCCATGATCTGACGAAGGCATTTCACTGTTTCAAACAAGATATTTCGCACTAACGCAAGGAACTGAATATTTAACTCCAAAGGCAACGTGAATATCGGCGAATAGTCACAAACAAGTCCACGTATCTATTCCCTGATATTCACGTAGCCTGAGGCGACGTAGTTTAATGTTATAATAAACTCTAAGTGCCTATAGCAAAATATGACGTAAACCTCGACCAATCAGCGAGTGAATTTCACATGGTCATTTTAATGATTATAATAATAAACAATGCCGTTCATTGCTTTCTTTTTCTCTGTTCTAAAGCAAATAACGGCTGCAAAAAACAAGTTCATATTTTCGACAGGGTATAATCAAACGCAAGTAGTAGTAGACTAAAGGCTAAAACTTACCAGTAGAGACATTTGGAAGCTACGTGACCAGAACAAGATCCCGAGCAGCGACAAATATCAATCACCTGGTAGACATGACCAAATATGGATAAGCAACAGTAATGGTAGAACCCAGGGGAGACTCCCCTATTTTTGGGGCGGGAGTGCTCGTCGGGAACTTACGATTTTACCCCTAACAGGTACCAACAAGTATTTTTTACGAGGGAGAGTACGTCTGAAATTAAGGCTACCAACAAGTGTGATATTGATAAAACCATTGTTGCTTGATTTGCTAGAACGGACCCCTAAGAGGTATACTTATCTGGATTTTTATAACATTTTGTAAATCATTGTAAATACTTATATATATCTTTTAATTCATTATTAGAAATTTAATGTAGAATACGCAATTCAGCCTTTGGCTGCAATGTATTTTATTTAATAAACTATCTATCTATCTGGAAAAAAATTGCGCGTTTTTGAATTTTACCCCCTAAGAGGCCTGATTTTAAACCTTAAAAGGTACGACGAGCACGGGGGATTAGAATTCTTTTACATCAAGTCAGATTTGCTTATGCAATGAATCATGTAAACACAAACAAAGCGTTACATTTAAGGTGTATGCTTTTTACTTTTGTTTTGGTGAAGGTTTTGTTGCGAGCTGTGTCGCGATGAAGAACAGGGAACGCCTTCTTGTACGCCACTCGATAACATAACTTGGAGCATGCGCACTTCGCGATTACCTTGACGCATTTACGGCCTGAAAATGGAAGCGGAATGAGAAGCCTTCTGGTGAACATTAAATGGTTGATCGATGAATCAAAGTGCTTAGATACGGGACGGGATACGGGATCTGCTATAATATACCACAAGATACAGTGTAAACCAGGCCTTACCGTTGGGCCCTTTGATCGTAACGGTCTTCTCGGCGAAAGCGCGGCACTCCGAATTGTCCTGACAAGTCCCCATGCATGATCCCACGTCCACAGTCCTTTCGAACCTGGTTCCACGGTAGAACACTCGCATATTTCTCCGCCGTTGGCACCTAGTGTCACGTGACGAACATGAGCAACTAACAGTGCTTGTTATCTCTTGCACTCCTGAAGTTGTTGGGACTTCAATTACCTCTAACAATGAAGGAACGCACGCGCTGTCTTCAACGCACACCTTTAAAGAAAGCATAACAAAACAAGACATGGTCAGCAGAATACAGAAATGTTACTGACCGTTACAAGTTATAGGCAATTTACTGAATCGCAAAGCAACACCCATTGAAAGGTGCAGCGAGTTTTCTTGCGACGTTTTCTAAAACAAAATGACGATATGCTTGAGAAAAGTGTACCTTCCTATTCTCTGTGATATGTCTTTCTTTAGACGAGACAAACTCGCCTTGGCATTTGAATATTGGTATACCATCTGAAACCATGACAAAAAGAAATAGTTAGGTTTGTCCATGCGAGAATCAGCCAATTAGCTTCCAACCATCTCGAGTAAATTTGTGACTGTTAAAGGCACCGACTTACCCTGCCGATAATGCATTGCTGTCCTTATTGCATTGACTGAGTGAGTGGGGAACATGGCAGCGGCGAAGCATTGCATTGTGGTCGGGGTGACCCGGCTACTTTATAAGAAGTAAAACGATTGCCTTTGCAACTTTGGGTTCATTTGAATTTCGAGTGAATCACCTTAACGTTCCATTCCAAGTCGACTCAGAAAGCTTTAAGGAGGCTCATAGCAGTTTTTCATGTCCTCACCCCCTAAACTTCAATGGTCCGTATCTCATGCGGAAATGCACAGAACGGAAAGCCAGTTTATAAGTAAACATGCTATGGATTGCTCTTTGTGTCGACATATGTTTTGTTTACATTGGTGCTTCCATGGCAACGTAATGGCGACCCTCCAAAAATTTTAAGTTGCAAAATTCACCCAGACAAAGAGAAATTTGGGCAAAACCCTCTTAACGCCAATACACTAGGCTATAAGCATTACTTGGACAAAGTTTGAAGAAAAAGTAGCATCGCGTTTTCGAAATATAACGCGGTCATTTTTTTTCGTCAAAAAAGTATAGATTTTTATTAGTCTAGTTTCTTGACCCTCAAACTATGCCTAAAAGCTCGTAGTGATTTAGTTTTTAGGTCCGCATTTAAGACCGAGGCATTTTCTTTAAGCACAGAAAATTTCAGAGCCATTGCTTATTCCGATCACGATTAATCTGGAAACTTTTGAAAGCCTTTTCTTGCTCACGCCAAACTCAAACAACTTGTCTTGCGTTTCAATTCCTAGTTAAAAAAATCCGAGATAAATTTTTGTCTAGATCTTCCCAAAGAGAGTTCAATTATTCTATACCTTGTTGATGTATTTTTTAGAGCCATAATTCTTTTAAAAAGCCGCGAAATTTTTTTTTCTTAATCGACCACCTTGTACTAACGTAGACACGAATATCAGCTGGAATAAAACTATTGCCAGGGCCTCACACTTCATAATTCAAGCAATGGTTCATCTCTAGGATTGTTTTGAAGTACACGTATCTTGAATCTTTGGGCATTCCGTTCTGAAAGGTCTAATCGAGTTTTATAGGATCTGAACTGAGACAAGTAACAATACGTCTCGCAATGCTCGTGTAAGTGTTCGGATTACAAAGGTTACGAGGGACGTGCCTGTTTCTTAATCGTGGTGCTGTAGACAAGTGAAGCCATACGGGTGAATAGGCAGATTTTCTGTAATTAGGTCAATATTTAATGGACTCGTGCATATTTTTATCCCGCTAGACATGGTCTGGCGTGCGTTAGTGTAGGGCTTCCTTATTTGTGTATCGGAAAACTATAAACACTTCAGCTTATAGTAACGAGAATATATTTCTTCCTTAACCGTACTTTTAAAGTTAAATATGTGTTTCTTCACTGTATTTGAGACTTTGAGCTTTTTTGTTCCGCCGGCCAACCAGTTGACAGCAGTACTAGGCAAAACAGGTCATGGATGGCATTGTCCCAGATGATTTGACTGGCGAAACAGAAAAAATATAAATGAAACCATATTTTGAACATTTTAGCACGTAACAGCGATTTTGAATATAAAGATAAAGCGAAAAAGGCACGAAAATAGTATCTGAAATTTAATGAGTTAGTTTATAGTAAGCAATAATATGGACAATTCTATAGGATTCCGATGAAGGATTGCTACGATTTGAGACACTCCATAGACTAGTATGGTATATAGAGAGGGGGTCTGTCCCGCTCCATGCACCGATTCGATGTATTGAGGTAGTTGATTTACTTGTCTAGCTTTTTGAACTCATGGAAAAAACCTTTGAAACTAGTCAACATGAAACATTTGAAGTTCGTATCTTACTCAGAAGAAAAGTTACAGGGTCATAAAATCTCGAAATTTTACACAGGTTTGTATGACTAAGTAAGAGTTAATTACCGAGATTCGAGGCAATAACCCAAATACATCCCAAGGGCCGTAGGCCCTTGGGATGTATTTGGGTTATTGCCGAGAATCGAGGTAATTAACTGGCTTATTACAGGATTGGCAAGGTTTTCAGAAAAAAGGAACAAATGAATTTCAAAGTTTTGACAAGGAGTATAGTTTACAATTAGGGTAGCGCATTCCGATAGGGTAGCGCATTCCGATAGGAGCTATTGTTAGTTATTTAGCTGTTTTCATAGAAGTGTCGTTCCCCAGAGAAAATGAATGACAGGTTTTATTCAACCATGATTGACAAAGGTCCAAACAAAAAATATACAGCTTGAGTGCATTCATTTTATTAGCATAACACGAATTATGTCTTTTGTTTTCGTACAAAACAGCCAGGCCAGTCAATCGAGTGGCTTTTTGTAAAAGCGCGACTCATTCAAACGCTATTTTCGTTTGTACCATGCACTGACTGCTACTAGTCAATTTGCATCGCTGAGTAACAACATGGATCGGAACTGCTTCAAGCTGGAGTAACTGAAGGCAAGTTTCAGGTATTTTGCGCTCGTTGGTTGTTCTCTAAGATAAGATATGTAAACGATTTCATCTGTATTTTCAGGTTTACATGCTTGAACACACTCTATGGGCCAGGAAACCAAGCAAGTAGGCTGGACAAACGCTTTATGGTTCAAGCCGGTTCAAGTGAAGGCGTTGCTCGGATATGGTGTTTTGTGGCGTTCAACGGGATTCGCGCATAAATATTCAGGGGCAAATAGAGTGGATTTCATATGACTGTCGTGAGTTATTCCCAATTACTTTGTAATTACTCCTATAGGTTTTATTCAGAATTGCTGTAATCACTTTGCGATTGGTCTCACTACAGTAATATGAAATCCGCTCTATTTAACAATTAGACAGATAGTCATATAGATGCATAAACTGAGATTATTGGTGTTTTTCTCGGGATAAGGGTATGGATTTGAATTCACTAGGAAAATAGTTTGGGGGTGACTAGATTGGGTAGCGGTAAGTAGAATGTCCATGTATTTAACTGAGTTAAATACCTAATGTTTATTTAATGAGGTATTTAACTCTGTATATACCCGGGATGTTCCACTTACAGCTATTCAATTCTTTTCATCCGCCCCTCTCTTGCCTAGAGAATTTCAAATCCCTTCCCGGCTTTAAGTTACTTGCGAGGTATGTACGTTAGTTGGAGACCTCAAAAACACAATGGAAACCGTGTCAATCATGTAATAAGGGCCCTTAGCCCCATAAACGGCTGTAAAAAAAATCAAGTATTCGTGGGCTCATAACTTCGCTCCAAAACAGGCTACAACTCCCAAACTTGGCAAGTTGACTACTTTCAGAGAGATCTTTCATCGGTTCTAAAAACTTCCAATCAGACAAATACAAAATTCGGAGCTGGCCGCGCTAGGCATTCCTTTGCTCTGGTGGGCGTACATTCCTTAAAATACCTATGATTTCCTAATTTCCAATTTTTTACAAATTAGGATATTTTTGTATATACCATTAGATAGATTATATTTGTAGTTTTTTTGTTATTTTCACGTTCTCGTTTTAACGAGCTTACAGCTCCTAAGGAGATACATGTTTAAATAACATGATTTTATATTACATAAGAGTTTCACTCAATAATAGACTATCTTTAAAAGGGAAACACTCTCATACAACCAAAAGTAGCATGCAAAGAGGACAACTTCAAGTTAGTGTATCGAACCAGATGTTTGAAGCAAACAATATTACGTTAGCACCTCAGCATATGCAATTAGCTTCGGGGAATGATCATATGGCGAGCGTGGGCAGCATATTGTTAATATTATTATTCGCCAAAAAAAATAAAGACGCGAACTTCAATGACACCTGCCGGTGTCTTGATTTTTAACAACCTTTGCATCATAGCGCTGGAAATTAATACTTTTTGGCCTTTTTCCACGCATGCAAAAATCGTTTTTACGGTCAAAACGCTGCGGAGAAGACATTTTCACACCCGAAGACAGAAAGTGTCATAACGAGCCAGAGCTCTCCGGAAATCCGAATTTCTGCAATATTGGTTCTTAAGAGGAGGTGTCATAATCCCCTTTCATCGACTCATAGGAGGCGATAACAAGATTTGCGTTCACGATATGTATTTGGGGGTCTGTTTTATGCAGAGGGTTGGACTTCGGAAATAAAATGACAAGTGCGCTAAATAAGGCCCGCCATTCTAGTGCACGTGTTCTCGTCTTTGTTGCCTGTATTTATAATGGGTTTCGATGTTTGATGTGGAGTGTGTATGTATTGGGTCTGAAAAGCTAGAAAATTGCCGCAAGCAGTTTCGTGGTCAAGTCTCGTGAGGTTAAAGTTGATGAACTGATCCTGCCCGCCGGCGGGACAAGAGGAGCTTTGAAAACGACAAGCCGGCCTTTGTTGCATCGACGTTTGGGATAATTGCTGCCTTCTTGAGGCAATGTAATACTGCATTCTGCAAGAACGACTTTATATCTGTGCTGATAAAAAGGCTAGAAGGGTTCGATATTCGAGAACGATGACCTTCAGCGAAGACAAGATGGACTAGGCCACTAGCAAGACAAGATGGCGGTCGCCCACAACAACAAGGCCGAAGGCAGCGACTGATACACCGAAAATAGATTCGAAGACGCGGGAGATGACAAAATCAAGCTGTAAAACTGTACAAGTCTCACCTAGAAGTAATGGTCCAGGTATACAGCCGAATCAGACGTCAGGCCATATCTTAGCTGGTTTAGTATCCAGGTGGAAGTTATTGCACGATCGCGTACGGGATACTGAACTCGACAAATTATTTTTATGCGTTCGGGATCCAATCGAATTGACGGCCTTTTTCTGTATCTTAGCTGGTTTATCCAGGTAGAAGCTCTCGCATGCGTGCGTGCCTGAATGCTTCGGGATACTGAACTCGACAAATTATGTTTTATGCGTTCGGGATCCAATCGAATTGACGGCCTTTTTCTGTATCTTAGCTGGTTTATCCAGGTAGAAGCTCTCGCATGCGTGCGTGCCTGAATGTTTCGGGATACTGAACTCGACAAATTATTTTTATGCGTTCGGGATCCAATCGAATTGACGGCCTTTTTCTGTATCTTAGCTGGTTTATCCAGGTAGAAGCTCTCGCATGCGTGCGTGCCTGAATGCTTCGGGATACTGAACTCGACAAATTATTTTTTATGCGTTCGGGATCCAATCGAATTGACGGCCTTTTTTTGTATCTTAGCTGGTTTATCCAGGTAGAAGCTCTCGCATGCTTGCGTGCCTGAATACTTCGGGATACTGAACTCAAGAAATTATTTGTTATGCGTTCGGGATCCAATCGAATTGACGGCCTTTTTCTGTATCTTAGCTGGTTTATCCAGGTAGAAGCTCTCGCATGTTTGCGTGCCTGAATGCTTCGGGATACTGAACTCGACAAATTATGTTTTATGCGTTCGGGATCCAATCGAATTGACGGCCTTTTTTTGTATCTTAGCTGGTTTATCCAGGTAGAAGCTCTCGCATGCTTGCGTGCCTGAATGTTTCGGGATACTGAACTCGAGAAATTATTTATTATGCGTTCGGGATCCAATCGAATTGACGGCCTTTTTTTGTATCTTAGCTGGTTTATCCAGGTAGAAGCTCTGGCATGCTTGCGTGCCTGAATGTTTCGGGATACTGAACTCGAGAAATTATTTGTTATGCGTTCGGGATCCAATCGAATTGACGGCCTTTTTCTGTATCTTAGCTGGTTTATCCAGGTAGAAGCTCTCGCATGCTTGCGTGCCTGAATGCTTCGGGATACTGAACTCGACAAATTATGTTTTATGCGTTCGGGATCCAATCGAATTGACGGCCTTTTTTTGTATCTTAGCTGGTTTATCCAGGTAGAAGCTCTCGCATGCTTGCGTGCCTGAATGTTTCGGGATACTGAACTCGAGAAATTATTTATTATGCGTTCGGGATCCAATCGAATTGACGGCCTTTTTCTGTATCTTAGCTGGTTTATCCAGGTAGAAGCTCTCGCATGCTTGCGTGCCTGAATGCTTCGGGATACTGAACTCGAGAAATTATTTTTCATGCGTTCGGGATCCAATCGAATTGACGTCCTTTTTCTGTATCTTAGCTGGTTTATCCAGGTAGAAGCTCTCGCATGCTTGCGTGCCTGAATGCTTCGGGATACTGAACTCGACAAATTATGTTTTATGCGTTCGGGATCCAATCGAATTGACGGCTGTTTTTGTATCTTAGCTGGTTTATCCAGGTAGAAGCTCTCGCATGCTTGCGTGCCTGAATGTTTCGGGATACTGAACTCGAGAAATTATTTGTTATGCGTTCGGGATCCAATCGAATTGACGGCCTTTTTCTGTATCTTAGCTGGTTTATCAGGTAGAAGCTCTCGCATGCTTGCGTGCCTGAATGCTTCGGGATACCGAACTCGAGAAATTATTTTTCATGCGTTCGGGATCCAATCGAATTGACGTCCTTTTTCTGTATCTTAGCTGGTTTATCCAGGTAGAAGCTCTCGCATGCTTGCGTGCCTGAATGCTTCGGGATACAGAACTCGACAAATTATGTTTTATGCGTTCGGGATCCAATCGAATTGACGGCCTTTTTTTGTATCTTAGCTGGTTTATCCAGGTAGAAGCTCTCGCATGCTTGCGTGCCTGAATGCTTCGGGATACTGAACTCGAGAAATTATTTGTTATGCGTTCGGGATCCAATCGAATTGACGGCCTTTTTCTGTATCTTAGCTGGTTTATCCAGGTAGAAGCTCTCGCATGCTTGCGTGCCTGAATGCTTCGGGATACTGATTTCGAGAAATTATTTTCCATGCGTTCGGGATCCAATCGAATTGACGTCCTTTTTCTGTATCTTAGCTGGTTTATCCAGGTAGAAGCTCTCGCATGCTTGCGTGCCTGAATGCTTCGGGATACTGAACTCGAGAAATTCTTTTTCGTGCGTTGGGATCCAATCGAATTGACGGCCTTTTCCTGTATCTTAGCTGGTTTATCCAGGTAGAAGCTCTCTTATGCTTGCGTGCCTGAATGCTTCGGGATAGTGAACTCGAGAAATTATTTTTCATGTAATTAAAAACAATACTGGCACCTAGAAAATAATAACGTAAACTTGCCTGTTCCCTCACACATTTCCGCGTAATTGTGGATAACAGAGCCATGAAGTTTGGTAAGTTCGGACGGAGCGCATCGGTATAGAAAAAAATACATTTTTACATTCAAGTTCCGCGCAGACGTGCTTCAGTTCGGCACTTTAGTAGATTTTTAGTTCAGTGTGGCAGCTTTAACGAAACCGCTGTTTTTATCCCGCCGATACTTGAGTAATCACACCGGACTACTGTAAAAATGTTTGCCTTGTGTGCTAAAATGATTTAGGGGTTTGAAGAATTCGATTTTTCAGTGTTTCATCAAAGCAATGGGAACTGCTCGGTAAGTGTCTAACCACTAGTGTTAGGTTTCAGGTGTTGAAAGAGGAACCCCATTTTGTTTGACCAAAGGCACGGAGATAAGCGCCAACTTTGACGCTTAGGGCTTTGATCCATCTCTGGCTACGTTTGGCACCCAACCGAGATAGGGGAACAATCTTCCCCTATCTCTGCGGGATCCAGCGTTTTAATTCCGGATTCGAAGAAGCTCTGGCTCGTTATGAATAACTTAGAACACTATAGATAATTAAAAAAAAAAATCACACTAAAAACACGTTTTTCTTCCCCGAAACGGCGATCAATCATTCTTAATTTTCGCTATGGTAAGTGAATTATTAACAAGTCCTGCCAAGATGTAAGGGTTTGGAGTAACTTGGAATATGCTTCGTTAATTATTAAAACACTTGACTCATCCATTCGCATATTAAGCGAAAATAAAGGTCTCTGCACAGTAAATTTACTGCACCGCCGTGGTGTGAGGATTGTCATTAATACTACAGTTGTTTGCATAATGTATAGGCGGCGCGGGACCATAAAAAGTGGGGGGTGCTCATTAGTAAGGATGTATGGGAAGAGTGAAAACACAAAATACAGTAAATGTATGAAAATTTGACGAGAGCACCCTCCTTCCCAACAACTTTGTACGTGATGTTTCTACGACATTGTGTATCCTAAGATTTTAACTGCATAAAAACGTGACTTTTACTTGAATTTTCGGCACAATCTACACGTAAAAACCCGCCTAGTGTTTGTTGATATTTGTTCTGCCTATGGCATATCCGAGAAACTTGTTCTAATCCCTATAATTTTCACCTCCCTAAACTCTCAGCTAAGAAATTCGAACAGATGTTCAGGTTGCTTTGCACTAGTTTTTCATTGGGTGCTGCCAGAAACATATAACTTAGTTCTGCTGAACTTTATTTTCTGAAACTTAAAACAGGTTCTCATATTGCAAAAAATAATAATATAAAAATAATTTTACAAAGCGTACAAATCCTATGCTCATGGCGCATTACAATATTAAAAAATATATATAATTAAAAATTACATTCTGACTTATAGAAATTTACAAATTCATTATAATCATCATCTAAAATATCATATAATGCTGATAAATCTTATATAAAAATTTAAGGATTTAGTGAAAAGATGTCTTGAGATTCTTTCTGAAACTGTCAATAATTCTTGATTTTCATGTGGCTAGTGGTAATACGTTCCAAAGCCTTTGCGCACATACTGAGAACGTCCAATCTCCATATATCTTAGTATATGATCTAGGCTGTGAGAGAAGTTCATTACTGATGGATCGTAATGATCTAGAATGCACGCAACCAAACAGCTGTAACACAGTAAGGTGAAAAACACACCGAAAGGGACAATCAAATTTAATAAACAGTTAATAAATAGTTAGGCTTTGGCTACTGGAGCCTTTATATTATTGTGGCTCGTTCATTAACAGTTACACTTGCTATCGTCCAAACTTGGGTTTCTCAGTTCATAGAAACGTAAGTACTTCTTTTGCTTAATGATGTTTTTTTAGCTTAGCCGTTTGAAAAGGCTCCGAGGTGGAAAGCCTGTCGAGACAACTATCACCGTGGGTATGATGCATATCACTCACAGGGTTGCAGGCTGGGACGGGGTTAGGTTTTTCAAGTCTATGCGAGGACATTTTCTTTCGTTGTCCGCCATTTTGGCATTGCTTTACAAACAGAACTAAATTTTCCGTGAATGAGAGCTTGAAATTTAGATAATTTCATTTAACGGGAGCCGTAAATTTAAATCATACTCCACCTCTGGAGTATGCCTCGCCCATTTGGGGTGGTATCCCCAACTATCTTGCTAAAGAAATACAGCGCATACAGAATCGCTCAATGGACATTTTAGGCCTTGCTAGAGACACCTTAGAGCCGCTTAATGTTAGGAGAGACAAGCACACGGTGCAGGTTTTTAAAAACATCGTAGAGTCAGACGATCACCCTTGTAGGAGATTTATTAGCGAAGCACCAAGAACTTACACACTCCGATCTCAAAGGGTGCGAGCACCAATTCCGCGCACGGACACGAACAAGATGTCGTTCATTCAGCGCGCAACAAGAATATACTCGTAGTACTAGAACTCATAGAAGGAATTGTAGTTTTTAGATTTCATGTTTTTTATGTGTAAATTCGACGTAATTCTTATGCTAAAGTTGAATAATAAAGTTTATTATTATTGTTATTATTATAAATCTCATTAGTTTCGTTTTTACAATTTGAGCTCAAACCCAGGCAAATGCTGTTCTTTAAGGCGTTATTTAGCGAAGCAAGAGATCTCACGAGCTCCATCTTTCTTAGTTTTCTTCGTGCCTTTGAAGTCATTCAAGTGCGCGCGCGAAGACAAAATCAAGCAAAAAAACAAACAAACTCGGAGATTAGTTGCTTGCTGCTGAAAACTGAAGTCGTTTTGGGGGTTTTCAGATCATTAATGGGTGTTCTTAAATCACTAAGCAATCAAGTAGCTCAAAAGTCAATGATTTTCTTGAAGTCTAATCCCCCCGTCAAAGATTTGCTTTGAAATATTATAAAACTCACTTTCTTTGTAAAAAAAAGAAATTGAAATACATTTTAAACTGCATTCTAAAAGTTTAATAATGTGTCTTTGCGCCCAATCATCACAATTTAGTTTTCCTTGGACAAAAAAAAAACCCTGTGAATTATACTTTCAAGTGCGTACCCCAAGAGAAAAGCAATAAATTGAAGTGACTTGAAAAAAAACCCGGTGGTGTTTTGTGTAAAAAACAGTAATAAGTCAACGATTTACTTGATTATAAGATTCGATTATAAGAATATTCGAATATTATTTATATAGTTAACAAGTAAGAGTTAATAAACAAATATCTAATAACTCTTTTTGCTTCGCTTTGTTCTCAGCTTTTAATTTAATATGGAAGAAACCGCTTTGAAATCTCCAAAAATCGCCTTTGCGGCACCAAATATGGGATTTGAAAATTCGGAAGAAAAAGACGAAAGAAGCAACGGCGATGACAAGCCCCAACGCTATGGACCAGCTTACGAGCTTCGAGAACTGACGAGCCTTTTGAAGTTCTTTGGCTTAATTATTAGTAAAGACACGATCTTTGGATGGCCACCGAAGGACATTTCCCAACGACGGTTCGTTCTTCGCTTATTGCTTCACATTTTGGGTGTGCTTGTTCTGTGGGCAAACGCGATGCGAGTTTGGGTCATGTTTGGTATCCGTCCCTCCAGCGATACTGCTAGTGATGTTGTTCTAAGAGTTAGCGGGGGTATATTTTCACTCCTTTGCGCTTTGAATGCAACCATCTGTGCATCAAGATGGTACAACATTAGAGGAATCACTTCACCATACCGAGAATTCTCGACGTTCCTCACAAGTAACCAAAACGTACTTTCCAATATAACCAAAGAAGGATTCACCGCGAAGATTTGCCGTGTGTTTTTCGTATGTTTCGTATGTTTCATTTTCGGGAATGTAGCACTATCTGGTTACGTGCTTTTTGCTAGCGACGAGAAAATCGAGGGTATTTGGATACAACCCTTCTCAAACACTACACCTTTCAAGCTATTGTATATGTTTTTGAACGTTTATCAGTGCGTGCACTTCGTTGCACCGTCAGGTTACTTTCTCATTTTCTGCCTGGTCGCCCTCCACCAGTGTAACAACCTTGAAAAGATGATGAAAACATGTCTGGAAACGAACGACCTCAAGCAAATACCAGAGCTCCGTCGTATCCATTGCTGCATCTGTGAAGAGATCAATAAAGCTGACGACCTTTTCACCTACATATCACTTGGGGCCTATACCAACTTGATGCCGTTTGCATGTTTCCTACTTTATACATTCCTCTTCACGTCGAGTGATAACTTAGCCCTTCATATATCAATGGGAGGTTGGACGGTATCATGCATTGGGGTCTTAGGCGTGTATTCGTTTGCAGGAGCCTTACTTAACACTAAGGTAGGCCGTGAATCTCTCAAAAAAAATGATTGAGTTAGATATTAAAGGGACATGGTCACCTAGAAAACACGACAATAATCAGTCAACAAATCCGCGAATATCTTTACAATCCTACATCGATATGTCCTCACATTTTTAACATATCATGCTAAAAGCATTCGTTACTAGTGTGAGTTCTTTTTTTTATAATAAGTGACGTTAAACTTTTGATGTTTTCGGTGTCTCGCACGCTTAATATTCCTTCACCGTGAACATAAAATAAGTAAATGTTTAACCGCGAAAACACATGTACATTTGCCCTTAGTAATCAAAATAATCCTCCAGATTAAGAGAACAACCTTTCAAATGTTAGACAAATGCAATTCTAGGTTGTTTTGACCTGTTATCAAGAGGATGGAATTGGATTGCGATTTGAGTCGTTTTCTTGTCAAAGAAGTGGCCAACAACTGTGCGAGCCCCTTTAAATACAGCTATTTCAGAAAACGTTGCACCGTTACACATGTCTGCTGTAACCCACGATGCGTCATAGGCGAAACTGTCACGCTAACAAAATGCAAAAAAAAACTCTCAAAAAGCTTTGCTTTAAATTACGGATTTTCAGGTGTTTTTTTTTTCAGTGGTGTTGGAGGACTTTCGTCTTCTTTCTGATTTCAAAGTATCAGCAGTGGAAAGGACGGTTATAGGCTTTTATCACGCAATATTATACACTTAATGACTGCTCCCGAGGGAAACATCAGTTTTGTTTCCCGAGAATCTCGATGTTTCCCGAGACGAAGTCGAGGGAAACATTGAGATTCGAGGGAAACAAAACTGGTGTTTCCCGAGGGAGCAGTCATTAAGTGTTTTGTTATATAGCAAAAAATAAACTGCAATTATTAAATCAAAACAAATGTATTTCAAGAACGAAAGAGAAGTTACAAAGTGTGTGCGCGACTGCATCGTGTAAAATAAAAACACTCCTAAAATCCGACAATTTTCTTGCATTAGCAAAAACTTATCAAAATTAGCAAAGGTTTTTAAAGAGACACGCGTGTTTACAATAAACTTCTATTTTTCCCGCTCTCAAACGCGACGCGCGAAAGCAATATTCCCCGACCAGTCAATAATTTTTCTAAATATTGACTGATCGGGGAATATTTGATTTGTACTTCACCACGTGACCTTGATTTAGCCAATAAGAGCGCGCGCTCGGTTGGAGTGAGCACTCGCTATATAACAATGATTCATATATATAAGTCAAATCACACTAGTATGGTCTATTGTCAATGATACGTTCTGATTGGTTGAGCCACTAGTAGGCTACAAGTTATAGCTTACTAGTAGCGAAAAGTGTTGGTTTTGAAAGCCAGAAAATGGCAAATGACCAGACCAGAAAAAGCTTTAGCCTATACAAGTTGATCTACTCGTGTGATTTGACTAAAACAATTATTCCTCTCGCCCTCATGGCCTCGATCTTCGGGCCCATGGGCTATTGACTCAGAGCCCATTCGGGCTCGAGGAATAATTGTTAAGTATGCAGGATCTGAATCGAATTAGTGAATCATTCTATTTCGACTTTACTCTTTACAGATACACTCGGTCATTACCCATTTGCAGAAAATGTCTATGCGAGGGTTGGATCTTGACACACATGCTGAGGTAAAAATTTAGTTTTAATCCGTTTACTATACGCACAACACTTCTATATCAATTAACCAATCAATCGTTTATCAACACCTCATGGCAATTGAATTAAAGGGGGTCTCAGAACATTACATTACAAAACCTCCCAGTGTTAGTTTGAGCCTTAAAGGGTTAAATTATCATTATCAGTTATTATTAATAAAGATTTTCCTTGTTTCTCTTCCTTTTAGCTTATGCTGTTCATCTCCAAACTGAACGGACAACCGATTGCATTGACAGCTGGTAGAATAATAGTTATTGATAATTCTCTCATAACAACGGTAAGGAAGGTTATGATTTTACATCTATGCTCCACAACTCAAAGACCTCAGAAAATGTGGCAGACTCGAAATGCATGCACGCTTGCCATTATCCATTCTCGTACCCAGAGCTCCCCGGTTCGTCTGCTTTCAGGGGAGGCACTGGACATCCATTTGAGGCCTCCGCTGATTGGCTGATTTGAACGTTGGAGCATGCTCTGCCCAAAATGTTTCTCCATACGGCTCTTTATCATATTCCGCGCATGCTTTGGCTATTATCGATTTTATGATCGGTGCATGCGCAGTAGCACATGGTGCATGCTTGGAGTGTTATGACACGTTTGGTTCGTGGACGCTCAAAATTGTGGAACGTTAGATATATTTTTACTGTGATTATATTCTATTTTTAAGGAAGAGAAATTATTCTTAAAAAAATCTGTTTCATGACATGAACAGCACTAAGGTGATTTTGTAAACTGCACTTCATTTTCTCAGGTTGTCGGAGTTGTACTGACTTACTTCACTCTGCTCTACCAAATAAAGTGAAGATGAAATGAGTCAAGAATTGACGTTGGACAAAAGAGCAATGAAACGCAAATATTTAACAATTATTAGACCAAAGGCAGAATGGTTTATTGACTCAGAGGCCAGGAAGGCGAATCAAATCACTCTAGTAAGGCAATTTGTATAGCCGAAAACGTTTTTTTTTTGGTCTTCTTATTTGCCATTGGCTGGCTTTCAAATCCGACTTTTTCGCTACTAGTAGGGTATAACTTATAGCCTACTAGTAGCTCAACCAATCACAACGCAGCATTGACAATAGATCACTAGTGCGATTTGACTAAATACAGAAAATGGTAGATCTCGCGCAAAAAGTATAAATAATGCACAGTCATAATTTATGCCCTAGGCACTTTTATATAGGACGTGCCTAAAACACGTCCAGTTTTATAGCAATTATACATAAACATGTACATAAAGACTTCTTATTCAAAGTCATACATGACAACGTGTATTACGGGAAGGGGTCATGCATGCCTGATTGTCTGAGAGAAAGCTTTGGACGGCTGAAGAGAAGCAAAGAGTTAGCGTTTTGTAAAAAATCACAAGCTCGCATACATCAACAAATTCCTGTCAAAACTAAGAATGAAGAATAAATGAAGATACCATTAACGATACGTATTCACAGCACAACAAGTAATCTTTGCAAAAACGACCTTTTAGCATGTTAATTGAGGCTATTGAATTATTAACTGCGAGTGTAATAACAAAATAGTGTATACTCGTCGAAAATAACGAGAAGCAGGGAAGCCCTAATAACAGTAAACTCAGTAAACTCTCATGTATTATTCAAACACACCTACCAAACTGTCTCCTCTGACCGCAGGGCGTCCAAGATCAATGTTTTGTAAAAGTTGATCCTGTTCTGGCCCGTTAAAATGACCTCTGTATCATTAAAAAGCTCTAAAAACGTAGAAATATTGTCAAGTGTTCAAATAAAAACAATCTTATCTCTATATATTGTCTCGGTGATGCTTTGGAGTTCTTTGTAGTCCGGAAAATGGCTCCATATTGCGTAAAACAGCATGTAAAGGCCAAAGTTGCTGACACCACTTCCCCCCTCGTAAGAGAGAAGTATTTACAGAGGGCATTTTAACGGGAAAGAACACTGATCGACTTTTCACAAACATTGATCTTGGGAGCCCTGTGCTATGACTAAAGAGGAATAAGGTAGCAAGGTTGTATACAAGACAGCTTTCCCTTCTTGCAGAGTAATATAGGATTGCTGAAAATGTATTTATTATTCTTATAAATCATCTATATCAATGTAAGCACTGTACGCAGTTCTTTTCAAAGACCCTGTGACCGATGGGCGTAACGAATAGTTTCGTAGCCACTAAAACTCTATGCTTATGAGGTAACGGTGAAAGTCGCGAACTCAATCCGTTAAAATCATGTGGAATTTCGATCCATCCTTTGGTCAAAAATTGATTTATGTGATACGAAGTCAAAGAACAACAACCTAATGGTGTTATTTTTAAAAGTTTCTTTCCGTAATTACAACAAACCAATCATAACATTGTCACACCCATCGGACACAGGATCTCTTAATCACCAATGTGTGAGCACTGTGAGTGATTAATCAATAAACATCACTTTACTGTCGTTTTGTGTTTGCATGAAGAGAACTAATGAGTTTAGCAGACTTTGTGGGTTTTCTTCGAAATAAAAACGAATGGAATGTAAGTCAATTTTGCTACTTCACGCCCTGAAGCTGGAGCTTGTTATAAGCAAATGAATCCTCAACTCTGGGAAAACACAGAGTGATCAAATCACAAATATCTAGACTCTTTTTAAATGTCTAGCGATAAAGGCCTGTTGGCCTGAACATTTTTGGGGTGACTATGGTAAAGTATTTCACTGCGTTCATGAACTTGGCCGATAGATTTGCAAAATACTGCGCATGCCCTTCGCTGTAGCTGAACGTTTTACAAATCTGCGTAGGCCACTGACTGCAAGCATGGACATTTGACCTCCACCCGTGAATTTTTTATAGGGGACGACCATTTGAGTTCTGAGCGGGGAGGAGGTGGATGATTTTGAAAAAAAAATTTGCACAGCATATTTGCTAGAATCTAATTTTATGAAATAAATATCCTACAATATCTTAGAGAAATAAAAATAAATCTTGCAAAAAAAATCATCTACCCCTTCCCCCAATAGTCAAATGGTCGGCCCCTAATGAGGCTCAAATGGGGGTGTGACGTCAAATAGGATAGGAAACTTTATTTAAACACGAAAAACTCATTCATATTTACATATGCTCTTCCTGGGAGCCGTGAAACTCAATAATGAAAAAGATAGAGGAAATATTTGTAAACCAACAATGGAACATCTGTCCTTGTATGGTTCTCTAATGTAAAGCTTGTTGACCAATTGTCGTCTAGCTCGATGGTTGGTGATCAACACTTTTAGCCCAAATGTTGTTGACCAAGTAAATATTTTACAAATTCCTAACACCAACGAAATTACATTTTTTTTTGGCAAAAAAGCCCTTGAACCTTTCCCCATTCCTTAAGTAATTCGACATCGAATATCAATTTGGCATATGAAAGTTGTATCAATATTTATAGTTCAAATGAAAAGACTTATACACAGTCAAAACTTATGTTAGGCGTATATTCAAATGTGCAACTGCCACAAATATAGATACTTCTCACATCCACAAAAGCAAAAAGCTATTTTGCTTTACTGTCAAAAAATTATCATAGTAACATTTACAGCTATCGAGAAATCCTTCCTTCATTTTTTATCACTCTTAGGCCTAGGGCATGCGTCGAATTAAAGTCGCATCGAACACATTTAAAAAATAGATAATTTGTTCTTTGAAAGTGTAATGAGTCGGTATCTTTTAAAAAAATATATAAAATAATACCGATCCCGCTTCATTGTTCTAATCCCTACTTACTGTTGCTACGCCGGACAAGCCAAAGTTTTACTTTTGCATAGAGCATTGAAAATACACCGATTGCAGGAAAGTGTTAGAAGTTTGCTCATAGTATATGGGTTTCATATTTTCGTCACGAATTGGCTGACGAATTCATTAAAAATCTTCGAGTTTCGTGTTTGTTGCTCGGACATTTTGAATTCTATAGGGAAAACTGCCCATTGTTTGGTGATTAATTAATGCGAAGACGGGATCGGTCAACGTATTTCGTAGGCCTTACACTCGTAACTAACGATTCGTAAGACTCTGCCATCTGCAGATGTCCTTTACTTCATCTGAGTCTGTTGGTTATTCAGCTAAGGTCAGACGTTGTCGCCACTTCCTGCTTATTGAACGAGTATTTACTATTCGTTTTTGCCACTTTTGAATGGTAGAAACAATATTTTTTTTAGTTTAGCTTAGTAAAATTTTAGATCTGCATAGTGAAAGCTCATTAGCTGCTCTGAGATGAAAGTGGGATGAGAAGCGCTGTTGTCAAAACTTATAAGATGAAGCAACTTTTAGGATCTTGTAATATCTCACGGAAACTTTAGCCTGGTTTAAATATAATTTAATTTAGATATACTTATGATATACGTATTACATTTTCTGATACCTTTTATTATACTTACTCAAGCGATTCAGCACGCTGATTGGTCGAGGCGTTCATCATATTTTTTGTTTAAAATCTTTTAAGATTTAAAAAAAAGTCACTTGAGTAATTATACTAAAACAATTAGTCGCCTCAGGCTCCGTAAATATCGGCAAATATGCGTAAATAGTCGACTTCGTCTCGGTGATCATCGCCGTTATTTACGGAGCCTGAGGCGACTTATCGTTAAATATCTCATTTCGTTTCCGCAAAAAAAATATTATCTTGTTGTTTCAAATTATAAACTTTATAGCGATGAAATGGACGGCCGTTGAGTAAATAGACTTGCAAATGAGTAGACAGCGCTAATATAAGTACAAACGCAAGTAATCTGCTCACAGATGACCGCAAACGATCTACTAAACTAGACAAATTTACGAACTGAAACTGAAAAGATGAATAGCTCAGCGAATTTGACATTGGGTCTGGATAATTGTGATGATGTAGGTCTGGACAAACACACTGTTGTGGTGCTAACAGTCATCTGTTGTGTTTTGGTCGTCCTCTCAGTGACAGGCAATGGTTTAATTTTATCCGCAGTTTTAAGGACCCACCGTCTTCAAACACCGACTATGTATCTCCTGTCTTCTCTCGCCATCGCTGATTTTCTTAAGGGACTTCTAGTTCTTCCTCTCTGGAACGTTAGAATGGTCCTCAATTTTTACCAAAGAACTCACCCGTTTACTATCTTTACTGAGTTTTTTACTTTACTGGCAATGGCGGCTTCGACATACAGCATCTGTGCGGTTAGCATCGATAGATATACCGGAATTATCCACGCACTACAATACCAGAGAACACTTACTACAAATCGCTGCTCTCGCGCAATTCTGCTGATATGGGTAATTTCATTAGGTTCCTCTCTGCCGAGGTTCTTCGTAAGATCTGCTTTAGACTTGAGGAAAGTGGTTGTCGCAGCTTCAGTAATAATTATCATTATTCCATTTGCCACTATATCGTTTTGTTATCTTGAGATTTTTCGCGTCGCGCGCCAGCAGTCCCGCCGTATCACTTTATCTTCGCTGCCTTCATCTGTAAAAAGGCCGCGTTTTATTGACAAATCTGCTAGAACGGTCGCGATTATCATAGGCGTGTTCATCTTATCATGGCTGCCATTCTTACTCTTTTGCTTGTATGAGCTCCTACATGCATCCCGTGCGTCCTTGTGTGAACGTTTGGCATTCCGACTGCGGTTATTCGCGGCCACTGCTGTCCCGGCGCTTGGGAACGGTGCCTGGAATCCAGTTATATTCACGTTAAGGTACACAGCATTTAGAGACACTTTCCTGGCTCTGCTTTGTCCGTGGAAAAGAAGAGTTAACAATGACATTTGGACAAGTGTACAAATGTCCAAGAAAGAAGTCCAAGAAAGTAGACGGAGATAATGTACCGTACTATTTTTTTACCAAATCGAAAATAGTCAATGGTTATTTAACAAATGTCCTCTGACTTTCCGTGGTATGTCCTCTTATATACCACGGAATGACGTAATAAAGTGGTCAAAATGTTGTGGACTCACGAGGCGCAGCCGAAGGCAAAAGCAGCGCGCGCGTAGTCAAACGGTGTTTTCGTTGGTTCTTTTTAGCGCGAGCGCTGATATGGCGCGTTCCGTGGTATGTCCTCTTATGTACCCACGGCTGAGAGCCAATCAGAATCCGAGAAACGCGCGTGTTGTGGTATAAACCGCTGTGGTGAGCGTCCTCAGCGGTGTTTAGAATGTTTACAATTTAGGTAGAAATACCTAGTCACCGTTTGTTGCGCCGTCACCAGATCTTCGGATGTGTTGTTCTTGCCACTACTTTGTCACTGCCTCAAGATCGAGAAAAAATTCTAAGCGCCCTGATGGGATTTGAATCCACGACCTTCCAGTTGCCTGGTACCACAGCCTACTCAGTAGCTCAGTTGTGGGCGTTGGTAACAAAATCACTGCTCCAATCCGGATGGAGGGAGGGATGCAGGGTTCCAACCCATTCAACGAACAGACAGATCTTTGAGCTGGAATCTATGAATTGCATAGCGGGGAGTCCCCACACCTATTTACAAATGTCGAAAATGTCGCATCCCCGAGCAAAGGCTCGTGAAATTCTGTACCGTAGCTGCGGACTTGGATCTTCTCGAAAGCTCATTTCACAGCTTGTAGATTGTTTTCCATATGTAGGGAGTTAAACAAGGTAAATAAAATATGATGGAAGTAAATCGTGAATGTGGCTAGTTCATGTAAAAATTATTACTGCGCTATCTATGTTTCTTGGGAAGAGGTTTCGTTTAACATTGTACATCATTATACGGCATCACCATGTTGGGGACTGTGCAGAATATAATTATCGGGAGGGGGTGGCTGAAAAATAGGAAACACATGGCTGAAAATTAGACAGGACACCCTCCAACAGGGTAAGAGTTAGGTAAGAGCCCCCGCACGCCCGCCGATCAAGGATCCAAGCCGTTGATGTCACCCTTAACCAACGTCGCGTCGGATAACTCGATCCGGCACAATTAGTAGGAGACGATGAACCATTGTGGCACCATTCTTTAGAGACGTTAGCCCAGGATTCTAAAATTAGATCACGAGACTCAGACAGACAATCCCTCTGAAATCCCATTCAGAAGGATCGTGCTCGAAACACTATAATAGGGTTATATTATACGAATTTTGGCAAAATTACCTAAATACTAGTTCTGTATCTACATTGAGAGGTGCTGATCAGCGTCTTGTCATGGAGTTTCTCGAGTTTCTTGTGAACACATTGCAATACTATATACTAATTACGATTTTGAGACGGCAATTCCACAAAATATTGACGGCTAGTTGGGAGAAAATATGTTCACGTATTGGGCGGAGTCGCGCAGCGACGGAGCCCAATACGTGAAAATATTTTCTTCCAACGCCGTCAATATTTTGTGGAATTGCCGTCTCAAAATCGTAATTAATATTGTATCGCGATTCTTGAAGATTTTCTGGAGGAAATGGCAAGAAATAGTGCTATTTATTGTCGATTGAAATTTCAATTCTCATTACATTTACGCACGATCTCACGCAATCACATGGGCTTTTCGCACGAGCTCGAGCATTTTCTGTTTACATTTTTCCATCTTTTGCGGCGAAAAAAATCTCTTTCTGCCATAAGATATTGCTAGAAATATAGCTAAACGTTATTTCTAACTATTGACAATGAAATGAAACATAAATTCGTGCGAAAAAAGTTGAATTTTGCTAGCTCTTTTTGAGCCGTCAATACCACAAAATATTGACGGCTCACAACAACACAGAGTGGCAGGGTGAATCGCGATACTTAGACTGCTTACAGTCCCTTCTTTGGCGAACGTCCGTAACTGGAGAGAAAGTCCTAGTCCTACATTGTAGTTTGTTTGCGCGATCGTATTTCCAGCTGACGAGAGTCTACATTGTTGGGTAAGAAGCAGCGCCACGGGGGAGAGAAAGCGCAAAAGAAGGCAATCTCACTGTGGCGCTGTTTCTTTCAATTTATGGACGTTCGCCAAAGAATACTAAGCATATTTAACACTTATATAATTTCAATTTCGTTGGATAGTGGCAGAATATTCATAAAGCCGCAACAAAAGTAAAACGCAATTGTGCTTATATAGCGCTTTTTCCCAAAGCTCTAAGCGCTTTAGATTTTGGACAACCCATCCTTTAGAAACCAGTTCATAAACATGAGTGGTGAGTTTTGTGAGTTTTGAAGTGAGTATGGTGAGTTTTGTGACAAGAGGTTGGGCAACTTCCGACGGTCCTCGTGGTTCTTTAACGTACCTCTGGTTCCGGGTAGTGCAGTGTATGTGAGAGACAGGACCTACGGTTTAACGTCCTTATCAGAGAAGACACCTTCTCCTCAATTATTTAGAAAAGAACCTGAGTGTTGGCCGGGCTGGGGTTTGAACCATCAACTTCCCACACAGAATCCCGGCGCTTTACCACTGCGCTAACCGGTCGTCGCTATTTAGTGTTTCAGTATATACCAGCGAGGCAGCCTGTCAAATTTCAAGTCAGCAAAACATTCAAAAGCTGATTTTGCATTCATAAGTAGTTTGCATAACACGTTGTGGGAACTTGACAGCTCTCGAAAGTTTGTAAGCATATACTACGAAGAAGTGCGGGAAAAAAGTGAACAATCCAAGAGACTTTCAGCAAAAGTTTTACCTGTAGAAAGAAAGATGTCGTATTATTCATTTCAAGGCGGATTTATGTTCAAATTGAAGAGGATTTGTAAACCTATTCGCCAAAAACGATGAAAATAAATCGTCGTAACTTCGCATATCACCCCTGAGAGGAGAGAACATGGAATGAAAGTAGCGCTTGAACAAATAAAAATGGCAGAAATTCTGTCTCGATACTTTTTTCATTCACAAGATATGCGAGATCAAAGATTTATGCAAATTAGGCTTTGATGACGTGGCGAGAGGTATTGTTAAAAGGCGCGATCAAACGGTGATGATAGTTACTGAGAGCTCATGAGAGTTTTTCCCGTTCACGATGGTTGGTTGCTAAGCAATTTTCTCCCAGAGATCATGTGTTGTCACGTGACTACCAACGCAACAGCTTCTGTACTTCCTGCGTCTATATACTTCAAAAAGTTATTTCGCAGCTGCTTTGTTAGATACCCTTTCTATTTCTGAGCTGCTTGAATCATCAACCGTTTCAGATTTCAAAAATACCATGCTTCTTTATTAAGACATTAAAACCGCTCCGATAAATCCCCAGAGGCGAAGGCTGCCAAAAATGCCTTGCGTGATTTCCTGTGGCTCAGCAAAACGGCAAAAACTTCCCCTGTAAGGTGTAAAGGGGGCAGTAAGACATATATAACTTTCCCTTGAGACTAGAGAGTGGATGATAGTTGGAACGCTCATTAGCTCTTATCACCTTTTGATCCCTGTTCGTATGAGCACCGGCTAATTTGGATCATATTTGAACGAATTTAGAGAGAAATCTCTTCAATTTGGACAGAATGTGTCTTAACAAAAAGAACGTTCAGTCCCCAAACATCATGTAGGAGGTGTCAATTTGACGAATTTGACAGCTCAAAGCCCTGATTAAAATGCTGTTGCCATATTTTTCACTTTTTCTCGTTTTTTTTTGTCGAAGCTTTTAGACAAATCGCGCCTTTTATTCACGCAATATATTATACAATCAATCGGAAAAATCGAGTTTTTGCGAGAAAATTTTTTACTTGCAAAAACATCTTGATTTTAAGAAAGTGCAAATAAATCATATGACAACAAAACGTAGACGAAGCCAATCCAAAATAACTCCCGCTTGTATCTTCACAATGAAGTATACTAGACTCACCGTGAGTCTAGTATACTACATTGTGAAGATACAAGCGGGATGCAATGTAGTAGTATACTAGACTTGTGCCAAGTTTCAGCGCCTTAGATTCATTCGTTGCCGTAAAAAACGTGATTGACTGTACATAGGTGTGTTTAGAAACGTCCTGTCAGTCGATTTAAGCAAAAAAAAAATGCTTCTAAAAACGTAAAATTCCTGCATATCTGCGTCGAAATAGAGTCTCTGATCGTTTCTCGATCGGTTTCGTTGTAATGCCGCTGTTCAAAATGCTCCAATGCTCTAGAAAAGTATTTTTGCTCCTTCCCTCCCCCCGTTGGGCAATCTAATCTTCTTAGATTTAACAACAACATTCCAGATGCGCTAAAGGCCAGCAAAAGATCTCGTTAGCCAAAAAGATATGGAAGCAACCATTTTGCCATTCTTATTTGTTCAAGCTCAACTTTTAGTCCACGTTCTCTCCTCTCAGGGGTGATATGCACTTTAAAGTGGCGCGGCACCGTGGAGCGGCACTTGATAATTGAGAAAAAACTTATTACAAGTATAAAAAAGCTATAAGTAATAAATCCGTCAGACGATTTGAGGCTTTTGTTGTTTTTAAAGTAGAGCGGATTTCATATGACTGAAGTGATATCAATCGCAAAGTAATTACACCAATTCTGAATAAAACCTATAGGGGTAATACAAAGTAATTGCGAATTACGTCACGACAGCCATCTGAAATCCGCTCTAAGAGAGCCCGACTTCAAAACTTCTTTAGTTTTGTCGACTGCCCTTTCTTCCCCTTTTTTTAATAAAAATTGCCGTAAACATCTGCCACTATATTAAAATGGGTTGCCTACACAATACGTACTGCAAGGTAAATAATGAGTTAAGAAAGGTCTCAGATTCCGAGATTCTAAACCTATCAAATTACTCGTTCTTTTGAGGTTGCCGAGCTAGTATATACTAATGAATTGTGAAGAGAAATGAGTTGGATGCCACAAAGAAAGGACGATAGTGATCAATTGCAGCCTAAGAAAATTGTCAGAATATACTCCTGGGTCATTCCACGTCAAATCGACCAAAGCCGTAAATTGACCCTCTCCGATTTCCATAAAAATCACATTTTGAGTGCCTTTCAAGGTCAATAACAAGATTCCAAAATTTCAGCGTCAAGGACTTAATAGTTTTCGAGATACAGGCACATAAAATTTGTCGACCACGCCCCTTTTGTATTTTTGCTGAGTGAAACTCCAATTTTGAGTGGCTGGCAACCCCGCTCGCATCATAACAAGCCGCAAAAACGTGTTTGGTAATCTGTACTACTCACACATCGCGTAACAGCCATTAAAGCCACCCTATAAGTCTTTGAATGTGTTGTTTTTTCACGCCAAACATCGGTCCAAAATGCATCTCATTATCTCAGGGTGATATTTTCTGTAAAGATTTTTTTAACAAATGTTACGTTTTTGTACAACATGCATTCTTATGATGTTATATGGGTGGTGAACAACCAGCAGTATGAGTGGTGACGACTTAGCGGGTTTGTTTCTGCTTATTTCGAGGCTTTTAAAAACGCACAGTGGCAAAAGTCCTAAAATTACCATATTTTCGGGCTTAAGAATCGGACGGTTGACAATTAATGTAGACCGCGATATTTGAACTAGATATTCTTTCATCCTTATTTCTTACGTATACAAATTCATAGCGGAGCTCCTTGCGGCGGCCGAAGGCCGCCGCAGAGCGGAGCACCATACCTAAGAAAACAGCGTCAAAAAAGCAGATAATCGCAAAATATAACTGATAACTCCAATTGGGTAGCCTGTGCAATTTGCTAGGGATCGATCCGATTTTTGGACGTCTCAGCAAGTCCCGGATGTGTACGTCTTCGTGAAGGGATACGTCACAATAGCCCTATTGTGACGTCAAGTATGCTCAACTAACGGGGGAGGGGCGCGTTGTCAAGTTTGGCAGCCGACAGGGCTGCTAGCGGCTGAAAAAAAAAAGCCAGCCTACAATAATTATTCAGAGGAGAAATACATGAAGAAAAAGCCATGAATACAAGCATTTGACTTCTGAAATTTTTCCAGTTTCCAAAACAAGCAAATATTCCTGTAGTTCCTGCTCGAATTGATTTGTGTTGATTGTGCTGTGAGTGTGAAGTACGAAGTCGAAGAGCTAGCACGCGAGAGAAAACGCAAACAACGACCACAAACCTATTTCCAAGGTAGGTACTTAAACTTTGTAGCTAGTGTATAAAAGTGGCATTTAGTAGTAATCATTTTTTATCTATCGCTCCAATCTTCAGAGATAGATAATGGTACAATGATTCTTCAATTCTCTAATGTAACTAAGCGATTTATTCTTAAAATTGAGACCCTTTTTCGACTTCTCAATTTGGTTCGGCTACAACGAATTTTTCCCGAGTTTTTTCACTTAAGATTGATTTAAGGAGGGCCAATTTATAAAACTCTTGTGTTTAATTTAATTTTGTAGAAATTCCCAAGATGTATTCCTGGCTGCAGGGGATGCTTCACAGAGTATTTCACATATAACAGGCAAGTGGATATCTATCTAGGAATAATTATTGCTCTCTCTATCGATTAGTTTATGGCATGCTTCTCTGTCAACAGTACACAGAAGGCATGGACTTCAGATGTGGAAGAAAAGTGTAGATTTTGCTCACAGATACAATTCATAGTCCATATTTAAAATATCAATCAAGGGGATTCAACAAAGAGGATTTTTTACTTCGAATTGTCATTTGCTTGAAGTTTTGACAGGCCCCTGAAATTGATTTTATAACATGGTAGTGTATCAGACACTCCTATCCGGCAGGTCCAAAATGCAGACTGAAAAATGCATACCGGAAAATGCACACCAGGTCTCTTCTCTATTTCATCGTTTGATGGAATGGCTAGTACATAAAATATTACAACACTGACAAACTGCGGCCAAAGGTAGAAATATGCAGTAAAATAATTTTGAACTGTCAGGATGCCGTTACTATGTAGATGGTTGTTTTATCTTTTACATCTCAAGGGAGCTTCATTTTCATCTCCGATCTTACACGCAAATTTCAGGAATTTTCCTGAAACGATTTGATACTTTTAGCGCAATTTTAGCTTACATTTGCCCTTCGCTAAGTAAGAGAAAATTACAACTACGATCAATATGTTTTAGGTGTGCTTTTGATACAAAATATCTATCGGGGATACAGCAGAGCTGTCAAAACATAAGCCGGCGACCGGGCTCCTTTTTGCCGAATGTGAGAAAAGTTCGAACCATAGAATTTTGTTAAGTGCAGCCTGAAAGCTCACCTCATATTCTAAAATAAAATAAAACTGGAATCCTTGAGTCTGAGTCAGAATTGGCTTGGCGAGGAAACTTAACATGTTGCTTTGAAGCTACGAAATTTCCATCATGTCAGCCATCAGTTTTTCTTTGCAGCCTGCTAATCTTTATGAGCAGCCGCCTACTTCAAAACATTATATCGGGATATGAAAATCTATCGGGGATGTAAATGACTCATATTTGCATTTTCTGGTCTGCATTTTCCGGTCTGCATTTTCTGGTATGCATTTTGGACCTGCCGCACTCCTATCATTTATTTTTTCAATGAGTATATGTACTTGCCTTCCAATAGAAGGCCACTTTGTGAGGCAGCGGCGTAGCCAGGAATTTCTGAATGCTGTGGATCATCTGCACCTCAAAGCTGGAAATACATCACCATTTTGGGAACCAAAAAAGGAAATGAAATTCTCCCTCGGTATTAGTCTCATTCAAGGTTATAGATTTTTTTGTTATTATCACTTTTTATGAATGAAAAAATATACAGATGACTTGAATGTACTAAAACATAACAGGTGGAAAATTTGTATAGAGCATGTGCTCGTCAAAGTGAGGCCAGGCTTGTGAGCTTATGCTAGCATTGCATTCCTGCCAAATGTGTGGGCAGGTTAATTCGTTCTTTGTTTTACTGCATCTGCACGGATTATTTGTTGGGGTCAATACTGCCTAACAAAAGAAGTTTTGCATGATTGAACGTCCAGAAGTAAAATAAGCCCAATTTTATAATTAAATCAATAATTATTATATGAACATATTCAAGAAACTAGCTTTTGCACCAGAACCAAGCTTTCTCATGTTCATACTTGCATTGGAACTGACCTATTCTTGCAAGTTTCATCGGCTGAAAAACTCATCTTGGTATATTTTGAGGGCCGTTTATACCTTCACTCGCCACGAAATCAAGCATTGTCAACTCCTGACGTTCTATCATGCGAAACTTCTTTTGTTGGGCGGTCTTGATCCAAAAAATAAATCCGTGCCAAGGGACCGTTCATTTTTTATCAGGGAGAGGGGGCTGGTGGAAATGGGGGGGGGGGGGGGGGAGGGGGTGGTCACCCAAAAAAATACGGCCTCAAAGGGGGGTCACCCCAAAAAATACGCCACTAAAGGGGGGTCACCCAAAAAAATACAAGCACATAACAGGGAGGAAACGAAAGTTTGTATTTTTTACAGAATGCAATATGTTATATGTTTCTAATTTCACTCAATACTTAATTAAAATTTCGGCGCGCTTTGCGCGCATGCAGAATTTAACATCTAATATGCACTGATAGGCCTGCCGGGTAGTCTCTGTGTTTGAAAGAAGACACCTTAGGTAAGCGTGAGTTCAACGTTTAGTCATTTCGGCCGCGCTTCACGCACATGAATATTAATAATTTCTTCATTTGTGAATCGCATGAAAAATATTACCTAAAGGCTCAGGAGCCCTTCACTAGGAGCTTTCATATAACCTATATAATTAGTGTATTTCCTGGGCTCCTGACAGGCTTTGTTTACTATACACAAAAAACCTTCATCTACCCTTTTTCTGAGGCTTGATGAAATGCGATTATCAAAAGTTGGGCGCGCTTCGCGCGCAAAGAAAGAATTATGTGACCCCCTCTTTATGTAAAATGTATTCTACTAGGTCTAATAGGGGACCTGAGGTGGGTGTCACGAAAACGTTTAATAGTTCTGAGGGGGGATTTGACAGAAGTAAGAAAAACGTTAAGAAGAATGAGACTGCATCACTTAGGCAAGAGTCTATCTTACAGTGCAAGCATTTATAAGAGGGAGGGGGGGGGGGGGGGGGGGGGGGGGGGGCACCAGAAAAAATACATTAGATTTTGGGGGGCCACCTAAAAAATACGGACATGAAAGGGGGGGCCACCCAAAAAAATACAGGGTCTCCCCTTATTTCCACCAGCCCCCCCCCCCCCCCTCCCTGATAAATGTAATAAAACAAAAAAACTAATTTACCCGGAGCATGAAAATTTGCCAGGAATGCAACGTTTGCACAGACTTGCAAGCCTGCCCTCTTACCTGCGCCGGCATTCATTGTCAGCGCCGACAAATTTACCACCTGCCCTAAAAACATAACATTACATTGAAGATAAGTGTAATATGTATGTTATTTTTTATTATTATGTATAAATTATTATTATTCATTCAACATATTTTCACGCTTCTGATTGGTTGAGCACCACCAGTAAATTCTTGATGGCAAACTGCCTGGCTCTCTCAATAAATTAAAGCCGGGAAATTAATTTCGAATGGGCAATAAAACAATTAAAAGTTGGCAGAATTGCAGGCAGAATTCCAAGCTTGAAAACCCCTCTCCCATCAGAATTTCCAAATGCCGCCCGTCCCCGGGTACATATTTTCTGGAATTCGCCAATATTTATAAATTCACTCTACAACCTTGAATAAGATCAATATCGAGGGAGAATTGAGTATATTTTTGGTTCCCAGAATGTAACCAGATCAGGATCCAGAGCATGCTAGGGACTCCTCACAAAGTGGTCTTCTATCGGTAGGCAAGTGGGGCGGGTGGGGGTGGGGGGGGGGTGGGGAATGATAAAACCCCATTATTATTGAAAAAAAAAATGATGATAGGAGTGCCTGATACAGGCATCAGATATATAGGGCATAAAAGTACTACTTTTTTTTTGGGGGGGGGGGGGGGGGGTCAATACTGTTGAAGTTTTATTTTTCATCTTTCCTTCTATGCTTTGTTACCAAATGTTTTATACAATAACATTCCTTTACTAATATCTGATGTGCCAAAAAATGACATTGAAAAAGATAAAATTAACCAATTAGAGGTGGCTTTTAGATAGACCATACCATCACACAAGTAAAACATAGTTAGAGCGGTTTTCACATGACTGTTGTGAGTAATTACAAAATACTTGGTAATTGCTATTGGTTTTGGTTGTGAGTGGATGAGAGCATGATTTTTGATCCTTCAGCCAATTAGATCAAGCAGAAAAAATAATTACACGGTTAACACAATTGGGCAGTCGCAAAAAAATTCGCACCCCCCCTCTTGAGGACCCCTGTTGGATTTCCTGGGTGGGTGGTCAAAATGGAGCTCGGAATTCCAGGGTGGGTGGTCAAAGTAGAGCTTGGAATTCCAGGGTGGGCACCCTTAAAATACGAAATTCCAGGGTGGGTAAGCGCAATGTCCAGGGTGGTCATGAGAAAATCACTGGAATTCCAGGGTGGGTGGTTCAAATTAAAAAAATCCAGGGTGGGTAGCTGTGACTCGGCTCCTCAACAGGGGGGTGCGGATTTTTTTTTGCGACTGCCCATTACTTGTAATTACTTAGCTCGCAAAAAGGAGAGATTGTGAATGAACCTCGCTCTCTGATTGGTTTGTTTTCTAATTTGTATTGCATTTGATGGGATAGTGAATTACTGATTTGCTTTAATGACAGTCATGTGAAAACCGCTATACAGTTTATTTTTACTATAAATACTTGTCAATAGAATCGAGAGCATATGACGCTAAATCATTTCTGATTATGATTAGAGAAATTGGGTATGATCCGATAAATAGCTGTGAAGTAGCCTGCGAACATCCGGTACACGCGAGCTTAACCTTAGGGTTAGTACGGTACTAACCCTAAAGGTTAAGCTCGCGTGTACCGGATGTTCGCAGGCTACTGTGAAGTTATGGCATTGAGAACTTTCTGTTTTGCATGCTGAAGATGACCTTCTGAGTCTCTTTCTCATTGTGTGTCAAATGTCTGATTTGCTTGAAATATAAACTCCTTGTGTTATTCAATGTATAATAAGTTTGGTTAAGTATGTGCTACACAATCGTGCATTGGGAGGGGGTAGTCCCCAGGGTGGTCCACTTGGTTGCAATCAAAGCAGAAGACTGTTCAAGTTTTAATTCACGCAATCCTGCTATAAATAAATTTTGAGCTTGTAATCTAATTATTAAGTATTGGAGGATCGTAGGATCCTAGAAAATATCCATACTCATTCCTCCATGGTTTGTTTTGTACAATAACACTAACATTTTCAATAAATTTGGTGATTTTGGAATGACACATTTTAGTAAAAATGGTTTCAATAAAAAAAATGTCACATAACGTTTTTCTCCTTACCCTTTGCTATAGTATCATTCCATTACAATACCTTAAATGGGAACCCTTTTCCATTCACATGGAAAAAATATGTAACTAGGAGCTCCGCTTTTAGCCAGTGGCTAAATCTATATATTAACATCTATGTTGAACTCCTTCACTGTCAAACAATCAGAGGAATAAATCATACGTTCTTTCTATCGCTGTAAATGGGTCATTGATTTCATTTGCATTGATTTCGTTGGAGCGCACCCATGCTACGGTCCTACCCTTTAAACATCGCTTTCTGAAGACCTGGCAGTACATACTTGGAATTTGTATTGTTTGGTTGCTTGCTTTTTCCTCAGATGTACCGTTTTATTTTTTACACACAATTTCCAGAAAATCATGGCTTAAGATTCGCAATTATGCTTCTTTGCCTATGCATCATCTTGGTAAGTTATGTTACCATATGGATCAAAGTCAAGGGATCAAGACGAGCAGCACATGTTGCAGGACAGAATGATCGTAAAAATGTAAGGCTTGCCGTAACTTTGTGCATCGCTACTCTTGTCTCCTTTCTCTGCTTTATACCAAACGGTGTAGTGGATGCAGCACTTACTTTGTGTGAACTATGCGCGGGCAATCTCATGTCAGTTAAGAAATACGTGGTTACGCTGGTCTATGTAAACTCGTTTATAAATGTGATTGTGTATCTCGCTCGTATGCCCGAGTTCAGAAAAGAATCATGGTCTATTCTAAAGTTGAATTTTGAAATACCAATCTCGTTTGCTTGTCGGGCTTCACATGCTGGTCGCCGGAACACAGGAAAACCAAGAGCTATCGCCATGCACATAATACGTTAACAACAAGATATGTTTTCTTTAAAAAATCATTCATCAGTGAACAGAAAAACGAGGCAAACGTCGCTGGCCATGAGTCCAATGATAGCGCTGTCAGCGATAAGATGAAATCAGTTCACGACCCATCCAACAGTTGTGCAACGTCGGTCAGGATGCTGTTGAAAACATGTTATAATATAATAATAATTTTATTTATACACGGTAATTACATTCAGTTAAAAATCTAAAAAATACTGGTTTGCAAGTAAGCCGTGTGACATTAAACTATACATTACAAAAATACTCAGTAGACAAAAAACACCGAACCCAAACCACTATATACATAATATTCCACCCCATGTAAAAAACTTAAAATAGATGGAGCATCTCTAAGGTTATTAGGAAGAAAAACTGCTTCTTCCAGAGAAGCCTCTTTGTCCGACATCTTGTAAAAGGAGACAATACGTCTTTGGAGATACCCTGGTGCAACATTTTACTATATTGTATAAAGCAAATCGCGAACTTATCGCAGTGAAATTGTTAAAAAACCTGGCCGATTCAGTATGTATTCCTGTTCTTCATACAACATTTCTTTTTTACATCCCGCGATTTTACGTCGCCGAAAAATCGCCGCAGTTATCCCAGCTGAAATCGCACCCTGTGAACGGGCCTAAGGAAAAGCTAAAAAAATAAAGATTAAGAGAATCTGTAGCGACGCAGTTGTATTGACAAGTTTTGAAGGCTGGTTTACTTATCAAAATACACGTGATTTTCATGTTATCCGGTATTCTGCCGAAACGTTTTGTTCTGCAACAACTTAACCTCAGTAACTACGGTGCTATGGCGAAGAGGATGCAAAATGCTTTGATTCTGATTACAAATTTGTGATTTTTTTTGCTACCTTTACTCGAGTTTCCCCTTCTCCTCATCCCGATTTCTCTTTGTTCCTATATGATAATAACCATAAATCATTAACACACAAACTGTAATTACAGAAAATGTCTGTCCTGGCGGTAGCAAATTTGTAATGCGCCGGAAGACTTTTGACTGGCTGCGCTAGAAATAAAGAAAAACCCCTCAATACTGACAACAGCGTTCACTTATTCAGTATTTATTATGTGACTGCTTTACATGTATCGAAAAGGCAGAATAAAACCATAACGTTTGTTTTTTTCAACAAAACATTCAGGATAAATAGAATATATAATTTTCTTAGTAAAAAGGTTGCAATTTAGCTTTCTAAAGTCGTTTTCTTAACTTCGTATTATCAGCTCCTCTTAGCAACATGTCAATCGTGAAGTCGAGGCAGTCCAAAAGCAGGTACCTAATCAAAGTTCGACATTTACGACCTGTTTAGAAAGACAGCTATCGCTCAATACTGAAAACAGCGTTCAATTATTCAGTGTTTAGTTATTATTTCCTTATTTCGATACTATTCACATAATAACAAAGAAAATAAAGCATTTGGGATGATTCTTCTTCACAAAAACATTCAATTCTTTGTCTTGTTCTCAAATGATTATAGAAACGTCTGAAATCCCTAATGAATTGTACTTTACGACCTGTTTACAAATAAATCTGATTGAATTTCAGGTGTTACAGTGTATTTTTTTGCCGCGACAAAAAAGCTGACACCATTGTTTTGAGTTGATTGTAATAAGAATATTAGAAAGTGTTTACATCGTCAATTAAAGTTTAAAACGATTTTCTTCATGTGACTTTTCCTGGATTTTACTAGGAGAAGAAAATAATTCTGAAGCCTGTATCTGAACGAAAGGGGTCCCATACCCTTTAACAAGGATTAGTCATAAATAATAATACACATGTTTTTATTAAGCAGGTACTTTTAAATACAACATTGTTTCAAAATTGATAATTTGATAATACTAAGCTTCATGCCAGAATCGCTGCAGTGATTTCACGTTTTCACACCAAAATGATAGTTTAGCAATAAAAAAGGAGAAATAAAGTACTGCATACATATCACAGATCACTAACCACCAGTTTGTGTTTTACAAAGCATAACAAATTTACAATGTCGACCGCACCCAGACCTTGTAATCCGTATCAGGTACCTTCTCAAGAAACTATTCAGTCATGTTGCCGATTTGATCATTAAAATCAGGTAACTCATGAATTTTAATGACACATGCAAGAAGGGGGGACTGAGTATGTTATAAAAGCTGCAAGAAAGCCCGTTTTTGTTTAAAGGAACACATTATTTGTCTTCTGCTAAGGAATAGTTTTGCTCTTGTTTTTAGCATTAAATTCGATGTTTGTATAACTACATTATTTTGTGGCGTAAGCGATTGCCTTTTCAGTTCATCAAAATCTATTTAATAACTTATGACGTTATAATATGTTGCACCCTCCCCCTGGAAGTGAAACTAAGGAATACCTATAAAAGCGTGATCGTGAGCAGCTTTCCTTACTCGAATTTACAACTTCAGGAGCATCGTTTACCACGAGGTTAGTCAAATCGTTTTTTTCCCTTTAAAATTGGTAAATTGGATGATACCCAACAGCAGGAGCCACAGGAGAAGAAGAGTCTAATATTAGACTGTGGATTTTTAATTTAAACGGGAAATTGTTTCTTTCACAGTGAGAATGTTGGATTCTATAGATAAATTCATCGCATGACGAGTGAATTTCACGGTAAATTTCACGCGAAAAACGATATGATAATGAGTGATAAAAGTGATTATTTTTTCTTGAATCCCATAGCAAATATTTGATATTACTTTAGTGTAATAATTCGAGCTTTAAATGTTCTCTGCGTGCGGGTAACTTGTTGTCTTGTAGAATTCAGTGCGCGTAAGAATTGAGCTATGGGATTCAACTCTTACAGTGCGATGCGATGGCGACGCTTAATTCAGAACAATATTTGTGTCCATGATTCTCGCGGGATTCAAAGTCTACAATCTAAGAATAGATTCATTAACTCCTGTGCTTCGGGTACGCACCAATTAGTGACTGAGACTCCTGCTATGGCCATCAGTCTTGTCAACAACAAATCATTTACCCAAGTATGTTTCATTCTTCAGAGTAATGGCCTCAGCCAAGTTTCTGACCGCTCTCTTTTTTGCTGCTGTGCTGCTCTGTTGCTCTTCTGCTGAAGACAACGAGGCCAACCCACCGGCAAATGCCACTGATCCCCGAGGAGGTAATTTATGGCAAATCTTGAACAATCGGGACAAACGATTGTCTGACACCAAAGGCTGAAAAAAAGTTTTCGTGTTTCTTTTTAATTTGACTTTTTTCTTGTCAAGGAAATGTTATGGAAACAACTTGGTGGATGGAAAAAGTGGCGGAAGTGTTAAAGAAAGCGGCGTCTTCCTCGAGCAAGAACGAGACAGATGCAGAAAAGAGGGGGAGTCTCTGTCCATCAGGAGGGATGGAAGCGTGGCTCTGTCACGCCGCCAGAAACCTTCTCCCGAGTGTTCCTGTAGTTGGAAGCTACGCCAAATACGTCTTGGAGGAGTTTCTGAGATCCGATAACCCATCAAGCAACCAGGTTTGGGCGAATATCAGACCCCTGGTTGAAGAATATGTAGGAAAAGTAATAACCGAGGAAGTAGTTAGACAAATTGACGGCAAACTTCAGGGATATCGTGTTAATTATAATCATTGTAAAAGGGGAACATCGGGAGCGGCCAAAACAGATTGTTTGCACGGTTTGTTTGCCGATTTACTTATCGGAGAGCAATCTTTTAAGGGAGATACACAAGAGAGACAGCTCGCACTTATTAGGTTCTTTGATAACTACGTAATCTTATTTAATGCTGTGACAAAGGAATTACAAGATTCGATAGCTAAATCTCCTCCGCAAGATGGTAACATTAACATTGGTCCGACAGTTAAAGAACGGCACTGCAGTTTTTACAACTACATGTGCGAGGCTAGATTCAAAGCAAGCATAGAAGGTTGCAAACATGTTCACGGAATCATAAAACAAACAGGTCTGGCTCGGGGTGAGGTAGATATCGGGGTGAAGATCCCTCCAACTAAGTGCTGGGAAATATCATTTGGAAGACGGAAAAGGGATACTGAGTCTGACAAAAAGAGTGAGGCTGAGATTGATGAAAAGAGAGGGATATGTCGTAGCTTTGCTTTCTACATCTACGATGCCAGAAAACATGAGATACTGAGCCGGGAGGGGTCTACACGCTCATGTCACAGTTACAATTCGGCCATTCGAGAGATGTGTAAGAACAGCATGGCAAAAGCGTTGTTACGGAAGGGTGATAAGAATCCTTTTGTTAAATGTGGCAACGATTTTGAACGTGATTTTGAAAAGGGAATGAAAGATCGTGTAGCGGGTCTCCGAACAATGGCAGGCTCTGGCTGTACACGAAACGCGTTTTGTGCAAAACATGACTTGTAGTTTTAATATCTTTGCGAAGACTAACGTCCAAAAGCGTTTAAGCTTATATTTAAGCGTATTTAAGCTTATATTTAAGCTTATATTATATTTAAGCTTATATTTAAGCTTATGTTTAAGCGTTGTTAATGTCAAGTTTAAAAAACGAAAAGTTTAATAAAAGTTAAGTTTAATGAACGGCACAGTAGTTTGCTTTGTATTAGGATGAGTAGGACTTCCTCACTTCCTCGTTGAAGTCATGGCGTGGTAATTATATTCATCTTGTGAATATAATTACGGCCAAGGTGATAAAGTTTGGTAGCATTTTTACTTGCACCAAACGTAACGTTTTTCTATTTTGCGTTGCTATGGCTTTCAAGGGAGCTCGCAGCTAATGTCAGATCACGTGCCATTCATTTAAATAGACCTTGTTTGTTGGGAACGCTTAATTCTGGAATATTAAGGACTTGCGCCACACGTGCATCTCATTAAGTCAATGATTGCCAACCATGTTATACAGGCACGCCAGTTTCATTGCCGTTTATCACTAGTAGCAGAGTATTTCATATTTTAAAAAGTATTTCTTGTAATTTGATCATTCGGTAAGTTGGATCATGGAAACAATAATTCGACAATGTCAATCTTCTCATAATGTTGCCTGAATTGGCATGTGGCTAAATGCAATTTAGGCGAAGTTAGAAACCGAGACGGTGCATGCGCTCAGTATAGTATTGCGTGACACTGGCCGCCGGGTGGACCTTGGTGTTTTAAGGGGCGACCCATGTGGGTGTATCATATGTCATCGGCGCTTAGGCTTGACAGCAACCCGGGGGGCTTTAGTATGCTTGGCACTGAGCGCGTTAGGGTGCCAACATTAGCAGCGGTTCAAAGTGTTTCTATTAAGTCATGGAAGACGAACAAACGAGCGAACAGAACCCTGAGGGTCCGGCGCAAGGGGTTGCTCTCTCCCGCGAAGTCCTAGACGTTATTAACCAAGCCGTCCGCACGGCAATAGAACGAGGCCAAACAGTCGCATCAGAGAGTGTTTTACAGTCAAGCGCGTCCGCTTCTACTCTAGTCCCATCCTTCGTGCAAACTTTCACAACCCCAAGTAGCGGCGGGTTAGTAGACAGCGCACACGCCGGATTGCCCTTCGGAACCATTTGTTCGACGGCGTTTGCTTCTACAGCTTGGTCGCTTGCGGGAGCGAGTGGGCCGGTTCTCAATCGCCCCTTTGTCGTGGGCCCTGGTTTTTCTCCCGTCCCAGTGAGGCTGGTTTCTGCAATCCGCTCGGGGAAGTTCATCGATCTCAGCGAGCTCCCTTTCATCCAATTTGGCAGCCAACAATGTCGAGCAGGAGCCCCAACTTATGTTTGATGGTCGGCTGGTGTTAACCAACACTCAGCGCAAGTCTAAAAAGCGGATCGAGGATATCGCCAGATGGATGGAGGCTTTCTCAATCTACGCCCTCATTCTGGGATCACAGTTTCCCACTCGTTGGCCAGACCTGATGAGGTACAAGCTGCTGATATTGCGCACGTACCGTCAATTTGGAGGTCGGGTTTGGCTAGCCTATGAGGGCTTTTAGGGAGCACGCCGCCGCCACGGGGCTCAATGACTGGTCGAGCATCAACGCCCAGCTGTACAACTTCCACGCCGCTGGCGCTCAGGCGCGTTTCCCATCTAAGGTCGATGGCTCTGGAGAAGCCTCTGGCTCGCAGGGCTCGGGGACGGTGTGTCGTTCGTGGAATCGGGGCGGCTGCACCTCTCCATACAGCGTCTGTCGGTTCGCTTATCGGTGCGAGGCGTGCGGCGATCAACATCGCCAGTCTGAGTGCCACGAGCTCTTCCACCCTCACGCGCCACGGGAGTCAGCTCTGGGGAAGCGTGAATTTCGCCGTGGCGGATCTTCTCCATCATCCTCCCCTGGGCTGCCCAAGGCTCGCAAGCCATCTGGTGCCTCAGATAAGTGATCTGCCTAGTTTGGACACATTGCTTATGTTAGGCCGGTTGTTAGGATTGTACGGTCTGTTCAGTTTGCCTTAATCTTACGCGTCTGCTCAATGCGTTTATTCAATGTAATGTATGGTATGCGCCAAATTAATTGTCTTGTTAAGAGTGTAGCAGCTTTTCTCTCCTAGCAAGTCGGGTTTATGGATTTTATTTTGGAAATTGAAATGCTTGTTGTTAGTAGTTTATCGTCCTACTTTCCGGATTATATGCATGTTTGTTGCCCTCCCCTGCGCTTGTTCGGCGGGGTAATTAAGCTTTATCGATCTTGTTCAGCGCGTAGCGATTAAGCGGGAAGGGGAGCCGTGTCTATGACTTTATAGCCGTCTACCTGCACCAACTCTCAATGTGAGTTTCTGGCTCGCGTGATTTTGTTTTGTTTTGTTTTGTTGTTGTTTTTAGTTTTCGTTGGCATTCGAGTCATGTGCATGGGCGAGGCATGCAAGTTATCGGATCCCTAGCATTCTCGGTGTCATTGTACTATCACGTGTTTATTTTTGGGAGTTGGAATGGGCCTGTCTCTCACGAGGCCGCTTTGCAGGGCGCTTATCGACCTATCGCATCACAGTTAGGCCCGACTTCTCGGAAAGTGATTTCAGAACCTGTGAGGGGCTATCAAATAAATCAAGAAATTCCCATAAAGCCTTCTTGTATAAAAAGGAGTTCCCAGCGCTTCTGGCATTTCGTACTATCGTCTAATTTGATTTGCGTGCTCGAGGACTCGTTCGCAGCGATAGCCTTTGACCTCCGCGCTTGTATCATCGTAGTTATCTTATCGGATCTCAGGGGTATGTGCTCCCAGCACGCACATCGCAGGATCCAGGGGCGCTGGCACATTGGCGTTGTGTAAGAATTGCAATTGCGTGTCTTTTATGACGCGAGCGTCCCGCTATTGCATACCGCTCTGATGGGCTGCGTGCGGTCGACATTGTCCATAGTTAGGCCGTGGGCGCTCCGGCCTAACTTGCATCGCGGCCGAGACTTCAGCGCGTTGCAGGGGGATCTGGACTGCTCTGGCGCGCCGCTGTGATTTAGCGTTGCTTTGGTCCGGATGTTGTTGGGTTGCGCGTCCTGGCCCAACTTCTGTCGCGTATTAAATCTCGCCGCGTTGCATCGACGGGCGCAATTCTACCCCAGTACTCTGTGGGCGGCTTCGTGCTAGCGTTGTTTTGTTCTGAGGTCGCCAACGTGGTTCCATTAACTCGATGAATGCCAGTAACTTTAATCGGTCGTATAATCTTGGTAATGATCGCGCATTCCCCTAGTCGTTCGATGCACGCAATCTCGATTTGACCGCCTCCTTTCCCTCTTGACATTGCTTTCATTCCAAGTTTGTACGAAAAGGTCAATTAAGCGACCTTTTTACGTAACTTCATCGCACGCTCGGATGTCTGATCTCGCTGTGTTGCGTTATTCATATCACATCTTGAGGAATTCACATCGTAGTGCACAGAAGCACATCTTCGATCTGTGAGGCACATTGTCACACAGTCGTCTAATTTAACGTCGGCTTCCGCTGAAAACACATAAGCGCTTGAGATACTATTCGACGATCTGGGGCAGCGTTGTTGCATCATCACCCTCGATGGATCGCACACGATCGCACGATTGTAGAGTTTTTCTGTACGAATAAAATAAGCAATACCATAAAGATCGATCTCCGAAGTTTCAATACTTACAATTTTTGTGTTATTCCGCCCTAAAGCATTTCGTTAAAGGTCCATGAAAAGGGAAGATTTATATTACCAGATATCTATTACCAGTTTTTGAGTAATTCACGATTCCCCTTATAACATCATGATAGCACTACTACCAGAATTCTCTTCAAACGTTTGAGCTCCCTTGGAAGCTGCAAGATAATGGTGTTAATGAGGCAAACAAAAGGAACTACGAAAAGGATTCTGGTGGTAGTGGTACCAGGAAGTTAAAGGGAATTGTGAATTATGACAAAAAGCAGCAAACAATCGAGTTACTCAAAAGTTTCTCAAGTCCAGTCAAGTCAAGTTTATTGCCATCAGGACAGTAGTAGTAGTAGCAGTCGGACAGTACACACACAAGAATATAGAGGCGAGAGGGCCTAAAAAAAACCCACCAGGCTTGTGCGAGGAGGCCCCCTCTTTAGAGTTAAATAATTATATTAATATTTAAGCACGAAATAGACAAATAAAGATTACAAGAATAACAGACGAGCAAAAATTCAGTGAGTTTCTTTTCAAACGATGAAATGTTAACAGATGACGCGACAGATAATGGTAGGGCATAAGCATATATTTTGGTTCGTCCCGCCATTAAACACTCGTGGAAAGCCGAGAAGTTAAATTTCGCCACCTGGAGTACATATAAAGTGACTAAATTCTATACAAATCCCTATATATAGCATATAAACTTTCCATCAATATTTCGTAACGGGGCTGATAAGACTTACCATATACAAACCTTTCAAAAGATGCTGAAATAAAGCCAAGGTTTCATACTTTTTAGTAACCATATAAATAAAGAAAAACCCCTCAATCCTGACAACAGCGTTCACTTATTCAGTATTTATTATGTAATTGCTTTACATGTATCGAAAAGGCAGAAGAAAACCAAAACGTTTGTTTTTTTCAACAAAACATTCAGGATAAATGAATAGAATACATAATTTTCTTAGTAAAAAGGTGGCGATTTAGCTTTCTCAAGTCGTTTTCTGAAATTCGTATCACCAGCTCCTCTTAGCAACATGTCAATCGTAAAGTCGAGGCTGTCCAAAAGCATGGTACCCAATCAAAGTTCGAAATTTACGACCTGTTTAGAAAGACAGCTATCCCTCAATCCTGAAAACAGCGTTCAATTATTCAGTGTTTAGTTATTATTTCGATACTTCTCACATAATAACCAAGAAGAAAATAAAGCATTTGGGATGATTCTTCTTCAACAAAAGATTCCATTTTTTTGTCTTGTTCTCAAATGATTATAGAAACGTCTGAACTCCCTAATGAATTGTACTTTACGACCTGTTTACAAATTAATCTTATTGAATTTCCGGTGTTACAGTGTATTTTTTGGCCGCGACAAAAAAGCTGACACCATGAAATTGTTTTGAGTTGATTGTAATAAGAATATTAGAAAGTGTTTACATCGTCAATTAAAGTTTAAAATGATTTTCTTCATGTGACTTTTCCTGGATTTTACTAGGAGAAGAAAATAATTCTTAAGCCAGTAGCTGAGCGAAAGCGGTCCCATACCCTTTAACAAGGATTAGTCATAAATAATAATACACGATTTTATTAAGGTCCCGTGAAAGGTAAAAATTCATAAAATGACTTTTTTCCAGAAATTCATTTGATACAGTCCTAAAGTATATTTCTAAACACTACAACTTACGAGACTCGGACTTCAAGCTACCACAAGTTAAAACTACTAGGCACGGGAAGTACTCCCTTAGACTTTATGGACCGTACCTCTGGGCGAAATTGTCACCGAACTTGAGAAATTGCAGGTCACTGTCATCTTTTAAAAAGCAAATACGTAGTATAGATCTTGGAAAACTCGAGGACGAGTCATGCCCTGGCGGCTGCATCCTCTGCAGTATGTAGAATTATTTGTGAAATGCTAGTTCCTTTTTATATGATTATTGATATAGTATTTTTATATGATTATTGTTATAGCTTTTTATACTACATTATAATTTTAATATATATGTACATATTTATCTTATCTATTTATATCTTCTCTATTTTTTATCTTATTCTATTATATTTATACCAAAGTTATACTATCTACTTATTATTAGCTTTATTTAGATATAGGTGTCCCCGATTAGTGTGCCACTTGTGGCACGCTAGAAGTATTTCGACACATTAATAAAGTTATTGATTGATTGATTGAAAACAGTTGACGCGTCAACTGTTTTCCTAGGCTTCCATTGCCCATTCTTTTGTTTTGCCCGCCACTCATTTTCTGTAATTTAATTAACTTTACGCTTTTTTCTAGCACTTTAATTTAAGGTCACATTTTCACCTTCGCGAAGCTCCTGACCCCGCACGATATAAGATATTGGCCTCAAATTTTCTGTGTCGTTAGAAAATGATCACAACTAAAAAACCATGTGAGGGAGTTTTTATTTTTAACTTGAAAAAGATTTTATGTTACATTTTGCGGCCAAAAAATGCGACTATCAACTTCGCGACCTAATATTTTCGTAAATATCCAAAATATCAAGAATCGCTGACACGGTTTTGCAGTTCATTTCTCCGAGATTGAAATCCGACAAAGTGCGAAGTTGTGCAACAAACCGCTAGAGGACTGGAGCTTCTCAAGTAAACAAGGTAGTTTTTAGTTCGGGGTCTTAAAAATACAAGAAAAATTCAAACATCGATAAACTAAACAAATTTATAAGATAGAACAATATTTTAGCTTTAAAATGATATATACCTGATTATCATGGCATAAATTGCGACGCGACGAGAATTGTTTTCCGAAGACACCCCTCACGGGTTTACAGAGACCTTAAGCAGGTACTTTTAAATACAACATTGTTTCAAAATTGATATTTTGATAATACTAAGAGAATCGCTGCAGTGATTTCACGTTTTCACACCAAAATGATAATTTAGCAACAAAAAAGGAGAAATAAAGTACTGCATACATATCACAGATCACTAACCACCAGTTTGTGTTTTACAAAGCATAACAAATTTACCCGCGCTACCCAGACCCTGTAATCACTATCAGGTAGCTTCTCGAGAAACTATTCAGTCATGTTGCCCATTTGATCATTAAAATCAGGTAACTCCTGAATTTTAATGACACATGCAAGAAGGGGGGACTGAGTATGTTATAAAAGCTGCAAGAAAGCCCGTTTTTGTTTAAAGGAACACATTATTTGTCTTCTGCTAAGGAATAGTTTTGCTCTTGTTTTTAGCATTAAATTCGATGTTTGTATAACTACATTATTTTGTGGCGTAAGCGATTGCCTTTTCAGTTCATCAAAGTCTATTTAATAACTTATGACGTTATAATATGTTGCACCCTCCCCCTGGAAGTGAAACTAAGGAATACCTATAAAAGCGTGATCGTGAGCAGGTTTCCTTACTCGAATTTACAACTTCAGGAGCATCGTTTACGACGAGGTTAGTCAAATCGTTTTTGTCTTTTTTGCTTTAAAATTGGTAAATTGGATGATACCGAACAGCAGGAGCCACAGGAGAAGAAGAGTCTAATTTTAGACCGTGGATTTTTAATTTAAACGGGAAATTGTTACTTTCACAGTGAGAATGTTGGATTCTATAGATAAATTCATCGCATGACGAGTGAGTTTCACGGTAAATTTCACGCGAAAAACGACATGATAATGAGTGATAAAAGTGATTATTTTTTCTTGAATCCCATAGCAAATATTTGATATTACTTTAGTGTAATAATTCGAGCTTTAAATGTTCTCTGCGTGCGGGTAACTTGTTGTCTTGTAGAATTCAGTGCGCGTAAGAATTGAGCTATGGGATTCAACTCTTACAGTACGATGCGATGGCGACGCTTAATTCAGAACAATATTTGTGTCCATGATTCTCGCGGGATTCAAAGTCTACAATCTAAGAATAGATTCATTAACTCCTGTGCTTCGGGTACGCACCAATTAGTGACTGAGACTCCTGCTATGACCATCAGTCTTGTCAACAACAAATTATTTACCCAAGTATGTTTCGTTCTTCAGAGTAATGGCCTCAGCCAAGTTTCTGACCGCTCTCTTTTTTGCTGCTGTGCTGTTCTGTTGCTCTTCTGCTGAAGACAACGAGGCCAACCCACCGGCAAATGCCACTGATCCCCGAGGAGGTAATTTATGGCAAATCTTATACAATTTTTCGCTGATCGGGACAAACGATTGTCTGACACCAAAGGCTGAAAACGAGTTTTTGTGTTTCTTTTTAATTTGAATTTTTTCTTGTCAAGGAAATGTTATGGAAACAACTTGGTGGATGGAAAAAGTGGCGGAAGTGTTAAAGAAAGCGGCGTCTTCCTCGAGCAAGAACGAGACAGATGCAGAAAAGAGGGGGAGTCTCTGTCCATCAGGAGGGATGGAAGCGTGGCTCTGTCACGCCGCCAGAAACCTTCTCCCGAGTGTTCCTGTAGTTGGAAGCTACGCCAAATACGTCTTGGAGGAGTTTCTGAGATCCGATAACCCATCAAGCAACCAGGTTTGGGCGAATATCAGACCCCTGGTTGAAGAATATGTAGGAAAAGTAATAACCGAGGAAGTAGTTAGACAAATTGACGGAAAACTTCAGGGATATCGTGTTAATTATAATCATTGTAAAAGGGGAACATCGGGAGCGGCCAAAACAGATTGTTTGCACGGTTTGTTTGCCGATTTACTTATCGGAGAGCAATCTTTTAAGGGAGATACACAAGAGAGACAGCTCGCACTTATTAGGTTCTTTGATAACTACGTAATCTTATTTAATGCTGTGACAAAGGAATTACAAGATTCGATAGCTAAATCTCCTCCGCAAGATGGTAACATTAACATTGGTCCGACAGTTAAAGAACGGCACTGCAGTTTTTACAACTACATGTGCGAGGCTAGATTCAAAGCAAAAATAGAAGGTTGCAAACATGTTCACGGAATCATAAAACAAACAGGTCTGATTCGGGGTGAGGTAGATATCGGGGTGAAGATCCCTCCAAATAAGTGCTGGGAAATATCATTTGGAAGAAGGAAAAGGGATACTGAGTCTGACAAAAAGAGTGAGGCTGAGATTGCTGAAAAGAGAGGGATATGTCGTAGCTTTGCTTTCTACATCTACGATGCCAGAAAACATGAGATACTGAGCCGGGAGGGGTCTACACGCTCATGTCACAGTTACAATTCGGTCATCCGAGAGATGTGTAAGAACAGCATGATAAAAGCGTTGCTGAGGAAGGGTGATAAGAATCCTTTTGTGAAATGCGGCAACGATTTTGAACGTGATTTTGAAAAGGGAATGAAAGCTCGTGTAGCGGGTCTCCGAACAATGGCAGGCTCTGGCTGTACACGAAACGCGTTTTGTGCAAAATATGACTTGTAGCTTTAATATCTTTGCGACGACTAACGTCCAAAAGCGTTTAAGCTTGTATTCAAGAGCGTTGTTATTGTCAAGTTTAAAAAGCGAATAAAAGTTAAGTTTAATGAACGGCACAGTAGTTTGCTTTGTATTAGGATGAGTAAGACTTCCTCGTTGAAGTCATGGCGTGGGGCTTATGCGCGAACGAATTTTCGGAACATCTGGTGAATATAATTACGGCTAAGGTGATAAAGTTTGGTAGCATTGGTAGTTTGGTAGCACCAAGTAAAGTTTTTCTATTTTGCGTTGCTATGGCTTTCAAGGGAGCTCGCAGCTAATGTCAGATCACGTGCCATTCATTTAAATAGACCTTGTTTGTTGGGAACGCTTAATTCTGGAATATGAAGGACTTGCGCCACACTTGCATCTCATTAAATCAATGATTGCCAACCATGTTATACAGGCACGCCAGTTTCATTGTCGTTTATCACTAGTAGCACAGTATTTCATATTTTAAAAAGTCTTTCTTGTAATTTGATCATTCGGTTGGATCATGGAAACACTAACTCGACAATGTCAATCTTCTCATAATATTGCCTGAATTGACCAAGAGGTTCATCTCGCTGTGTTGCGTTATTCATATCACATCTTGAGGAATTCACATCGTAGTGCACAGAAGCACATCTTCGATCTGCGAGGCACATTGTCACACATTCGTCCAATTTAACGTCGGCTTCCGCTGAAAACACGAGCGCTTGAGATACTATTCGACGATCTGGGGCAGCGTTGTTGCATCATCACCCTCGATGGATCGCGCACGATCGCACGATTGTAGAGTTTTTCTGTACGAATAAAATAAGCAATACCATAAAGATAGATCTCCGAAGTTTCAATACTTACAATTTTTGTGTTATTCCGCCTTAAAGCATTTCGTTAAAGGTCCATGAAAAGGGAAGATTTGTATTACCAGACATCTATTACCAGTTTTTGAGTAATTCACAACTCCCCTTATAACATCTTGAAACCACTACTACCAGAATTCTCTTCGAATTCGTTTGTTCTTCAAACGTTTGAGCTCCCTTGGGAGCTGCAAGATAGAGGTGTTAATGAGGCAAACAAAAGGAACTACGGAAAGGATTCTGGTGGTAGTGGTATCAAGATGTTAAAGGGAATTGTGAATTATGACAAAAAGTAGCAAACAATCGAGTTAGTCAAAAGTTTCGAAGCATATATTTTGGTTCGTCCCGCCATGAAACACTCGTGGAAAGCCGAGAAGTTAAATTTCGCCACCTGGAGTACATATAAAGTGACTAAATTCTATACAAATCCCTATATATAGCATATAAACTTTCCATTAATATTTCGTAACGGGACTGATAAGACCATTTACAAACCTTTCAAAAGATGCTAAAATAAAGCCAAGGTTTCATACTTTTTAGTAACCATATTTTTGGGCAAAGGTTGCTTGGATCACTAAAAAGAATTACATTCGCTCACCTGCACAATAAGCAGCGCTTATGTTATACCAGTACTCGGGTCGTTGTAGCTTGTATCCAGATCAAATTGACAGCAACCTTTGACCCCAGAGAAGCAAACTCGACGGCGCACCACTCCATCGTCAAGTCCCGGATGTGACCCTAGGAGCCAGCCAGGACCCTGGGTACCACACCGGTTTATCTGGATGCAATTCTCGGGCAACTAAGAGGTAAATGAAAAAAATTGCTTATCCTTGAATGTGTTTCCCAGAGATCAGATTGCCAATTTCGCAACCATGTTCTTGAGAATATGAGAAAATTCGCAAAAAGCCTGTTCTAGAAACCTGAAAAATTTGTGAAAATCGGTTTTATTGATTTTTTAATATTTCTGATTGACGTTTTTTTTCGTTCAACTATGCGCGATGCATCTTGGGGAGAAACTCTTCAGAACTATGGTTCCTGTGACGTAACAAGACACAGAAATAATCCTTTGTTTTGTTGTTACGTCACAGGAACCATTGTTCACCCCACAAGATGCAGCGCGCATAGTTCAACGAAAAAAAACGTCAATCAGAAATATTAAAAAACGGGCATTAATTTCGGCATGGGCCAGGGAATCTTTCTTGAAGGGAGGTCATTAGTGATGTATATCAGCAGTTTATGGAAGGGGGAACTCAGGTTGAGTCTTCTAGCGTCACGAAGTGACGGGCTGTTTTCTTGTTATTATTATTAGTAGTAGTAGTATAGATTTCGAAAGTTTTATACCGGGCTCCAAGGGGCTGACAAACGACTGCTGTTTGTGAACCGAGTGTTTATTTACAAAATGGCGCGCGGCTTCGTGCAACGCGCCAAGACCTTTGAATGGGATATCTTGTCCACTCTCCTCTTTTTGGAAAAACTCTTTTTGCCTGAACATGTGTGATTTGTGCGAGAATCGCGTAGGTTTGGACGTCTTTTTTGCTTTCGGCTGCGAGAAATCATATATTTTTGGGTTCCTGTGGAAGACGTAAAATGGCGCCTTTGCGAAATTGATCTTCTCGCTTACGAAAACGCTTTAATTAGATCTTCCGTCCACTTTTAGTGTAGATACCATAAAAGATAGCAGGCACGAAAAACGACTTTGTTTACTACTAAGGCGACACGATATCTGTAGGCACAAGATTGTACGGGAAGCTTTGCAGGAGCAAAATCATGTAGAGCAAGAACCTTGACTACAGGTGATTTTTCAAGTGCCACTGCAGCCGCAAAGAAGCAAACTTATGTAAACCGAATAAATTTCGTTGGGGTAAAAACCGGAACTTGTTGAGTAACATCTGTATCTACATTGGTTGTTGGCCTTAAAGAGGGGTGCAAAACAAGGAAACAGAGGGCTCATATTTGGTGGCCATCGCTTTATGAACACGCAACCTCAAAATCTAAGCTGAGGATTTTGTTGAGCTAATGAGCGTAAACTAGAGGTATCAACGATTGCATTGATAACAAAAAAAGGAAAATTCTGCCCTGACCTTTTCGGATTTGGAGGGTACTGTTTTATTTTGACACCTGTAGGAAACTGCGTTTAAAATGAAATTTTCTGAACATATAGCATTTTATATATAATACGTGATGTTGGGGGGAGGGGGTGGGTCAATGCTAATCCCTAATGCCAGGAATGCAGCCATAATGCAGACATAATGCAAATGCTTACCCGGAAGACGAGAATCAAGACTTCTGTTTATGCATTCTGTTAAGCCTGTTTGCCATTTGGCAAAACTATAGCACGTGGGACCGGTAACAACGCTAATTTCCTTTTTGATCTTTGAACTCGAGATCTGTTTCAAGTTTATTGCCGTCGTGGCACTTTAAATGATACTTTCTAGAATTTTATATATTAGGTCTGTAATATATTAGCTTTTGTATAAGCATTTTTATTTTGTATTTTTGTTTAATATGTATTGTAATGCGCAATTGATCAAATATATGCCATATATGCGCCATATATACCGCGCTGAACCACCGACAAAGAGGACGCTATTGTATTTGACAGGGGTGTTAACCACGCCTTCAGTGTTACACTCGGTGTCAGCGCACTTTCGTCAGCTTAATAACAGTAGAGTCACATTTTGGTATCATTGAAAGCTTCAAGACTGAAAATGTGCAATTCGTTGGTGTTATTGGCCGACTATTGCCTTGTGCACCTATTTGGGTATGTCGACTTCAGAGGGCTTCGAAGCAACGCTGCTACATGCCGCAAATTTTACGATGTGGTGAATAACTCTAGATGTCTGTTCTCGCGTGTGGACTTGAAGTCAATGCAGCACTTCACCTTCGTCATTCCTTCTGTTGGCGTTTGGGCGAAATTTAAACACGTTCAGCACCTCAGTTTGAGATATTGCTGTGGAGTTAAGGTTACTGAGAACCTTCGCGCACGTTGTTCGAAAAAAAAATCATACACGTCCTTAGTTAACCAAAATATGTCAACCTATATATCGTTGGAAAGCTTATAGAACGGACTAGCGAACAATGACAAAAAGAAATCACTTATTGATATTGGTAATTTTTTTTAAAGAATTGATTAAATATTTTGGTGTGCTATTTTCACGAGCTAACGCTGTGGAACTGCTGGACCATGACTCCCACGTAACATATTGTTTTAATCCTTAAAGGTGTTCCTCTAAAACCGTGTCTGCGATTTTTTTAAATTTGTTTAGTTCAACAGTTATAATTTTTTTAAATTTTTAGAGCGTGAAAATTCTACGAAATTTGACCTTCGAAATTTAAAAGTTCGATAACTTTTGAGCAAAGCAAAATTTTAAAAAATGCAGACACGGTTTTTGAGAAACACCTTTAAGGATTATAATCGGCTTGTCTGTGCAAACGTTTCATTGGCTAAATCGTTAGAACTCACTCTGAGTCTTCTAAGACAGGCATCCTGACTGAGCTTGAAGATTACCCTAACGTGCCTTGAAGCAGCAATAACAGCAACAGAATATGTCATCCGAATTAACATGTAATGAGAACTGCAAAGTTCAGAATCTCAGTCCAAGATGTAAAAACGTGCAGTAAAATCCAGACTGCCAGATTTACTTTGATGAAGGGCATTTAAACTTATTGCTTAATACAGTGGTACGTCTATTAAGCGGCCACCCTCTATTAAATAGCTACTTTTCAAAGTCCCAAAAGTCACTCAAGTACTGTATTTATTACATCTATTCAGCGGCCACCTCTATTAAGCGGCCGCAGCGACTTTTTTCCGGTCCCAAATGCTGTTATTACATCTATCAGGCGGCCAAAAAAACATATCAATGAGTCTTAAAACCATTTTAGTAACAGAAATTGTTGTGACAATCAATAACATCTGGGAATTATTATTTAATCTTTGTTGTGACAAGCTTACAAGCCACTGCGATAGCGGTATTTGAACTCAAAAGTTTTCTGTTGAAATTACAGTTGACTTTTCGTGTACTACCTCCACTAAGCGGCCAACCTCCATTAAGCGGCCACTTTCCTTAGACCCGAGGGCCGCTTAATAGAGGTATACCTGTACTTATGTTGTTGCTATTTCTTATTTTACCTATAGAAATTAAGGAACAGGATAGAGTCCCTAAATGATGAAGAGAAAGACAGCGACCTTCGCCGGTTCGTCGTAGTGGAACTGATGTCATCTGAGGACTCTGACGAGGAGGGCTATACAACCGGCTTCTCAGCTGGCGAGAAGAAGAAGTTAGTCAGTTTTCCTCGAGCTGGACAGTCGCCATAAGAGGGAGCAGACACCTCAACAGAGGAGACAGCAACAAAAGAGAACAATAGGAGAGCACAGCGAAAGTGAGGCTGTGCAACAAGGGTTAAGAGAAATGCTGTTTGTGAGAATAGTCTTTGTTCATTGTCACAAACTGCCTGCATAAGTACCAATTAATTTTCTGCTAGTGGAAGTTAAAAATGCGTTTGTCTTTTTTTAAAAAGCTTCGCCTTTTTTAAAAGACACAATTCTGACAGGGATGCCGCAGCAGTAATTTTAGACACATGCTTGAAAATAGAAGAGAATTCATTGGTATTTAATTCAAAAGGTCTTCATCACGGTTAATATATCTGATTGGTCGAAAACCAATAACCATAACGCTATGGTAATGTTATGGTACATGGTTTTCACCGGAAGTGTTTTTACACTGGCTAATAAAACTATGACAAAACTAGAACTGTTTGTATCATTTCTCTGTCTAATTCTTTGAAAAAAAGGATTTTCTCTTGGCATTTTTCCATTGAAGACAATTCACTGAATGAAATCTCTTTCGTTATAAGCTCAACAAAAGTGCTTTATAAATTTCCATGTTTTAAATGGTCTCATTAAAGAGAAAACACAAAATAATTCGATCAATACTCCGCATAAATGTGGTTCTCTTATATTTGTTTTGTTGTTATTTTATAAAAGAGTGTTTCCACAGTTATTTGTTGCTCGACCAACCTTTCACAAGTGCTACCATCAGGCTATGGTACATGGAAAAATATGTTCCATTTCTTAAATAGTTAACAGGAAACGAAGTCCAGTATTCAATTCAGCTCATCTGTATTAGTAAGACTGCCAAGTTTGGGACTTGACTTTCATCAATGCCCATCCAGCCTCGTTCTGATATTTTGATATTAATCAATATTAGCGAGAGAAAGGCCCATACAGCTAAATTCGTTATATCGAAGCCCCGCACCGTCTGCGACATCTATCGTCTCCCCTTCCTCGTGTCCAGTCCTAATCGCCACGGGTAACACAGGGTTACAGAGCGCAAGTAATGGTCTGAGCTTCTCTTCAGCGCCCTTCGTCTCTGGGCATCATCACTTATTGCCCGCACCGCACAATCCCTGTGGGCCTTCGTGCCCAGTACAGCGCGACTCTGGTACCACAGCATTCCCAAGTACTAATGATCAAAAAAATCTATCGTTGACGCACGCAATGCACGCAATGCAACGTTAAACACCAATGCGCTCGTATTCTCGCTGCATCAATCACACTATTTACAACATTTCAGTAATTTAAAGTATGGATCAGATAAACAAGCAATTATTGTACAACAGTTTGAAGTTAGATAGATCAAAACTCTGTGTTAATCGTTCTCTTGGGTAATCTGTTGTTCTTTCTTAGTCGGGAAGATATTTTGATGTGAGAAAAATTTTGGTGACTTCCTTTTTTATTGAAAGTATCCTTATTCTATATGAAAATCAGAAACATATAATTGTTTTCACAAAGACGCGAATATTTATGTGCCGACCAAACTTTGACAGGAAACTCCACCCCTGTCAGATAGGTCTGATCTAAGTGACTGCTGAAACTATTGTTCGTCGATTCCTGATATTTCCTGGCGAAGCAAAGCAAACGTAGCCGATATGCGCAAATCAAACGTCTAGCAAACTTTCTTTGTACAATGGCTTCGACGGTTCAAGGAACGATTTTTAACGGAATGGAATATGTGTTGATTCCCCAAAAAATTAGCACAGCACAGCACAAAATTCTTAGGGATAAAATCGTGGAGTTTCGGGGAGCTGTTAGTACTTCTATTAGTGATGCCAGAACACATGTTATCTTCCCTCGCAACGTCTCCTACAGTGCTGGTATGAATTGGTTAGAGTTGGCTGAATTACTATCTTCCATCTCTGCCGTGTCTATTGACTAGGTACCTGGTTGCATTAGCGAATGAAAACTGAAGCTACATCTCCTTTTGAGGTAAGTGGATTATATCATTCAGGGTTCGAAATTCCTACAAGCTAACTCGCAAACTGCGAGCAGAATCTGCAATTCTCGAGTATCCGCGAACTGCCTCTTATTTGTTTAAAAAAAGTAAATCGCATCCAACCCTGTGGTAATCAATCATGGAGACGTAGGAAAGTAACAGACACTTTCTTTTCATCATATTAACTGATGTTAAAGTCTCGGGAAAGGTAAACATTTTAAAATCCATAATGTCGCTATTTTTCTTAAATTTATTTGATACAGTCCTAAAGTATATTAACACCTAAAAAACTATTTAGAGAATTTGTACTTTTACTTGAAAAATATTTTCCGGCCACAAATTTTAAAAATGCGACTTTCAACTATGCGACCTAATATTTTCGTAAATATGCAAAATATCGATTATCAATTATCATGAAGCCGAATGGGTAGCGTCCATTCCGAATTTTACGGATTTTGATAACATGGCGTGTTGCCTTCTTGACCTCGAATCGAATTTCTTTCACCCACGAACTCATCGGACTGTTTTTGCTTGCCTGATTTTAGTATGGATTTTAGCATACAAGTTCAGCTTTGATATGACATTACGCTCAAGGTAAAGAGGTCTATTAATAGAATAGAAAATAATATAATATAATAGTTTCATTTACCCACTTGCACAAGAGTGCTTCAATCGTTCTAGAACTTCCTGTATGATAATACCCGAGAGTATAATGGTTTTACCCATAATTAAACCATTTGGTCGGAAGTTAAGAGGCTTTGTTCTGTCTTGTCCAACTTTGCTCGATCCTTACATACGCCTCTTTCTTCGTGGTTAGTGCACCCCAAAGATGCCTTCTCAAGAAGAGATGGTTTGCCAAAATTCAAGACCCGATCAAGGTAATAGAGGCATGTATCGTTGGGCGCGAGCGGGAATTTACGTTCAATGTAACCTCTGCAATATAATGCCTAAATACTTTCGAGGCGAGAGCAGTGCTATTGCTGCACGTACATTGTTACCATTGTACCCCAGCAAGAGGAGCTGTGGAGTAATATTTCTCCCTCTCGTTCTCAGGGATTCAGCTTATGGTCAGGCAGATTTCAAATATCGAGGGAACTTGACGGCAAAACAAATCGGCTTTAACAATGCGCACGCCAAAAGAAGAATAGTTGTGGAAAATAACTAAAACTAAGAACTAAAATAAAAAGGGGGCCGTAAGAACTGCCACTCAGTAATTCTCGTTTCCGCCCTCGACCATCGTAAATAAGATGTTAAAGATGATGAGGATGTACGGCAGAAATTGAAAGTTTTCAAAACGGACGATTTATAGACTACACAAGCGTTAAAATAGTGTTAGACAGTGAGGAGACATGCCTGAACACATTAAGAAAACTTGATGTCGCAGAAGCTGAAGCAAGAAAACGAAGCATTCATTTTTCGTGCTTGAAGAGACAAGTGTTGAATAGGCTGAAGGAAATTGCGGGGAAGGAGATGCACAGCTACTGCAGTTGACAAACTATTCACAAGCGTGTGTTTACTTTTTTACAATCTGTTCAAGTTGGCAGGTTCAAATGTGCTCTGTCCTTACAGACACCTCTATCAGTGAGGCAGAGAGCCGAGCGGATCATTTATTGATGATCCTGAAGAAGTATAAAACTTCGTTAGGACTGGAGAAGTCCCGAAGGCGATGGGGGCGGAAATAAGGACAAGCAACGAAGCTAGGAACTTAAAGGAGGGATTGAAGAAAGGCAGGCAAAAAAAGGCTGGCAAGCAAACCATATGCAGGGATTTCCACAGATGTCTAAATCGCGATGGCTCAACGGAAACGATTTTTTAAAACCATATCAAGATATTCCTGTCGTTTTTAAGCAGGGGCCTGGCAATCCCCTGCCTGGTAACAGCGCCTTTCAGTCATTGCCCTCCAGCTGATAAAAACAACATGGCGGAATTCAAAGGATTTCATAGTTTTCACAGTTCTATTGAAACTTTCTCGTGACAACGGTCCACAAGTAACTGCACTTTTTTGGCCTTATTAGTTTTGGTAAGAGTTTGTAAATTTCAGATATTTTGCGGGGTTTATTCGAGGACTATCACCTAGAAAACTGAAAGTAGAGATATATCGAGGTCTCACTATTATGGTTTGCTTTTACTGAGTGAAATCTCGCGCGATTTTTCTTTTCATTTACCATATATGAACATGGCTGTGGTTTTCAAGCTGTTTTGAGCGGGATTTTCGAAAAAATACTTGTAAGTACGGTCTCTCTGCCAGAAGATGATTGCAAGGAAAGGCCTTTTCTCTCTATTTTATGTTGGACCACCGTTCAAAACAATGAAAGAGTTGAATATAATGACAAGTATTAAATGATGATACATTAGCTTTGAATGACAAAGTCAGACCTACTTCTGGTAATAATAATATATGGTATTAGTATCTGACAATGCTTATAATGAGCTTGTGCAGGTACAAGGATGTAATCTTCACTCATTGTCAACATCCAGCAGTTTATCCATCAGGTGGAGATAGATTGTATTATTATATCATGTCATGGCTACAAAATTATAAGTTAGTGATAATTTTTGGACCTTGTGTGAAGTTATACTTATCTTTGGCAAGCTGCTTCTTGCAGATACACTATGTGTTATCATACTTAAGTATTAATAATAATAAAGTGTACAGGCAAGGAGTCCGGTGAGATGCTTGAGGGTTCTCTAAAGGAAGTTTTTAAGGGGATAAACGTTCTGCAGGGGCATGGCATTGTATTAAATGGAAAACACATGAACATCAAGTGGTAAGGTTTCAATGGAATCCAAGTCAAGTACCACATTAAGTTTCTTCCATTTGCAACAGCTAGCAGTTGATCCATACTTGTGCTCTCAAGCAAAAATGTTATACACTATTGAGAGGAAGTTCCGTTGCTAACCAAGCCATACAGCTCCAAAAAAGGAAGAAGGATGTGGGAAATTGAAAAAAGAGTATTCATGTATCACCCCTAAGGATTGTATTTGTAGCGGAGCTCCAGCGCGGGCCGAAGGCCCGCGCAAGCGGAGCACCATACCTAAGGAAAAACCGTATACCATCGAGTTGATTTTGAAACGTCACGGGTAATTAAATTCATTTTTTCATTTCATTGATGACGCCATGCCCAACTGATTAGTGCGTTGAAAAGCAATTACCCCATAGATAATTGTGTCAAAGTTTGGTTGCCGTAGGTGTTTCCTTTCGCGAGATATAATTTGTTTTCTTTTTTCTGTATAAAAACCTATAGTGTCCGCCGTCCGTGTACACATGGGATCCCTGTGTTATTCCTTTAGAATTTAATATCTCGAAAAGGGTAAAACGTGAGAAAACCATTCTTGGAGAGAATTATATAGAGAGCAAGGGGCACATAATGTCTGGCTGACGTGACATGACGTCACTACCAATGCCGTGAAACTACTTTTGGCGGGAAATGTCGAGATCCGGCGGGCGCGCCTGCTCATCTGGGGGACTGGGGACTTTTATTTTGAAAAACATTTTTCTTCGGCAGATCAGAACAGAAGCGACATTATTATTTCTCTTTCCTTAGTAAGCTCGTTCCCATTGCTAGTATATTTTACCATTTACCTGTGCTGAGGTTAGAATTCTGAGCTTTTTCGTATGCATTTTACAATCAAAGGGAGATGCAGTCAAGCGGGATTAACTCGGAAGGAAAATGACGTGAAAGAAATACGGCGAATTTTGACAAGTTTGAAAGCATATTTTATCGCTGGTCAGTTTTCTGGGCCGTGTCACAGAAATGGATTCAACAAAGCTTAAATTATATCAATATTTCCAGATGTCGGTATGGATATTAATGGCGAAGGCTGTAGAAAAGACTAAATGAGGGACTCGTGGCTGTCTTGCCGAAGGCATGAACTTTTTATTACTTTGGTTGCTAGAAGAAGAAGTGCTGTTGATTTTATGCCTTACTAATACTTACTAGTATGAATTGCTGATACCACGAAATCCACTATACCTCGAGGTTTGGATTTGAAGTTCGTCTTTGGGATTTGAAGTTCAAGGAGGAACGTTGAAATGGAATATGTTTTTGTGAAATCCAATGCGGACCTCGTGCAAGATTTGGCCTTTTCTCATGAACGAGTGAGAAGTTCAATCGGCGTAACAAAAACTCATCTTGATTTAATAAATAAGACTTTTATACTTCCCCGTCTATAAGACGTAGAGTACAGTAGAAACGCTTCTGATTTTGAAGCCATTTACGACAGCAATGGGAGGAGAAACTGACTGGGCATGAATCACTGAAAAGCTCCTGGATTAAACTTACATAAGCTTAAACTTGTGTGGAAAGCATGAGCAACACAACTGAATTCTACAATTTAAGGTACTGGAAGTGTTTAAATTTCTGTTTTTAGATATTTACATTGAATGGGTAAAGCAAAAATTATAGATGATAGAGACTTGGAATGACAACAATTAAAATAGTTTATATTGAATTTAGTTTGGATATAATTAGTCTATAATTGTGTTCACTCCAAAGTCTGACATGAGAAATCTTACTATCCCCATTAATGGTAACCTGCATGGGTTTGGGGAATTGTTTTTCCTCTGAAGCCTTCAAGATTAAGAATGGTTCTAATTTAATTCTTACTGGGATTAAAAGTCACCTGCTAGAAGTCCCATGTTCCCCCCTCCCTTTTTTTAAATTCCTGGATCAACTCCTGCAAAATACCAGTCTAGGTTTGAGAAATAGCCCTTTAACTACAAAGAGATCATGTTGGTAGGCTTTATGGACCTACCATGAAAGTGAATGGAAATGGGAATTTGACAATCTTGTGGGGGTCACACCCAGAACACACACACACACAAAAAAACAATCAGATTCAGTGCTCTTTTCTCAAGGTCCCGGATTTCACTCCTGGGTTTTGGCAACATAAGTTCATGGATTTAGGAAATGATCAGCAGACTGATTGGATTTGAGAGTAGAATGGACAAGTATATTGGAAGAATTCACTGTTACGATGTACATAATGAGTTCTAGTTATTCTGATTGTTACACAGTATTTTGTAATTTTAGGCCTCAAGGCAACCACAAATGCATGAAAATTTGTGAAAAAATTTTGTACTCACTGAAAAAATGTCTTGAAAAACACCGCAAACCCACCAGCTATGCAGATGGCGCATCCCATAGCCAGAAATTCTCAAAAGGGGTAGGCAGGCTTTTTTGTTGCTATTTCATCTATACATTTAGAATGTTTCCCATACTTTACAGTATTTTTTGGCTGTGCTCCTAGAGGCTATTAAGGATATTAATATTATGTCAGTATACAATATAGATAAGTCAGTCAGGAGCATACTAGTGGAGCCATTCAAAATTTGTTATTAGAAAAACAGTAATGAAGTACATAAAAAAATGCTTTCCTATCACTATGTTTGCATGCAATGATGATCTAAAAAGCATTTATAAATACGTTATCAAGCTTTCACAAAATCAGATGCAGTTATTGAAGTTATGATATCAGATTACAAAATATATTTTTCTAAACCTTGATACCTTTTTTCATTTATTATAATCACTAGGAGCTCCGCTTTTAGGCAGTGCCTAAATCTATATATTATCTTTCTCAGTCTGGCTCAATATGGTTGTGAGAATAGATGGACATACAATAACTTATTGATTATTTACTAAATGTACATATTTTCTGTTTTCAGGAAAATGTGCGGTGACTGGAAGTGTCTGGCTTTCATATATGGTATAAATGCACCATCCTTAAACTACTTTTGCCTATGGTGTGGCATCCAGTGTGGCCTCAGCATCGTACAGAAATTACACCATCAAATTTATATAAAGTTAAAACAAAAGTAACAAGCACGGAAAATGTAGAGAAAATGATGTCAGTGTTGATAAAGTGGTCGCCAGTTTGATTGGGGAATCTGCACCACCGAGGGATCTTCCTGCGCTATATGGTAGGGAGATGGAAAGACTTGCGAAAGCATGAACGAAAATATGAAAATGTGAGCCACCGTTAATGTGGGCTGTTTATACACGAGAGGAAAAAGCCTTAAGGTGCATCGCCCGAGCTATCGATAGAATGCTCTTGCTGCGGTAAAGGAGTTCTCGAAGTCTAACGTTCCTCGTCCGTTGCGGATGGCAAACCTTCCGATATCTTTGAAAACAAAAATAAATACTATGCCCAAACCCAGGGACAGGTGGCAATTACCAAGATGGAATTATGTGACTTTCTAGTTGATACCAAGGTAGGATACCATCTTGAGGTCATCGAACTCGACAAGGACTACTGGCAGTCACTGGAGAACTCTTTGGAATTTTTTTTTGCTTATCGCACTACTACCTGTTATGATGCTCCAATGTTGTGTGCATCAATGGGACATGGAAGCTTCGCCATCCACACCGTCTTTACCGCGTGACAGCAGAGGTAAATGGAAAAAGCATGAAACTTGGCAGGGTGATAGAGCGTCCCATGCCGAGCAATTGTGGATGTAGACCCACCCTCGATAATGTACACTTCCAGCTTTCTAGCAGTGGAATTAATTATCATTTAAACTACTAAAATGGCGTGTTACCTTTTGAGTTCAGACACGAACATTTGTATCATGACAGAGTATTCAATATCCTACAATTCTACAATACGTAACACCCCCCTGATCATGTACTTCCAGAGTTCCAAGATAGAATTCATTATCACATACAATCAGTAACAGAGAGCGGTGCCTTTAAGATACACGCATGTACATTCGTGTAAAAATGGACCATGGTGCAATGAGCAAATTCGCATGTAGACCCACGCCTTAACTCATGCACTTCCAGTTTTATCGAAGAGGAATTAATTATCCTTTAAACTTAACAAACTGACGTGTGGCTTTTCTCTTCAGACACGGTATTTTGTATCGTGTCAGAGTATTAAAATACCTCTACAATACGTAACACCCCCTGATCATGTACGGTGTACCAATATGGATTTTAATAATAACATAAAATCAGTAACAGAGGGCGTTGCCTTCAAGATACACGCATGTAAATTCACGTTAAGATGGACCATGGTGCAATGGGCAATTTTGCATGTAGACCAACGCCCTGACTCATGCACTTACAGTTTTATCGAAGTGGAATTAATTATACTTTAAAGCGGTGTTAGGCTTTCGTGTCAGGGTGAAATTCTGTATGTTAAGAGTGTATGCATTATTGCATGTTTTGCTATTCTCCCAGTCATATACTTGCAGTATCAGGGGATGGAATAAATCACAGCATGATTGCAGCACAAAAATAGTAACATATAGAGACGCATGATATTTTTGTAACAACGCTTGACCAAATAGTCTCCACTTTATCGGGTCAAACAAAGCCTTCTCTTTCTTGTTAATGCGACTATTAATGAAGTTTTCATATGCATCTTTCCCAGTCGAGTTATATTTCTTACAGTAGAGACAGTTTCATCACTGGCTGTGCCCCTCATGGCCGAGGACTATTAAATCGTTGCTGAAATCCATGAAAGGATTACCCATATAATGCGTTTCTATGTGTTACTATTTTTGTGCTGCAATCATGCATTTTTTTCCATCCCCATGATACTGTAAGTAATGACGGGGGGGGACTCTTGATCATGAATAGCAAGGTCTTCGAAAGCCTGACACCACTTTTAAGACTAATTAATTCCACTTCGATAAAACTGGAAGTGCATGAGTTCGGGCGTGGGTCTACATGCAAATTTGCCCATTGTACCATGGTCCATTTTCACGTGAATCTCCTTGCGTGAATTTTGAAGGCAATGCCCTTTGTTACTGATTTTATGTGATAATGAATCCCATCTTGGTACACTGGAAATACATAATCAGGGGGGTGTCAAGTATTGTAGAGTTGTAGGGTATTGCATACTCTGTCACAATACAAAATTTCGTGTCTGAACTCAAAAGGCAAGCGTCATTTCCTTATAGTTTAAAGGATAATTATTTATTCCATTTGGATAAAACTGGAAGTGCATGAGTTCGGGCGTGGGTCTACATGCGAATTTTTCCATTGTACCATGGTACATTTTCACGTGAATTTCCATGCGTGCATCTTGAACGCAACGCCCTTTGTTACTGATTTTATGTGATAATGAATCCCTTTTTGGTACACTGGAAGTACATGATCAGGGGGGTGTCAAGTATTGTAGAATTGTAGGGTATTGCATACTCTGTCACGATGCAAAATTTCGTGTCTGAACTATAAAGGCAACAATTTTTTTTATTTCTTTAAAAGATAATTAATTCCACTGCTATAAAACTGGAAGTATACGTTGTCGAAGGTGGGTCTACATCCAGAATTGCTTAGCATGGGACGCTCTATCATCCTGTCAAGTTTCATGCTTTTTCCATCAAAATGAACAATTTACTACTTTTTCTGCACGATATTCCTGCACTAAAATGGTTTCCCTACTCTAAACTACCCTAACGTTTGTACGGAAGAGCCGGAAAGCCAAGCCGCGGCGTTATGCACAGAGAATACCAAGGTGATCATGGAGAGGAAAATCCCAGTCAACCTGCGTGAATTTATTCACGACTACTGCAAGGTTCCCAAAGTTGAAAGTGGTGAGTGGCCTATGTGGTCTGTATTTGTCCCTTTGGCCACAGTCTCCCCAGAAATCGGCTTGTTTCTTTTAGACGCATGTTGTTCTCTTAGTCTTGTTAAGTACTCTTTTTGCCATTCTTTCCAGAAGGCTTGAATAATTTTCTGATGATATTTCGCCCGTTTAGGTCTTTAGCTGGTTCTTTAGGCGTGTAGTCACAATCTTCTTCTGTTTCTTGTATGGTATCTGGTAGTGTAAGAAGTCTATGGCCCCATCGTTGATGTCTGTGTATGGATAAGTTGTAAGCGACTGTTGAGGGTTCCCTCGATCTCTGCCAGCACAGTCTCTAGCTGTATAATATTTAGCAATGTGTTTCGAACTGTTTTCTTCATTCTTCGTTTAACTAATCCAATCATCCTTTCATAGAAGCCACCCCACCATGGCGCTCTTTCTGTGATGAATTTCCACTTGATGCCCATGGCTGCAAACGGCGCCAATGTGATCAAGCCAGCTGAAAACATACCCGTTCAGCTCACGTCAAGCGTGGCACATTCAGATGCTGATGCATTTACCCCCAATGACCATGGCTGCAAACAGCGCAAATGTGATCAACCCGGGACTATCAATTGTGCGGCCGGTCTGGCTTTCTCCGCACGGATATTATAACTCTGCGATCCCTCAAGCAACAGTCAACGCGAGGGAGGGACGTGAGCACATGCCAAGCAATGAAGCTGCTCATGAGGCTACCCCGACCACCATGGCTGAAAAAAAAACACAGGAGATGAAGGCCGCTGCTATCGCAGCAGATCCAGCTCACCCGGACAATTTGCCCTTTCCGGGTTTCGGCACCAGTTTCGGCAGGATTTGATCAGACTGAACTCGTTGTTTATTTACAGATAGGCCGAATGATACAAGTTCTAATTAGTGGTTCCTGACACGTGTCTAACAGTGTGCCTTTCCTAGCGGAGCAAGGTGGCCAACTACGCAAGCGGGCCGAGATCGCCGAGGCTTTTAATAAGCATTTTACGGTTCTTGCTGAGTCACTTATTGGTCAAAATACTGGAGAATTCGATCCAACTACCGCTCTTGACGTTGTAAGCAAAAATAAGACAACTGATGCGAAACTGTCTTTTCCTCCTATAACAATGCGTCAAACACAGGATCTCATTGAAGCCATTCCTTCTGGTAAAGCAACTGGGCTAGATGGGGTCAGTGCTCGTTTATTGAAATAGCTGCTCCTGTGATAGCGCCTTCGCTTACCAAATTAATCAATATATGTATCTCAAAGGGAAGTTTCCCAACTGCGTGGAAGCAAGCCAAAGTGACTCCGCTGCATAAAGGAAACAGTAAAGGCGGCAAGGATGAATTGAGCTATAATTTGAATACAATTGTAAATTTGTTCTATTGGATGAGCAGTTTATTTTGTCTCGTTTAGTAACAAAATATGTCGGTTTGTGTCTGCACAGACATATGCAAACAGAAATCAGCCCATAGAATCTGCAAGCTGTCATCCCAGCAACTGAAATTTCAGGACGTCATATCGTTTTGTTTGTAACTGTTGTGATTTTGATGCATACCTATGTTCAAGATCCAGTAAAGCGTGTGTGCAAGTCGCTGATACATTTATACAGTTGCCACATGTGCGGTGGGCATGAGTGTAGTTGTGAAATTTTAAGGCTAAGGGTGGCATAGGCTGTAGATTTAAATTTCTACTGTGATTTGTTTCCAATTTTTGGATATATTTTTCCCTGAGACGAGTTGTACCCCATGTTAAATATTTAGCATATTTTATTTTCATATCTAATTTTGTACAGAGCGAGAAAGAAAATCATGTTTTGCTGATGTGCATATGTTCCTCTCTACAGATTTGTTTATTTTTTCCAATTTAAGTTGTTTGTTTCTGTTTTTACATCTTACCCGTACATATTGTAATTTTTTATTGTTGTAGTTATATAATTCCTATCCCTTATTGACGAAATAGAGCAAGTAAAAACAAGCTTACAACCTTTCGCGCTTTTGAAACATTTAGAATCAATAAAAATCTATGAACACAGAAACACGCTTACCAAATTACGCATCAGTGACCATTAATTCCAGATGAAGAGAGGGCGTTATAAACTACCCTACATGGATACAAAAGCAAGATTCTGCCCGTACTGCGCAAACGAAGTCAAGGATTAATATCACTTTTAAACACAATGTCTAGAATATAAAGAAAAAAGGGAACAATTAGCCATAAAACTCAACAGAAAACATTAATTTCATGTCCCTCATTAATCCAACATCAAATGAAGCCCAATCACTGCTCAACATATTTTCAAAACAACGAAAATTGGGAAAGCAAAAACAAAGATAAATTAAACCAGAAATCTAGCACTTTAAAGATCAAAATTATAAATAAATATACTTATATCATCAAAATACCTATTGGATAAATGCTAATGAGACTGACTTTTTGCAGCACCACAATAAAGACATATTTCTCTATTTATGATGTGCACACTACAGACACGCCGCTCGAAAAGGACACCTCTCACACCAATCCCTAGGCCTAAGATCGCTGACAATAATCAATAAGTTTGAAGAGAACCCAGGTATATGTTAAACTTTTTATGACACATAATAAAGGGAAAGACGAGAAACTCAAACAGCGATGTCTCTGGATCCAATAGGATACAATGTCCGCAGGAATATAAATAAATAAGGTAAAAGCAGACAAAACAGGAGCCGAGAGATGCCAACGTTTCGGATTTTATTTTCAATCCTTCATCAGGGCGGCTACTAAAACCGTTACAAAGATGATAACGTGTATATACAAAGCATGAGATGCGCGCGCTCAAGAAAACAAACAAACAAACGCGCGCAAGGAAAAGAATACGCTACTTACAAAGAGAAAAAAAAACTAAAATTCTTCTCTAAGATTGAGTCCATCAGGAGTTGTTATTCTCAACTTGTTTATCCAGAAGCCCTCTACAGTGGTGAGGTCTTCAGACTTGGCCACCTTCTTGATTGCCTTGATGGTAAGGTCTGACATGCTATGGCCGTTGCTGGGGTTGAAGTGGGCCGCCAATGGGCACGTTTCCGCATATTTTTCCCAGTTCTTGAGGGTACACTTGTGATTACGGAAACGTGCGTGTAGAGGCATGCTGGTTTCCTCGACGTACTAATAATAATAAATTGCTTATATAGCGCTTTTATCATCGCTCAAAGCGCTTTACATTAATGGATAACTCATCCTATAAGAACCAGCTTTATAAACATGAGTGTGCGTTAGTATTGTAAGTTCTGTGACACTGAGGTTGGGCAACTTCCGACGGTCCTAGTGGTTCTTTAACGTCCCTCTGGTTCCGGTTAGTGTAGTGTATGTGAGAGACGGGGCCTACGTTTTAACGTCCTTATCCGAGAAGACGCGAAGGTCTAACCATTTGCAGATGTTAGAGCAAAGGCAGCACCTTCTCCTCAATTATTAGAAAAGACCCTGAGTGTTGGCCCGGCCAGGGTTTGAACTCCCAACCTCCCGAACATAAGCCCGGCGCTCTACCACTGCGCTAACCGGTCGTCGGTAGCGCAGTGGTACTGCGTTGGGCACTTTTTGCAGGATATCAGATAAACGACATTTTTGCTTTTGCAGTCCAGGGTGCTTCTAATCGGATATTTTCTCCCGGTCTTGGAACTGCAAAAGCTGTCGCTTGTCTCTGCAAACTTTTTATGACACATTTAACAGTTGGTGAAGATGGAACAAGAGCCAATCCATTTACCCAGTTATTCTATATATTCCATTACTTCATCAGCAAAACTCTCAGCACGAGCACTGAAGTGCACTATGAACAGTACGTCCCTATCTACGTCTACCCACAAGGGCTGGCATTCGTGCAAGAAAGTAACTATCTCATCAGGTAGATCAGTCTGTCCACACGATAAACATTGTCAAAACAGTCTGCACAAACGTCCTGGCAGCAAATGAATTGGAACATTTTATTTTAAAATATCGTTATCATCAATTTAAAACTTCCAAAGCAATTCGGTATGACGTTACCCTGCGGGTTTTTTTTTGTAGTTGCCCTTTGTTTTTGGTAAACAGATGTTCACAGTTGTCACCTTTTCTCACTGGAATATGATACCGGTTGACATCATCCGAGAGGGGGTCTCCGGTAAAAATCAATCTGTTTTCACATCCACTCAAACACCCTTCAAAGCCAGCATGAGTGAATTTATTCACGAGCAATCAACTAGTAAACACATTATGTGTTTGTTTTACTACAAAAAACCTGATTGCCTTCGTATATCTTTTAGCATTTTTCGCTACAAGTTGCTTTTGTAAAGTATGTTCTACTACTACTTAAAACAGCAGAATGATTTGTTTTTCATTATTCGCTACAAAATTTGCCTGCTTTTGAACAGTATGTTCTGCTACTACAGAAAAACAGCAGAACTATATATTTTTCATCTTAAATGTCGTCCAGCAAGAGACGTGTCCTGCCAAAAGTTCAATGGGAAACCCACAAAATTGTGGGTGTAAGGTAAGTATTACTGTATTACACAAGTTGTATGTGTTTGTCAGCCCCAAATTACATTTTTCAAGAAAACACATAAGTATTGAAGGGAATTAATAAACACATTATAATTATTATTATTATATTTTATTTTTTTGCTTTAAAAAATCAGACTGTTTTAATATATTTTCTTGGGCATGATTCGCTACAATTTGCCCGCTTTTGTAGAGTATGTACTGCTACTATGTAACAGCAAAATGATTTATTTTCATCTTAAATGTCGTCCAGCAAGAAACGTGTCCTGCCAAAAGTTCAATGGGAACCCACTAGATTGTGGGTGTAAGGTAAGTAATACTGTATTACACAAGTTGTATGTGTTTGTCAGCCCCCAAATTACATTTTTCAAGATAACACATGAGTATTGAAAGGCATTATTAAACAGATTATTATTATTATTGTTATTATTTGTTTTATTATAAAATCTGATTGCTTTATTTAGCGGAAAGATTTATTTTTCATCTTAAAAGTCGTCCAGCAAGAGACGTGTCCTGCCAAAAGTTCAATGGGAAACCCACTAGATTGTGGGTGTAAGGTAAGTATTACTGTATTACACAAGTCGTATGTGTTTGTCAGCCCTCAAATTACATTTTTCAAGATAACACAAAAGTATTGAAGGGAATTAATAAACAAATTAGAATTATTATTATTTATTAATATATTTCCTTGGGCATGACTCGCTACAATTTGCCCGCTTTTGTGGAGCATGTTCTGCTACTACGTGAAACAGCAGAATGACTCATTTTTTATCTTAAAAGTTGTCCAGCAAGAGACGTGTCCTGCCAAAAGTTCAATGGGAAACCCAACTGATTATGGGTGTAAGGTAAGTATTACTGTATTACACAAGTTGTATGTCTTTGTCAGCCCCAAAATAACATTTTTCAAGATAAAACATGAGTATTGCTTGCAAAAAAACGTGTCTGTTGCTACATGTAACAAGAACAGCAATAATACTTTATTAGCGTGTAGGTATTTATGTTTTACACATGTTTCCGGTCGATAATAGCTAGACGCTAATATATAAGCATTACAGTTTGCTTGCATAATTCATTCGTGTCTAACTCGTCGCTTAGCACTCTAAATTAAATACCCAATGATTGTAAGAGTTAATCATACAATGAATAAATTATCTAACGTCAAATATAACAATAATATAATTATATTAATTATTTCGTTACATTAATTCAGTGTAGTCTGCAACAGAGTGGAAATAACGATCATTCTCATATTATTATTAAGTTTGCACCGTAATTTCATCCTTAAATAAATGGACGCAGAAGATTAGGTATTTGGTATTTGTATACTTATTAAACACATGTACTTTGTGGGTCTTGCTCTCTTGTAAGGTAGACCTTTTCCATTGAAGATGAACATGAAGTTGAAATGAATTTAATAGAGGAGATCAAGAAGAGATTAAACTACAGCTCAGACTGGCGCTGCCCTGGGACACTGCTAAGCATCTTAATACCATGTTCGTTAGATGCACTGTCAATGCTTTTCACTGCATTTTATCCTTTTTTAAGATACCTTTATTGTATCTGTAAAGGACAATAACCTTTGAAATGGGCCAAAATTTTTATTTTATTTCAACTCAAATCACAGAGCAGCTTTTAGGGCTTCAAAAAATACTCAAACTTCTTCAAGATGACCCAAAGGCCTACTTCATTTATTGGAGGGAATCTCAACAAGGTCATTTCGAGAGTTCAGCGGAATTAATGTGATCTACGGTAAGTAATATCGCTTACTTATTCTCGAAAGACCGCTAAATTGGTGCTGGGATTGGGTGCAAATTGGCCAGTGGCAGCATCCAATCTAAACTACCTGAAAAACTATTTTGATATTTATAAATAAGTGGTATTACTCTTCATCGTGATATAATTATTTATCTTGTTTTCCATGTAACCCTGGCGAAATAGCCTGGTGAACTTGGACCTTGTGAAACAAGGAGAAAACATGTAAAATATTAAAAAAAATCTGTAATATTCTTTATTTATCTTACGATCATACAAAACTACTCCATATGTTCGAAATTATGTCTGTTTTTAGGTTCTAAAATTTGTTTGCCACCACAAGCAGGAAATTTAGCTTTTTTAGCCTTTTTGTGGGAACGGTAAAATCACACCATTAAACCAAACTAAAAAACGATGGATCTAAAACTTATATTGTTTGAGTCTGTGACCAAAACCCCTTAGATGAGCCAATTTTGAGAGATTTGGTGAAAAAAATTATGTGCAACCTTCAGGTGATCGTTGGTGCAAACCTCTCTTAAGATCTGCCTCTTGACCTATGTATATCGGTAAGGCAATGGTACCTGGGTCTGCACCCAGCTACCTTAGCAAGCTAGTAGTGGTCAAAAAGAATTGATATCATTTGAGATCATTAGATGAGCTCTTGCCCTGGTGATAAGGCGTTTGTAGTTGCAGCCCCTAGATTATAGAATTCCCTTCCAGCTGAGCTTGGAGGCAAGAGCGATATTAACGATTTTAAACGGCATCTCAAAACACACTTTTTTACAAGTCAAACTACTCTAAGCTTTCTATATTTTTATATAATTATATTTTTAAGTCTGTAATATAATATTACATTTGTATAAGTATTTTTATTTAATATGTTCTATTTACGACTTTGTAATTATATTTTTGATCAAATTATTTGTTAATCTGCGCAATATACATGTAAATCATTAAATTATTGTTAAATTTGATATGCATTAACATATTTAGGCTCACCAGTATATGAAAAGCTAACCAACACACTGACTGAAAAAACCCTGATATAGGAATCAAGAAAGCACCTCCTCTAGAGCAAATCAGTTGCCTTGAAGGCTTTCATTCAGTGCTAAACCACTTTGGGCCAAAGATGATTGCTTACTCATACCCTGGAATGATCTGCAGGTAATAAAAGGGCAACAATGCAGAAAAATAAACTTTAATATAATGCTCTTCATATGGTACATGCTCTTTGGAAAATGACAAATATTTGAACTCTCTTTGTCTAGCGGTCATGCACTTTCGATGGCTTTGAGTTCCCTAAAAAGAATAACACAAAGTCAATGGCACATGCCAGATCAGTCAAGCAAAAGAGGCAAACAAAGCTAAAAATAATTCCAAGAATAAGCATTGCTATACAGATCGTTGCTACAGGTCTGTGAAGGACAAATACAGTCATGTATTGTGTTGAAGACACCGAAATGTTAGTTGCTGTACATCGTACTATTTTGTGATTATATTACGAAACAACTCATACTGCACTGCAGTTCAATATAAAATAAGATGGTTTTATTGATGATAAAATTGATTTAATGAATTTTTTCGTCTATTACCCAAAATTTATCGACTAATATTTGCTAGAAAAGAGGAGCTCTGTAATCAGAACTCAGGATAACTACGGGCGGCTTCATGCCAATGACAAGTATTGAGCAACGACTCTTATCTTGACTAATTAACATGCTCTGTATCAGGTTATAATATTTAGACGCCGATCATAGCAGTTTACAAAGAATGTGTTACTTTGGCAATGGCATACGATTTTAATAAATGTTTCTTCATGCTTTTGTGATCATGATACTACAGTGAAACCTCAATATAAAGATATGGCAAGGGGACAGCAAAAGTGCATCGTTTTATCGAGATATCGTTATAACAAAACTCTTTATATAACGATACTTAATGTTAAGGTGCTAGGTAAGGGTTGTGGTCAAAATTTCAATTCTCCCCAGAATCACCCAACTTGATGCTGGTGATTCTATTTATCACACAGGATAGTTTAAAACTTTGAATTGTTACGAATTTTGTCAAAAATCGAGAGAAAATGCAAAGATATTTCGCACCAAATATTGTCATGTTATACCTTGTTTTTATTCTGCTTGAGTATGAATCTGGTATGGTTGAAGTGACCCTTGACCTATTGTTAGTCATTTACTGGACACCGATTTCGTTTTTTAACATGAGAAGGTAGTTTATTTCTGTTCTTAGAAGTTTTAATCATTGTAAGAACAAATAATGTCTGGAGGTTGCTTCTTTTCCTCACCTCCTGTTAGAAACATTGAAATATTAAGTTGTTGTGTTGGTCAGGCTGGATTGCATTTCATTTCCAGTATTTAATCCCCCGGTGGAGTCATGCCACACGCATTCTTGACAGAGATTCTTCCTTGTTTTGAAAAGTCAATGTTTAAAAATTTAAAACTTCACACTTTTGTGCTTGTTATGAGCAAGTTTACTTGTGCGTGTGAATTCTGAAACGTGAGGACAATTTAATCCAATTTACTACATATGTCTAGTAGCATTTACTTATTTTCGCGCGAAAACATTGCTGTGTAAGGGCAAAAGATCCATATTTGGGTGGACATATTGAATACAAAAGACCGCTGAATGACTAAAAATGAATAACAGAGGCGCCTCTTGTGTGCTGGAGCAAATGGGACCATCAGAATAGAAAATTCGCAAAGAAAGGAAGCTATTTCACTGTAATTAAAGCACTCAAGCTTCGAAAATGATAAACTACCGGTAGTGTGCGTAGATCTCAGCTCTGTCTCTGAAACTTTCTGATTTCGAAGAAAAATCAACTTTACCATAAAGATATTGAATGATTCTAGCATCAGAAGCGAAATGGTGGTCTCAGATAGCAGATTTTGTTTTTCATTGCAGCTTAACGTGATCCTGAAGACAATTTTCGACTTTAAGCTCTATAAACTTTGTGTAGATTTTATGTATCGATGTCAAACTTTCAGATATGTTAATATAGCCATTTTAGAAAGATCATATCCAAACTCCGCTCCAAATTCTTTATAATTGTTGATATATGGCAATTTGACTTTGTTACTTTTTAACTTATGAATATTTCCACCAGGGTTTGGATAGATTTTTTTCCTTCTTACGCATAAAATACTTTGGTAACCCTATTATTTGGATACCTTGTAAATTGTGCAAGTCTATAGACTTTAATTGAAAAAAATAGACTGCTATGGGGATGCCTATAAGCAAACTAGGGCATGGTACTATGACAAATTTTGCACTTAAGTGAAGAAAAGTCATTTGACTGAGATGTGCTGAAAACGACACTTTCCAAAATCAAAATGCACAAAAGATATTTCACTCCAAATAGCCCCCTCTGGACCCTTACATAGTATCTTAATCGATGAAATTCAATGTCAATTGATGGCAGTCAATACCGTGGGTATTTACCCATGTATAATGCACACTTTTTTCAGTCCAAAATGAGCCTCAGTCACACGGAACTTCGTTTATGGGCAAACAAAAATTTGCATAACAACAGAAACAATAAAAACACACACCTATTGGTTGTTTTAATGCTCAAATAACCAATGACTAAGGAGAAAACGGCAAGAAAACAGTCAAGATTCGAACGACCGGCAACCGACCGACCGGGTCACTGTTGTTTTTGGATGCGGGGGACTCGGGCGACAGAGAAGCCTGCTTGTTTACGACGTGTTCGAGGCCCATGTGACAGATGGCCTGAAAGCTTGCTTTCCAGTGAGAAAATACCGATCTTGCTGTTATTCCTGGTGGATTAATGTCGCTTCTACAGCCATTGGATGGTTGTTTGAACAAACCATTCAAGGATCGCGTGAAAAAGCTGAAGATGAACTGGATGGCTGAAGGAAATCACGAGTTTACGTTAAGCGCTAGCGGTGGGTGATATCAAGTTCGAATCAATATCATGAAATGTTGTAAATAAATCAAGAGGGAATTGCATTTGATTGTTGATGATATTTCCCCAAGTCATATGGTTGTTGGAGGTTCAAAGTTTTTTGGCGCATTCTTTTGTCACACCATTTTTTCTCAAAATCGACCCTCAAAATTGGGGTGCGTATTATACAAGGGTGCGCACTATACACGGGTAAATACGGTAATAATTAATGGAAATCGATGAAATTATGATATATCAACGTGCGACTATCGATTAATCATCGGTTCCCAATATCAAGCGATTTTGATAATCCGATGATCGATTTTCATGTATTAATTAATCTAGGATCAGTAGCTAGTGTTTTGACTCAAAATTAGAGGAAGAAATCAAGGAAGATGCAAACAATGGCAAAGAGGGTAAATGCAGAGATGAAAAGAAAAATGACTTTATCCAAAGTAATTCAGCAGTGGGGGCTACAGTAAACTATGGTGGCCCATTGATGCCATACATAAATTTCATTATCTTTAATTATTTTTAGTTTGTTTACTTCTTATTTAATGTTTGTTCAAAAAAGGGTTGAAGAGAATCGTTGGAAGAGAGAACAGAAGAGCTCTGGGAGGAATTTCCTGTGATCCAATCCACAGCAGTAGCTGCTTCTCTGTCTCTGAACCAGATGCTACCCTACACTTGGGGAAGCTTATTACACCAGAAGTGGATATTGTCACTTTGAATCTCGAGGAGTGGCCCAAATGAGCTGGCTTCAACCCTTGTCGGTCACTTTATCGCTAGAGAGAAAGCCACTTGCAAGTGGTGGGTTTCGTGTAGCATTTCTGGCCAAATCCTTAAAGTGGTTTGCCTGGAGGAAAATATGAGCTTAAAAAATACAAAAAAGAAGAAGAAGAACAAAAAAGAAGAAGAAGAGGGCATTAAGAGGTACTTTAGGACCTTTGAAAAGCATTCTTGCGCAATAATGTCAATAATTCAGATGAATGCACTAGCAAGAAATTTTGCGCAAAGTATGGAGGAAGAGGTACAAGTCTTCGAATTTGGGCAAACCTTCACCTATACAAATATATATTGTGCCAATCTCCTTCCCAGAGCCTCTCGGTCATGCTGACTCGGAGGCTCTGGATACACAGACAAAACCGGATGTCCTAGAATCTATAGGATACCATGCAAGATTTAGGAAGTGCTGCAAGGGCTACCATATTTCGTGAGGTCCTCACACCGTCATAGGAATAGGGCTTAACGAGGGGGGGGGGGGTATTTTCAGCAGGGGATATTTTTTGGGGGCAAAGACCACAGGCAGGATTTTTTTGGGGGCAGTCTTCCCTTGCAGGAGTTTTTTTTTTTTTTGGGGGGGGGGGAATTGTCACCCACCCTCCTGGTTTTTCTAATGGTCCATACCTTACGGGGAAATTCTGCCCGCTGATTAGCAAATCAGAGCGTGCGTACTACCGATGCCATATAATAAATACTTGTTTCTGTTTCTATTGACAAAGGTGGCCACATTAACAGCTGAAATCGCATTCTAGCTTTGTTAATTTTTGGTATTTTTTGTTTTACCGACATAACTATCCTAAGTTGCAAGGAAGCAACAGAATTTATGTTCACCCACCCTGGAATTCCAGAGGTCCTCAACAGGGGGCAGATATCAAATGCTACTGCCCAGTTTAACAGTTTTTCAGCAAAGTTTTAAAATTGTTTGAATATCAATTAAAGAATGAATTTGTTTCTCATTTGCTATTCTCATCCAAAATTTTTTTACCCTATTGAAATCCATGTCTATAGTATTTTACTGACCTTTGTAGAAATACATGCCTTACTGACCTGAATTCAGTACAAGGAAACATCAACTAATCTAAATATTTTTCTTTAGGGAATGCATGCTCCGAAATGTTCAAACAGAGATCATAGCCGCAAGCAGGGTTGGGAAAATTCCAGAAAAAGGTGTCTGGGTCCTTAACAAAGATATTCAAATAAATGGTGATGGGGAACTAATCCCCACAGAGGAAAGAGCGGTAAGGTGGATAAGTGACCTCTACAAGCCGAAACGCAGAGCTGCGACAATGTCTGGGAAGACATTGCAAAACCGCCCATGAATGCTCAATTATAACACCCCTCGGTGCAGATGGTATCTTAACCCTGGTGGGAGCCATGAAAAGGCATTTGGTGGAAACTGGCTGTCTTCAGTGTTTATATTAGGTACGTCTTTTTTTACCAGTAGCTGCTTCTCTGTCTCTGAGCCAGATGCTACCCTACACTTGGGGAAGCTTATTACACCAGAAGTGGATATTGTCACTTTGAATCTTGAGGAGTGGCCCAAATGAGCTGGCTTCAACCCTTGTCGGTCACTTTATCGCTAGAGAGAAAGCCACTTGCAAGTGGTGGGTTTCGTGTAGCATTTCTGGCCAAATCCTTAAAGTGGTTTGCCTGGAGGAAAATATGAGCTTAAAAAATACAAAAAGAAGAAGAAGAGGGCATTAAGAGGTACTTTAGGACCTTTGAAAAGCATTCTTGTGCAATAATGTCAATAATTCAGATGAATGCACTAGCAAGAAATTTTGTGCAAAGTATGGAGGAAGAGGTACAAGTCTTCGAATTTGGGCCAACCTTCACCTATACAAATATATATTGTGCCAATCTCCTTCCCAGAGCCTCTCGGTCATGTTGACTCGGAGGCTCTGGATACACAGACAAAACCGGATGTCCTAGAATCTATAGGATACCATGCAAGATTTAGGAAGTGCTGCAAGGGCTACCATATTTCGTGAGGTCCTCACACCGTCATAGGAATAGGGCTTAACGAGGGGGGGGGGGGGGTATTTTCAGCAGGGGATATTTTTTGGGGGGCAAAAACCACAGGCAGGATTTTTTTGGGGGGCAGTCTTCCCTTGCAGGATTTTTTTTTTTTTTGGGGGGGGGGGGGGGGGGGAATTGTCACCCACCCTCCTGGTTTTTCTAATGGTCCATACCTTACGGGGAAATTCTGCCCGCTGATTAGCAAATCAGAGCGTGCGTACTACCGATGCCATATAATAAATACTTGTTTCTGTTTCTATGACAAAGGTGGCCACATTAACAGCTGAAATCGCATTCTAGCTTTGTTAATTTTTGGTATTTTTTGTTTTACCGACATAACTATCCTAAGTTGCAAGGAAGCAACAGAATTCATGTTCACTCACCCTGGAATTCCAGAGGTCCTCAACAGGGGGCAGATATCAAATGCTACTGCCCAGTTTAACAAGTTTTTCAGCAAAGTTTTAAAATTGTTTGAATATCAATTAAAGAATGAATTTGTTTCTCATTTGCTATTCTCATCCAAAAATTTTTTACACTATTGAAATCCATGTCTATAGTATTTTACTGACCTTTGTAGAAATACATGCCTTACTGACCTGAATTCAGTACAAGGAAACATCAACTAATCTAAATATTTTTCTTTAGGGAATGCATGCTCCGAAATGTTCAAACAGAGATCATAGCCGCAAGCAGGGTTGGGAAAATTCCAGAAAAAGGTGTCTGGGTCCTTAACAAAGATAGGTATTCAAATAAATGGTGATGGGGAACTAATCCCCACAGAGGAAAAAGCGGTAAGGTGGATAAGTGACCTCTACAAGCCGAAACGCAGAGCTGCGACAATGTCTGGGAAGACATTGCAAAACCGGCCCATGAATGCTCAATTATAACACCCCTCGGTGCAGATGGTATCATTACCCTGGTGGGAGCCATGAAAAGGGCATTTGGTGGAAACTGGCTGTCTTCAGTGTTTATATTAGGTACATCTTTTTTTACAACATAAATAACAATTATTAGGAAATTATACCAGTACACCATCACGAGCATTTTAGCCAATGGTGGATATTATTATTTAAATGCACTGAAGGTGTAATGCTCCATTATATTATTGCACGTAAACAATGATACAATACAACCATAAACCTTACAGACAGATATTCAGGCCCATCACTCGTATCCTTGGGGGGGGGGAGGGGGTTCGTTTCTTTATTTTTATGCAGACCTACCACCGGTGCGGATCCTACTGCTAATGCTATGCATTGTTTTCTACAGGGAATGGCACATCGGGAATGAAGGATCTGCGATCGCAATCTACTGACTTAGGTCATGAGTGATAGGTGCTTTGATTCCACGTAACTGAAAGACACTAGTAACAATAATAATATGACGACTAGCCTTTATCAGCGCCAATCAAATGCACCACAGAAGTTCAAACTGACTGTCAAATCGACTCTCAGGTATTTTTTAGGGGTTATTGGAGAAACATTGTGGCTTTCACTAATAAATGGTATTTTTTTAGGGGTACACAAATGAATGACAGGGTCACAAACCAAGCAAAACGTTTTCTTTCTTTCTTTGTTCTTTCTTTGGAATAGGGCTTACTGTGCGCCTACGTCAACCGGGCCATCCCGTCAAAAGTTTGTCATTTAGAGATTGAACCCATTTTAAGCAAATTTAAAACCTGCAAAACATCTGACGATGAGTAATTAAGTGTTTTGAAGTTATTTCTGTCCATAATTTCCAGAAGTTTTACGAGAAAAGCTATATTTCGGTGTCTCAGATCTCAAGAAAGTCGAGATCCTTTGTTCTGTACCCGCTTTCTGATTGGTTAACTTCTTACAAAATGGCCCGGTTGACGTAGTCGCACAGTAACGAGGGGGGGGGGGGGGGGGGGGGGGGGGGATATTTTCAGCAGGGGATATTTTTTGGGGGGCAAAGACCACAGGCAGGAATTTTTTTGGTGGCAGTCTTCCCTTGCAGGATTTTTTTGGGGGGGAATTGTCACCCACCCTCCTGATTTTTCTAATGGTCCATACCTTACGGGGAAATTGTGCATGCTGATTAGCAAATCAGAGCGTGCGTACTACCAATGCCTTATAATAAATACTTGTTTCTGTTTCTATTGACAAAGGTGGCCACATTAACAGCTGAAATCGCATTCTAGCTTTGTTAATTTTTGGTATTTTTTGTTTTACCGACATAACTATCCTAAGTTGCAAGGAAGCAACAGAATTCATGTTCACCCACCCTGGAATTCCAGAGGTCCTCAACAGGGGGCGGATATCAAATGCTACTGCCCAGTTTAACAAGTTTTTCAGCAAAGTTTTAAAATTGTTTGAATATCAATTAAAGAATGAATTTGTTTCTCATTTGCTATTCTCATCCAAAATTTTTTTACCCTATTGAATCCATGTCTATAGTATTTTACTGACCTTTGTAGAAATACATGCCTTACTGACCTGAATTCAGTACAAGGAAACATCAACTAATCTAAATATTTTTCTTTAGGGAATGCATGCTCCGAAATGTTCAAACAGAGATAATAGCAGCAAGCAGGGTTGGAAAATTCCAGAAAAAGGTGTGGGTCCTTAACAAAGATATTCAAATAAATGGTGATGGGGAACTAATCCCCACAGAGGAAAGAGCGGTAAGGTGGATAAGTGACCTCTACAAGCCGAAATGCGGAGCTGCGACAATGTCTGGGAAGACATTGCAAAACCAGCTCATGAATGCTCAATTATAACACCCCTCGGTGCAGATGGTATCATTACCCTGGTGGGAGCCATGAAAAGGGCATTTGGTGGAAACTGGCTGTCTTCAGTGTTTATATTAGGTACGTCTTTTTTTACAACATAAATAACAATTATTAGGAAATTATACCAGTACACCATCACGAGCATTTTAGCCAATGGTGGATATTATTATTTAAATGCACTGAAGGTGTAATGCTCCATTTATTATTGCACGTAAACAATGACACAATACAACCATAAACCTTACAGACAGATATTCAGGCCCATCACTCCTATCCTTGGGGGGGGGGGGGGGGGGGAAGGGGTTCGTTTTCTTTATTTTTATGCAGACCTAATACCGGTGCGGATCCTATTGCTAATGCTATGCATTGTTTTCTACAGGGAATGGCACATCGGGAATGAAGGATCTGCGATTGCAATCTACTGACTTAGGTCATGAGTGATAGGTGCTTTGATTCCGCGTAACTGAAAGACACTAGTAACAATAATAATATGACGACTAGCCTTTATCAGCGCCAATCAAATGCACCACAGAAGTTCAAACTGTCAAAATCGACTCTCAGGTATTTTTTAGGGGTTATTGGAGAAACATTGTGGCTTTCACTAATAAATGGTATTTTTTTAGGGGTACACAAATGAATGACAGGGTCACAAACCAAGCAAACGTTTTCTTTCTTTCTTTGTTCATTTTTAGCTCTAAACTAAGCTTGTTTTGAGATGAAAAACAATAAACAATAACAAAAAAGGTTTATTGTCATCTGTAAAGAAAGACACTAGTAACAATAATAATATGACGACTAGCCTTTATCAGCGCCAATCAAATGCACCACAGAAGTTCAAACTGACTGTCAAAATCGACTCTCAGGTATTTTTTAGGGGTTATTGGAGAAACATTGTGGCTTTCACTAATAAATGGTATTTTTTAGGGGTACACAAATGAATGACAGGGTCACAAACCAAGCAAAACGTTTTCTTTCTTTCTTTGTTCATTTTTAGCTCTAAACTAAGCTTGTTTTGAGATGAAAAACAATAAACAATAACAAAAAAGGTTTATTGTCATCTGTCCCCCCCCCCCCATTATGAATAATTGTTTGACAGACACTTTAAAACTGCTGACACTTCGATTTTTTTTTGTCTGCTGATTCAGGGGAATTTTGTTTACTCTTTATTCACCATATCATATTTATACAATACTCTGAAATATAGTTTAACTTTAAATGATTGATCTTTTAACAGTGCTGCATAGTCTGCAAATATTTCGGGCGACCAATAGGCCATGTTCGAATTACGCTCCAATGCCTACAAACAATAACCTCAAGTCGAGGCTTTCTTCTGAAATTACTGTAAATGTATTAGAACTTGGAGAAAGCCTCGATTTGAAGCTTTTGTCTTGTGAGCATAATTGGAGCGTAATTCGAACCTGGGCTATTGTTCGGACACCCAATTGTGTCACAAATGTTATTGACAAATCTCGCTGTCAAGCGTTTCTGAGGGGTGGAGGGAACGCACATCTCAAAGTATATATCCTCCGCCTCTTGTGCAAATATTGTAGGCAATGCAAAATGAACGTTTCTAGTTCCTCTGTATAATAAGTGCTTGTCAATTGCACTAGTTGCTTGCAGAGGTCGTGAATCAATAACAAATTTATATCAATTTCTACTTTGCCAAAATAGAGCTCCCAGAGTTCTTCTGTGTCATACATCAGACATGTATGATCTCGCTGACTACAATAGTTCTCTTTACACCCATCACAATCGTCCTTAGCCATCTTCAGAATTTTCCGTGTAAACATCTCCACATAGAGATATTTAGCGAACAGACAAAGTTTTTTCTGTGCTGCAAAGTCCACTTCGTCACTGACAGTCGTGACCTATCAGGTATTTTTTAGGGGTTATTGGAGAAACATTGTGGCTTTCACTAATAAATGGTATTTTTTAGGGGTACACAAATGAATGACAGGGTCACAAACCAAGCAAAACGTTTTCTTTCTTTCTTTGTTCATTTTTAGCTCTAAACTAAGCTTGTTTTGAGATGAAAACAATAAACAATAACAAAAAAGGTTTATTGTCATCTGTAAAGAAAGACCATCTGTAAAGAAAGACCATCTGTAAAGAAAGACCATCTGTAAAGAAAGACCCCCCCCCCCCCCCCCCCCCCCGGACAGATGACTCGACTTCAACCAATGTGTTCAGGCCAATCACTGACAGTCAAATAGCCTTAAAACCTTAAAACCGTAGAAGAATAACTGAACGGTCCAACTGTCTGCAGAAAAATGGCGGCCTGGCTCTGTTCAAAGACAAAGCTTAACTTCGCATTACTGTTTCTTGTATTTCGACATATTCTTGGTTAGCACAAAACAAACTCGATTTAAAAAAAGATTCTTCTCTATTTGAGCCACGGGACACTTGAGTTTTACAAGACAAATTTAAATTTTCCCAGGGAATTATGGATTCTCTCCCGCCGGCCCGCCGAAGAGAACAACAGGACGTAGTACACCCTAATGTATTGTGGGATGTGTGTTGTTGTGAGGCCTCACAAAACAAGCTGTCAAGACAAGCGGCTCCTAAATCTTGCACCATGTGTCTGGGAATGAGATTGATATTGCGCAAGCTTAAATGGTGAATGTGTTACCATAGAGCCATTCATTGAGGGCAGCTTCGAAAAGTACATAAACAACACTGGGGAGATCTGCACGGTTGAAGACAGCGAGGTAGAAGACATGAGGCACTTTTTCGCACTTCCTCACGCGGCAAAAATATACAAAGGGGAAGGCATGCTTTTAGGCCTAAAATAAAGCATGCAACGAAACAAAGTACTTTTATCTGAACCATTCTCACCTTAATATTAGTAAAGTAGTCTTCGTTTACCACAAATTCGAAGATAAACTCGCAAAACTCCCACAGCGTTTCAGCCCATCCATCGCCATCCGCCATCTTGAAAAATACTCTCGTAGAACTGGGAACGAGGTTGTGTCGAAAAGTCACATTACATGTCATGCACCATCCAGGCATTCTACGACAATCAAAGGCATGCCATAGGCAAACTCGTGGCTGTTTTCCTTTAAAAAACTTTTGGAAAAAAAATATTTTCGGGCAGAGTGCTCAACGAGAAAACAATTTTGACCCCTAACTGACACCAAAACGATGTAGCCCCTAAAAATACCATTAAGACATTTTTTTAGGAACAATCATATGTCACACCATTTTTGTAGTTCTTTGTCACCTGTATTTGTGGCAAACATATCTCTTCTTTTAAGTCAACAAATGCATTGCTGCAGTATTTGACACATGTATTAGCTTGAGTTGGAACTACCTGAATGTTTTCCCTGTTGCTATTAGAATGATCAACTACAAAGTAGCATCTAATTTATTGCCAAGTGTTTCAAAATGGGTCAGAAGCACACGGTATACCCTAAAGCATATTGTCATTACGATAACACTTTATATCATTGTTAGTTATGCAACAACTGCCATACATGTTATGCAGGCATTTGCAATTATACAGTTTAGTTCTCATACAAAGCAGAGCAACAAAGTACAGTGTTAGTCAATCAGACATGAATTGGGTTTGGCTTTTTTGTAGCATTTTGCTGTCAGTTGTTAAAATCCCAGATCTCAATATTGCCTTTGGTTTTGTTGCTTTGGTCACAATTTTTTAGGCTAATTTTTAATGCTAATTCTGGAAGTTGCGTTACAATTTTTGAAACAGTGCACATAAGTCATAGCAGATTAAGCCATGCATAGCAGTCATCCATACAGCAGAATTTGGAGCTGTATTGGGTTTTCCTCCTCTAGTATTTGTGTGTTCTTTTTCTGGGTGTGTATTATATAGTTGTCACCTCAATCGAACAATATAGTGCTCTGCCCTTCAGCTGTTGTGTAGACCACTTCACAGGAATGGATGAGCCTTGAATTAGAAAGATAAATGAGTCAGATTTTAGCTGGCTGGATTGCACCTATTGCAATCTTAACCTATTGTGAAAGATTTGGGTCATGCAGTAGTTAATTTCAGTGGTGACTGCCTGTGCCCATTACATACCAGTCAACCCCACTTTGTCAAAAATCTTGAGATTGACAGGTAAATACAGTAAATGTATGAACATTTTCGCAAACATTATGCGGGTGACAGGCTTCAAAATCTTGTGGCACCCACCTAATGCGGGTGAGTTGACAGCTATGCCATTACCTCAAAGTATTTGTGTCTGATTTATGGGAGTCCAACAAAATGCTGTTCTTGGGATACAGTACACTTTCATGAGAATATCACAATTTACCCAGCTAACAGAGGGCTTCACACCCAGGGGGGTACTTGGATATAAAATGACAGGGGGGGGGGGGTCCGACGGAGTTCCAAATTTCATACCCCAAAAAATACCTGAGATAGAAATTTTATGCCCCCAAAAATACCTGCCCCCAAAATTTTATACCCAAAAAATACCCAACTTTTTTTAGCCTAAAAAGGCTGTTTATACCAGCATATTCATGATGCTGAGCTGCTTATGTTGCCCGGAAATAGCCTAGTATTTTGATGATCAACTACTCACCTGTCAGAAGTTTCAACCCCCAAAAAATACGTGCGGATTTTTCAGCCGCAAAAAAATACCTGGTAGAATTTTCAACCCAAAAAAATACTTTTACTACAAATTTCATACCAAAAAATACGTTGGACCTCACCCTCATTTTCATCTCCGAGTACCCCCCCTGGGTGTGCACATACAGTGGTACCTCTATTACAGCTGTTTCAGGTAACATGCGAGGGTAGAGCGTTGTCAATCAATGCAATCCATGTGAGCTAATCAAATCCCTCCCCAGTGCATTTGTTTGGCTTCCCTTGCGAGACATGTCGCGACAGAAGCCAATTCACTGCACTAGGTGATTTGGTTGACATCACAGAAAAACCCAACTGCCAAAAATGTTTTGAACGTGCTGGGTCGCGTGCTACCTGAAACAGCTGTAAGCGGCCACATTCATGACTGAACCAATTTTCAGGTTTTCAGATCTGGAGAGAAAAGTATTTTGCAAATATCTCAGAAACGAAAATAGGTACAGCAACAAAACTTTACATCAATGTTAATTCTAGTACTAGCAAAACTTTGACATTTGATGTTTCCATGACAACCAATTTACAGGGACGGCCCTGTCTTGCCCTAACAACATTTGCGAAAAGAATAATGACCCTCTCTTTATCATTTGCACCAAATTTGTTGACCCCTCCCTTTTCGCCTGCATGAAAATTAGAGGCCCTCCCATATTTGCACCAGCCCTCCCCCCTAATTTATTACCAGTCCCTAAGCAAAGTACCTCCATTTCGGCACTTGGTTTGGTCCCGAAGGTGGCTGCTTAATATAGAGGTACCACTGTAATTTTTATAGAGGATATTAATTACATGTAAATAGAGACGTGAAGAAATATGAGTATTATTTTCGAGAGACAAGGAGACAAGTACAGCAAGAGTAACATTGTTTTTAACATGAGAAAATAAAATTCATATGTTCAAGCCACTGTAATTTTCCTTTTATTGTATCACAGGGCGCCCAAGCTCGTGATCCTTGTATTCAGTTAAATCTGTTTGCATTTGTAATGACATACACAACTCGTATGATACCAGATGGTAATACTGAAATATGCCCGAAATTGCTGATCCAATACGATGTTTGATAATGAAAACCATGCCTACCTTTGTTCTGCTGTCTCTGTGTAATTTTCTAATAGCGCTATCCGTAGCTTTATAGGCGACAAAACAGTCCAACGTCATAACCTCCCAAAGGAAGTTTGACCCTGATCGCAGGACTCCTGCTTGATCTTATCTTGCTGAGGTGCGAACGTTTATCTGTCTTTATCCAAACTGCAAACACGATCAGATCTACTTGATAATATCGCTTATGAGTTCACGAGTGTGGACTTGGTTATTCCTTCTTGGTATTTCGAGAAAACTGCCATCATAATCAGTCGAATTTCCGCGAAAAGAACGAACCATCGAGACAGAAGGAAAAGCATTCTAGAACCCAGATCTCCCCCGCTATATATTGCTAGATTTGGGTTCCCTGTGGTATAGAGGAGGGTTTAGGGGGAGCTTAGGGGGGAGCAGGTCGGTCGTTGGTCCTTGTTTTTACCACGAATTGTTGCCCCCGCGCGTTGTATTTTCTTCTTGCTGTTGAGTTGCCTCAGTGGAATGGGGTTCCTATTTTCGTGTGCAGATTATGCACTTAAATAGGATTTGGATTTCTGAGAAATGTGAATTAAACACCCCCCTGAATTCATAACCCTTCACTAGGTACGTTGGCTTTGCTTCATGAAGGTCCTCGTTAAATGTGGGTTTTGAAATAACTAGACAGTAACGTTTTTAAACCAATTAGATCTTTGCGCATGCGCTAAGACGTCATTGGTAGTGTACTTTTCATTTTCCCACGTTTTGTAACCCCCTGCACCTGGGTTTGCTCCGATCAAAATCCTTACACAGTGTAGGCTTTGAGATGACTAAAAAAGTACCGATTTGAAACAAACCAGTTTTTTTGCCAAGATAGCTAACACCCCACATGGAGAAACTTACTGCCAATGAGACCTATATATACGTTGACGAAGGTGTAAAGAGGTAACAGGGAGTTGTTCGGTTGAGTTTTAGTCACGCCATGTCCCGCAGATAGCTCGTATGGTCCCGCAACTCGAGGGTCCCGTTGGATGACTTCAGCATAAATTATGCTAATATTGTGCTAACGTAGGAGTGATCCAGTGAGTGAGCGAGTGACATCGAGTCACCACGATAACTCTTTGGCTGTTGCTACGCAACAAGCCACGAGTTAAAAATGGGCCTGACCTGGAACTAATTCCCACAAAAGAAATTTCAACTGTTTTTGGTTATTTGATCATCTCTTAATAACATATGAAAAGTCCCAGAAAATCCCGCCACGGCAACATTCCGAAAAACAGGATTTGAGGCAGTCGAGAAAGCGATTTGTAGCTGCATGGAAACGAGGCTCGTATAATAAATCAACATCGCGGCTCGAAAAGACGATAGTAAAATGCACAAAACTACTTATCGACATTGAAAATATTTTAATTATTTTTCAGTGCAAAAATCCCACATAAAACAGAGAAGAAAAATTCTGGTGTTTTTTTTTCGGAAAAAGCAAATCGCGGTTCTAATATGCAAAGATTAGTCATAAAAAAAACAAGCAGAAAACTGAAAAATTTAAGAAATAGAAATTGCTCGTTGTTTGGACTACTTAAACTAGAACCAACGGGAAAATATAAATGTTTTACTTGTTAATGTTTAGTTGTAAGAAAGAGAAATTGCCGAATTTGTTTGTTTACTCTAAACTAGTGCCTCCTGAAAGCCGTCTGAAATGAAGTTTCTAGCGCGCGGGCATCGTATAATTACTTAGTTATCAAGTCAAGCGCTCGGAGTATTTCACCTGTTGCAGAAGGAAAAAAGCAATACTGTAAAGATGTAAACAATTCTGCATTTATTATTGTATAAATGTAAGTAAAATGTCTTGCTCGATGTCTTGATCGATTTCTTGAATAAGGTATTTTAGCAATGGGCGATTGAATTGTGTTTTTGCACTAGAAAATTGATTCAGGCCGTCGCAACATTGCTTGGAATAAAATTATTATTTCACGGTGCACGATAAAATGTCATGATTAGGGCTAGAGAAATTCCGAATTCTTACAAATCTGCAACAGTTTTGCTATTAGAGACTTTTTGGAATACATATTCAAGAACTTATTAGATTTCGATTCATCACGCGCATTTCCAAGCCATCTAGTTTTAATTGAATAATTCATTAGCGCTGCGCACAGATTCTAAGATTCAGACAAACAATCCATCTGAAATCATCCCATTCAGAAGGACCGCGCTTGAATACGAGCCAGGGTAGGAGTGCATACAAGCTCTCTGCTATAACGAGTGCAACTACCAGTTTATCAATTCATTTTGTATCGTTCTTTTGAGAGAAAACTGAGAAAATGGGAGATACGTGTATTTGTTTGTCTGAGATGTTAATTAGTGTGACGTCATCAGTGTGCAGCGCTATTGACCGTTGAGAACAACACCCTGAGCCGTCCCGACTCGTTCTGGCGAAGACGGCTTTCATTATTTAAAACAGACAAGCAGTGTTCTCATCTCTTTGATGTTGCGTGCGGAGCATCGTGATTGCTGTCATATGGAAATGGACAGCGTAAATGTCGATATGGATCCCCCCACATTTCCACACTGGGGGTAATGGTTCTTTAACGTCCCCCCTTAAACTGGTTACAGCTTATATTATAAACCTACCACGCCCAAATTCTATTGTTCAATGCAGGTTTTGAACCCTGATGCAAAACCTACACTATTTAAAAGATGGTAGCGGCATTTGAATAATTTAGGGGAGTGTGGGGCTGAATGTAAGACCCGGTACAGGTCTTACATCCAAATATAAAACCTGTACCGGGTCTTACATTAAGCTACACGCTCCTCTAAACTAATCAAATCACAAATCAACCCTAGCACCAGAATTAAATGATTAGTCGCGCTCCCAAAAAATCAATTTTAAATTGTGCACTACTACTATTCTGTCTCAAAATTACACGAAAGTAAAACAATATCCATTGACTATCGTTAGGAAATTTAATGTAAACAATAAAACCAATACAATGATCATGTTCAATCCCTCAGTTCAATTCTATTCAATACAAATTGTATTTCTTTCCTTTGCTTTTCAAGAAAAAAGTCAAATTAAAACTCACAACATCGTCATTGCTTGTCATATTTCGCCGGTATGCAGTAATATCCAGGAAACAAATTGCTCAATCTGAAATGAAGAAAAACAACATGTTAGGAATGTATACAAAGCTACTTTTAGAACAAAATAGAGCGAGAAACATTATACTATGATTAGCTACTAGAATTCACACAAGAGACGAGTTTCCCATCTGAGATTCTCGTCTTGAATGTTTCTTCCCTGTTCTTCTTTGATCACGCGAAAAAAACACAAAACGTTTTAGAAGGAGAACGTCTGGCTATTCAATCATGTACACCAGTTTTCTTGACTACAGAAACTGAAATTAAGCAAAAATGTACTTCAATCTCAAACATTGCGTATTTACCTTTCTTTATCCATCCCATGGACGACGTTAACGTTCATCCCCAATTTTGCTGGCCATCTGCAGTTTACAAAATGCGCAACTATTCCGCACACATGTTTACACGGCAAGCATTGAAGCAATCTGAAATTCAAATATCCCACTGCCAAGCCCCAGAAAAGGCGACTCGTTGTGTTGCTCTGCTATTGGATAGAATTTCTATAGAACAAGACACTTTTGTTAACCTTTTGTTAACAAACCTTTTGTTCGGGGTAACGTTATTAGGACTTTTTGTTCATTTCTGCCATTTCTGACAATGGCACACAGAACGCGATAAAACAGTGATAATGAGCTTTCCATAAAACAATAGAATTTGGGTGTGGTAGGTATGTAAACAAGTTCAAAACTACGTAGATGACAATAGATGTACAATTCAAGAACAAAACAATGAAATATTGAATAATAGAATTTTGGCGTGATATGTCATAATAAACAAGTTTAAAACAACGGAATCGGTCTTGCGTTTCGGCTTCAATCACCTGTCAGCCTTGTCATCAATAGCAGTCAATAGGGCTTTTGATATCACAAAACATCGTGTTATCATGGTTTTATTTATTTGCTAATGAGTTTTCCATTGGAACAATAGAATTTGGGCGTAATAGGTTTTATAAACAAGTTCAAAACTACGGAGTCGGTCTTGCATAGAAATTCAAAACCTCCCGCTCCGCGGTCGGTTTTGAATTTCTATGCAAGACCTCCTCCTATGTTTTGAACCTATATGTAAAGGCGAGACGGAACCCCGGTTTATTGTTTCATCCGAAAGACGAATGGTAAAGATGAATGGTAGCGAGTAAATGATTATCGCAGTTAAGAAGCAATCTAAAGGCCCGTTCACACGGCGCGATCTTAGCTGTGATTTTTTCCGTCTATTTGGCTTTGCGATATTTGTCCGTTTGTTGGTGATATGAAGAAATCGCACCCGCATCGCAGTGGAATTTGAACGTTCAAATCTTCTGCGACGTCGCGGCAACATCGCAAGTGAAATCGCCATAAGATCGCCGGCCGTTCACACCGCGCGATATGACATCGCCGTGGAATCGTCACAGAAATCACGCCTCAGATCACAGCTAATATCGCGCCGTGGGTGAATGAGCCATAAGCGATCGCTATAAATAGCGATAACTGATAGGAAAGAAGTCCGTCATGAAAACATTTTTACCTTCCATCGCACGGTCAGATTTTCCATTATTAGGCGGGAAAATTGGCGAGCATATTGGGTAGATGGTTCCGAACGGTTAACAGACGGAGAGTCTCACTAGCATACGCAGAACACTCAAGGAAGTACGGATGGCACATGAAAAAATAGAAAATTGTCAAGTCACCGGTTCACGCACATCCACATCCCACTCGTGTCCATTGAGACGAAATGGCTGAATGCGATTTTCAATGCGTGGGGGGAGAGGTGTGAATTTTTTTGTACCTGCCATGGCCAAGTTAAGTACGTTGTTGATGGCCAACACGCCGAACTACCAATAAGTTGACCCACTACGGACGATCAGCGGGCAAAGGTGCAACATTTTCCTTTGTGGACGGGATGAAGAGATGTTTTCCTGGCGAACTCACAGAATAAAATAACGGCTAATAACAGCACAACGGCGTTATTATGAACTGATTCCGCACTCTTTAAGCCGATGGCGACGCATGATGTTCTTATCGTGAAGACATCCATTCTCCACCGCCGCCGAAAGCCCAGTACGTAGTGGAACTGTTTTTTATTTGCCCAGAGCCCAAGTCCACCTCGACACAAATCAAAATATGGAACATGCGTTCATATGGAACATGAGTCCAAGCAGAGCTACGTGACGCCCCCATGCATCGAAATATGTTAAATATTGCTAAATGACCACCTCCTACTGTCCTATAGAAGTTGATTATAGAAGTTGATCGAATTTATATTTATAGAAGATGCGCTTGGACTTTTCGTGACATTTACACAATAGGCGATTTGCACTAACTGGGTCAAGTGACCCAAATCCCATACATTCTGAATAAAGTCTTGAAATTCAACTCGCTGCCATTTGCTCCAGGTTAGAGATTTTAAGCTGAAACTTGGGTTTCTGACTAATATCGATTGGTTCTTTGTATTTCTAGAATGGATTTCGAGAAAACACCTCGTTAAGAGGTAGTTGGGGTCACGTGACCGGGTTAGTGCAAATGGCCTATTACGAGCTAGGGTCACAATGCCATGGACTGTATATCACACAAGGAAATTTTGACTGTCGATTACGGTGATGATGCTTTTTTACGAAAATTCTCATTCCGCCGCTTTACTGGCGACAATTGAGCAAGTTACAAATAAAGAATATTCGCCAGTGTGCGTTTTATCGATATTAAACGTTTTTATGCGAAACTGTCGAAGTTTTGATAAAATTTAAGCAAATAAAGGGCACTTCCGGTTTCAGCCTCGTTTTCATGTAGCACGCAGAGAGCCTCTCCGCCAAAAGCTGCAAAACGGAGTGTTGCCGTGCTGGGATTTTTTGGGACTTTTAGTATGTTCTTCTAGACGTTATTTCCAACAGGTTTCTGAAGAGAAAGCTTTTGTGGGAATTAGTTCCAGGTCCAACCATAAAATGCCTGGACTACCACAGGAGTCCTGAAATGCGGGAAATATACCGTCAACTTTTAGAGCGGGTTTCACATGACTGTCACACTCAAAGACGGAAACGTTGGCTTTTAACGTATAGGAGGATGTGCAGAACAGAGATTCCCTTCTTCAAGTGAATAACATCAAAATGAAAAACGTGAGAAGCTTTAGATACCTGGGATATACAGTCACATACAATTACTTTGCGATTGGTTTCGTACATGGCCTTCGAGGCCGAAAAAAATTCTTGCACAACCTGATCCCCGAAAAAAAAATTCATACGCAAAAAAATTGCCACACCCCCTCCCCCAATTTCTAATGGTCCACCCCTTATCGCAACCGGGAATGGTCAAAAGTGTAGTATACCGGAGTATAGCGCTATACTACACCCTGGTCGAGCTTCTCAACAAAAATATCAGCCAACCAGCCGCGGCAGACCTTTTCTCGGGAGATGTTCCCATACATTTACTGTATTTGCTGAGAGAAATTGCAATTTATGGGTCCCTATATTTACATCCGAGGTGGAGGGGGACTCCCATATTTTCATTGGAATTTCAGTTTCACCCCTAAAAGATACCAAACATTGCGTGGTTCAAATAATTTGTTACCGTAAAAGATGAGGCCTACGTGCCAAGGAGACAGTAACAGTAAAATATACCCATCAAGAAATTTCCGTGTTTGACTGAAATGCTGCCTTTAATGTTGCCTAATTTATCATCTTCTTCACTCCCGACCGAGCGCGCGCTCTTATTGGCTAAATCAGGTCACGTGGTGAAGTACAAATCAAATATTCCCCGATCAACATTTCGAAAAATTATTGACTGGTCGGGGAATATTGCTTTCGCGCGTCGCGTTTGAGAGCGGGAAAAAAGAGAAAGTTTATTGTAAACACGCGAGCCTTTTTAAAAACCTTTGCTAATTTTGATAAGTTTTGCTAATGCAAGAAATTGTGTTGTTTATGAGTGTTTTCCCTTTACATGATGCAGTCGCGCGCAAACTTATACACTTAATGACTGCTCCCGAGGGAAACATCAGTTTTGTTTCCCGAGAATCTCGATGTTTCCCGAGACGAAGTCGAGGGAAACATAGAGATTCGAGGAAAACAAAACTGGTGTTTCCCGAGGGAGTAGTCATTAAATGTTTTGTTATATAGCAGAAAATATACTGCAATTATTAAGTCACAACAAATGTATTTCAAGAATGAAAAGACAAGTTACAAAGCTTGCGCGCGACTGCATCATGTAAAGGGAAAACACTCATAAACAACACAATTTCTTGCATTAGCAAAAACTTATCAAAATTAGCAAAGGTTTTTAAAAAGACTCGACGCGTGTTTACAATAAACTTTCTCTTTTTTCCCGCTATCAAACGCGACGCGCGAAAGCAATATTCCCCGACCAGTCAATAATTTTTGAAATATTGACTGATCGGGGAATATTTGATTTGTACTTCACCACGTGACCTTGATTTAGCCAATAAGAGCGCGCGCTCGGTTGGAGTGAGCACTCGCTATATAACAATGTAACTTCTCTTTTCATTCTTGAAATACATTTGTTTTGACTTAATAATTGCAGTATATTTTCTGCTATATAACAAAACACTTAATGACTACTCCCTCGGGAAACACCAGTTTTGTTTCCCTCTAATCTCGATGTTTCCCTCGACTTCGTCTCGGGAAACATCGAGATTCTCGGGAAACAAAACTATAATATTACATGAAAAAGTATATCAAACATCATGGAAAATCAAGTATATCCTTTGTATTCAAGCACACACGGAAGTGATAGATGACATGCCACTGACAAGCCTTGGGTAATTGCAAAAAAAAGAAAGTAAAATAAATAAATAATTTTAAAAAAACTGCAAAAAAAAAAACCTGGATTCAATATTTTTGGCATGCTCACCCTGGAATGTTAGCCCGGGGGGGGGGGGGGGGGGGGGGGGGGGTTGGGGGTGGGGGACTCCCATATTTTTTGGTCGGGGATGATCGTCGGAAATTTTCAGTTTCACCCCACCAAACATGGCGGGCCATAGCGTGGCTCAAAAAAATTATTACCCTAAAAGATACCCTAAAAGATGAGGTCTTATGTGCCAAGTAGGCGCGAAGGGACACAGGTAACAGGGGAAAAATACCCATGAAGACATTTCCGTGTTTGTTTCTAATTCATTGTCTTCTCATCAAATAATCTCTCTTTCTTACACGGTTTTTAGAAGCACCATCATGAGAAAAAGCAATTTGGACACAGTTTCGGCCCTAAAAGATACCAATCTGCCTAAAATTTATTGAAGATCAAGATCACCCCTAAAAGAGACAAAACCAACATGATTTAAACCCTAAAAGATACGACGATCATCCCCGACCAAAAAATATGGGAGTCCCCCCCCCGGGAATGTTACTCACATAAATGGATCACCCAAACAAGAATAGTCCAGTTTCAAATTCTCTGCACTACCACCGAATAGGCATCAACGGTACATACATGCAGTGGGAGTCTAAATTTGAAGTCGAAAACTTACAAATATCATTGAGTCTGAAACGTTTCTATTGTCTATTGTCTCTATTCAAGCTTCATCAGTTTCTCATTGTATTCACATTTTTTTTTTACTGCGAACTGTATATATGCACCACTGATGCCTATCCAGCAGTAGAGCAGAGAATGTGAAACTGGATCCTTAACAGGGGATGCAGACCTGTTTGTGATTCCAGAGACAAAATTTCATACCTCTCGTGCACAGAAGGATTTGGAAATCCAAGAGGGATGGGGGGCCACCTTTTATTCCTATACAGATGGATTGTGGGGAGGAGTTATATCTCAAGCCATTCCCTTCCCGGGTGGGGTATGGGTTTTTGTTTTTGCTCAAGATGGTGTTTCTGACCATAGAAGAGTATAAACACAAACATAAAAGTGAGATGAACAATGACCACAATGGCTATGTTGCAAACTAGCCATGGTACAAAACAAACAATTATGCAAAAAAAAATATTTTTAGCAGAAGTATTTTTTGTCTGCTTGTTTGCTAAGCATGTGCTGATGTAAGCACAGGATAACCACTCTAAATCAAAATATGGTGCTAATTGTAAGGTGTATAGTTTGCAGCATGCCACTAAAGGAATCTGTTTAATAATTTATTCCTTCAGCCCAAATAGACTCTGAGTCAATAGCCATGAGGTTATTGAATGGAATAATTATCTTAGCCAAATCATACTAGTAGGTCAATTTGTATAGCCAAAAACGCTTTCTGGTCTGGTCATTTGCCACTGTATGCGAAATGACTGATCAATCAATCAAGAGCTCCGCAGGCACAGAATGTCCAGTTATTTTTTCAAAGTCATACGAACTGCTCTCTGTTTCTATTACTAAATAACTGCAACAAAATGGGAACAACAAAGATGAAGATGATGAGCTGTCAGTCTAAGCTTCTTAAAATACAAGTTCCTACCATTTTGTGTGGAGGAGAACAGTAACAGATCTTGAGGTTTTTCTCGTCCTCTAATGTCAGATGAAAGTTCTCTAAACCAGGAACTGATGAATACCGATTGTTCAGCCGGGTCAGTTTGGGACAGCCTTCTTGATTATATCAAAAATACAAATATGGAACCGCCTGTTGGTACTGCAATGATGGCCAGCAAAAATCAGAAGTGATTCTAAATTTGGAAGATTTAAACACTTGAGAGGGATTCCTTTGCTTGTTTGAAGTCTTTCAAGTGAGCAAGAACTTACTTCAAATCCTCTAAAACCAGCAGAAATGAAGTCTCCGGGCACTATAAACTCAAGCTGTTTCAGCACTCTGAGGGCTGGCAAGAAATCTAATAAATTCTCACAGAATCTGGTGGGTCGCATAAGCCTATTAAACTAATTTCCAGAACTTCTAAGGCCACTAGCTCTCCAACTGCTTTGATAATGTTTGATATTTCTACTTGAGGGCTACCCTTAAAAACAAAACGAGGTAGGAAACAATGACACCAGATTTGGGCAGCTCTTTCCAAAGTGTTGCAACGCCTCAACTGGAATGCAAGACGTGCACTCAGTATAAGCGATCCCATGTATGTGCATCGCTAGACTGTTTAACTGTGCAATACAGCAGTTCGTATAGAGTTTTCTCAATAATGATGCCTCGCGATCGTCTTTTACAGTTACCGGTAGAACAAGCTTCAAGTCACGAATTCTCGCTCTTCTTTTACCAGAAAATTTACGAACTTTCTTCTCTGGCCGAGAGGCACAGTTCTCTCGCCGAGAGTCACGGTAGAATGCCTTACTTTCCACAGAGAATATATCTTCCGTGTCTTCCTGATGTCACCAAAAGGGCTTCGTAGTCAAGTTCTTCAATTTCCCACAGCAGTGGATCCAAACAATTTCGTAGAATTTTCTACACACAAGGGAAAGTTCACAAATTCTATAAGGTTCCGCCTCCAACGAAAGGAAGATCTTCAAAAGACATTCGTTAGGGAGGTCAAGAATGGAAGTTTTCTTGTTATTTGCTTTACCTTGTCGTGTATCATTTCTCTGGTAATCTTCGTGCATGTTGTTACCTAAATCGACTCCTATGATCCTTTTATTTTTCCGTTTCCAGGTGGAAAATCCGCAAAATTCGATCGCACATGGATGGGCACATTTACGTTTGGACTTTTAGGGCGCGCAAAGATTTGTGGGATAGTTTTAGCAGGGCGCGCATAGAGTTATGGGATAATTTTAACAGGGCGCGCAGAGATTTATGCCCATTGCCCCGTGTAGCAGTCAATTCCAGCGGTGACATCCCTCCCCTCCCCGGACACCGTGGGACATTTGCACACCACTGGGTTCCCTGGGGTGGGGAATTTTGAAAATTTTGCTGTCCCCTAGGTCGGGATTTGTTTTTCTCAGGGGAGGGGGTGGTGAATTCTCTTTCACTAATCTTTTAGGGACCGGTCATTATTTATGTCGGAGAGGGGGGTGGAGGAGAAAATACCTGTGATCCAAAAAAAATTCAAGAACCCCACCTGATAGCATTGATTGTTTTCGGGAGCCCCCCTCTGATAGACTGAAACATTTCAGGACCCCCCTTCCCCTCCATCCATGTCAGTCAAAATGATTCAAACAGGTCCTCTGGTGAAGGGAGTCCAAATCCCATTTCTCAGTGTAAAAGTTTCGCAAGATCCCAGTCCTGAAGTTTTTTTTTTTCACAGAAATCCCAGTCAAAGTTTTCAAAATCCCAGCGTTAAAAACTAGTGACTTTTAGACATGTGTATAGAGTGTTTGTATTGCATTCGTAGGGCAAAATTTTAAAAGCAGATCACAAATTTTTAAAGCCACTCTTTACTGGAGTAGTATAGGAGGGCCGAATTAGCCCTTTTTTGGGGGGGAATACTAATTTCGGGGGGGAATACGTAATGAGCTTCGCGGTTGAATTAATGAGCGTTCCAACGTGGAATTAATGAGCTTGCGGTTGATTGTTGACACAGGTGTTCTTTTTTTCTTTATTGCGGTTGAATTAATGAGCGTCCCACGCGGAATTAATGAGCTTGCGGTTTATTGTTGACACAGGTGTCCTTTTGTTCTTTATTGCGGGGGAATTAATGAGCGTCCCCACGCGGAATTAATGAGCTTGCGGTTTATTGTTGACACAGGTGTTCTTTTGTTCTTTATTGCGGTGGAATTAATGAGCGTCCCCACGCGGAATTAATGAGCTTGCGGTTGATTGTTGACACAGGTGTTCCTTGTTTAAAGTGAGGCGGAATACGTAATGAGCGTCGCGGTTGCATTAATGAGCGTTCCCCACGCGGATTAATGAGCTTTGTGGTTGATTGTTGACACAAGTGTCCTTTGTTTAAAAGTGAGGGGAATACATTAAGATTGTTGACACAGGTGTTCGTTTGTGTTCAACACGTGGCTGCGGTTTCTTTTGTCTCGGCCACGCGGTTGTATTGTTCTCAGAGTCAATATAAGCAGAGCTTTAGTGCGAGTATAGCATCGTGAAAAGTACAGAAAAAAATACAGAGGATGACATTAACATTCTGTTCTCTTTATTATCAATTATATTTAACTATAATTATATTACATAAAATACTACCACTAGTGGCGCATAGTAACTTAGAGTAGAGTAGCTATAATCAATAGTATTATTATTAGAGAATCAATAGTATTATTATTATTATTACTGAAGTTGTCAATTCTAAGATGTCCCTCTGGAAAACTCAGTGTAGCGATACTCTGGGGGTCAATTCAATATCGTCGGTAAAATTGTCCACCCCACTTTGGGACGTCTGGCTGTTCTGGGATAGGTTGCTTCTTGAACAACTTGTTGAGTAAAAATTTGCGCTTTTCGATGGCTGCTTCGGTGGCTTCTTTCCAGTCAAAATCATCCTTGTCCATGAGATTCTGCCTAGTCTCTATAATTTTCTTATACAGTCGAAGCTCTCTGCGCGACCGCTCTCGTAAGCGACCAGCTCCCATAACGACCATTTTCCCGAAACCCCGTTTGAAATGTCACATAAACGCTGTTATTTTAAGCTCTCGTAAGCGACCGCCTTATCGATGCGACCAGCTCCGTTAGCGACCACAAGTTCAAATCACCAACAGAGATTTTCTATTGTTTTTTAGCTCTCGTAAGCGACCACAGTACGTTTTGTCTTTTAAAACATCAGTCATCACCTCATAAATATCTAAACTGTACAAGCTGCACCAGTGAAATACTATTTTCTACATATTTTCTATGTACAGATTTGCGGTTATCTATTATACACTTAATGACTGCTTCCGAGGGAAACAGCGAGTTTTGTTTCCCCGAGACTTCGACTTCGTCTCGGGAAACATCGAGATTCGAGGGAAAACAAAACTCGCTGTTTCCCGAGGGTGCAGTCATTAAGTGTTTTATTATATAGCAAAAAGAAAATACGGTAAACATGGGTAAAAATAGTCCGCCGAAGTTTCTCGCTGTAGCGATGTCGCCCGCGCGGGCAATAATTTTTAATTGTAGCCCGCGCGGGCTACATTGAATTTGTAGCCCGCCACGTGACCATGATAGAACCAATCAGAGCGCGCGCTTTGATCGAATAAACACGAGCTATATAATAATCTTAATTAAAGTCGGGAAATAAATCAAACTATTTTAAGCATTAGTATCACATGATATTTTCTAGATGTATTGTACTAAGCTCTCGTAAGCGACCAACACCCATTGTTCAAGTAGGAAGCCGCTTGGTGGTCGCTTAAGAGAGCCGTTCTCCTAAGCGACCAGCTCCGTTAACGACCGCAATTTTCAGTTCCCGAGGTGGTCGCTTACGAGAGCTTCGACTGTAGTCAGGATCCTTCGTAGATCATGCATCCACTTCATTGTCTCGAACAGCACTTGTCTCAACTCGTTCCTGTAGCTAGGCACAAGATCGTTAGTTGCTTTAACCTCAGCAACTGCTTTGCTATTTCCGAGTTGCTCATAGTGCTCAACCAGCTCTTTCAAGTGATCGTCGTGTCGTTGAATAGCTTGGTCTTGAAGGCGAGACCAGATATCCATTTCATTGTCCTCCTGGGAGTCAATGTCCTGAGACTCTTCACCAGAGCTTGAGAGGCTAACTTCGTCTTCGGAAGATGTCATCATTGATGCGTCCTGTTTAACGTTCCTGTCTGAATGAATATCCGTTTGTGGCCAACCTTCTTATATACAATTTTCTAAGAGGCTAGGTCACCAAGTTAGACACCTATTTTGACACCTCATCGACACCTCATCGACATCCCATCGACATCTCATCGACATCCCATCGACATCCCATCGACACCTCATCGACATCTCATCGACACCTCATCGACATCTCATCGACACCCATCGACATCTCATCGACACGTCATCAACATCTCCTGTCAAGTTCTTATATGAGATTGAGTACTTGATAACATTAGTCAGTCTGATCCAAACCTCCATACAGTAAGGATGCCAACGCGGTATAAGAAAGTATGTCCTGTTTGCAGCAAACCAGATGTACAATACCTCAGCGATCACTTACGGCAAGTTCATTGTCTTTATGGGGATAAGAGAAAAAGATGGCTCAAAATAGCCGTGTTTCACATACAGACAAGCCATCTATTTTATCGAGAATCGGGCCTAGTACCTCTAAAGAAAATGTACCACATGAAATGCCGCTTTCAAATCAGCTTGAACTTCAAAAACGACCCTGGCAAATCAAATCAAGGAAAAACACACACAACGTCGTGTCATCACAACTGAGAAAGCATTGACCACACAACCCTATCCGGACTTTGAATTCCGCCACAAGTTTTCTCTACTGGTGGTTGGTCCCACTCAATGCGGCAAGACCTATTTTGTGCAGCAGCTTCTGGTTACAGACAGGATTTCCTACAGTGAAAAGAAAAAAAGACTGATTGTTTGGTACTATAACCAATGGCAAGACACCTATGATACCTTGAAGAAATCACTGGGGAAGAGTATCCGTTTCGAAAGGGGTTTACCGGAGTTGTCCGATGACCTATGTGAAATCAATCCCAAGTTTAACAACATTTTGATCCTCGATGATCTTATGGCTGAAGCTTCTGATAGTCCCCTGGTGGCCCGTTTGTTTACTCAGGGTCGTCATAGAAATGCCAGCGTCGTCCTATTGCTTCAAAATATGTTTCCCAAGGGAAAGTACAATACGGACATTAGCCGTAATGCCCAGTACCTCGCACTCTTCCGCAGTCCTAGTGACCGGAAGCAAATAGGAATTATAGGAGAGAGAATGTTTGACAAGAATCGAGACAGATTCATGAACGCCTACTTCCAAGAAACAGAAAAGCCTTATGGGTATCTATTGGTAGACAACAAGCCTGATACTCCAGCAAACAAGCAAGTGCTGACTGACGTCTTTGGATCTTGTCGAGTCTTTACCGTCAACAAATGTCAACCAAAGAAAACCGAAGTGACTTCATTAATTCCCCAAGAGCCGCTAACAAATAGTGTAACAAGAAATATGAGTCGTCCAGCAAAAACAAAGCCCGTGTGGTCAGACGCCTCGCCGTCGGTATGGCAACAATTGGAAGCGGTGGCAAACCATTCAACGTCATTCCTGAAGGGTATTACCTAGCTGAAATGTACAAAACTTCCAGCTGTCCTACTCAACCAGGAAGGTCCGTTATTAGTGATGGATCACAAAGCATCTGGCCTGTGAAACTGAAACACATCACGACCGGGGTTACCAAATGCATTACTGTCTATGCTGATGACCCCACCGTCAAGACATTTTTGGAGGAATCGTGTGAGTTCCTTTGGCCAGGACAACCCAGAGTATCGCTACACTGAGTTTTCCAGAGGGACATCTTAGAATTGACAACCTTCAGTAATAATAATAATAATACTATTGATTCTCCTGATGTATTTTTTTGTTATATTATAGCTACTCTACTCTAAGTTACTATGCGCACTAGTGGTAGTATTTTATGTAATATATTTTTTAAAGAACTTATAGTTAAATATAATTGATAATAAAGAGAACAGAATGTTAATGTCATCCTCTGTATTTTTTTCTGTACTTTTCACGATGCTATACTCGCACTAAAGCTCTGCTTATATTGACTCTGAGAACAATACAAACCGCGTGGCCGAGACAAAAGGAACCGCAGCCACGTGTTGAACACAAACGAACACCTGTGTCAACAATCTTAATGTATTCCCCCTCACTTTTAAACAAAGGAACACTTGTGTCAACAATCAACCACAAAGCTCATTAATTCCGCGTGCGGAACGCTCATTAATGCAACCGCGACGCTCATTACGTATTCCGCCTCACTTTTAAACAAAGGAACACCTGTGTCAACAATCAACCGCAAGCTCATTAATTCCGCGTGGGGACGCTCATTAATTCCACCGCAATAAAGAACAAAAGAACACCTGTGTCAACAATAAACCGCAAGCTCATAATTCCGCGTGCGGGGGACGCTCATTATTTCCCCCGCAATAAAGAACAAAACGACACCTGTGTCAACAATAAACCGCAAGCTCATTAATTCCGCGTGGGGACGCTCATTAATTCAACCGCAATAAAGAACAAAAGAACACCTGTGTCAACAATCAACCGCAAGCTCATTAATTCCACGTGGGAACGCTCATTAATTCAACCGCGAAGCTCATTACGTATTCCCCCCCGAAATTAGTATTCCCCCCAAAGAGGGCTAATTCGGCCCCTCCTATACTACTTACAGGGTGGTGAAGGGGTTCTCCGTAATCCGTGATTCACCCCAAATTTGCTCCGTGATTCGTGAAAACAGGAAACTTTTTTCCGTGATCCGTGAAATCTCATGCCCTCGTGACGCGTGATTTTACGAATTTCTCTTCGTGAAACGTGACAGCTGGTCATTAGGGACGGAACATTTGGACCAATATCGAGCAGGCTCATTCTCTCCTGACTGCTTTTTAGGGAACCTGACGTTCTTATAAATAGATTGTTTTTTTTGGTCGGCTCGCGCTGCGCGCTCGCCTATCTACAATATTAAAATGTCTTTTTAAAATTGAGTAAATTACTGTTAGCAAACAGTAAATAAAGGTTTAGCAACCCGTCAGGAAGCGCAATTGTGAAACACCAAGTTCTCATTTACTCCTGGACGTTTCCATTCTTTCAACTCATATGTCCAAAATTTGCAGCGCACTTCGCGCGCATAAAGAGGATACTTTGATATAGCATTTAGAAACTAAAACGTACTGGGCTATGTTGAATTTTGGAAAATTTCTATGTTTTTTCTGTGACTCCATTTCTTCAGCGTGATTTTCCTGTCCCAGAAATAAGAATTTCATTAACCGCGTAGTTTGATTTTCAAAATCGCTGCGCGCTTCGCGCGCATCCAGACACATACACTAGCAAGGCTCGGTACTGATCCGAACATCTTCATAGTAGCGAAAATCCTACATCCGGTGACCAAAAACCTGAACTGATCTGGATGCTACGAGCAAACCAATTTCGCGAAATGATAAAACAACAGGAGAGCTTGAGTACTTTATTGAATTGTGATCAATTGTCGTTTTGATGGCGACATTATTTAACTGACATCTCAAGCCATCAAAATAAATATCAGGAAAAAAATCAGCACAGTCACGTTCTTGGGAAAAACATCGAGCAGCAAAACCGTACGCCAAAAATATCGAGCCAAAAAAAATTAGCCACCCTTCCCATCAAACATCAAATATTAACCTTACTGCACCATTTCAGTAAACGCGACCTGGACGCCCCTCTTACTCCACTCATTACGCGCCCTCTTGTTTTGGCGGGCGTATCTGTTCTGCTCGTTTTTACAATTTTACTTCCCGTGATTCGTGAAAAGCGTTTTCATAACTCCGTGATCACGAAAATGGACGGATCACGAAAATGGATGCTGGGAGATCACGCTCTGCTCACTGTTGTTGCTTGCCAACAACTAGGGTAACATTTTTTTTGAGCCACGCCATGGCCCGCCATGTTTGGTATCTTTTAGGGGTGAAAATGAAAATTCCGACGATCATCCCCGACCAAAAATATTGGAGTCCCCCCCCCGGGCTCAAACGAAATCAACTACCCAGCCTCGTCATATTTTTGGGAGAATTCGAGACAGTTATGCAGCCACGAGACCGATCGCCGGTAAGAATTTCATGTTTTGTTAATGCTCCAAATCTTGTTACTTGCTAGCAACATACTCGGCTTGTGAAAGATCATCATTTTCAAAAAATGAATAGGAAAGTAATGAAATAAATTATGATTTGTTCAATAATTTGGTCTTCGTTGTTCTTTTTCATTTTGGCTAGCCGATTCACCGAAGAAAGTCTCCAAATCCAGAGTTTTAGATAGGTCGCTTAATAACTTGATTTGTGTTGTTTTTCCCTCTTAGTACGAGCTGTATACTTTTAAAAAGTTCCCAGAAATCAAAGAAATCGTTTCATAAAGGGAAGAGGATGTCGTCGGAGGACAAAAATATCATGCGTGGGTTTGACTAAAAAAGTCGAAGAGACAAGCCAATTCTTTGAACTTGTAGAAAAGGATGGGACGAGAAATGATAGCTAAAAACGAAAACAGCACTGCTTTCACAATTTCATTGCTTCAAGTGTTTGGATAAATATTTGTCAAAATGTAAGAATGAAAAAAGAAGGCATCGCAAACATCGTCCCGGGCGTGACGTCACAACCATGTTATATACTCTCATCTAAACACACCTGTCGACCAATGAGAGCGCGCGTACTATCTTAGTTATTTTATAATTAAGCAATAAAAGTACTTTCCGCGTGCTCTCTGCTTTCTTACAAACACGAGGGGGATGTTGGGAGAACTGATCAAAACTTGAAAGACACGAGCCGAAGGCGAGTGTCTTTCAAGTTTTATCAGTTCGACCAACATTCCCCGAGTGTTTGTAAGAAACCAGAGAGCACGCAGAAAGTATTTTTATTGCTTTTAGAAAATAACATACCGCACGACAGCGTTGCGTGACAATCGTGTTTCTCAGGTCTCTTACAAACACGCTTTTTAACCAATCAGAATGCGCACATTCAAAATACAACATAGGTGTTATTTTCTAAAAGACCATGGTTTACGTGATCCCCCTCAGAGCTGTTAAAAGTTTTCGTGATCACCCCTATCCCCGATTTGTAGTGGAAGACTTTTTTACAGAAATAGAGGATCGCATTCCTCTTTTGTTGCGCTTGAAGCAAAGCCTGTAAATTCTCCATGCGCGCAAAGCGCGCCGCATATGACGAAATTATTATTCTTTAGGTGCGTAAAGCGCGGCCCGAATGATGAATTTCTATGCTTGCCACGTCGAACTCATGCTGACCTAAGGTGTCAGTTCTTTCGAACATAGTGATTGCCCGCCAAGCCTTTAATTGGGGGGGAGAGTTATTGGCTTCGTTGCGCGCGTTCTCAAAAACAGTATTAAATGTTTTCAGGGGCAAGTTTGTCCCTGATTTGCGCGCCGAAATTTTTAAATGCACATGATATCGAAGTTGCTGGAATAACTCCTTAGAAAAGTTCTTGTGGTCCCCCCTTTCAGGGCATCGGGTTTCGAGAGATCCCCTCTTTCTCTCACCGAACAATGAATTGACTTCCCCAAAATTCCTCATCCTCCCCCCCCCCCCCCCCCCCCCCCCCCCAGGCGATAAATTTAATGACCGGTCCCTAAGTATCTGAACGAAGTATCCTCAAAATCAAATGCGCGTGACTTTGACAAACAATGTGATCATTGAGATTTTATTGACACGGAAAATTCGCTGTATGTGTAATCTCAGCCGGGACAAAAAAAATCACAAGTCACGATTTTATCAGCTCAAAATCACGACTCTCGAGCATTTCGAAACGACTTTCACGGGTCACCACGATTCTTGGGCACGAATCACGAAATAAGATTGGCCGTTTCACGGATCACGAAAACGAAAAAGGTTCGATCACGGCTCACGAAAAAACCCTGTACGCTCCTGTTTGAAGGTGATTGTCTACTATATTGTAATACCTTAGTAGAAGAAGAGTTTCAATTACGGTTTGAGACTGACGGATTTGTTTCACTTGTTTACTTATATTTTGTCTAGCTTTCAGTGAAATAAGAATTTGTTCAGAGACGAGAAAAGTAAAGTACAGTTAAAACACGAATTATAAATGCTAGACAGAATAAATGGAGTTGAAGTTCTGAGCGGAAATATTCATTGCGAAGCTTTGTAACGCAGTGTCGATGGAATCATTGTCTTTTTCTGGTCCCGGGGGAGGGGCATTTGTCCACTTTTTGTCTTCGCCGTCGTGGGGCATTTTGCATCTTTTCCAGTCCCCGGGGAGGGGAATTTTACTTTTAATTTTAGAAATGACCAAAATCCCGGGGTTGCCCGGGGGGCATGGTCACCGCTGGAATTGACTGATACAAAACAATCTCGTTCCCAGAGCCCGCATTTCTTTTGGTGCCGCTGGCTCAAAGATTCACGGGCTCTGGGAACGAGATTGGATACCAAAAAGTTACCAAAAGCTCATGAGCTTTTGCTGATACATAATAATATATAGATTTAGCCACTGGCTAAAAGCGGAGCTCCCGATTAAATATTTTTATAGGGTGCGTTTACCTATCTTGTTGAGCCGTTGCTAGGGAAAAAAATTAGTCCTGCAAAAGATTCATCAACGTAGCCATACTGAAATATCAACCCTCAGTATTAAAACTCAGTCCATCTGTGGAGGCGAAAAGAGTTGTTTTAGAGGAATGAAGAGCTGTGTGACAGTTGGCACTGTGGTAACTGGAAGGAACCATTACTGTAATCACTTTTGTTTTTTCCTGAAAAACATAATAAACAACACCATGTTTTGTGCTATCAAATCTACTCCAGATTTTTTATTCACAACTAGTCTAGACATGACACGGAGTTTGAAACATTTTTTAGGCATGAGTTTTTAGTTTTAGCAGTTTCTCATGTGGCCACAAAAATTTTCAGATACATGTTCTTTTCGGTTTGAAACTCCATGATTGACATATTTTCTATGGTAAGGAATGTTTTTTTATTTTTTATTTTTTGGTGGCGAGGTGTGCAATTAATATTGGGTTGCATTGGCCCAGGGAGGTTCTCGGTGCTGATATTGATGAGAAGGTGGGAATGAAGCTCTGACTGGCTGAGCCACATGTACATGACATATAGCAAGAATTTGATGGTGTCAAAAAGACAAAGGTGCGTTGAAAAGCACACACTCTGCACACTGGTTATATAGCATAAACTTTTTATGCAATCACTTTTCCATTCAATGATATTAAACTACCAAAATTATGAAGGGTAATATGATAGTCATTGTGAGCTCTGTTCGTCGGAGACGCATACTAAGATACCACAGGTTTGGGATTTAATGGCTATATGTGCCACCATAGTTAGTAGAGAGTCCCCGTTTTAACTAAAACCAATAAAATCTGCTTACTGCGATTTTCATAATTCTGCGAACTCTACACCGACCAACAAACCACGGTTTGGCTTCCGTCAATCAAACGAGTGAACAACTCTGAGTGATTTACGGAGGCTTTGAGAGATCTTGTGATCTCAAAGGAGCTAGCTAGGCTTCAACACACATTTTTTCACCCTAAAATGCAAACCAAACTCAGAAACAAAGCTTCGACTTGACTTAAAAGGTTTGATCGACGGAAGCCAAAACGCAGTTTGGCGTTCGAAAATGTCAAGTGGGAGTTCGCAGAATTATGAACATCGCAGTAACAAGTTACAAGCATTAAATTTTCAGTAAGTGTCCCACGAAGGTGAGGGCAAAATACGCCAAAGCCTTTACAAACTGCCCCATAGTAGGTTTTGGGTCAGGGTTCAAGACCGGCATACAACAATATGATTTGGGTGTGGTAGTTTTTTTTAATATCTGATAAGATATATTTATTTGACATTGAACTTACTATCACAAATCTGATTTGTCGAGAGCAAATCAAGCGCTAAATGGAATACTTTGGAGCAGTCAAGTTCAAAGTTGGCGTCGTTCCCAAGCACGAATTAGGAAAACCTTGTGCCTGTGTTATAGGCACACGAGCCTCAGTTTTGCTAATTCACAATATCATGCTCAACCTCAACCTCAACAAATATTGCTTACTAGAGGATTACTCGTGAATAAATTCACTCGTGCTGTCTTGAGGGGTGTACGTGAAAAAGCCAGGGACGTCAACCCCAGGACTTCAAAAAACTGGAGACTGCCAATCACCTTCACCTCGAGTTCTGGGACGTCAGTGTCGCTGGCGCCATGATCACTCGTCATCACGCCGTTGTCTTCGAAGCCGTAGCCCTCGATTGTCAGTCTGATGCCCGCCTCTGCTTCTATCTGAAAATCTTGGGCTATGGCTAAAATGAATCCCTCGTCAGCCAACTCAGCAGCTGGCGTGCACCACACGGGTTCTGCGACGGTTTGTCTTTGCATCTACCAGTCGCTAGAGATGTCATAAATGTTCGTTATAGGCGTTCTGCATGGTAAACTAGTTCACTGTTTATCAGCATTGCCATTGCCATGCTAATGTGCCAACCATAGATTGAATGGCACACTTTGTTCTGTAAACCAATCAATATCTGGTTGGCACATAAATAACAATGGGTGAAGCTAGCGCGAACAGCGCTTTATTGACAATACTGACTCCCATATATGACTATGCAGTCGGATGACCACAACAAAACTGGACATAAAAACAAATTCCGTACCCATCGAACCTTTAAACTCACGTTCATACTAGAGGCTTATCTACTTAACCTCCGTACCATTCAAGCACGGAATAGGCCACTAGCACAAACTGGGTCACGTGACACCAATTACCTCTTAATGAGATGTTTTGTCAAAATCAATTCCAGAAATACAAGGAACCAATTGATATTAGTCAGAAACTGAAGTTTCCGCATCAAAAACTCTTACCTGGAGAAAATGGCAGAGAGTTGATTTTTTAGATTTTACTCAGAATGTATTGGATTGGGTCACGTGACCCAGTTAGTGCAAGTGGCTCGTTGCCCTCACGCGCCTGAGGATTATTTATGAGTCAATTGTAGCGGTGATCATCCCCTCCCTCCCGAAACACAGTGGGGCATTTGCAAATCACTGGCTTCCCTAAGGTGGGAATAATATATAAACTTTTGCTGGTCCCGTGGTCGGGAGGGGAGGGGAGGTGGGGAATTGTGGGACACTTGCAATCTCTAACGCGCCAAGTTTTACGGAACTGCAACGAACAGTGGAATGTGTAGCCAAATGGCTACAAAAAAACAGTGGAGACTTTTGAAGTCTACGATACTGTAATACCTTTTTAGAAGACTTTTACGCAACATTTTTATAGGATTTCAAAGACAATTGTGACAGATTTGTTTCAGTTGTTTAGTATTTTGTCTCATGTTCAGTGAAAAGAGAACTTAAATACATATAAAACAGAATGCCACCATTGCTTTTGGAGTTTTGGTATCTTATTTCGAAACAGTCAAAAATGTATTTTGCTGCTTGCTGATATACTCAGTATACGGGAGTACCGCCCGCACCCCCCGCACCCCATCCCCCGGTTGTCAAATTGAAATGCATGGCGATGATGGTCAAACTTACCGTAATCAATGTGTTCCAGTAAACACATATTCAACACATTTCGTTTAATTTTATAGGCCTAGTGGGTGACCTTCATGTCACCCCCCCATAAGGCGCAAGGCATTTGGGCCCCACATTCTTTCTTGAGAACCTATCAAGCAAAGGGAACAATTATTTAGGGTCGGAAGGGCCATTTCCGCGACCCACAAAGACGTTTTTAGTCTGCGTGCCAATTAGACGCATGTATACGGTGGTGCGAATTTGCATATATTATTTCCCTAGGGGGGGGGGGGGGGACTCCCATATTTTGGTCGGTTGGTTTGGTTTGGTTGGTTTTTGGTCGTTGTATCTTTTAGGGGTTAAAATCACGGTGGTTTGGTCCCTTTAGGGGTGATCTTGATCTTCAATAAATTGTGTTCTTCGCACCTACTTGGTACATAAGACCTCTTAGTTTACAGTTGACGCGGTTTCCATTGTTATTCGTAGGGAATTAACTCGGATAATGGCTCTCAACAAACTAAAAGTCGGGGAGGGATTTGAATTCTCCAGGGAAAGGTTGGGGTTGATCAATAGAATTGAATTGAATCTCTAGGTAAATATATTGCTCATTATGGATTAATAGGTAAATAAATGGCTTATTATGGATTCATAGGTAAATATCTAGTTATTTACCTATTAATCCATAATGAGCAATATATTTACCTGTAAATCAATAATGTGTGGTTCCAGAAAATATCCCCCCCCCCTGAAGAGTGTTGAAAAGTGACCCCCCCCCCCCACCTCTCTGGAATTCCCGAAGAAAAATACAGTATTTGTATGGAAAATATATCCTTTCCTATTATCCTTCCTATGGATAATTTCTGGAACCACACAATAAGCCATTTTTACCAAGACTTCAGGGGGCACTGTCACGTTTGTTTCATCAAAATGTTTTAAAATAAGACAAGTGTTCTACAGAAACAACTCCGAACCTATATTCTGTTTCAAATTAGTCTTAAAAAGAAAAGAAACTTGTTCACAGCCTGTTCGAAAATCAAAAATGCCAATTAGCAATCCAATTCCATCCCCTCGATTATACACGAAAATACTCCAAATTTGTAGTGATCTAGCAGCTGAAAGGTTAGGTAAAAAACGTAGACCATTATTTTGTTGATTTGTAGGGAGTTTGACTGCATTTAAGCTACTTAAAATGACCCCAAGTTAGACCAAATTCATGATAGACCATGACAGTGCCCCTTTCACAATGACTAATTCAATTATCAACCCAAACATTTAACTAGTGAATTCAAATCCATACACTTACCCGAGAAAAAAACATCCAATAATCTCAGTTTATGCATCTATGCTGACTGTCTGTCTATAACCAATATTTGCTCCTAAATATCCTTTATGCGAATCCCGTTGAACGCCACAAAACACGATTTCCGAGAACGCCTTCACTTGAACCATATTGAGAAGCGTTTGTCCAGTCTACTTGCTTGGTCTCATTGCCCATAGAGTGTGTTTAAGACGTAAACCTGAAAATACAGATAAAATCATGCCCAGGTTAATTGCACATCTAATCGTAGAGAGCAACCAACGAGCGCAAAATACCTGAAACTTGCCTTCAGTTTCTCCATCTTGAATCAGTTCCATCCGTTTTGCTAGACACAACGTTATGCAAATTGAGCTGTAGTAGCCTAGCTGTCAGGGCGTGGTACAAATGAAAATAACCAATAAGGACGTAGTTGCTTTTGTCTCTATTATTTTCGTTCTACAAAGGAGTTCTTTTGTCTGTAGTCTATTATCCTCGTTCTTTGTGTTGAGATGTAGGGTATTGTGTATTATCCAACCAGAGAGGAGCTTTGAGCAGCTACGTACCGACCAAAATAACAGCGCTTTAATGAGTTGCGCTTTTACAAAAGGCCGCTTGATTGATTGGACTGGCTGCTGTACGAAAACAAAAGACGCAATTCGTGTTGGAAACTTTGTCAATCATAGTTGAATAAAAGTTGTCATTCATTTTCTTCAGCATCACAACTTTATTGTGCATGATAAAAATTATTTGCAATAAGTTTCTCTGGGGAATCCACTTTTATGAAAGCAGCTAATGAACTAACAATAGTTCCTATTGGAATCGGCTATCTTTTTCAATTCTAAACTGTACTCCTTTTCAAAACTGTTCAATTCAATGAGAAGAATGCATTTCATTTGTTCCTGTTTTCTGAAAACCTTGTCAACTGTAAACTAAGTCCGTTAATTACCTCGATTCTCAGCAATAACCCCAATACATCCCTCGGGCCTACGGCCCTCGGGATGTATTGGGGTTATTGCCTCGAATCTCGGTAATTAACTCTAACATCTTTTAGGGTAATACATTTTTTAAGCCACGCCATGGCCCGCCCGCCATGTTTGGCATCTTTCAGGGGTGAAACTGAAAATTTCTGACGATCATCCCCAACTAAAAATTATGGGAGCAGCTGGTAACAAAGTGCAGCCTGATATTGGAAGTTGTCCCATGGGCCCGTTAGTACCACCACTGAACCTTAAACATGTACAGGGTAGCAGTTTATTTTATGTAAACACGACATTTTTTAGTATGGCAATCTGTAACGAGTGTAGACATAGAATTCTCAAAAATTTTGTCAGTGATTGTAGGCCTCTTTTCATGATTTCCCCTGGGCTATATGGGTTCTTTAGTGTCTACCTTGAATAGAGGGAACACAGTAAAACAAAGGTCAACCATAGTAATCACATCATGTGAAGTAGAACAGTAGTAATGTAAAGCATTAAATGAATAGAGATAGAATTGTACTTACAGGAGCATGATCTTCCTTAAGCTCATTTAAGAGCGCTTTCTGTAGCCTCACGTGTAGAGCCTCTTCAGGGCCCTGTATAGTAAGCCCTGATCGATTCCCATACTTTAGCAGCACATCAGTCATCAGTTTCTTTGTCGTCCTGCTCACATGAGATTCTGATCTGCAACTGTGGGTGGAGTGAATTATTAAGACATAATCCATTGAAAATCGAGTAACGATTGGAAAAAATTCTTGGAACAAATTATTGACATTATATTGTAGACTTCTGTCTTACTGCTTTTGATATCTGATCTAAAAAAATCATTTGTTATAACACCGAACATCGAAAATGAATCCTGAAAGTTGTCCAAATCCATACAATTTGTATAGGTTGACACCCGGGAGGGGGACTCCCATATTTTTGGGGCGGGGGTGCTCGTCGGGAACTTTCAATTTTACCCCTAAAAGGTACCTAAAATGGCGTCGCTTAGTTGATTTTGACCCCTAAAAGGTACCAACAAGACATACTTTCCCTCCTAATTTTTTTTTCTTGTATTTTTTACGAGGAAAAATACGTCTGAAATTCAGGCTACCAACAAGTGTTAAAAAAGTCTAGAAAAAATTGCAAATTTTCGAATTTTACCCCCTAAAAGGTACCAGAGGCTTGATTCTAAACCCTAAAAGGTACGACGAGCACCCCGCCCCAAACATATCGGAGTCCCCCCCCCCCGGGGGTTGACAGCACTGTGAAATGAACATCAACAGCCAACACCATATCTTCACAACTTTGAAAAATTTCTTCTCTGTGTTATCTCCAATTCTCTATTTTATCAATACCTTTCATAAAATGATACAAAGAAGGAAATTGGTTTGTAATACTCTATCTAAAAAATTTTTCCACTTTGTGTTTCAATTACTCGATTTTTCAGCAGATTTCCTCTTAATTTCTAATTTCTATTTCTAATTTCTTAAAGTGCCACTAGCACCTAATTTGTCACTTGCCTGAAATTCCACCAAATTCAGCACACAAGTAGAAGACATCATAATTTTTAGCACTACGCCATTTGTTTTGCCAGAGGTTGAAAGGAAAATAGCATATTTTCACGCCAAAGTTTGGATTTAATGAGCTGTCTTCATCCTGATATTGATACAGTCAATTCCAAAGGGATGCAGCACATGTGACACGCGATTCCAGCACAGGGAGCCCGAACTGCAGATCTTAATGTGTTTTTCCCTATATTTTAGGGCAGTTCTCCAAAAAAGAAGTCATACTGTAATATGTCTTACTTCTGCGGTTCTAGTCGTCGCATTTTCTACCAGTTTTAGCATTACTTTAATAGACTTCTTATATGCAATTATATGCAAAAAACGTATCAATCATTTTGCTCAATTTTTTTGGGATTGAAGTTCACAACATTTGCAAAGGCCAATCCAAATGCCTGCTCAATTGAAGTTTTTTAAGACGGCCAAAAAAATTTCCAAAGTTCTCTGTTGGTTGTGCTTCTCTAGCTCATGGTCTGCTGGTTAGACTTGATTGTCTTTCATGCAAATTTGGATCCTTCAACATTTTTCCGCATGCTGGAATGTTGAAGGATCCAAATTTGCATGAAAGATACAGCAAAGTCAAACCTATGCGAAGTCTATGCATTATGAGTGAATTGTTTAAAGAATCTGAACCTCCTGAAGAAATATCACTTGCACTACTATTCTCTTTCAACTGATATGTTGAAAATAGCTGCGGGCTTTGCGCGCATAAAGACTTATACATTTAAAAAATTGTAAAAGGCCTTCTTGTTTTACCACAATTCCTCAAGGTCCTCTTCAGTGACTTTTGTCTGCCAGACAAGAACGCCTTTGGACTTTTGATTAATAGTCTTGTAGCTTTATGTCAAAATTGCTGCACGCATCGCGCGCACAACGGAAACCAAACCAAACAATCAAATACAAAATAAATGATACTCAGTCTATGTAATAAGGTTCCAATCGAGAAGCGCACCAGAATACTTGGTAGAAAGTCACTACACACAAAAGAGTACAGCCACCTAGGATTTTTATTTGCATTTTAACGCTTTGTATTTTTTATCATTGAGCCTTGTTCTGCATCTTTTGAAAAAATGTTATTGACGCGACCCTACCTCGACATATAAATTTGTAACCAAGCTCCTTTTATTTCCAGGAGAACTTACTTGTAATGTACAGGGCACTATTAAAAGGAGACCTCGACCGATATCGCAGAACTATTACTTCTCTCAACCTGCCCAAATTCCAACCAACACGCACACTACACACGCGCGCCGGTTCCCTTCAAGCCCTGCTCGGCCCAGTCTCCCACGCGTTCAGGTGAACACAGAGAACCCATGTTACACCTTTCCCGTTTTTTTTTTAGGGGAGGGGGGAATACATAAATACAAACATCCATAGGACTTTCTTACCGTGAAGTTGTTGAACCTCCTGGGAAGCTGGAAATGAACTAAAAGACAGTTTCTATATTACTTAGCATCAAACGTGCGCGTAGCAAACCCATTCTGGCTTTTCCATCCAGGCGGGCACCCTGCGGATTCTGTTAGATCGCCTAGGCATTCCTTCTATTTCCAAAGACGTTTCCACTTCCAGGGTAGTTTCATTGCAGAGAACCCATGTTACAAATTGAAAAAATGTCTGGGGGGGGGGGGGGGGGGGGGGGGGGGGGGGGGGGGGGGGGGGGGGGGGGCATGTTTTTTCCTTTGGACCAAGAGGGGGGATTCGTAAAAAATATGTTGTGCCTTGGGGGGATCTGAAAAATTTGCATTGTCCCCCCCCCCCCCCCCCCCCCCCCCCCTGTAGTATACATAAGGAATGCAGCCTAAGAACGCTCTTGGGGGACTTGCAATAATCATCTAGAATAATGTGAGGAAACGCTGATACTGCGTACGCAAAAAGACCTTACTGCGGTTTTCATAATTCTGCGAACTCTCGCTAACGATTTCCAACCGTCAAACCGCCTTCTGGCTTCCGTCAATCAAACTCCCGAGTCTTTTCGTCGTTACTCTTTGTGCTTTTTGATTGGCCAGCACGTAACGTTGCTGTCGCGACAGGAAGCCATTTTAGCACTGCTTAGGCGCTGGCCAATCAAAAACCACACAGAGTAACGACGAAAAGACTCGGGAGTTTGATTGACGGAAGCCAGAAGGCGGTTTGACGGTTGGAAATCAATAGCGAGAGTTCGCAGAATTACGAAAACCGCAGTAACAGGACAGTAGCATGATAGAGTCCAAACTGAAAGCACATAAACAACCGTGGACAGCTGTTTCGATCTTGTTAGGCCTCTTCATCACGGTGTTGGGGGCTGCAACCGCAGACAATTTTTGCGCATGACTTTTTTTTGGTGTGTGTACATATGAGAGTTAATGGAAATGGCCCTGAGTCGGAGTCTATACCCGAGGTCTTACCTTTGATTTCCAAGACGAAACTCCGTTCTTCCTTTCGCTATTTCTTTGCGATTGTCCAGCTAATCACACCTATCGATGGCAGAAGTACAAATTTGCATGAGTAGCTTGATGGAAAGCATAGAAAAAGTCTGGAATTATGGTACAAAAGCTTCTTGCCGTAATAGTTTTTGAACCATATGTTTTTTGTTTGTTGTGTTCCAGGCCCTGCGCGAAAATAGACACCACAGGGACTCGCGCACGCGCAGTCATGTACCATGGTGTCCCATGCTGTCCGGTTTTGGTGTGAAGTTGACCAGTTTCAGCTGTTTTTGTCCTTTTGGGTGCTAAGAATCACGAATTTGTCTCAAGTAATGAACTCTTTTGGCCATTTAAAGGTAAGAATTGTATAGCTAAGGGTTTCGAAAGGGTTTTAGTGTGTTTGTTTTAAGAATTTTCACCCAGAAAGCCATGGAATTTTGATTTCCATATCTGTTTTCGTGCGTTGCCAAGTGCGTTATCCACTCACCCATGCTTCACTCAAAAACAGCAACGCTGCAGATTTCTTTGTTTTCTGTTTTTTATTTCTGTATCCAAGTGAACGAAACTCCTTGGATTCTAAGGCCTTCCTAAAGCCCAAGGTTACCTACTGGTCCAAGATACACCAGTCAAATTAACAAAAGCATACCTGCCAACTCTCCCGGTTTACGCGGGAGACTCCAGGTTTTGAGTCAAATCTCCCGGTTTTCACCGTAAATCTCCCGGGAAATCAACTCGCTCAGTCAATTTCTGCATTAAAACCTAAAGATTTTAAGCAAGCAACGTTTTTTTTTTTTTTTTAGGGGGGGGGGACCAGGTTATTACAGCTCATTCCCCTATCTCCCGGTTTTCACTTGTCCAAGGTTGGCAGGTATGCAAAAGGTTGAGAGCATTTTGTCTCAACTCGTACTGTATTTTAACCACAGCCCACATCCAGGGAGGAGAGGAGGGCTTCACATGTCGACCTGATAAGGTCAAGTATATTTAAGGGGGTATCTGAGAAATATTGTGGCTTTCACTAATAACAGGGCCGGCCATTCACTTTTTTCGCTAGGTGGCATTGGTGACCAATTCACAAACATTTAGTCGCCAAAAAGTAATATTTAGTCGCCACTTATAAAGATGGGGTTCCATTTGGCAACTAGCTTTAAAATTTAGGTCGGCAAACCCCCAAATTCAGTCACCATTGGCGACCATATAGTCGCAATTTCGGGCCCTCAATAAATGGTATTTTTAGGGGTACGCAAATGAATGAAAGGGTCACAAACCATTTTCTGGCTTTAACGGGGAAGCTCTGGTGACAGCTATTGATGCATGCGCAAGATTTGATACAGAGCCGTTGAGAGAAACACCTTTCTGCATGTGGCCTAACGTTAAAAATCAGCCAATCAACGAAGCCAATCAAATGGATGTCCGAAGAGCCTCCTCTTCGAGCAGATGAGCTGGGGGAGCTCTGGGTACGAGAATGTTGATGGCTGTGTATTGTAATGGGCGAGGCTTTGCTCATTATGGTGACCTGAAAGAGTGGTTGATGTTTTCCTGTGTAAGATCGGTGGCATGGCTTATTTCCTTCATCATTCCATCCAGCTTGTTCATTCCCAAAGAATGGTTTTTGTACCACTTTGCATCATTCCGATCCCAATTTCTCTTTGGGTATTGGAAAAAGGCATCAAGATTGAGATTGATCTTGGACAATTAATAAAGTAGAGCTCCAAAGCTCTAATCCATCATTTGGGTGGTCACATAGATTCTGGTAAGTTTTTCAAAGCTTTCAGCCTTTTCTGTGGTGCCGGCAGGGTGATTTTTCAACAAATCGTTGTGTGTCATTGAAATACCGGTATCAGCTTCCAGCTGCATCTGTTTTCTGGTCAGCTCCCTCTGACCTTCACAGCCTCTTCTTCAATGGACTGTTTGTGCTGTGTGTTTTGATTGCGGGTTCTCTTGAGCAGGACTAGCTGAGCATCCAGCATATCATCATACCATTTGAAGCAAGGGTCGTTTTTAAAAAATATTTCTGGAGTAAGGTGGCTGGGCTAAGATGCCTCTCAACTGCATGGCAGAGTTTTTTTTCCGGTACATCTTGCTTGCGGGCCTCAGCATAGAATTGCCTTGACCAATCAGAGTGTGTGCTATGTCATTGTTATAATCTATTCTATTTTACAGTTGATAGTTTAAAAAATAGACATTTTGGATGGTTGATGGCTGATTTTGTTTTCATGTCTCGAATTCATGTTGCATGCATGCAAATTGCAATTTTCTAGCATGTAGTTTTTGGGGGGAGCCTCGCAGGGACCTTGCGTCCATTTGCTTCCCCCTCGTCAAGTCCGCGTCCTGTATTTGTTTGTCCTCGTATTTTGTTTTTGAGTGTGGTGGAAGCCTCTAAATAAATAAATAAATAGTTGCTCTAAGTCATGCTGCTATTTTATGCCTTGAATAATTAAAGCGACCAACCCCCTCCCCATATTTTAGGGTGCATGAGTGCATTGTTAACAACCAGCAGCCAGCCCCTTATAGAAGGGTGATACAGGAAATTGGGGATAACTACTGTTCTGATGACACAACTTTTTCTCTTTTACCGCTACCACATGCAAACTATGGCTAGGATACATGTACATGTATAAGGCACTAAACATTTTAGTGTTTGCTAGATATGGAAATATCTAAAGGTCTCCTAAAATCTAAAGCCATGCTATTCCCCGGGTAATGGGGGTGCTTGGCCTTTCCACTGACTAGTGCATTTCAAGATCAGAGAAAAGCATTTTTTCCATCTCATGCCCTTCAAGCTCTGCTTGGAGTTCACAAGGTATACAATAGACCCCTCCACAGGTTGTAAACACATCTTTGACATGATATAGATTGTACATTGTGGGTTTCATGCTTAGAAACTAGATGAACTAGACGCATAACTGTGTGAACTCGGGCTTCTGTCTATGTCTATCTTGATATAGAATTGAGTGAAAAATTGACAAATTCAAGGCGTAGTTATTTTGGTCATTTATGTAGGCGGTCTTTATTTGTCACGCATTCCATGGATGATTCAATACCAGAGACACGTGAATCGAACGACTTCTTGCTCATGCACATGTCAAATACGAAACTAAATATTTCAGCTCAGTTTGCTTTAACTACAAAACATATTTCATTTTCAGAATAGCAATGTTAATATTAAACCTTTTCTTAACATTTCAGGGCTACATGTACATTCAATGAATTTAGATGCATTTTCCACGAAAACAAAGCCCAGTTTTTTCCAAGGCAGCGCTCAAAACATAAAAATGATGAAGACTTGATCTTGATGATTCGATGACTTGTCACAAGTTGTGAAGTAAACATACTCCACTCGGCACAGAATTAAATTAAATTCAACTTTATTGTACACTCGTTATATTAATGCAAACACAATTTCCTCAATTGCATGTAGTTTCAATTATATAACATTATGTTGATTGATTGCTGTTGACCTAGATGACCTTGCATTGACCTACAATCTTAGACAGATTAGTTGTCTAAAATTGATATCCCGCCCTCTCTCCTCCGCCCCTCTCAATGTTGGATGGACCAGGCAAACGATTTTCAGTGTTTTGGACCAACATTGAAGGGGGGGAGGGGGGAGAAGCGATGACGAAGAAAGAGTAACGTGTTGTATGCTTGCTAAAAGGTCAAGTCAACAAATTATTCAAGATAACCTGTCGAGGATTGTCTTTAAACAGTGATCTAGAAGCACTCAGAATAAACACGAAAGGGAGTGATTTTACGTAGTAACTCTGACGTTTGCAAAACTATAGTTTTTGTACATTGGAAAATGCTAGATAGTTTTTTGTGCAAGGACTTAGAGTATAAAAGAAAGCTTGGTTTCGTTGTAGTTTAGAACAAATAACTCGGAGTGAGTTTCGGTAGCGGTAATTTAGTGACGCGATGGTTTACAAACGCGATATATAGTGACATGACAAGAGCTCGTGCTTTTTGTCTGCGTAGAATGAGGGGACTTCCGCTCGAAAAAGTTGCAAGGATGTGTAAAATATCCTATTCTAGTGCTAGGAGATACGCAATGGACGAGCCTGCTGAAAAGAAGACAAAAATCGAGAGAAAGAAAACAGGACCCAAACGAAAGCTGACGCGCCTACACGAACGCAACATAATCAAGGCTCTACACGCACTTAGAGAGAAGGAGGGCAATTTTAGCGCCAAACGAATTATGCAGGAGGCTGGTATTAGCGTAGAGTTTCTGTCCCGAGAACAGTTTGTCGATTTTTGAACAGTCGAGGCTACTTTTATTTGCAAAGTAGAAAGAAAGGACTATTGAACGCAAGTGATTTGTCTAAAAGAGTGAATTTTGCCAAAAAAATCCGAAGAGAGTACAACAAGGATGTGTGGACGAAAGACATGGCATTCTACTTGGACGGCACTAGCTTTGCTTATAAACGCAATCCATTTGATCAAGCACGGGCACCCAGAGGTCGAGTTTGGCGAAAAAAAAGTGAGGGGACTACCCCAGGCTGCGTGGCAAGGGGTCGAAAAGAGGGAACGGGGTTGACGCTGGTGAAGCTTATAGTGGCGATTTCGTACAAGAAAGGGGTAATACTGTGTGAACCATACGAGAAAATGAATGGACAGTTTTTTGCTGACTTTATTGAAAAACATTTTCCAAGGATGTTTGAAATAGCGGACAAGGGTACAAGTCGCTTATGGCTTCAAGACGGGGATCCTTCTCAGAATTCACGCCTAGCGCAGAACGCAATGGAAAGGACAAATGCAAAACTGTTAAAAATACCTGCCAGAAGCCCAGACCTGAACCCTATAGAAAACTTTTTTCATATAGTTGGTAAGAGGTTGCGGGAAGACGCTCTTAACTTAGAGATTACTAGCGAATCATATCAGGAGTTCCAGCTACGGGTTATTAACACTATGCGCAGCGTTCCCGTTGATCTAATCGACAACCTTATAGGCTCTATGAAAAGTCGGTTGTCGGCTGTTATTGCTAAAAAGGGCTATCGCTTGAATTACTAGTTCATTTTTCGCGATCGCAAGCCCCAAATGCATATAGTTAGAAGTCCATTGTACAGCGGCTGTATTTTGTATGTGCGTACCGACACCTGACTGAGTACGCCGAAACAAGTCGATAAAATATATTTTTCGTTTTGATTTCTTAACAACGGCAACATTTCCTTGTACGGGGCTTAGAATTAAAAAACATTGTCTACTTTGCTATGTAACAAAATGTAAAATTCATAACAGAAGTAATAAAGTTTCAGTTCAACTTAAAAAACGTTTGCTCTGTCAGAGCTTGTGAACAAGCCTCAATGTCACGCAATTACCAGTCACGTCTCACGATTCACCGTCAACGATGTACCATTTTGTGAGCTCTATTTTCCAAAACAAAACTCACTTTGCTGGAATTTTAAATTCCCAACTTTAAACTACCAATAAATAGTTTCATTTGCATATATTTTTAGAGCAGACTTTTTACGCTAGCAATTGTAAGCGACATTTAGAATGGTGAATCGCACCTACTTAAAAATAAATTAAATTATTTCTTTTGTCTGGCGCCAAAATCATTTCTCCTTCGTAAATACTGTAAATCGAGTTTCTAACTTAATCTAATAACGCTGATTAAAACTACACAGTCGTTTTATGCTTTTGGTTGAAAAATATTTTGCATCAGAGTGAAAGTTTTCTGTCAGAGAGCTCACAAAATGGTGCTTCGTGTGGTGAATCGTTTGGACTTTGAATCTATAAATAACTCTCTCGTCTCGCAACAATCGCGCATTGCATACTTTCTGTTTTCCTACTGCCGAAGGACGAGATTTGCAAAACATGTAGTGCATGGCGGTAGTACTACCTGCTGTTCCTCGGGTATAGAGGAAAAAAACTTAAAGACCTTCCCGCGGCATCTCATCATGTTTGTTTCAATCTCGTCTAAGCCTCCTCCACGCACCAAACACAGTTCTTCTTTTCCGGTCGCAAAAGCAGGCGTGTCTGTTTTTAGCTCAATGTCGTGAGCATAATGCGTCTTAGGGGCGGGTAAATGGACTGTTTGTCCCTCTAATAACAACAAGAGATCGTGCCATGGGATAATTTGTTTAGCCCAACGAAAATCATTTAAAAAAATCACCTCGGCGGACTCCGCACCAACCCAAGCAAATGTTGTGGTTGCGGGATTTGTGAAGGTATTGTAGATTCGATTCAGTGGATCTAAGAGAAATGTTTTACCACAGTTCGCCACCCCGGTTATCATTAGGTTTCTATATTTGCCGCGCCCTTTTTCGAGTAGTAGCTGGACGGATTCAGAAAAATCGGACCGATTAATACTATTCCGTGTTAAGATATCTAGCGCTTGCCCGAGCCAGCGCCCTCTGCATCCCTCTACGCACTCTTTATCGAGATGGCGGGAAAGAATTTCCAGTCGTGTCAGCTTTGTTCTCTTTAGCTTCTCTTCTGCCTCTTCTAACTCCCACCCCACCGTCAACGCATCCTCTACTGCCCTTTTCCCGTTGTTCGCTATAAATTCTGCCAATCTACTTTTACCCTCCTTTTTCATTCGTTGTGCTAAGGCCAGTAACTCTAGTCTGGTTCGTATTTTCTTTTCTACCACTTGCTGGGAAACGTCGAAGACTGACAGGCACGTGTCTTTCTGTTTCTTTGCTTTTTTCTTCTTTCTGCAATTAGAAACACTAGCTTCGTTGTTGACGGCCGTGCAACTTCAGTCGGATGATTTTCAGACTTAATGTAATCTTTGTCCTCCTTAGTTGTGTATTGCCAAGCCGACCAATAATTCACATGACGGCTACTAAAATTAACTTTGATGCCATATCTTACATCTAAATAATTGCGCACTGAAAGCCAACGCCTCTTCTTACTCAATTTCACCGCCATATGGTAATGAAAGCCGCCATCTGCATGACGTTCTTGACTACATGCCCATTGTTGAACGCTAGAATTATCTTCCTCTCCTTCCCGAAAAGCTTCTACTACTTTCGCTGCGAAGTCATTTCTGCCAGACACTTTTTCAGCATCTGCCTGGCTATACGTGATCAAGTAAATGGTCCTAACTTGCCTCGAAGAAAGCGTTCTTTCCCTTTCTCGATCCATGAGTAAACACAAACTTCGGCTCTACACACGCGCACTCTGTCTAGCGCTAAATGCACACAATGTATCAACTCCCGTCTGGTTGCCATAGAGACTCACAACAACCCACAATACAGCCCAACCAACCAGTGAGGCACAAAAAATACTAAGTTTGCTCAGAATCAGTGCGCTGAATTAAAGTCAAAAGTATAAGTTGAAAGCCCTATAGCATCTACCGGCTCATCGCAAAACACGTAAAACAATAATTCCAAAAAGAAACTAATACTAATGATTACTACCTCGTTTACTATATCAAAAACAGGCAATGTTTTTACGATACATTCATGTTTCAAAAGCACACATTTACCGCGCCGCGTTTTTAGTTTCGTACCAAAGCCATTTTGCAAGTAGTTCCAGTCGCATCATAATCGGACCTCAGCTGACCTGAAAAAACTCATAGACAATCTTGGACAGATTAGTTGGCTAAAATTGATATCCCGCCCTCTCTCCTCCGCCCCTCTCAATGTTGGATGGACCAGGCAAACGATTTTCAGTGTTTTGGACCAACATTGAAGGGGGGGAGGGGGGAGAAGCGATGACGAAGAAAGAGTAACGTGTTGTATGCTTGCTAAATGGTCAAGTCAACAAATTATTCAAGATAACCTGTCGAGGATTGTAGATGACCATTTCGAATGCGACTTGCTGGATGATGGCGAGGACAATAACCCCCTTCATGATGTCAATTGCGAGGCAACAACTCTACACAACAGGATAAGACGACTATTTTTTTAAATTATAATTTGTTATTCATCTGAAGCAATCCACACCGAGCTCATACAAAATTAAGGGGGCGCTTTTTTGGCCGGATTATTGATTTTACATTTCAATACCTTGAAATTATTAAATTGAATATTGATAACTTTATAATTTGTATTAAAAAATTTAAATTACAATCACAGCACTTGAATGAGGCTAAATATGATTGTGTTACTGTTAAAATTTGTAGACTGAAGATCATATTGAATCAAGGAACTTCAAACCAAACGTGTTCCAGGCTCCTTTCCTCCTTTTTGCTGGTTAACAGCCTTTAGCGCTTTTTCGACGACTTTGGCTATTTCCGCCTCTTGTTTGGAAGCCACTAACTTAATGGGACACTCTGAAGCGCTTTGCTCCCGACAAGCGGACAGCACTGGCGCAGGATTATTGATTACTGTTCTGCTTCGGAATCTCCTTCGTCTTTCACCACTGTAACTAAATGCTCTGAGGCTACCAATGCTGCGTACTGGTCGAATAGCTCTGAAGGTTTTCTATCAGGGACTGTACACTTGCCAGGGCAGTCTGGACCATTTGACGGTTAGCCGACTGCTTCATTTCTTGCAACTCCTTTTTGAGCTGCAACAGTTATTCGTTTATCTAAGGAGAAATGAAACACAAGGTAGCTCAGTATCAGCTCAAACTGTAAAACAGCTACTATTTATATTTTCCAACACTATTTGAATACGACAGTTTCCGCAGTCACACATTCAATGTGGACATGCGTTCACATATTTTGGTTTAGTTTCACTCTTAGAGTACACTAAGGCACAGTCGTACCTCTTGGTAGGGAATTAAGACACAGTCGCACCTCTAAAGCACACTAAGAAACACCTTACAGTGGACACTAAGTCACAATCGCACCTCTCGGTGTACACTGAGTCGCACCTCTGGTAGACGCTAAGGCACAGTCGCACCTTTTAGTGGGCACTAAATCGCACCTCCCGGTTGACACTAAGACACATTCGCACCTTTTAGTGGACACTATTCGCACTTCCTGATTGACACTAAGGCTCAGTCGCACCGCTGGCGGACACTAAGGCATATTTGCACCTTTTAGTGGACACTGAGTCGCACCTCTTGGTTGACACTAAGGTACAATTAGTCTCTTGGAAGACACTAAGTCATACCACTCCATGGTGAGGTACTTTCACATAAGCGTAAGCCTTAAATACTGTACGCCAATTAAGAGTTCTAAAAATAAGACAAATACAGCACAGACATAAAATAAATGCAAGTGTAGGTAGGGTTAAAGACAGCCAGGCGTGTCCGATACACTAGAGAGGGAAGTCCATTCCACGAAACACGTTATAATAACAGAGAACAAAAGCCACAAGAATACCACTGAGCGCGTCTATCCTTGCATAATTTACCCGCCATGGTGTAGCTACAGAGCTTACGAACAAACGATAAATGTTATCTACAGAACAAATACGTTCAATAACCCGTCAATCTCACTTCCAGAACGCCTTCTGTCTTACTACTACTCTCTACCGGTTTCTCTGAGCTCGTTGTGGGTTGTTGTGAGCCAGGGCTGATACATGCTTGCACTAAACCTCTCGGGCCCTACGAAGTAGACGGACCTGACTCCAGTGAAGAAACCCCGGGAGTAGAGACGACAGCATTTTGCTGAATATTTTTCACGATTTTTGTGACTTCTTGTCGGTTGAACGAAGGATCAGGACGCGCCTGGCCCTCCATATTTCGAGTTGTTTCCCCGTGGCTTGCTAGATTAACTGGCACTGGTGCATATCATTAAATGCTTAATAAAGCATCTCGAGGGATCATGAATATTCAATGAGGTTTGAATAGGGTTCTTGCTGTCGATGCCGAATCTGAGGCACTAGCAAAGCCTCCCTCCATCACATTTTTTGGTGAAATCCTGTGCAAACAGGGGCTATCGGTACACTTTGGTGTTTATTTATCAATATCAATGATAAGTGACAATAAACTCACCCTGCTCCCCTACTGTGCGCTGCTAACTTGTTGATCTGCTGATTCTGTGAATAAATAATAAAACGATGACATCAAAAGAAACTCAAAGTGATGGTATAATTTTTATTCTACTGGACAGTAGCAGACAGGGGCGTGTGGTATTCTTTGGTGTTTATTTATCAATATCACTGTAAACTCACCCTGCTCCTCTCTCTGTGCGCCGGTAACTTGTTGATCTGCTGATTCTGTGAACGTTAATAAGGTGATCGTAGTTTAGAAATTCCAGCATACACACCTTTCATATTTGGCTGCAATCCTGCAGCTGTGGACGGCAGCCCTTCTGCCAAGCTCTGTTGTGTCTGGTTATTAAAATAAAATATGTTGATTATGTTTTAGGACAGCCACATTATTTAAAGAAGTTCAAAAACAATTAAACTTTCCAATTCTTACCATCTATGACCCGAACAAGTTCGGGTAAGGACCCTCGATTGGGGGCGAACAGGAGAACCCCATGACTCGCTCCATATGTCTGGTATACTAACAATATAACAATCATAAAAATCGATATCTCAATTCAATGTCATAATTCTATGACATGTCTTTCTTTCACCTAAGAAGGACCTAGCCAAATGACATGTTGATGAAATTCAGTGGAACTAATTCAGCATAAAAGTATTCATACCTTCTTGCCTTTCTCTTGAACTCAAATTTCCCTGTATGTCTCTGTTGATGAACAGAATGTGTTAATTGATAAATGAAAACCCATGAAATATCTCAAATTGGAGCTAAATAGAGTAGAAAGTCTATGCAAGTGAATACACTACTGTAACTTGATCAATTTGTCTTGATCGATAATCATTATGCAGACCAGACATCAAAATCCTGTGAACTGAGAGAAACTGAGAGAACTGAGAGAAATTATTAAGCACCAAAATATTTCCATGAAATTCCCACGAAATACGTCAACTTAAAATCCTGCGAATTTTTGGATTTTTTCTCGAAGAAATTTCTGAAGGCCCGTAAAACAAATACTGAATACCGGTATATGGGTTGTGGTTCATAATGCTGCTAGCAATGATTACCATCTTTGTCATTGATATACTCACCGTCATCACTCTCTGCTTGAGGTCTCGTTACTGTAGAAGTGGATGTTCTTCTAAACAGTGTTTCTGTTAAAAGAGCAAAAACCTGAGTTTTTACTATTACAATAGACTTGGATCATGTACATCATGTAGTTAATCCTTTGGGTAATTACCCACTCTCCCTGCTTGAGACTTGAGGCGGTCGTGTTGTACCTGGCAGTCGTGTTGTACCTGGTGTTCCAGGTACCGGTAAAGTGACAGTAAGAAATAAAGTATAAAAAACAGGTTTAAGATCAGATGGTAATTTTTCAGTGTGTCGCTTACCTGTACATGTATCACAGCGGAAAAAAAATTCAAATTTCGCGGAAACATTTGGACAAAATATGAGGAAATTTGTTGGGAAAAATGTAAATTTTCGAATTTTTTTTTTCCATTTCTTTTATTTTTGGACCCAAAACAATCATCAGTAGAAAAATTATACACATTACAAAGTATGTTAGGCTTCTATTTTTCACTTTTTATTTTTAAAAGGCACAAACTGTGCAGAAAATCAGCTCAGGATGCATAAGTTGCGGAAATTGGTCTAGGATGCGGATCCGCACCTCCATATCCTGTCAAAGGACTTGATGTATGTATTAGTAACCTATACACATGTTTAATAAAGGTAACAGTCGAGAGCTGACAGAACCCAATGTAGGTTATAATATTCATGCGCGCACTTGCGTGCCGCATGTGACGAAATTATTATTCATATATGCATGAAGCGCGGCCCAAATGACGACTTTCTATGCTTGTAACGTGGAGCTCACGCTTATATAAAAAAGTAAGCGAAACTGAATACTGAAACACGAACATGAAACTCCTGTTCTCATGGCTAATATTTTGAAGGAGACAAAAAATATAGGGGTTAAGCTATCGCACACCAGCAATTTAGTGACAAGAGCAGCGTCGACTTTACAGGAAAGCTTCAGTTACTATTCGTGTCCAACTGTTGAATATTTGAAGTTATAACTCCTCCGCTTTGGCAAAAACATTGAACGGAACTGGACGCGCTGTTTGAACCTACGCGCTCGCTGACGAGCCGCGAAGTTCTGGTCACTTTTTATATGAATAATGCACAATCAGACAAAACAGTCTTAAAATCTGTATGCGACGTCTATCGAAAAGTCTTTATAGAACATACCAGGCGGTTAAAATTACAACAACTCTCTTTATGCAATCTCACTTCCAGAACGCCTTCTGTCTTACTACTATTTCTCTGAGCTCGTTGTGGGTTGTTGTGAGCCAGGGCTGATAGATGCTTGTACTAAACCACTCGGGCCCGACGAAGTCGACGGAGCTGACTCCAGTGAAGAAACCCCAGGAGTAGAGACGACAGCATTTTGCTGAAGATTTTCCACGATCCTATTTTCCTCCATCACATTTTTTGTCTTGATCGATAATGATTATGCAGACCAGACATCAAAATCCTGTGACTTTTATTGCTATTGTGCAGTAGTTGAATGATGTGCGCTAAGTTGTTGAATAATATAGCCAATAATTACCGTATCAATTTGTCACTCCTCTTTCGTTAATTCAGCACTATTACTAACATCACATCGGCCCCATGCTGTGCCTGCTGACATCCCTTATATCCATACTTTCTTTTTTGGTTTTGGTTTTGTGACTGTTGATTATGAAAATTTATATTATGTGCAAGACATATACTTTAGTGGTACTTACTTCTTCAAATGAAAATGGGAGGACTGGAGGTACACCAAACAGGCTTCCCTCATTGCCTTTCCTTATTAATTCTTCCACTTGTAGAACTCTGTCTAGTGTGCCTATGAGCAATACAGAAAAACAATGTCTTGTTCAGTGGTAGCTCAGCATTATCATGATTAGAACTTGAGCTTGTATGCTTGCCTTGCTGGCTCCCCCTTCTGGCTCTTAACTGCCTAACCGACAGATTCCTCGTTAATGTTCCACCTAAGAATAGATAAATGTAAGTGGGAACCAAAAATTTGGTACAGTTATTAAAAAACATGACTCAAATATTACTTTACATATCAGCGTCATACAAGAATGTTGCTTTCAGTAAACTTACAAACACAACCAGTTTCTTCATTTATTGGTGACCTTAATTTTTGCACCTCTTCCCTTGCCCCTGCATCATGTAGAACGTAAGAATTTTTGAAAAAAAATCGTACAATAACTGTAAACTATTCTACTGATCTATCAGTAACCTACATACTACCTATTCATATTATAACAATAACAGTCGCACCACATGCCTCATAGGCTATTGGAAAATCGGTTGAAAAAGTTATTACAATACGATTAATATTTTTAATGTTTGAAGAACCAAATGAATACTTACAAATTTGTCTGATGTGTATTTTGTGTTTATTTTTCAAGGTTTGAGGTAGATTTCTGGGTCTAAACATCACTCGTTACAATGTACACTCACTCCAATTCAATGGAAAATTTCAGACCCAGAAATCCACCTTAAACCTTGAAAAATAAATAACACAACATACACATCAGACAATTTTGTAAGTATTCTTCATTTGTTTCTTCAAACATTTATATGTATAAGTAGTCATTTTATTATGTTTTTCCGCCAATTGTCCCTAGCCTTCGAGGCCTGTGCTTACACTGATCAACTTATCTATCAGTGACTCACCTTCAATACTTGTTTGAAGAGGTTGAGGGGGAGAGGGTGAAATGTCTGTAAAAAAGGCAAAAGGGTTATTAGTAGACCTACACTCTGCAGCTTTATCAGCTATTAGAAGCATACCCCTATCACTCATTGCTTGATAGGGTCTTATTGGTGTTGACGTGGATACTCTTCCTGGCAAAGTTTCTGTTGAAAAAGGGCAAAAATAGGGTTTTGATTATAACAATCGATTTGCACCATGTAGCTTACTTTCAGTGATGTAACTGTAAGAGGTTTGCACACACACATAGGTTGGCATTCAAATGGTGATTTTTTTAAGTTGTGTAGATTCTCTATCAGCAACATGAGACATGCAAGCCAAACCCAAAGCACACTGCTTGATTCTGCAACAACCACATAAGACTTGTGAAAGTTTCTTTAACCACCAATTTTAAACGAGAAATATTTTCTTATATGTAATTATTAAAAACTCTCTTTCCTAATTTATATTAAGATATTCTCGATCAAAACAAAGTATAATATAAAACAGACTTGCACCATGCACTTTTCTTTTATTGACTTTACTCACCCTCTCCCTTGCTGGTTGTCGCGTTCCCGGAGCGGAGATCGTTCAGCAAAGACTCTCGAACTCAATCATGCACTCGAATAAATAAAAACAACTTTATTCGCGTGTTACCGTACATAATAGGTGAGAACTAAGAAATAGAAATAAAAATATTACACACTAGCTTTGCATAATATAGAAAAGAAACACTGAAAGCTACTACTCACGTTATTCCAGGCTGAAATGAGTGACTAAAATGACTATTAAACTCGAGTTGTACATTGCAGTTGAGCCTTCTGAATTCTCTAGACAAAAATCTAAAACTGAGCTAAACAAGTCCGGGCAGGTAGTCACGTGGTCCGGCGGCCTGACTGTACCGGAAATTGATTGTACCGGAAATGAAATAAATGTCAACAAATGTAAGACTAAGCTAATAATTGTTCGTAGAACATCACACTCCTCGCTCAGGGATCGGCGATCCTTGCTACCTATCTAATCATCTGTAGTGGAGTTGTCGTCGTCGTCCTTAGGAACCAACAGCACCAGCGCGCTGATCGGCCGGTCGAACACCTTCCAAGTATCATCCTTGTACACTAGCACCGTGGCCTTCCGTACTCTTCCATCCGCGCTTGGTGTTACCTTGGTGATCTTGCCAAGCGGCCAGCTGTTCCTGTGCGCGCCTTCGTCTTCCATCAGTACGATATCACCAACCGCAAGGTTACGTCTCTCTCGGTTCCATTTCGGTCTCACTTGCAAATTCTGGATGTATTCCCTCCGCCACCTGGACCAAAATTGATCTGCGAGATATTGAACCTTCCTCCACCTGCGTCGCGCGTAGACATCTGAGGGAGTGAATTTGCCAGGTAATGGTCCGAGGGGACGAGTCTTGAGCGTTGACGGGGTGAGCGCTTGTGGTTCATCTGTGTCCGTGGGGATACTTGTAAGAGGTCGCCCATTGACGATAGCTGTGACTTCTGACATCAATGTCACTAGTAACTCGTGGGTGAGCTTTTGGGACAGTTGGACGAGCATGGCGTCTAGGATACGCCTTATTGTCCCTATCTGACGCTCCCATGAGCCTCCAAAATGGTGAGCACAGGGTGGGTTGAAAATCCACTCACATCCGTTGTCGGTCAGGTACCTCTGTATAGCATTGTGATCCATTTCCGCCAATGCATCATCGATCTCATTCTTGCCGCCGACGAAATTACTTCCTCTATCACATCGGAGAAGCTCGGCGGGTCCACGTATAGCAAAGAAGCGTCTAAGAGCACAAATAAACGAGCTCGCGTCCATTGATTCTATCAATTCCACGTGAATTGCTCTGCTAGCCAAGCACGTAAAAATTAAACCCCAACGTTTGGAATCAGCGGCTCCACCTCGCGTCTTTCTTGTCTGCACTGACCACGGTCCAAACACATCGAACCCTACCTGGGAGAAGGCTGGACCGGGTTCCACTCTGTCTGGCGGTAGGTCTGCCATCTGTTGTTCGAGTAACGGCCCTCTGAGTTTACGACACGTCACGCAGCTTGATATGACTCTATTGACAGATCCATGGCCTCCCACGATCCAGTATCCGGCACTACGTATTGTCCCGTGGGTGATTTGTCTGCCTTGATGATGCGATAGCTGATGGTAGTGATGAATTATCAGCGCTGTGATATGGTGAGTCTTCGGGAGTAGAATCGGGTGCTTCTCTAGGTGCTCCAGCTTCGCACGCTTGAGTCTACCACCTACTCTCAGGATCCCGTCTTGGTCGATGAACGCGTCTAGTCGATACAACTTAGACTTTCGAAGGGCTTTCTTTCTTTCTACTTCACGCTTGCGCTTCACACGTTCGTCATTCCCTTTGACTTGTTTCAGCTTCCATGCCGTATCACCACTGAAACCTTCTTCTACGCCCGAATGCACCATGGTATACAGACAGCTTGAGAACTATGAAGAAAGAAAGGCGTCGTTATGAGAGGAAATACATGTCCACTCGTCTAGAAATTCACCGTCAGCTGTACAGGGACAAATGTGATGCATACACAGTTGCACTTAACGCTGCAAAGTCAGAGTACTATAATGAAAAGATCTCCAACTCTGATAACCAGCAGCTGTTCCGGATGATTGATGGCTTATTTTGTGTAAAGGCTGTTCCTCCTCTGCCTTCTCATGATTCCCTTCCTGACCTAGCTGAGGCGTTTAGTAGCTTCTTTTACACCAAGATCCAGAAGCTACGGGATGATCTGGGAAACTCTAAGCTGTCATCTGAGGAACTTTCTGTCTCTGTTGACATTGCGCCTTGTCCTTCTTCGTTTTCGGATTTCGCTCCAGTGTCAGAGAAATTCGTCTGTGAGTTACTTCAAAAGTCTCCACCAAAGTCTTGTATGCTTGATCCCATTCCTGTACATTTACTGAAACAAGATCTTGACCTCCTTGTCCCGACAGTTACTAATGTTATCAATGCCTCGCTGTCGAAAGGCACATTTCCTTTGTCTTTGAAAAAGGGCATCATATTTCCATCATTAAAGAAGTCCAGCCCCAACAAGGAGGAATTCCCCAGTTACAGGCCGATTACGAACATCGCCTTTCTATCAAAATCACTCGAACGGGTCGCATCCACTCAGACAACTAACTACCTAGTGGGAAATGGCCTCTTTGCTAGATTCCAGTCTGCATACAGACTATTTCACAGCACAGTAACAGCAGTTCTGCGTGTGATGAATGATAGTCTCCGTGCTATTGACTCTGGCAGTGAAGTGGTCTTAGTATTGCTCGATTTATCCTCCGCTTTCGATACTATCGACCATGCCCTCCTCCTGGAAAGACTCCAGCATCGCTATGGGATTAGTGGTACAGTGTTAACATGGTTTCGATCATACCTCACTAACAGAGAACAATCAGTTGTCATCAGAAATGTTGTTTCATCCAGTAAGACCTTGCATTACGGCGTGCCTCAGGGCTCTGTACTTGGGCCGTTGCTGTTTTCACTATACTTTGCGCCTCTCGAAGATCTGATAAAAGCGCACGGCGTCGCATGTATGATGTATGCAGATGATACACAATTGTATGTGTCAGTTGACTCTACTAGTAATAGACCTGCTATGATAGCAAAACTTGAGCTCTGTGTTAAGGATATACTCATCTGGTGCACTGCCAACAAGCTTGCATGCAACCCCCATAAGACTGAGGTTGTCCATCTGTCATCTCGGTTCAAGAAACACGAGCTGATGCCTGGTATCTCCATTGATGACTCCTTTATTGCACCTGTTCCTGTTGCCCGTGATCTTGGGGTCGCTTTGGACAATCATCTTAAGCTGAATTCTCATATTAATAATATCTGCAAATCTGCATCTTTCGCTATACGAAGCATTGGCCGAATTCGCAAGTACCTGAATCAACATGACTGTGAAAAGCTAGTGCATGCCTTTGTTACTTCCCGTCTGGACTCCTGCAACAGTATTCTGTTTGGCCTACCCGATTCTGAACTGACAAAGTTACAGCGATTACAGAACACTGCTGCTCGACTTGTTAGTAGAACCAAAAAATCGGATCATATTACACCTGTGCTTGTTCAGCTTCACTGGCTTCCTATCAAACTTAGAATTAACTACAAGATTTTGCTAATAACTTATAAGGCTCTAAATGGCATGGCTCCGCATTATATCTCTAACTTGCTTCTATCTTATAAACCAGCTCGCAATCTTCGATCTTCTGGACAAAACTTGCTTTCTGTACCGAAATCTAACACTGTCAATTACGGCGACAGAGCTTTTTCTATCTGTGCTCCTAAGCTTTGGAACTCCATGCCCTGCAATATTAGGAACGCTGACAACATTGCCACATTCAAATCAAAACTTAAGACTTTTATATTTAAACAATTTACGAAATTATCCTAATTATTTTTATTTTTTTTATTATTATTTTTTATCTTATCTATATATTATAGCTTACTTAGAAATTTGTATTTTATTGTAAGAGCATTGAGCTTGTATAATGCTCCTAGAACGTATTTATTATTATTATTCTTGAGTCTCCTTCAGGATTACTATTGTAGCTTGTTCGAGCTCTTCAGCTTTCGGCAGTCGCAGTCTTCTGCCCTGGTCTGGGATGCTCGTTTTCGATCTTGTCCTATTCGATAAGACTTTCTTTGTGATTCTCTGTCTCTTGAACTCTCGGATCTTGACGATCAAGGTGGCAATTGCCCTTCTTAGGGTAGCAAAGCTTGAGAATCTCTTGAATCTATCTGACCCCAAACCTTTACGCCGGGAGTCTGCGAGTTCCGTCTTGCGCGTATTCACTTGTCTTCTTACTTCAAGGTCACTCTCGTCCAGATTCATTGGCATCTCTGATGTTACCTTCAAGTCTTCCCCCTTCCTGAGGAAGTCCGGGCCTTGGATCCATGTTGACTCTTTCAAGGCATCAGGGCGTATCCCTCGTGTGGCCAAATCCGCGGGGTTGTCTTCGCTTGGTACATGCTTCCATTGTGTAGGGGATGAGAGGCTTCGGATTATCTGAACCCGGTTGGCAACATATACGTGGAAACGTCTCGCTTCATTGTTAATATAACCCAGTACAACTTTGGAGTCTGAGTAGTAGACGGCTTCGGATGTTTGGATGTCTAGCTCTGTTGCGACTTTCTTGGCAGCTTGCACAGCTAATACAGCGGCACATAATTCTAACCTTGGTATGCTCGTAGGGTGTGATGGCGCTACCTTCGCCTGGCCGTAAACGAAAGAAGTGGTGGTTTCGCCCTTTCCGTTAATGAGGCGAAGGTAAACAGCTGCTGCAATTGCATCTTTGCTCGCGTCGGCAAATGTATGGAGCTCGGCCTTTCCTATCGCTCCGAACTCCTTCGGGTGATAACATCGGGGCACTTTAACGCCTTCGAGGTCGACGAGAGCTTCCTTCCAGCATTTCCAGCGTTGCATCTTACTTTCGGGAAGAGGATCATCCCATCCCAAGGGTTCGCTTCCATTGCCGTGCTTACCCAGTACTACCAGCTCCTGGAGCAGTCGTTTCCCTTCTATGATCACTGGCGCGGCTAGGCCGATCGGGTCGTATACGGAGTTGATGACTGAGAGAACGCCCCTTCTTGTGAACGGTTTGTCGGCCATAGAGAGTTTAAACGCGAATGCATCACTTTCTAAGTCCCACTGAACACCTAACGAGCGTTGCGCCGGCAGACCATCGCTGCGGAAATCTAAATCTCGTAAGTCCTTGGCTATATCTTCCGAAGGGAAAGCTTCCATGACCGCCTTTGAGTTGGAGACTACTTTGTGGAGTCTTAGATTCGACCTCGCAAGCACCTTCTGAGTCTCTTGTACTAGACAAACGGCTTGCTCGGGGGTCGGCACCGATATTAAGCCATCGTCCACGTAGAAATTCCTGCGTACGAACTGTCTCACCTCTTCACTTGTGCTCTCCTCGCCGTCCACAACTGACCTTCTCAAACCGAATGCTGCTACCGCAGGGCTTGGAGAATTCCCAAAGATGTGCACCGTCATTTTATACTCGATGATAGGCTTCGATAGGTCATTGTCCTTGTACCACATGAATCTTAAGAAATCTTGATGTTCTTTGCATACGCGAAAAGAATGAAACATCTGTTCAACATCGCAGCATATCGCTGTGACCTCTCGGCGGAAGCGCAGTAACACACCTAATAAGCTGTTGGTCATATCTGGGCCGGCAAGAAGTTCCTTATTCAGAGAAACACCTTGATATTCGGCTGAAGAATCGAACACGACTCTAATTTGACCCTTCTTGGGATGGTAGACCCCGAAATGGCACAAATACCAACTCTTGCCGTCGCTCTGGTGTGCTGAAAGCTCTTCGGGCGGTACCGGAACTGCGTGCTTGCGCTCTAACAGCTTCCCCATGAACTCTACGTACTCTTGTTGCATGTCTGGTTTACGTTTAAGTGTCCGTAGCAGACCGTTTAGGCGTTTGATTGCGTACTCTTTGTTGTTGGGCATCTTAACATCGCTTGAACGGAACGGTAGAGGCATTTCCCAGAATCCTTCGGCGTCCTTATGAATGGTCTTTTCCATGATGTCGAGAAATCGCCTATCCTCCTGAGATAAACTTGTGTCGTTGTCGTTCGCCGTCGTGAGGTAAACATCTTCATCCTGTGGTTGAATGAACGTATCTTTGACATTCAGGTGATAAGGGCAGTTCGACAACTCTTTTTCTGGCCCCTTCGCGGCTGTCTGAGGCGGTACTTCGTGTGACGGGTCCTCACTTTCTTCGTTCACCGAGACAGCTGTTCTTCTCGCGTTGACGTGGATAGCTCCGTTCACCATATCAAGACAAGCTTGTCCGGAAATCGTCCATCCCAAAGTTGTCTTCTGCGCCCACGGGGCGCCTTTAGGGCCATTCTTAAAGGCTCGCACCTTTAACAGTTCAGGCGCGTCTCTTCCAACTAGGAGTCCTATATCCGTGTCTTTGTCTAGAGGCGGGATCTCGTCTGCTATGCCTTGCAGGTGGGAATGCTGTTTGACGATGTCCGGTGTCGGGATTTCTTCCTTGTTTCTGGGGAGTCCGTCACATTCTATCAGGGTGGGTAGCTTCGCAGTACTTCCTTGAACTGACCTGGCTACCAGACCTGTCGCTCTACGGCCGTAACGTTCCTCCTTCTCGCCGCTGCAGGTAGATAAATAGTATTTCCATCGAGTGCCGTTTAACCCAAGTTTATCCGCGAGCTCCGGTGTTATCATAGAAGCGTTACTTTGATCGTCTAGAATGGCATACGTACGGTGAGACTCGCTTGGATTCTCGGCCTTGTAGACTTCCAGGAGGACGACTTTGCTGCAAGAGAAACCACCGGGCTTCTTGTCGCAAACGGACGTGCACTTGCTTATCACGTGACTCTCAGACGACCCGCTGTCGCCCTCTCGAATGTTACCGACGTTTTTCTTCTCTGTGGATCTTTGTGAAGGAGGTCCGGGTGACGTTCACTTCCACACAGGGAGCACTTCGTGTCGGTATTACAGGCTGCGGCCTTGTGGGATGGCGAAAAGCAACGGTAGCAGAGACCCGTTTGAAAAATCCACTCTTTTCTCTCGTCTGGGGACATCTCCTTGAAGGCTCTACAGTCGGCTAGATCGTGGCTCTTTCTGTCGTGATAGGGACAAAACTTTGTAGGCGGGCCCTCGCCGGGCTTGTCGTCTTTGACGCGTGTCGATGGAGTTTGGATGGATACTTCTTTAGCATCGCAAGTTGCACTCGTCTTCAAGATGCGTCTCTCTTCCGGTTCTCGTGGTGTACTGCCACGCCCCTTTCCTTTGTTATGATCGGGGCGGCGTTCCTGGGTGCCGCTCTCGGGGGTGGCGAGGACGTTCGGGTGGTTCTTGATCCGTGACTGCTTCTGTACCATCCGCGTAAATTCATGGAACGTAGGGTACGCGTCCTGGTGTTTGTCCGCATAGTCCACGATCGTCTTTTCCCATTTGTTTCTAAGATAAGCTGGGAGCTTTTCTACCACGGGGCGTATCGCGATAGAATAGTTGAGGCAAGCCAACCCTGGTAGCTGCGCAACCTGACAGTCTATGTCCGCGCAAAGATCTGCAAACTTTCTTAGCTTCGTGTTATCCTTATCCCCAAATTTAGCAGCTTCGCATAAGCGTGTAATCAATGTTTGCGTTAGCGCCGCCGAGTTGCCAAAGCGTTTCTCCAGTTCTACCCATAATTCCTTAAGCGTTTTAGCAGGATCACTTTGTTGTCTCTTACGAAAATTGTCTACTAATTCTTGGGCGTCGCCGCTTGTGTAAGTCCTGAGATAATTTAGTTCTTGCTCCGCTGTAATGTCTGCGTCCTTAATCATTGCCTCAAAAGAGCGCTTCCACGAATGGAATATAGCAACATCGCCTTTAAAGACATCCGGGTGACATTTTGGGAGACTTTGTTTCGCGAGATTTGACACTAATTGCTGGTTGGTTAGATTAAATGATTCGAGGTGCGCGGTCAGCAACTGATCCTTGGGTGTCGAGCTTACGACTTGGGGGACCCCTGTCGGGATGGTGGGTGACCAACTTGTACCCATGAAACATTGCGGGGAGGGCTGTTGCGCCGACTGGGCGTTCACTCTTTCCGGGTCCGGTACGGAAAACGCGGGGTTCCCTGGAGGGGAATGGTATCTAGGGACGTAAATTTCGTGCTGGGCGTGATTGCGAAAGGGCGTTTGCGCGTTCCAGGGCGCTAAAGGAATGTTGGAGGAGCTCTGGGGCTCGGTCCCTTTCTCCCATGTGGGGGCGTGGTTCCCAACCATTTTAGTTTCGCCTTTGCTAATTAAAAACGACTGGCCTGGAGGCTGGGGTAGGCCCTTGTCATTCCTGGGGTCTTTACTTGACGGGGACTGAGTCTCGTGGGTTGTGAAAGGGGACTCGACATAAGTGAATATCTGCGGTATAGTCTTTGTTACTTGTCTCGGGGCGTGTCCCTGGGTGGACTGGGTACCAGCGAGTTCTTGCGATGGCGAGGCGAAGTTTAATTTAACGCTTTCAGGGGGGACCACAGCAATATTTTGATCATTACCTCCCCCTTGGGTGTGAAGAGTGCGCGCCGGAGTAGGGGGGCAACGGGAGGGCTGTGTGTCTTCCTCATAGAAGGGGTTATTGAATGGGGACATTTGTTCGGGATTGGGTATATCAGGCAACACGTGCGCAAAACATACGGGAGAGTGTTCCTTGACCCACGCATCCGTGCGGTCAGATGTACTCATTTCTGCTCCTGAGTGTTCTATACTTTGTTCCCTGACTTCCTCAGCTTCTTCACGGATAACTTCCTCGATTGCAGTTAACTCTGCACTAGCCATAGCATTAGTTTTCTCCGCTTTCAAGACTGCCATCTCGTAATCTATGTCTGCACGTTTCATTTGCGAGTCTAGATCTAGTTTTCTACGTTCTCTTTCTTTGTCAGCCAAAACCTTATCGAATTCGGCTTGCTTTTTAGCCACGGCGGCCTTAGCGGCTGCTTTCCTCTTCGCCGAGGAGGCACTGGATTTTCGAGACCCTGAACTGGTTAGCTCACTTGAACGAGTGCCTCCTGACTTCGTGTCGTCCGCCGAGCTAACTAGATGTGTTTTACCTTCGGTGGCCATAACTCACGCGTGTAGACCAACTTGACTGGCGTTTGACCGATGGGATTTCCGTATTTCCTTCCAATAATCGGCGTTAACTTCTCACTTTCGCGTTCCCGGAGCGGAGATCGTTCAGCAAAGACTCTCGAACTCAATCATGCACTCGAATAAATACAAACAACTTTATTCGCGTGTTACCGTACATAATAGGTGAGAACTAAGAAATAGAAATAAAAAATATTACACACTAGCTTTGCATAATATAGAAAAGAAACACTGAAAGCTACTACTCACGTTATTCCAGGCTGAAATGAGTGACTAAAATGACTATTAAACTCGAGTTGTACATTGCAGTTGAGCCTTCTGAATTCTCTAGACAAAAATCTAAAACTGAGCTAAACAAGTCCGGGCAGGTAGTCACGTGGTCCGGCGGCCTGACTGTACCGGAAATTGATTGTACCGGAAATGAAATAAATGTCAACAAATGTAAGACTAAGCTAATAATTGTTCGTAGAACATCACACTGGTTGAGGCGGTCGTGTTGCTGTTGTCCCCGAGAACAAAATAAACAAAAATGACTATTCTACGCTATAGATACGTTGGCAAAGATAGCAGAACTGAGAGAAATCATTAAGCACCGAAATTTTTCCATGAAATTCCCACGAAATACGTCAACTTAAAATCCTGTGAATTTTTGGTTTTTTTTTCCAAGAAATTTCTGAAGGCCTGTAAAACAAATACTGAATACCGGTATATGGGTTGTGGTTCGTAATGCAGCTAGCAATGATTACCATCTTTGTCATTGATATACTCGCCGTCTTCACTCTCTGCTTGAGGTTTCGTTACCGTAGAAGTGGATGTTCTTCTAGACGGTGTTTCTGTTAAAAGAGCAAAACCTTAGTTTTAGTTTTTATTATTATAACAATAGACTTGGATCATGTAGTTAATCCTTTGTGTAATTACTCACTCTCCCTACTTGAGGCTTGAGGCGATCGTGTTGTACCTGGCAGTCGTGTTGTACCTGGTGTTCCAGGTACCGTAGATTGTCTGTAAGAATTAAAGTAAAAAAGATCAGATGGTAATCTTTCAGTGTGTCGCTTAACTGTACATGTATCTGGGCCGAAATGTTTTTCAAATTTCGCGGAAATATTTGGAGAACATATGACGAAATTTGTTGGGAAAAATGTAAATTTTCGCATTTTTTTTTAGGGTGAGGGAGAGTTGAATTAGGCATTTCTTACATTGCTTTTAAGCATCAATAACGGTATGTTTTTTTTATTTGCAGGTAAAAGATATACGAGATATACCAAATCAAAAACGATATTGAAAACGTTTGAATGGTCTAGAAAAACTTTGAACGATCTAGAAAGATGTCTGAACTTCTGAATAAAACGTGCTCCTATTTATTTATCTATTTATCTATTTACTTGCTTTTCTACTTAAGTTATAACTACATACTCTTTTCCTTTTCTCTTTTTTTTCTGATTATAGCCAAGCAGCTTTTCAAGTTATTTGTGTAATAATTATTATCTATTTATACATTTTTCTATTTTTTTCTATTTATGATAAAAGCTACCCGCCTCGATTAGCTCTGCTATTTTGCGGGTCAGCTTAAAAATGTTGTAAATATGATACAAATCAAATAAAAATGTTGTTGTTGTTGTTGTTGTGAACTATCCTGAAAATCTGAGAGCGATTTGCGAAAATGTTTGAACGATCTAAAAAACGTTTGAACGCTCTGTGAAAATGACAACATTGAGATAAAATACACTGTTCTTTCCATTTCTTTTCTTCTGATTGGTTGAGCGCCCCCGGCGAATTCTTGATGTTTTTGAAGTCGAGCGACTTATCCCATCGATGACGTCAAAAATCGGATAAGTTGAACAATTTTTGCACGCGTCACGCGGGCAGGCTGGCAAAATTGTCTACTTTCTTTAAGAAGTAAAGCGGGAAAATTCATTTTGAATAATTGAAAGTTTGAATGAATAATAAAACAATTAATGAATTAGTGATATTCGCGGGGAGTACTTTAAATTTCCTTAAACGGTGATAGAAACTGCTGCCGGTATTGCTACTTTTGCACCATATAGCCGGCTAACAAATTTCGTGGGTGCGATCGATGGGACGCACATCAAAATAAAAGCACCTACAGACTCAGCCGTGGATTATTTCAGCAAATACCAAGGGATTGTGAAGCTGGTTATCCAGGAAGTCTACACGATGCCAGAGTTTGTAGAAATAGTAGCATCTATTTGCGGGCGGAGAATAGCGAAGTCCTAGCAGATGGGCCCATGTTTCGAATTGGAACCCAGGAAATTCAGCCGTATCTTGTCGGTGATCGCGCTTATACGATTTCTCGCCTGCTGCAAAAGCCATATCCAGAGGGAACTAGAGATGCAGAGGAAAAGGTTTTCAATAAACAGCTATCTAAAGCTCGTGTAAAAGTGGCGTGCGCTCAGGGTTCTAGTCCTTCAGGGATTATTTAGTAAACAGTAACTTCCGCTGAAATGAAGACTCTCAGCTCCCTGTAACATCCCGGAATGTGATTTACGAGCTCGACTTCTTCATTTTCCGTCATAGAGGCCATAAAATTGGCCATCAGTTTCAACTGTTCTGTTTGCCCCTTTTGAACTTCCTCGAGAACGACGTTAACTGCTTTCCCTGCTCGCTTACGCTTGTAAGAACGGAGGTGATAGCTTTGTCTTGTTCTTCTTCGTCGCTATTCTCCGCCGTTTCGTCTTCCTCTCTCTTCTTTTGCTCTGCGCTTCTTCAGCAGACAAAGTTGCATCACCAGCCGAGGATCCTTCTGGTGAACTTTCAGAGCTTGTTTCCCTCGAACTAGCGTTGGTTGAGGGACTGCTTTCCTGCACGTGCTGCAAAGTTGCAGATTCTCTACAACATAGTACTTCATCAATTTCATGGTTTCTGTCCCAGTCTTTACGCTCTTTGTACTTGTCCAGGAGGAGATTTTAATCTTTCTCTGGCACTTATCGACCGTACGATTCGTCTCGAACTTTGCATTGAGCTCTTCCGCGATAGCTGCCCAGACTTTCCTGGGATTTTTGCTTTCTAAATGCTGGTGCTTTTCTCGCCAAAGATTAACGAGGATGTGCTCTTCGTCAGACGAGAATGTCTCGTAAGCTTTAGGTTTATATGCTTTAGCCTTTTTTTGCGTTTGGAACCTTTGCCCTTGCCTTCTCCCGATGGAGGCGCTGTAGAGTTGTTATCGTTCCGCGTGTTATCGTTTGAAGCGACGCCAGTAGAATCCTCTAAATTCAAATACATTCCTGTTCCCGGCTGATTCCTAGCAAAATTGCCGGCAGGCGGTATAACGGGAAACATTTGGGATCCAGAGTAGTTAAATGGATCGTAGCCAAAGGCTTCGGGAGAAAATAAATCTTGCGACAAAGAAGCACGAGGTCCGGTCTCTCTGTAATCCATCGTAAAATAGCGGGAAGAAAATGAAACTGAGGCCTCTCTGTTGATGTTCAGACCTGACAAGCGCGAGAGATGAGAAACAAAGAAACAAAAAGTCTTTCACGGCTAGACAAAAATTAGAGGCCGTAAAAAGGTAGACAAATTTTGAGGCGGCTTCTTTGAACTTGGTAGCGCTCGACAAAATTTGCCAAAATTTAGTGTACACTGAGTCCCACATATTGGTGGACACTAAGACACATCCACACCTTTCAGTGGACACTAAGTCGCACCTCTTGGTGGTGGATACTAAGAAGAATTCGCCCCTTTTACTGGACACTGAGTCGCACCTCTTGGTGGACACTGAGTCGCACCTCTTGGTGGACACTGAGTCGCACCTCTTGGTGGACACTGAGTCGCACCTCTTGGTGGACACTAAGACACATTCGCACCTTTTAGTGGACACTAAATCGCACCTCCTGGTTGACACTAAGACACATTTGCACCTTTTAGTGCACCTTTTAGATGACCGCCAGTGGCCCTGGTGTGGATTCCGTGTAGTGTTCTATGTGAGGAATAACCCGGTGATTTCTGAATAAAAAGAACATTACAGAGATGTGTTATTATAAATACCGGTTGCTTAGAGGATCGATGCGGTCCCCGGAATTTATCCATGTTAAACCTCTATAAAGCTAATGAAACATGCGGGGTGACCTGTAACTGATCAAGCAAAAGTAGCAAACAAACTTAACAGTTTCCTTTTAACTGCTATCCTGTGATTGGCTGCTGCAAAATTGTAGAAGCTTAAGCCTACTACACCGGTAGTTTAAGATTCCACCATTTCCTGACCTGTTCTGTATTGTAAAAGGCTATGTACCCAGAGTTGATACCCAAGCGTGTAACATGCGTGTTTTAGTGCACGGTCAGCCCGCTCTTGCACGCTCTTACACGGTCATGCTCTTACTCAGCGTGTTTTATCTGTTTTCCCGAATGCGGTGCGGGTTCGACCATGTACGGTCTTTAAGATAGCAATCTAAACAGATAACAGGCTAAAAATAAATACGGACGCATGTTTGAATAAAGTTTACTCTTTCTCGAGAGCGTGCATGCACCGTGTTTCTAAACTCTAAAGAGAAACTACAAATTTTCAGCATGTTGAATCCGGCTTTATTCACTTAAAACTACTTCGTATTTGTCTTAATAATTTCTGCATCATATTCGTCTTCGGCTTTTTGGCAACTAAATCACGAGCCTTCGAATTATGAGCCTGATCTTCCATGCGTACGAAAAACGCTTTCTCTTGCTTGTAAACGATGGAAAGATGTTGCGCACGTAGTAGAATTTTACTTGTGAACACATAGCCTGCGTTAGCTGGTTTTTGTGTGTTTTCCGAGACGGGGTGAAATCTTCGATTTTGCCGATGAAATCGAGAGCGAGATGTTCGATAAATGACCGCCGCGCGAAGAACTGGACGATTTCATCAGCAGCGATATCGATTAACCATGTTTGGTAAATGACCGCGCGCTTCATGTCTGCTAAAACACGAGCGCCGATGGCTGATGCTGATGAAAACCACCCAAAGGCTAAAAGTCTAGGCTTTAAGAACTGTATAATATCAAGCAGTTCTGCATAAAAACTTTGCAATAAAATGAAATAAAATAACTTTGCAATAAAATTTTCTAGTTTTTAATGTGTTTTTCAAAGACTCGCTCAAAAAGGCTCGAGGCTCGCTAAGTGGCTCGCGGCTCGCAGGCTCGCAAATTAGACAACCTCCGTTAGCGATGAGGGGGGGGGGGGGGGGGGAGTACCTTCGAAGTTATTTAAACTGGAACCAGGGGAGCTGAATGTCCGCCTTCATGGCTAGCGATTGTCCATCTGTGATTTCAATGAATGGTTTCTTGCCAAAGGCCTCTCTTAGAAGGTGCTGGCATTCAACCTTGTTTGCTTTGATCTGTTGGAACAGATGGAGACCAACCTTCCCGAGGGGAGATTTTGTCACTAGGCTTATTTGCTTGAGGTAGTGTAACCAGTCTAAGGGACTAACATATAAATCCAGGCATTACATATAAGTTAGAATTCATGTGTACGAAAAGAATTGTAAAATTTATGTGTAAGTTTATATGCAATTGTATCAATACCTTTCCTCGAGTTTTCAGCGTTGCCGTTTTTCCATCCTCGGATGACTTCAATTTAGACTTAACAAACATGGTCCCCAGCTTTTCCAGTTCTGGAGATAAATTCCCCCTCTCTAGTTGCTGTATTTCCTCCTGCATCGTTGTGCCATTATTGTTGTCTACAGCAGCAGCCGCCCCTGGAAGCGGAACAGGGAGTGGTACACCGACGGGAGCAGCGCAATCATGCGCGACGTGTTGGTCGTTTCGCATGACCGTTCCACACCTCAGACATTGCACGTTTAGACCGCATACCATAGTCACAATAGGACGATGAGGTTTTCGAATCCCCTGATCGCCTATAATGGTGTTCTTACATACAGGGCAGGTAATATTGGAGTTGTGACCTGTCTGATCAATAAGCTCCAAAAAGCAGGACCCACAGAAATTGTGCTCGCAATTTGTCAGTTCTATGGGATTTTCCAGTACATCCCGGCAAATTGGGCACTCTGACTCTTGCGAGTCCAGTCTCGGCGGTGTTGTGTGGGGCGTTTCTGATGCACTGCTCAACGAATTCCTCCAGAAAAAAGGAACGCTCACAATATACTCAGAAAAGGTTGTATCTTTGAAAATGCTAAATGCTGTATACAGGAAAACTTAGAGAAACACACAATTTAAGGAAAAAGATTCTTTATTTAGACATTCGTAACATCCGCTGTGTTGCAACAAGCCAGAGAGACCGTCCTAATAACTCCGTGACAGAAAGTAACTGACGAAGATTTCTGTTCTCTCTGATGATTGCATTACCTTAGCATTCTAAAAATGTTGTTTGCGCATAAATATCTTTCAACACTCTCTTCTGAGCATCACGTTTTTGGTTTGGGGTCTAGCGGGTGTTACGGGACTCCGTCATTGAGTTAGGGATTAGCAGACAAAGTTAATGAGTGATTATCACATAGGATCGCATTACGCGGTCTCAACTAAATTTCCGCTCAGAGGTCATTGAAAGCGACGTGGAGGGGAGGTTGGGAGAAAACTGCTTTCTAAGAAACATTTCACTACTTTATTGACCTCTTCTATGGTGTTTATGGTAATTGAAGCATAAGCGCTTGTCAATGAAGGGATGTACGGGTTAAGAATTGCAAAGCCGAAGGAATTTTCCATACAAGAACGGCCTTCGTGTTGACTTGCCGAGTTTGCCGAGTTTTTGGAAAGGCGAATTCGGCATCGAAAAAGCAAAAATAGCGTGTGTCTTGTTTCGATCTTCAAATCAAGCAAAATGTTAAATGCAAGACTGGAATGATACTATGGAGGCTTCAATTGTTGCTGATGGTATGAACGAATGTCCATGAACTGTCACTCGATCGTATTGAATTTTGAAGCAACTCAAGTCAAATTTTCGTCGGCAGTGCCGTCGGTGTTCGCCGATCGCCGGTAAGAATTTCATGTTTTGTTAATGCTTCAACTCTTGTTTGCTAGCAAACGATGTTTTACCTACTCGGCTTGTGAAAGATCATCATTTTGAAAAATTGAATGACTATGGGCATGAATACTAATGACTATGTACAAACCACACCCTGTTCTTCCCTTCGCTTAAAAGCGAAGTTGCTAGGATCTTCATTAAAGCGGAAAACTGAACAGTCGTCGGGGGTGGGGCGAACTTTACTGGTCGAAAAATACTCCAAACCACGGGAAACCAAATGCGACGGTTAACGGTGATTTATTGTATGAACGATCGTAAACTGAAATACAAGTTTAGCGAATTTCTAATTAGAAAGACATAAGGATTCGAACTTTCGGCGTGCATAAAAACATAATATCATAACATAGCCTACGTTGCCTTTACGGCCCTAATGTAGAATTCTTACAATCTTTCCAAGCTAATCAATAAAGTAATTAAACGTAAGATCATGTATATAGCACACTTAAGCAAGTTACAAATATTCAAGGCATAAGGCCAGATTGTAGAGCCTGGTGCTCTCTAAACCTAAGTGGGCGTTTACTCAGACCAGCGATTGTTGAACCATCCACATGGTAGATAAGTCATGAACTCGAGCACCACGCAGAACATCATGAACACATATTTGTACATTGCCCACACACAAACGTCTAGCCTAATAGTAATAACAAAGGATGTACTTACATATCGTTCCCGCTTGTCTCTATTTAGACCAAAGATTATCCTTGTAAAACCCGAACGAAAACTCCTTATATATGCGCGTCCTGACGCTAATGTATCCAATTTCAAAGTATACAAACAAACATAAACATTTCTATATCTAGCATTGTAACTAGGGATATGTTGAGATTAAGCTATTGGTAATCTAATCCAGGGGTGCTAAATCAAAGTTCATTACAGACTTCATTGTCATCTTTTGCAAAAAAGCCCTTTATTACAAGTCTCTCTCCAACATCTTGCTATAACAAAACAAAAAAAATCAAAATTAGTACATTATCAACATTGCAATTTGTTTATAATAACCACGTTTATAAGAATTCGAAGTTTTATTAGGCAAAAAATTAAAAACCTTAAGTTAAGTAAAATAGTAACCGCAAAAACACATGCATATTTTCCCGTAGTAATCAAAATAATCCTCCAGATTTATAGAAAAACCTTTCAAGTGTTGGACAAATGAATTCTAGGTTGTTTTGACCAGTTATCAAGACGATGGAATTGGATTGCGATTTGAGCTATTTTCTTGTCAGAGAAGTGGCCATCAAGCGTGCGAGAACCCCTCAGAACATAGCTTTTTGTTCTGTAGTTAAGCATAGCAAATACCTAAAACTTTCTCCACGAACATATTGCATTTTGATGTTTCCTTTTGATGTATAACGTGTATTTGTAAGGGAAAAAGTTCCACCTTTCGCATCAATTTATTGTCTGATTCACTCAACTCTTGGCTGTCTCGAGGCATTTGAAGAACATTTGAGTCTCAAATTGCTAAAACAAACTTCGAATTTTGTCAGCCTCGAACATCAGCGCTCTTGCAATTCTCATAAGAAAGCCCCGGGAAGAAACAGATTATCAATTCAAAAGTATGTTTTACTAAATGTTCCGCTGTAATGCGACTTCTGAGTTCAATTTCCGGTGTTCGATCCAAACTTTACGGATTTACGAATTCTGATAACGAGACCGAGATTTAATGTACGCTTTCCTGTTTCTCCCTTTTCCTTGGGCCAAAGGAGTCGAGGAATCCATTACAAAAGCTTGCGATAGAATATTTTCATTTCTTACCTAACTTCGGAACGAAACCTGTCAGCAACTCAAGTATGGCCAGTTTCAACTGCTATCGTCTCAAAACATACACTTGGAAATTAATTAGAAAAATGCATGACTCAAAACGAACCGCTTTGTCGGTAGATCTTTTCATTCACAAGGCTTTGATTGACACTACTATTGTAAAAAGCCTTGGATGAAGTATGGCTCTGAACAATGCTCTGTAATGATGTTGATATGTCAATGACAAGCTAGCACAAAAACTTTCAAAAGACTTTCTTCGTGGCATTGATCATGTTCTAATAAAGTTAGAGAATGGACGCTCGCAGATTTTAGTTCATTAGTGGTCTATATCCCATAGAACACTCGCGTCCATTCTCTAACCCTTACATAAAACAGATTTATAAGGTTATTCAACTGATTATGAGAGATTCAGGAAGGCAAAGAAAGGTGTACGATAAGAAAATTTGCTGTCCTGCTCGCAAGCGTTGAAGGGTAGTTTAAGGTGACTCCCAGAAAATGAACCGCGTTTTTCAGACATTTTTTACCTCGCTCGCGTCGTGTCAAAAATAGTCGGATACTTTTGAGCTCTGGATATGTTAAGAGCGGATGTCTGTAACGGTCGACTCCAGCTGGAAAAATAGATTTTGACATTACATGTCAGAATGAAGCCTGTTATCAGCTGCTTCTAACGATATATTTTTTATCTCTTTGCGATCAATATTTTCGGAAAAATCCGGCCGAGTTTAGTATCGGGTCGAACATGGGGTTTGGGTAGTCTTCCGAGGCCGTTTTACCGCACCAATAAAATATAAAAAATAAAAACAAATGCAAGGCGCTTTGGAAAATTTAAGCTGGCAGAACTCAAGAGCACATAATTCTTGTCATTGTAAGCAGTTTTTTATTTCACTGCGTTTAAAATTGAATATTTTACGAATTTTTTAATAATTACACTTTTTTGGAGCCCCCATCTATAGGGTATCTTTGACTTGCTTTATCGGGTAGATCCATGTACATTTGAGAACTGAAATTTACTTTCGAAAACTTCCTCAAAAAGTAAACACACAAGCTAGCACGCTCTCAACTGGTCTGGAGCAAACACCTTCACAAGATGGATCTTGGACTTCGCGCGTGATCTTGTCGGCGCGACTCACTCTGTCAAGTTCCGGCGCAAGGTTCACTTTTCGGGTAAAATCAATATGCGAAGCGCTCATTGCCCAAGAGGGAATTTATGATTTATTAGTAGCGGTAGTAGTTAAAGAATTAATAATAAACAAAATAGTATATCGCGTACGATGTTATTGACGCCGTATAACGCTGTATTCCATTTTTCGGGCTACCTGTGCTCACTTTGGGTATGCTATTCACGTGACCAGCGTCACGCAATGCTTGAGAAGAGATTCTCGTGTTCTCCATTAAAATGGCCCTAAATCTTGTCTAATATGGCTTGCAAGGTTTGTTTTTGAATATTCCGAAGGTGATTCTCTTTACTTTACGGAAAAATAGAGCTCGTTTGCAGGCGAAAAGTGGATTTTCGTGCTGTTTGACGAGGTCAAGTTAACACATTGGTTCTATTGTTTCGAGATGTAAACAACACTTGGAAACTCGAGAGTCGATCAAGAGATTATATTTTATCTCTGCAGATTCAAACTCTAGCGAGAAACCATGATTATTGTCTGAGGAAATTTGTTAGACTCTTATTCTCGTTTCAGCAGAGATTTTTGCAAGATTTTCCTCCACGCTTGTCAAGTCAACAGTGTGATGCCGTGAGCTTTTAGTCGCCATGTCAAGGTAATTTTACCGCCTCCTGCTGGTTACAAAAGTAGCTTGCCCACAAAAGTTATTTGATATTTGTGAACATCTATCTTCGCTCTATTACCCTGAGTAAATTTCAGTTATCAAATGTACATGGATCAACCCGATAAAGCACGTCAAAGATACCCTATAGACGGGGGCTCCAAAAAAGTGTAATTATTTAAAAATTCGTAAAATATTCAATTTTCAACGCTGGGAAATAAAAAGCTGCTTAAAATGACAAGAATTATGTGCTCTTGAGTTCTGCCAGCTTAAATTTTCCAAAGCGCCTTGCATTTGTTTTTATTTTTGATATTTTATTGGTGCGGTAAAAACGGCCTCGGAAGGCTACCCAAACCACATGTTCGACCCGATACTAAACTCGGCCGGATTTCTCCGAAAATATTAATCGCAACGAGATAAAAATATATCGTTAGAAGCAGCTGATAACAGGCTTCATTCTGACATGTAATGTCAAAATCCATTTTCCAACTGGAGTCGACCGTTACAGACATCCGCTCTTAAACCTCGACCATTGGTGCTTTTAAGTATTTGTTTGAATTTATTTTTAAGAGCCGCATTTCATGCGAGCCGATATTCTAACAGTGGTATTTTTACAAAAGTCCCTCCTGTGCAAAAAAATCTTCACACGTGTTTTCTGAAACTTCCAGATTTGGGGTCATTCGATCTTCATTTTTTTTGTCATTCAAGTTTGAAGAACATTGTACGAGCGAAAATTGCAGTGGCAAGATAGAGCCAAAAAATGACCATGACAGCGGAGTAATATCCGAACAAATTGTCTGGACGGACAAATCGTCTCAAGAAGAACAAATCGTCTGATGTGAAAACGGGACGAACAAATTTTCAGACGAATAAATCGTCTAAATTTTGTTCGTCAGTTTGGCCGTCTAGGAAGACGATTATTCAAAGACGAAAAAATCGACCAAATTCCGTCCTAAATTCACACTAGACGTACAAAAGACGAACAAATTCTCATTTTGCAGGTCAGGGGGGAATGGAACTGGCAAAACAGCGTTGGCTTATGGGTAAATTCACATTGAAAATTTCAAAGTGGCGTCTGAAGTGCGATGCGTCACTCAAATTCTTGACACCACCCTCCAACCATTGAGTATTTCTTTCAAAAGTTGGTGTTGCTACTCGATCAAGTCGATACTTAGTCGCCAGCGACCTGTGCTGCCACAATTCCTGATATAACTCTCGTTTTCTACCAAAGAGAAATCTTCTGCACAAGTACAAGGCGGCCGCCATTTTGTTTTTTGCAAGACACATGTATACCAAGGGAATACTCACTACTCCTGATTGGCTAGTGGTTTTGTGACCTAATATCTGCTCTATTACATGCCGTACAACAGATGAAATTTCATTGTGACTGATTCACAGTTTCATATAAATATTGGATTCACACCTCAGCCAAACGAGCGACAACTTTCACGAACTTTCTTTTTTCTTTTTCTTTTACAGAGTACAAAAATAGCATCAAAACCCTAAAAATGGACATCGAGATCCTACAACGGTATGTTGTAAAGAAACTCACCAATATACTATCATCATTATGATGGCTGACTTCACTTATCACCATTACAATCGTTGTTCCGTCCTATCGCCCGTCACTAATTCATTTACAGGAAAAAAAAACTGGAAAGAACCTTTAAATGGCGAACTCTCTCACTCCCAATACAAATATATTGCAGTCGTCTTGGACGGACAAATCGTCTTGTTCGTATAATGTGAACACGAGACGGCCTAAGATGAAGAAGTCGTCCGTCCTAAATTCAAATTAGATGGACTATCGACGGACATTGTAAGCACAAGTCTTCAACAAACCAATCAGCAGGCTGGAAGTAAGTCAGACTTTTGATATAGCTCGCCATTTGATTGGTTAAAAGACGCAAGACTTTGTCTTTCGACCAATAGAAACGCTGACATAACGCAAGCCTGATTTCCTTTCCACGGTCATCTGAGATCCGCTCACCTTGCTGTGAATCCAGCAACCCTTTCACAAACTTGTTCTAAAGAAGAAATAAAACATGCAGAAATACCGTAAATATTTATTTATGGAACACTTGTTCACAAGGAAATTAAGAGAATGGGCAAACCCTTTTCATCTCAATAACATGACTAATTCCTAGTATTGATGGTAAAAAAAATTGGTCAGAATATCAAGAAGTAAAATGCAATTTTGCATTCGGCATACGGTCAACCTCGTTCCCAGGGTCTTGTGGGTAATTTTCAAGATGGGGGTTGGTCGAGCACAAGACCCTGGGGGAGGCTGAGTCACATGACCACTGTTTGAAGACATGGGGTTGTCCTTTTGTTTCGAAACGGTTATGTGATTCAGCCTCCCCCAGGGTCTTCTCCCGAGTCAACCGCTATTTTGAAAAACGACCGAGAACGACGAGGTTGGCATACGAAAAACGACATTTGCATGAGTAACGATTCATATTCATATTCTACTAAAGAAAAATCCACACGTAGCTGTCACATGGTCTTTTTATCCAGTAGTGAAGTGTCTTAGTATGAAATATATCGCGTCAGTGCATCATGTTCAAAAGTTATGATCGAGCCCTTGAAAAGGCTCCATATTTGGGAAATTATGAGACATGCGCGTTCTGGCTCAGTCAGTGCCTATGTTATTGATAAACACAAAGCAGCTTCCAACCTCGTTCCCAGGGTCTTCTGGGTAGTTTTCAAGATGGCGGGTCATTACCCAGATGATCCTGGGAACGAAGTTGGGCAGCTTCTAACATTTCCTTAAAGCCTGGTGCACACTTGCGACATAACGACATAAGAAAAATGTCACGCGAACAAAATTTAGTGGTTTCAAGAAGTTGAAGTCGTCAAAAAATAACATAAGATTGCTTTGGTGAAGTAATCTAATGAAGATCCATGGAAAATATTAATTGTTTCAATTATTTTCCCGTACTTTTTTCGTTGCAACATAACGTCCTTATGTCGTTATTCTTGTTAAACATGTACAGGGTAGCGGTTTATTTTAATGTTAACACGACATTTTTTAGTATGGCGATCTGTTACGAGTGTAGACATAAAATTCTCAACAATTTTGTCGGTGATTGTAGGCCTCTTTTCAAGATTTCCCCTTGGGCTATACGAGTGGGTTCTTTAGTGTCCACTTTGAATAGAGGGGGTAGAAGGGAGGGATCATAGTAGAACAAAGGTCAACCATAGTAATCACATCATGAGAAGAAAAAATCTCTGACCCCCAGAGAGATTTTTTCTCTTTCTCTGCTTACTAGGGCTAACGCTCAGAAGCACACATGGGATATTTCATTAGGCACACTTCAGCTTTCACACAAGGTTAATTCCTTATCTCCACTCTGTTGAACTTAGTGCTACGCGGCCACAGACTTGCCTGAACATCTGCAGATTTCTTTTTTTTCTTTTTTTTCTGTATCCAAGTGAACAAAACACCTTGGATTCTAAGGCCTTCCTAATGCCCAAAGTTACCTACTTGTCCAAGATACACCAGTCAAATTAACAAAATGTAGAAATTAAGAATAACTGTAAACTGTTCTACTGATTTATCAGTAACCTACATACTGCCTATTCATATTATAACAATAACAGTCGCACCACAGGTTTGAGGTGCATTTCTGGGTCTAAACATCACTCGTTACAATGTTCACTCACTCTAATTCAATTGAACATTTCAGACCCAGAAATCCACCTCAAACCTTGAAAAATAAATAACACAACATACACATCAGACAATTTTGTAAGTATTCTTCATTTGTTTCTTCGAACGTTTATATGTAAAGTATTAGTCATTTTATTATCTTTTCCGCCAATTTTGCCTAGCCTGTGAGGCATGTGCTTACACTGATCAACTTATCTATCAGTGACTCACCTTCACTACTTGTTTGAAGAGGTTGAGGGGAGAGGGTGACATGTGTCCAAGCAAAATGTCTGTTGAATAAAAGGCAAAAAGGGTTATTAGTAGACCTACACTCTGCAGCTTTATCAGCTATTAGAAGCATACCCCCATCACTCCTTGCTTGATAGGGTCTCATTGGTGTTGACGTGGATACTCTTCTTGGCAAATTTTCTGCTCAAAAAGGGCAAAAACAGGGCTTCATTATAACAATCGATTTGTACCATGTAGCTAAGAGGTTAACACACACAAACACACAGGTTTGCATTCAAATGGCGATTTTTAAAGTTGTGTAGATTATCTATCAGCAACATGAGACATGCAAGCCAAACCCAAAGCACCATGCTTGATTTTGCAACAACCAAAAAGTTTCTTTAACCACCAATTTTAAACGGGAAATATTTTCTTATATGTAGTTATTAAAAAATCTCTTTTCTAATTTATATAAAGATATTCTCGATCAAAACAAAGTATAATATAAAACAGACTTGCACCATGCACTTTTTACTTTATTGACTATACTCACCCTCTCCACTTGCTGGTTGAGGCGGTCGTGTTGCTGTTGTCCCTGAGAATAATATAAACAAAAATGACTATTCAACGCTATAGATACGTTGGCAAAGATAGCAGAACTGAGAGAAATTATTAAGCACCAAAAAAGTTAAAGCGAAAAGATTTAGGCTTAGGGTCGACTGCTCTTATGTTAAAATGTGAGGTTTTTGTGAATATCAAGCGAAAAAAGGGCAGGGTTTTCTCGAGTGTTGAGTCCGATAATTTCTCTGCAAGTTTCTTTTTGTGAGCATGTCGCGAAGTTGTTGTGTGGTAGGCTATGATTTCCGAGAAGGAAATTTTGGGAGAGATGGAAGGCCAATTTCCTTGTTCAGTCTACCCAAGGATGGAAAAAGAAAATGACTCCGGAAGATGAAACCACCAGGCCAATCGCCAATCAAAATCTCCACCTATCAGACCTATGCTACGGTCTGCTCGGAACATTTCCTAGAAACTATTTTGAGTATCGCGGCTTTGGACAAAAATGGTCGAACAGAAGATTAAAAAGATATGCCTGCCCTAGTTTATTTTCATGGAAAAATCAGCAGCTCGAAGACCCTTCAGAAAACGAAAATCACTTCCACCTCTGCCACCTCATGAGGAATTCAATTCAATTCAATTCAATTTATTTTCCGCCACATTTTTACAGATTTTTTATAATTATTGTCACTTACATATCATTGTAAAACAACAACAAAAAAAAAATGAAAATAAGGAAATGAAAAAAGGGAAGATTATAAAAAAATGTGGCGAGGGAGCCCTTGGAAGCTAAGGCTTTTCGAGAAGAGCCCCCTCGCTTATATTAAGCTAATTACAAACTGAATGTGTATCGGAGTCAGTGTAGAAAAGGTATTGTTGTAAAGTGGCTAATTATTAAGAAATGAAATTAGTCTTGTTCTAAAGCTAGCAAGTGTAGTGGCAGAAGTGATCGCTATTGGTAGTGAATTCCAGATTTTTGGTCCCTGATACAAAATGGTAAATTGTTTGATGTTTGTACGACAATAATGGGTGCGAAAGTTTGAGGCAGTTCTAGTATTATAATGATGAAATTGGGCACCGGTTACAAATAAATTATGGGGGTGGGTAAAAGCTGATGATAGTAAGAGAACATAAACTTGGCCACGTAAAATGAATTAATTTTGAAAATGTCGAGTATTTGAAGACGTTCAAAAAGGGGTGCAGTGTGAGCACGATATTCGGAATTAGTTAAAGCACGGACCGCTCGTTTTTGCAACAGAAAAATTCTATTTACATTTTAGGAGTAAGTAGATGACCAGATTGTAGTGCAATAACTGACATAAGGATAGACCAAACTGTAATACAAGGACACTTTTGTCGGGGTTGATAGAAAATAGCGCGATCTAGATATTATCCTAATGATTTTGAAATCTTTTTGCAAATATGGTTTATGTGGAACTTCTTCCACGAGAAATAAGCATGAATTGTGAGGAATGTATTTTTGTCTTGGGGGGGGGGGGGCGTGCTTGAATCACAGAAATGACTGGATGAGAAAAAGTTGAAGCTGTGAATAGCAATAAAAAATTTCTAAAATTCAAAGTTTTAAGTAGCGCTCCGTCTTAGTACTATAGTGGAAACAATAGGGCTGCGGAAACAGTGGTCGTCTAGTCATGCTCACACTCGATTTTCTTCTTGAAGCAACGAAATGCTATCAAACCTCCGGAAGACCTATTAAAAAAAAAAAAAGAATTCAGCTCTGCAAACGAAGTATTTCGCTACGAAATCGGCCAAATTTCAACCAATCAGAAGGCCAGGATTGGTTGACTAAGCCAATAAGTTTTTTAGAAATTTAACAATTTAAAATTTTACACAAAGCATAACTCAAATTCCCCATAGCCGTTCACGCTATCTTTCTTGGACGGAGCGCTACTTAAAATGCTCTTGTGTCAATTAGGAATTCTCTTCACAACTAGAGATGGTGCTAAGGGAACACAAACGCCCATGTTAAAGTACCGGTAGACTAAAACACAAAGAGATCAACTTTGCATACCATGTAAGAAACTTGGGTGTTCACAGTTGGATGCATACAAAAAACACAATTGTATGTGTTATACAGGATTGCATTTTACAAAGTCATTTATTCAATAATTTTTTAAAGCAAATAATATTCCATTGTTCATTATTCTATATCTTGTGAGCAAATTGTACGAAATTAGATTCCTCAGATGCTCATTAGATCACACAATGATATCCAATAATAATAATACACGTTTTGAGATCAGAATAATTTTGAAAATATTCAATTGTAAATATACATAAAAGATGTGATAGACACATGAAAGTTTGAATGCATTGTATTTACACAAAATATTTAAATAATGTCATTGGTTAAATTATTTATTTACAGTATTGCTAATAAATTATTACCCTTTGATTTCTTTTTAGTTATTCATTTTCTGTTGCTTTTCTTGACAAAATAGTGAAGAGGCTCACATGGAACAGTCAGTGAAGAGACTCACAGACCATTCAACTTGGGAAAATCATTTTGAATTATTTTATATTCCAAGATTTAGATTTCATCGAAATTCTTATGTTTGGGCAGCAGCTAGAACTGGCAAGAAATGCTTAAAGTAAAAGTCACTTAGAATATGTAAATCTCTCTTGAAGTCACTGTCACAACCTACTCTGATAACTAGCATGCCAACATTTGTGTAGACCACGAAGTCACACCATGAAACTCCAGCAAGAGTCATCTGTCCTTGTTCTTGTTGGTAGTGCTTGTGGTATTTCCGCAGTTCATATTTTTCCCCTGAGCAGCTAACATAAAAGTTCTCGTCTGAGCAGTGGTCTTTGGGATGTGTGACTTGGCTTTCTTTCTTCCCTGAGCACTTCAAACCAAATGGTGGGTCTGCCTGGGGGTCAATTTTCCTGTCTGGAGAGGCACCAAGCCAGAAGTGCTCAGGGGGACAACCATACCACATCGGTATGTTTGTACTTTATGGCCAATAGAATGCATGTACTCAGTGTATTTGCAGACAGTAGTTGATTCATTTTCAAGTCCATAAGCAAGAATTGCTTGAAGAAACTTTGATGGGTGTAATTCTTTGGTAAGTTTATTTGCAAAGTCCCGAGGGCGGCATCTTGGTCTAGTCATTTTTTCAATAGCATCTCCGAAATTGAAAGCTGTAAGGGTTTTTTTCTTTCTCTGAACCATTGATCAGTTTTGTTCTGCATTCAAGTATCTCCCTCTATCTTTTCAGATGTTGTAGAATCAACACGCAACTCTTCCAGTAGGGAATTTTCAGCAGTGGAAAAGGAATCTTTATTGACAGTATAACTTTTGAACTGAACCAAAAATACATTGATTTGTTAAAGAAAATGATGTATTCAGCGGGCCATATCTCGGTCGCGTTTCAACCGATTCACCTCATTTTTGGTGTTTAGCTTTCAATCGATTTGCCCTTTCGAAATGAAGGAACAAATATTGCTAAATTGAAAATTTTGTTTTTGTGACGTCATCACTTTATTGTACTCTATTCATAAATCCGATGATATTCTTACATGCGAACATTTAAATAAAGCTCCACAAACTCGAACTTTGACTCGAGATTCTACATCTCTCAAGCAAACACTAATCCATTTGTCGGTGAAAATTTTACCGATGAATTTTTTTTTCCGATACCTGACCTGCGAACCTACAATCCCGAGTGCGCCACCAATTTTAAAAGAACAGTGATGTTTACTTCGCGCGGAAAGGCTGATATTCGCCCCAGCGTGAAAATATCATGCGTCCTTATCCCATATATAGCACGCATGCGCGATTTGACCATGCATTTACCGTTCGCTAAACCCGTCACATAATCTGCGAAACTGTGCGCCCGTTATCCGCCATTAAACAAGTAAAACACGTTTTTTTAAACCAGAAATCACGAACTCGCGGGACGAAACGTCTTATAGAGTACTTACTGTTAAAGTGTAATTTACCCGTGAAGCCCTGTGAACTCTTATCGCAAGTAATATATGAACTTAAGTTTGATCCACAACGCGTTTACGGTGCACTCGTAAACCCATATTTAACCCGCGAGATAGCAAGTTTCCCCACGCTAGCGAGTGCCAATTACTCCACCATTTGATCCATGAAACCGGAGGCTCTGTCGCGCGTAAACGATGTCTCAGTAAACCGTTTATTCGACACACCAAACCCGTGTATCGTGCGCCAGTCCCCCTTTATCTGATCCGTGAAATCCGACGCCCCCTCGCGCACAAATCGTTCGCCAGCGATCCTTTACTTTATCCGCGAAACCAACCAAGTCCCGCCACGCGAAACTAGCGCCTCAGTCACCCCTATATTCGACCCGGAAGACCCGACGTCCCGCCGCGCAGAAACAGAGCACCAGTTTACCCCCGTTTCTACCCGCGAGATCCAAGGCTCGCCGCGCGTAAACAATGTGCCACTTAACTTTGACCCGCGAGACACGAGATTCTAACATGCTTGAGCATCGCGCCAATTACCCCTATCTCTAACCCGCGAAACCAAAAGCCCCTCCGTGCGTATATAGTGCGCAGTTAACCATTATCTTTGATCCACTATCCCCCCTTAACTCTTTGACCCACGAGGCCCGAAGTCTCGCCGCGCGTACGAAGTGCGCCATATAAACTTTATCTTTTTGACTCGCGAGACCCGAAGTTCCGCCACGTGTGAGAAGAGCGCCATCTACCCTTCTCTGTGCCCGTGCGATCTGAAGTTCCGCCGCGTGTATAGCCTCCCCCGCAGGCTCTCTTTGTTTCTGGTGTAGTTTCTTGCCTTGTAGCTCGAGCGCGCACGTTTGTATGCGATTCCTGCACACACTCGTTTTGTTGGGGTTCCTGTGGACTCTGTATGTAGAGCCTGCCGGCAAGGCCCCTGTTTTAGCGTAGACTGCGTTTGCCCACGATCGCAGCAACCTGATTGGACGAAACGTGGCGGCAAAATTTTAGCGGTTTCATATGACGTCACATTCGCTTTTGGGGCCTCAGATTGAGATCAAAAGTTCATGCCCGGCAGGGACGTCCGAGGTGAAAAACCGGTGAAAAAGATGTCTCCTTGTATAGTTTCTGGTGTTCAAGTTCGGTCAACAGATAAACATACGTCTTTAGATTATCAAGAACAAACGTCAAGGGAAAATAGCTTGGAAAAACGTCCCAAGAACTCCTGAGAAAAACAGAGAAGTAAAAGCTTATTTAAGAAACTACAGAAGTTTGTTTGAAAATGGTTTGTAAAAGTGGTGGTACATTTTCTGATTTTCATTTTGACAAAAAAAAAACTGAGTACGAGTTTTTGCTTTTCAGGTGTCTATAAATGTTTTCGGCCCTTTTATCTGCTTTACAATGGAAATAATTCAATAAATACATCGATTCCTCTATTTACCACTGTGGAAAATTTAATAAATTCAGGCGCGAAAAAACAAAACACAGCAACAAAAAGTATGATTCACGTGAATTTGTACGCTCATTGGCTGTATTTTGACAGTTGAGAAGTAATTGACAACTCGATTGATAACGACGCTGGTGGCGGTGCACTAACAAAACTGGCGCAAGAATCGGTTAAGGTCCGAAGTCTCGGCAAACTGGCCCAGAGTGAGGCAGGACGCCACACTTTATAAGCAATATACACGTGGGTAGCAGAGAACCCTGGGGACTGTTTATTGGCTAACTCCTGATTAAACCCGTGACATTCTAACTACGTAAGCAGTGAGAATAGTATCTAAGAATCTACAAGGCTATACTCAATATCAATCTGGACCACAGCTATTTTGGCTGACTCTGCTGAAAGACTTACCGGGTGGGGCGTTTTTTTTTTACCCATGGCAGCGTCTAATTCTTAAGTGTTTGTTTTTGTTTGTGACAGATGAGAAGCACTTGTTGCACACAGGGCACTTGGTAGAATCGTCTACAGTCGAAGCTCTCTGTGCGACCGCTCTCGTAAGCGACCAGCACCCATAACGACCATTTTCCCGAAACCCTGTTTGAATTGTCACACAAACTCTGTTATTTCAAGCTCTCGTAAGCGACCGCCTTATCGATGCGACCAGCTCCGTTAGCGACCACAATTTCAAATCACCAACAGAGATTTTCTATTGTTTTTAAGCTCTCGTAAGCGACCATAGTACTTTTTTTCAGTCATCACCTGGTAAATATCATATCATGTATTTACATAATCACGTAATCACGTATCATGTAATCACATAAACAACGGAAATGCCAAGTGTCAACAGAGTACCTTTCTAATTTCTAGATTAAAGAATTATAACGTTCGAATCTCCATTTCTTTGTCTTCTGAAATTGTATATATGCAAGGGCTCTCTAGTCCATAGCCAGCTCCACGGTTTATTCGTTTTCCAGGACTACAACCGTTCCGGAGCTAAGGTCGTCGAGGCAAACAACCATCACGAGCTATTTCACCACGAGCTAGAAAAAGTAACCCTCACCTCACGAGTAGTGTGTTTTGATAGCTGAATGAACTGATACAAGCTGCACTGGTGAAATGGTACTTTCTGTGTACATATTTGCGAAGAATACATATATTCTTAATTAAAGTCAGGAAATAAATCAAACTGTTTTAAGCATTACTATCACAAGACATTTTCTAGATTTATTGTACTATTAGCTCTCGTAAGCGACCAACACCTATTGTTCAAGTAGGAAGCCGCTTGGTGGTCGCTTAAGAGAGCCGTTCTTGTAAGCGACCAGCTCCGATAACGACCACAATTTTCAGTTCCCGAGGTGGTCGCTTACGAGAGCTTCGACTGTATATGAAATCTGCTCTATATGCAAATGAGAACTTTTTCCATGTCATCATATTTTCTGCAAGAAAAAAGAAAATTGTATCGGAATCCTTTCTTCTATTTGTATATATTTTCATTCTGTCAAACTGCACTATTGGCATACAAGATGGGATTCCTGAATTTGAAGCAAAATCAGGAAAGCCGCCACTATATGAAATTGTCATTGCCAATTTTTGCATTTTGCACGGCAAATGTAAAAAAAGTCCCTGAAAACTTAGGTGTCATGTGACCTTAGCAAAACCTTCTTAATGTAAACAAACACCTATAAAACGAGGTCTTCTGGCAATTTTAGTACGTCGATAATCTCTGTCGTTTTGATCTCCGCCAAAGTTGCCTTACTCTTTTCTTTGGCAAGCTTTTCTTCGCATTCTGACTTTCTTTGCTCGAAGATTCACTCTCAGAAAAGCTTGCACATCTCCATTTGAGCTCGAACTGCAACTCGCCCTGTATTTTCTTTCCTCGGGGCAAACCGCGCTATGGTATTCTAAAACAGGTTTGACAAGTGCTACAGTCGAACTCAATTCATAGAATTAAATTTGACACGGCAGTACGCGGCGTTTAGCCCGGGCATTAGACATTTCATACTTAGAAACTAGATGAAATAGTGATAAATCCAATAAAACTGACAACAAGAGCAGTCCCCATTTTGTTTTGCATAGCATTCTAGTTAGCAAATTCGACAAGGCGTTCCTAGTTCACAGCTCACTTTGCAGGCAGTCAGGGAGCTGGTTGCAAAGAGTCTTGGATGCCCTTACTTAAAAATTAACTACCTTTTCCAATTAACTTTCCTAAGCTCTCGGCGATCACGGCCTTTTTCTTGGTTTCCCCATGACGACTTATTTTTTGCAGAGCATTTTATTGTGCGAAAGGCAAAATGATGGAGTCACACTTGAGTCACTGGAGTCGCAGTTTTGCTCCCCTACAGAGATGACTCAAAGATCAACCTCTGACCGAAATTGACTTAAAGTGACTTTCATTGACCCAAATACCTGTCACTGATTACATTCATTGAGTTTTGGATATGCGCATAGGAAGCGCAATTGTGTATTTTAATTTATTTAATTTGCGCAGTTCCTAATAGAACGATTTGTTTAGTGTTTGTGAGATCTTAAAACTTGGCGGTTATTCTCTGTGCCTCTATCACCCCGAAACATGCTTGTCTATCACGTGATCGATGTAGCGAGCGCATGTAGTGACGTCCATCCTTTCCCTCCAAACTATCTAGCTTCCCTCAACAAACTCCTTAGTGTTTGGCTTGGTGGGACCGCAAATCCCATGCCACACCTCTACGGGGTTCAGGTCAGTGCTCTCTATAGAGGCCACCACTCAATTCCAATTCTCTGTAACTCCTTGCATGTGTTGGAAGTGTGCCTCGAATCGTTATCTTGGATTAGGCTGGTACTCTCTGGCACTTTGTGGTGGACAAATGGCAGGAGCGTCTGTTTCAAAATCTGCCGCCAAGAAATCTGCGCCAAGCATTCCCTCGAAAATGCAAGTATCAGTAGCGCCGTTCAAAATTCCCACCCACATTTGTGTTATGCCAGGTCTTGACTATTCTTTATTCTTCACTGTGTTCTTCTCTGCTCACCTGGCCGTCAGGAAATTTTGAAGAGTTTTTCCAATACATTCTAATGCCTATCCCAGCGACTTCACACGACGACACTTGAAATAGCTTGACATTCTACAAAACTAGTCAATATTTTGCAACTAACTAATATTTTTTAGTCCCTTTTGCAACCGATACGGTCGCAATTATTAGCCCTGAAGTTGATTCTTGAAAACCCTCAAGTGCGTGATTCCTAAAGTAAAGCGCGCTCTCTTTAGCCAATCTGAATATATAATAATAGCGAAAATCGTACAGTCTAAATCGCTTGTAATTTCAGCCAGCGAAATAATGTTCTTACAGTTGTCTTATACCATATTTTGCGATCCTTTGCTTTTTCCATCGACGACGTAAGTTTTCACCGAAAGAGTTTAAAGGACTCTTCATCCAGAGAACCTTTGGGGATTTCAAATGTTAAACTTCACCAAATGTTTCCTTGTGTACACCAATCATTTCAATTTCCACTCAATCCAGATGGTAGTTAAGTTTATAGAGGTTTTACAGTTCGGTACATTTCCAGTAGGGACAGAAGACATATTTAGCTTCTCAAAAGATCGAGGTTTGCTTCGCTTGTATGAACTCTGACAAAGCCACGCGCGCTCGTTTTGTAAAATGGCGGGAATACGTCTTGCCCACGGTTCAAGCCTGGATACTAATACGCCACAATGCTCGATCAAGTTATAACAAGAGTACATAAATAAGAGTGTACAACATGACAATAGGGCGTGAGAGAACCTTTAGAGAGACCTAGTTATTTTTAGATTGGCACTTAGTCTTCTCTATACATCCCCTAAGGCCACGCACGTCAGAGAACAACAAAGGCAGAAAACCAATAGGCCTAATTAAAGAATACAGTTTTGCAAGAGCGTGCGTATCGGTTGAGCGGTTGTAAATACCGACGTTTTTATGAGCTCCTGATGAAATGAATTTGATTGGCTACAAAACAATAGCTTTGCAATTTGACGAGAAAAATAGTTCTAAAAATAACTAGGTCTGTACAAAGATCTCTCACGAATACCATATCGGAGTTGTTCACTCTTAATTATGTACTCTTGGTTATAATAATACTCATAATAGCAAAATTTGTGGCATTTGTTCAATTCTCGGGTGATCGGACTTGTATGTAGGTGCAAGTTCTTCTGAGGATTCTCAGATAAAATGAAACGTTTGCTGACCTTATGGTTCAATACGATTTCCACCGATGAATTCTCGGGGCAAACCTTATTCCTCACTCAAAGTTTTTTCCAAGAGAAACTCAAGCAAATAAAGCAGGAAAATTAGATAGCGATTCATGTAAAATGTAAGTATAAACCTTGGTTCGTACCACATCTACTATATACCCATTAAACTCTGCAAAAGTCGGATCTTGAAAATCAACAAGATGTTCTATTTCAAAAGCAAAGAGCGGTACATTGTATCACTTTTTTTTACATGGAGGGACTTCTTTCCCTCTTTATCGCTTCTTACAGAAAGTGACTTTAGTAGTGAAGCAGTCATCGTGTACACTACTATGTTGGAAATCTGACTCGCTAAAGTAGTGCCGCCGCTACAAGTAGCACACTTTCCCACACTAACTGGGCCAAAAGAAACAGAGTAGCCAATCACAGAAGACGGTTTCCACGGTATTCTACAAAGATGCCAAAAAACCCCGGGATAATCAATCGTATGGGGCCTCCAGTTGGGTTGACTCTGCATAATGGTACAGGTTTGCCACGTGGGCCATCCCAACCGGGTGAGACAGACCTTATCATCTGTGCCCCCCTTTCGTTTTTGGCACGAACTTCAAAATGGCGGCTAATAGCAATTTTCGGTTGCTTGCCAAATAATTAGTGTGCCGAAAAAATTTAAACCGATTTTCTTCAGGACGACGAGGATGTTATTTTGTAGTATATACTACACGGGAACCTCCATAGATCGCGCTTTTTGATTGGTTCGCTATCTCGGGATATTGCCATCGAAAGCATTATCCCGAGATTGAGAAGCCCAAATGCAAGTGGTTCGGATATTTTTACTTTCTAGAGGAACTATCTGATTCGAAATTCAACAAAAATCCTTGTCAATTAACTTATGTTGTCTCTTTAAGTCTTTAATCTTTCAAGATGAATAAGAGAGAGAATTTATTTCTTGAACTTCGAAAATTTGCTGTTCTTGTTTTTCAGTTCTTCGGAATCAGAAATCAGAGATCGATGATACGTTCACGGCACTTTTGAGAGACGAATTACATTCACAACAACATATTCATTAAGACAATTTTGTCATATCACAAGAAACTCTTAATCTACTTTGCCGAACATTTACCTGTAGGTTGAAAGGCACAGTAAATCGTAGAAGCCAGTCATTGAGTGCAAGTTATGAGAGAATTTCAGTTACCGTCGCCATGTTGATTCGTTTGATCACGAGCCATCCGACATCAAACGTATTTAAAGTGGTCTCTCTTATTATGAACAAGGTCTTCCTCATTGTCCCAGAGTTTGAAGAGGTTAATTTGCCAAATTTATGTTTGAATATTCCAAGCGAAACTTGAATTTCTCTGCCAGCGGGTTGAAAAATATAGTCATCCATCGGTGGTGAAATGGCGACCAAAGGCAAAGTATTTTCAGCGAGGCAACTCTGCAGTTCACAATCCATAATCCAAGGCACAAAATGCGAATTTATCCCTCGAATCCATCCTTGCAACCTTCTAAAAACTTAATTAATTTATCGATATTAAGACCTTAAAACAAATGTTTTCTACGGTTTTTGCTTCTCTAAAACAGCAGCAAGTTTCCACCATGTGCTGATTAACAGAATGCTTGTAGTGAGGTCTGACGTAATGTCGCGTGCGTGACAAACGTCACGCATACAGAAAGAGGCTACAAAATGTCGGCAAATGCCACATTTAGTGTCGTTCGCAGGGCCGTAGCGGTTACTGGGGCCGGGGGGGCCCGTGCCCCCCCCCCCCCCAGTTTTTCCCCAAACAACCCTTAAAACTATTTTGCACCATGCATATCAAAGTTCTCCCAAACATGCGGTAATGTCACATGCTGGGCTCTAAATTTTCGGCGCGCGAAAGAGTTTTAACTTTCTTTAAAAACTGCCTTGAGATTTTTTATATGTCGTGCCACTAGTCGCGCCACTATTCACTTCGCCTTCGGCGAATAATCTATACTATTATAATCGGGTTGTCTGCGCAAACGTTTCTGATTGGCTAAATCGTCCGCACTCACTCCGCTTGGCCCTGAAGCTGTGTCGCCAAACGAAGTTCACAAACCTGAAGAGAAAGTGGATATCTCCACAGTGGGCGTGTTTTGGTTGGAAAAGATTCACCCTGGGCTAAGTTCTAATTCAAGCGATTTCTTAAGCGAGTGACAAAGCTGCCATCGCCGCCATTTCGAAATCTCCCACAGAAACTAAAAAAGAACTCAGTTCGCACAGCCGAAATCACCATAGTCATCTAAACCTAAATGGTTCTGTCACAGATTACTTGCAGGAATGTGTAGGGATAATTATTATTCGAAAGCTTTAAGCTGAGAAAAATTTTTATTCAAGTTTGAACAAACGTACACCGCCGTGCGTCATTTTCTCCACCAAAATCAGGGAGACCAGTGCAAAACAAACACACAAAAAGGGATGTCATTAGTAATGTAAATCAGCAGTTTATGGAAGGGGGAACTTAGGTTGGGTCTTCTAGCGTCACGAAGTGACGGGCTGTTTTCTTGTTGTTAATTATTTGCAGCAATTAGTTGCTTTATGAGACAAAAGTGGCAGGGCCGGGGGCACAGATTCTGGGGGACGCCTGAACGAAACAGTGGTACTCGTTAATCCAAGGCACGGGGGCACACCGGAGGAGACAGGGGCACGTTTTTTCAAGAGACGCGGGAGGGGCCACACTTTCTGGAGTCTTGGGGCACGCGTTCATTTAAGGGGTGGGGCACGCCTTTAGGATAAAAAGGGGCATTGGAAATTAAAAGGAGCGCGCGGCACCCGTTTCCAATTCAGGGGTACGCGTTAGTGCACGGGGCTACGCCTTCAGGAGAAAGATGCACGCTGATTCAAGGTATCCGTGGGTGTACATTCCGGGATGTTCTGTACAAGTTAATCCGAGGGAAGGGGGGGGGGGGGGGGGGGGGGGCACGCCGGAGCAAGACAAAGGCACACCTTCTTGACTCTGCGTTAATCCAAGGCACGGTGGTGCGCCCTCCAGTTTTATGCGACTTGCTACGGCCCTGAGTCGAATAGAATTTGCGAATACGTTGAGGTCGTCTTGCCGCGTTATCTGAGTAGCGAGCTCCAAAGTCATAAAGGTGGCTTTTATTATAAAATCATCACGTCCAAGGACGAATTGCGACCTTATTTACAAATTACTATATGCAAAAAATTATGGAAATTACAATTTATGGACTGGGCCTTACAACTTGTATATATATACAATTTCACATTTTTAGAATGTTGAAGACTGCATAAATAGTGAAGGAGGAGATGTCAAAAAAGAGGCCTAGAAAATAGATTACGTAGCACCCCCACTACACAAAAGGTTTGACCACAGATTCTGATAGCCAGATGCCCACAGATTGCTGATTGGATAGCCGCTTATTGAAATTGTGGGGTCAGTAACTTGCTACAGCATGGAATATGAGGGGGGTGGGGGCCTTTAGAGCCATGTAAATCTAGCACTTTTTGGGACTGCTAAAGATTTTTAAAAATCGTATCTTCTCTTCACTTGAATCAAATGGGTTGAAATTTAGACAACTTGTGTAGATCCATAAGATCTCTCGTTCGAAAGAGTTATAAGACTGATATCGGTTGTCATGGTAACGGTTGCTAGGTAAATGCTGATTTTGAGGGCTAATAGTGAGAATAACGTATAGGTGCACTTTTTAGGGATCGCAAATGGATCTTCAACATGTTGAGCACTAATATGACAAGATGATATGAAAAGAGAGGCCCCATGTTGGTAAAATATTGCAAAATTACGAACGCTTCGTATCACATTGTGTTGAGATGAATATCGAAAGTTACTGGAATAGCCAAAAATGCCTAATTATCCGAATAAAACTCGCCCATAATGCTAAATAGTCATATATCTTGATAACTAAAGATTAGTTTCTCATACAACTTGGCCAACTTGTGTTACTTTGCGAGTTGTGTAATTAGCAAACGCTTTCTTTCCAATTTGAAAGTTTCCATGGCAACGGTTGTTAAGAAACCGAGAAAAAACACAAAATGCATTTTGCCATCGAACAGAATAATTTATTAAAATAGCGAGACATCTGTCTTGATTCAAACTTGTTAATCATGTTTCATGTTCTTTAGCTACTTTGTTTGGGCGCATGTGGTGCCAAACATTATGTTTCCATGGCAACGGTTCACAAGAAATATACTTAAAAATAAGGAAAATCAGCGTTTTTAACGTGTTATCGATTTGTCTCAGTGATGTAAAGTCATATAGAATGCCCAAAAACGTATTCAATGATTTTTTTTTACATTTTCTGAAAAAGGCCTACCATGATCATAGGGCACCTTTAACTTGCCTTTACTTGATTTTCAAGTACCTGATAATAATACGTTATTATTTTCAAACATCAAGTTATTAACACGCATTATTTTTTAACGAGTACATGAGGTAATGCGATATTCTAGTTGTCGTCCTCTTCGCCATCGTCACTTGCCACTTGCCCAGTGTGTGGGTTCTCACACTCATCGGCCATACAGCCACAGGATTCGGTGCATGACAACTCGTTAATTCTACATGCACAAGAATTACTCTTGCATGCTGTCCGGCATTTGCAAACAGTGAGCTCTGCAAGACCCTTGGGTGCTGCATCCTTCGTCATTAAGAGGGGCTTTAAAGAACCATCTTCCATCTCCCAGCCATTTCCCACGGGTGAAGGTAGCAGCTGCTGTGCTTGGAGAGAACGTTTCCAAATCATCAACTGATAGTTTGCGCGCCTGATATGTAGCTGAAGGCTATCTGAGGTGGGAGGCAGCCCATCATTTTTTGCCTCTTTTGACAGAACACCCAGTACCTAAATAGCAAACAAATGCCTCTCAGTATTATAATAGAGTTAGCATCTCTAAAAATATACAGCAAGAGCTAGTTTTGCCCCTACCTTACATCATCAGCTACTACCCCAGCTCTTGATGATGGAGCATACAGTGAGCTTATGAAGGCTTCAGCTGATTCTGCTGCTGTAGGGAGTGGTGGAACACTCTCGCCCAAACCTGCCAGATCCCTGTATCCATCCTTGTTCTTGGCTAAGGCTTTCCATGGCTTACGTTTACCGATGTTGTGAAGACCACTTGTGGTATCACATCCAGTTAGAGCGTGAAGTACAGGAAGAAGCTTGCAAAGATCTTCTCCAAGCACTTCTGTCAGACGATGAATAGGAAGAAATCGGAGCTTGTCCTTCACACCAGTGCGAAACCAGAGCTCTCTGGGGTTGATCTGGTTAAACAAGCAGATACAAAGTACGGCGACATCAGTGTCTGGGGACTGGACTATTATCCTGTGGTGGTCGCTTGTGCAGTCCTGGACATGTAGTAGGATTCTTGTATCTGCCTCTTCGTGATCAGATTTCATATGATATAGCTGGCACTCCTCAGAACACTCCTCGTCTCTTCGTATCTGAATTGCTTTGCTGTAGTCTCCAAAACATCCCGCCAATACTAGTTTCTCGCCAGGCTTGAGCTTCATCTTTGCCATCTCTGTCCACGCAGTGCTTAGGAAAGCCTTCAAGTTGGTCTTGTTTGTGGGACTGGATATGAATGTCAACCATCTCTTCGGAACTCGTGTAGATGGACCCGATATCCGTATTTCGTAGCTAGATGATGATCCTCTTCTTGAACGTTCACCATCTTTGATAGAGACTTCTTTGTCATACCGATCGAATATCACATCCACACGATCGCAGCCATTTCTTCCAAGTGGTGCTGTTAAGACATCGAAGTATTTACCAGCCAGCTCTCCGAACGTAGCTGCGCCTGCATTCTTTATCATCTGTACTGTTGCCATCCCATCTATTACATACGCCGTCGATGGAGAATGCTCCTCATCAGGTAATTTTGGCAAAGCTTGGACTTGCTCTTCGACGACGTTCAGGAGAACGCTTTTGGTTGTTTTCCTCAAGGAACCATCCGGGTGAGCCAACGCGCATGGGACAGAATCGAGCTCATACTTCAAGACTTCTTTTAAGTTGATTTCTCTAGATCGCGAAGCTATCAAAAGTCTACCAAACAAGTTTCTGTCTGCGCCCAACGTCACGATCTTCTCATCTTCTGACTTTGCTTTCGCCTTCTTCGACATACTTGCAAAAGTCTTGACGTTTAGTTTGCGTAGCGGCTCCCAAAATCCGACTTCATTGGTGTGTAATCGCTTTCTTACAAACAACTTCATATTCTCTGTTCCTAGATTGTCGGCATCAAGAAGTCGCTGGGTCAACTCATCCGGCATAAGAACTCCAGAAGCAAGATTAGATAGCGGCACGTCTTCTTCGATCATATCTTGGTCGAACGGATTGGACATAGAGTTCTGAATAGTGTTCATAACCTTCTTGATGTCGTCTTCATCTCTCTTAATTCTGCCACTTGAAGACTCTTTGTGACCGCTTACAGTTGACTCGCCCAAGTTTACTATGCTCTTGGTAGCAGTTGTGGTTGCACTTCTCTCGTGAGCCGTTAAGAACCATTTCTCGAGAGCGCCAGGCTTCTGACTTATACCGATTATACCGCCCTTGGTTTTACTGTCAAGATTAACACTCTGTTCAAGCGCCATGTCGGTCCAGACCTGGTTGAAGGGCTGTGATGAAGACCTGTTCACTGCGTGGTTCCCACTGACAAACTCGTTGTACACTTCTTCGTCCGTCTCTCTAAGCTTGTGCATATCCATGATGTACACAGGGAGCCATCGAGAGTAATTTGTACGATCCATTGCAAAGAAATGAGGGATCATCTCCGTTGTGGCGTCTAAGTGTAACTTCCAACTGCCTTCTCTTTCAGCTCTGATAAACTTCAGAAGAAGAAGAACCATGCTTATGTAACTGTCCCAAAACTTGAAAAGCTTTGAGGACATTGCTTCCTTGAACTGTCTCAAAAGAGAGTCCACGTGCTTGGTGGTATTACACAGTACGAGATAAGCCTCTTTCCTTTCTTCTGATGACACTGCTTTCTTATAACGCTCCACGACTGTATTGACAACATCGGTGTTCAACCCTCCTTCGTCCTCGGAATTTGCTCCTCCCCCATTACTAATCCAGCGGCAGAAAGCTTCCCATTGAAGTCTCATCAATGCTTCCATTACGAGTTTGTGTGCTCTCACGCCTCTGTTGTAAGCCTTCCCTTGAAGAAGTGCCAAAGTAGTACTAGATCCATATAGACCAGACTCTATAAGGATGTCCTCTAGCCCGCTCTCTTTGAATTTCTTCCCTAACAGGGCTAGGAAATTTAGAGCAATATGAAAGCCGCCCAATCGAATGACTAGGTGTTGAAATTCTCGAGGATAACGCCAATGTATTTCCTTAGCTTTCATGTAGATCGCTAGATCAAAGGTGATGACGGCGGTGCGTTGACCGAGATGCTTCGAAATTTGAAGAACGGTTTTAAGTACAGTATATATTGTACTGTACTCCGTCGGTGATCCAGCTATCATTGGGCAATATCCTATTATGGTACGGGGGATGTCAACAGATATGGACATGGCAGCATTGAACGCACTCCAGCCAGGAACAGTCTGCTCATTAGCATCGTCATCTTGATTTAACACGTCTTTCTGGTTCAGCCTTAAAAGAAACCACGCCAGGTCTCTCGGATCCGTTGACTGAGAAGGTTGGTTCTCCGAGACAAAGTAGCGTTCTTCAGCTTTGCCAACGAAAGATGTTACAACAGGGCGTCTACCGCTTACACTGCAGTCAAGGATGGTCTGGCTTTTGACTGGCCCCTCTAAGGATTTTCGCTTGCTTGAATGGTCGGCGTGAACCTTTGGGGCTGGCTTTGGCCCAAACTGCTGACGCTGATACACGACTAAGGTCGTCGCATGTGTCGTTTGCTTGCCGTCGAGCGTTTCTTCGTTGAGGTCATTATTGTCGGCGGCGAACTGCACAAAGGATCCGGGAGTGATGTTCGATGGAATTATCACACCAGTTTCATCGGAACGTGCCAGCATCTCTCTTGCCCAAGCTGTGTTTATGATTTCAACATCAACATATGAGGCGCAATGCCCCATTCTATCGAGTAAAGTCACTACTTCCTTCGATCCTGTTAGGTGATGGAGTGTGACTGCTAAACCTACGTGCTTGGGTGTTTTCACCTGACTATTGCTAGCTGCGTGAACTATATCTTGCCCCAGCATCGCTACACGCCTATCTCTCTCTGCGTTATTTCCAGTAATTTCTGAGGGACGTTTTCTCTCCGGCTTAGAGATTACGTCGGAGAGAAACTTATTTAAGCTTTGCGGTACAAGGCAGCTGCCTTTCTCGATTGATATATCGTCGACAGATAACGGCTTGATGTTGATGCCTGTACAAGCTGCAATATCATATTTGATTATCTGGGCTGCCTTATAGAGGATCGTTTCCTTGTCTTCTAGATCGGGCTTGTCGTCAAGTTTTAGTTGCGTTGCAGTATAGTGTGCTCTTAGTGTGGATGTATTCACTATATCTTCAACAGACAAATCACTCGAATATATTAATTCGGGCTTGGAAGGGTCTGACTGCTTTTGAAACGTTATTCGATCGGAAAAACACTTGATAAGCCTTTTCTTGAGCTTAGCGCTTCTATAGGTGGTGCAATTAATATCATTGACTGATAGCGCTGCTTTATAGCGGTCTAAAATGTAATTCATATCATAAACATGCCCCGCCGATAATCCTGGAGTTAGCTCTTTAACTAGCAAGTCAAACGCTAAGGAATATGCACACTCTTCCTCTTCGTCTTCTTCCCTCACGCACTGATATTTGAGATTGGACTTACTAACATAATTCGCTCTGCAGGCGCTATGGTACTTGGCCCCAACTGCGATAAGATCAATACCGGTGACATTGATTATCATTGACTGGTCACCACGGGCATTAGCAGCATCAAGGATAACTTTTGACGCATCAAAGCTGGCTACGTGAATGACTGTTTTACACCCTTTGTGCTTAACCTTTTGGCAAAACATGCATAATGACCAATCGAACGACTTAAATCTAGACCGAGAAGATCTCTCCTCTTGACTTAATTTTACCCGCTTGGAATCAGGGGGCAAAGCCTCTGGTATGTCATCTTCTTCGGAATCAGCCATATCTACAATGCAAAGATTTTCAAAAAGTAGAAATAAAAATGACAATGAAATGATATAATACCTGATGAGAAAAACACTTGCAATACTAGAATAATCATAGATCACTAAATTGCGGTCGAAGCGAGTGTGTCATGATGATGAAGAGGAAAGTGTACATCCAGAGCCTACAACTGGTGAAAATGCTGTTAAAAATAATCGATTTTTGGACAATTAGAACTTCTAAGCGAAATCTCTGGCCGTTATATTAGGTTAGTTTTGGGATAGCTGGCGATTGATTGCGAAGAAACCATCGCGCGGCAATATTCCAGAATTAGAACGTTATCAGCCAATCAGAACGCAACTTCTAAAACACTGGCGTCACCAGCAAAGGCTTGTTGTTTTCCGTTTGACACAAAGCCACGGACCTACGATCACTTTCTTGCCAACGAAAAATGCATATCGATCGTCGTTAGTATTTGATCATAGTTGGGCTCAGAAAATGCTTTACTCCACAAAGCACTACATTTAGTCGGTGATGTAATATGCCATCTCAAGAAAATCTGGCGTTCGAATTCGAAATAGTCCTGAGCTTCGAGGATTCGCGTAGAGAGACGATGGATTGGAGAGTTTTAAAACTTGCAAATTGTGGATGTTCTGCTTAACAGTACGTTGCTGAAACTGTGAGCTTTATATGGCATGCAATATTTGAAATGAGATTTAAAGAGCCTGTGTCAGCCACTCCCTTGTTTTTGTTTACATCCGGGACTCAACACTATGCGTGTCACATTTACCGCACACGTGCTGTATTTGAGCTAGCGCGCGCTGTTCTTCGAGGCGAACAAGACCACAATATTCACTACTAAAGAACCTCCGAACATGGCAGAATCCTCAGATTTATCGGATATAGAGATCGATATTGAAACACCAGAACATGGGGAACGTTTGAATGTTTACGGCAGTCCTATCGCCGAACCAAACCGTGCAAATCGTCGAGCTGAAGCAGAGAATCAACGAACGAGAGAGGTAAGATTTTCTTTGACACAAACAAAAGTAATACATTCGGATATATGAAGCTCTAGAAAATGTAGAAATGGCTTTACGACATACAGTCAACGGCAGTAGTGATGTATAGTGGTAACAAATGTATTTGTTCAGGAAAAGTGCCGTACTGATCGGTGTTTGATTTTCTCGAATTTCTTATTACATCCAGGTCGAGTGTCAATGCAAAAACACATGCAGTAGAAAGCGGTCTGCAAGATCGGCTGGTTGTCCGTGTAAGATGCTGACAAAAAATGCTCTTCTAACTGTAAATGTGGAACCAAGAAAGCTGCATGTAAAAACCGTGGGGAGAGCGAAATCGTTAACAGAAATCCAAGCGCTTTTGCTCGGCACCAGGAAGCCATGGCTGAAGCAGAAGGCCAAATCAGGGTAAGAACTTTCACCATTCGTAAATTCTTGTGAAAACGGATAACCCCTCTTTGAGAAATGCTGAAAATCAAGTAATTTGTTATATATATTTACACCGAATTCGTTACGTATGTATGATATTCTCCCCTCGCGAACTGGGTCTAAATATTAGCTTTCATGCATCCTAAAAACATTTTGTGAAGCTTCAATTTGTTTGCAGATAACAAAATGTACAGAATCTATAGCAAAATGACAGAAAAAGTTACATTTGAATAGTGAGCTATTATTTCATTTTGAAGAAGTTCTAAGAACTCTCCTGACTTGAGAACAAAAACTTCACTTTCTAATTGCCAGGAGTTTATTGCTGACTTGAGTCAAGAAAACAAAGATCTGATACTTCTCAGGCTCCTTACTCAAGGTAGAGGTAGCTTGGACTATGCACAAGATCTCCTACTGGACGTCCAACAAGAACCAGAAGATCCAGAACCTGAGGAACCCGAGGAGCAACCTACCTGGTGCAGGTGTGGTATATGTACCCCCATGCCACAGGACCAAGAAAATGTGTGTTGTAGGAAAGTAACTTGCACCACTTCCAGAATTCGCTTTCGGAATACTTGCCTGGACAGAGAAGTGCTGGAGTTGGCTATAAGGGCAAGAAGTGACATCAGAGCTGAAGAACCGGATTATTCAACAAACTCATACAGAAAGGCAGCTTATCGCCAGTACTGCCTAATGCGGTATGGAAAACTTGGCCGTGGTAACCGCAGAGTGCTGCCATCCTGTGTTGTAAATATGATACGGCACCAGTATTCTCGTCCAGGGGAGCAGTTCATGGGTTTCAGAAGCTCTTGAGTATTACAATGAAACTGGAACCCAGCCAAAGAGGGGAGAGAACCTTTAACAAAATTTAAACACCCTAAGTTCCATTTTTTTGGTTTTGGTAAACCTGTGAAAATTCCTGGTCAATTTCCATCTGAAAGAACTAAAAAAAATCACCCCATCAAAAACCAAAATCACCAAAAAAATCAGGCTTGGTATCTCCCTGGAGAGTGAACATTGCAATTGTCATCAATTTTAGCCACTCATGATCAGCAAATTATTATTATATTTGACAAGAGTATGAAAACAAACAAACAATGCACGGCTTGAAAAGTACCAAGGGCAGCTTTCTTACTTTGAGAGAAGTACATGGATTTGACATAACATTTATTTATTGATTATTTATTTGTGCTACTAGGGACATTAATTGAAGTCTCAGGAAATCATGACACAAGCATTCCTGTTATTGTTTGCACGGCAGCACATTACATACTTGTTATTGTTCCATTTTAAGAAGATGATTGTATTTAAAAGTGATTGTATTATTTTTGTCCTGGGATGATTTGAAAATAAAACAAAATTCTCAAATGGTCTTCTAAAAATATTATAAAAGTATTTATATTTATATAAACAACCTTTAAGTCTTTCTCACTACTCATTTCCCACCCGTTCATGACTCACTACTAAGCTATAGCAGCCACAGAAAACCTCTCACTTATTGTTTACTCTCCATGATGCATATTTTATAGCTTGAAAATTGAAATTTGCCAAAACATAGCATTCAAAGTGGAGAATAAGAAATCAGGGAAGACTTCATGTGATTTGAAACATGCATCAAAGAGCAAGCAAATAAGTGTGCAGCCTTACATTCTTCAAATGAAAGATACTGATAACTACTTTTTCTCAAAACGAGACTTCATCATTGCTACTAGTTGAGCTGTTGGAGGAGCCTCCCTCATGGCAATTGTTGGAGCAAGGTTCTGGGGATTGTCAGGTGAAACAACCACATGCTCAGTGATGGACTCGGTGTCACTGGCACGGCAATGGAGAGTCTCAGCTAGCAGGACGGTCCAGTAAGGGAACTCCTTTTCCTTCCGTACTGGTTGAGCATGCCAGTTTTTCGATCTCTTGGAGTATACCTTCTTGAACTGTCCAGGAATCACCTCACGGAACAAATGAAAGTTGTGATCCAATGCTGCTAACATGATCCTTGCTTTGAATACTTCATAACTTAAAAATAAAAGTTTAAATATACATGAACAACATCAAGGTACTTGAAGAACATGCAGGGTTTTTGTAGCATGGAATAACATTTGCACAATGTGTGGTTCCAAAAAATATCCATACCCCCCCGACGGAAGGGTGTTGAAAAGTGACCCCCCACCCCTCTGGAATTTCCGAAGAAAAATACAGTATTTGTATGGAAAAGATCAGGTAAATTGACCCCCCCCCCCCCCCCCCCCCCACCCCTCCAGAATTTCCAATCCCTTCCGTAGGGGGTATGGATAATTTCTGATCCAGCTAGCCTTGTGTTGAATAATAAGTACTTCTTCTTCTGTGCTAGGGTTTGAGGGAGGTTTGAAATGGAGAGCAGGAACTTGTACTGCAAATGTGGTACAAACCAAAAGGCACAACAAAGAACATACATTTTTGGGGAAAAGATGGGGGTGGAGATGAATAAGGATTTGAACTTACGAGAATGCATTTCTCTTTGGGGCATATTTAAGTAACATAGAGTTGAAATTTTCCAGATTGCTTGTATGTCTGTTGAAAAGATAAAACATCACATTAGTGGCAACAATCCTGTAAAAAAATGTTATCCCCTTGGATCAACGTTGAGTACAGATTCAGATGGTGTTTGTTTCATATTTATAATCAGCGTTTTGAATTATTGAAATAAAAGACAACCTTAGGCAAGAGAAAATTAAAAGTCAACCTAGTCAACATATGAAGACCGGGGGGGGGGGGGGGGCTACCACCTCTGCATGCAACACTTGTGAATCAAAACAGTTTGTGATACAAACTGCTGACAACACTCAGGGGCACTCCACTTGCATGATCTTTGTGTAGATTCCACATTCAAGTAAAAGTCAGAATGGGCAGTAGAATTTAATATTTGAACTCTCTCTCTCCCCATCTTAGGACCCCTGTATCACACCTAACCTGAAAACCCTTGGTTGTCACCCTCCCACCATGCTCAGGAACTCGAGAGGTCTTGAGTGGTGAGAGTAGTGGATTTTAAATAGTTCTGCTGTTGTGAAGTTTCATGTCTAATCCTTGGCATACATGTCTATTACCTGAAATTTACATAATACTTGAGACTTTTTAGCCACTCTTGGTCAAAGATGATTTTACGTAGCTCTGCAGCAGTTTACCATTCTTGGCAAGGATCTGCTTTGCCTCGTCGTTGGTGTTGGTCATAGGGCCATGGGAACACTGACCATCCTCCCATTCATGTTCACCACATACATGGTGAATTACCCCAATCCACATATTCTAAAACCACAAAATGTTGATAATTGTTTTCTCAATTATTCTGAAAATTTAGAGTCTCTTGTTAGGTTTGCTATTTAATAATTAATTTGAAAGGCTGTAATTGCTCGAAGAACAAGCAGCAGGAGATTATCTTTATAGTTTTGCAGTAGCAGCATTGCTAGTAGAACAAAAAAAAAGGAGATTCATGTCACCCATACAAGTACTCATTTATCAGATAACAGCAACAACATATTTGTGTCAAATTCAATCTGTATAACCAATACATAAATATATTGGGAGCCTTGAACTTTGTTGGCATTCACTACTTATGGACTTGATATGGAGGGCACCCACTGTAGTTTTTTTCCGGGTTGCCTATTCAGTAGTACAAATGAGAGTCCAAAACTATTTAAAACTTAGACCTAACTTAGAGGCTACTTGTAAAACCATAGCACATGAGGACAAGAGGTCTAATTGTTTTAGAATAAACCAACCAGTTGAGTCATGTTTGCTTGCAAGGAAAGATGGCAGTTTTGCCAGGCAAATAGATGGTCTATCACTAAAAGACCACTAGCAGCTCAGCCAATTAGCATGCAGGATTTGTAATATACCAATGGTTGGTTTATACTAATAGGCAAATAATGAAATTTACCTTTAACTTGTCAGCATCTCCACTGCTTGCCTCTGCACAATGCCAGAAGTGATTTCTCACTGGCTGTACCCAGTCTGCTAAAGCTTCGCAGCCCTTGATCTTGGCGGCCTGCAACAATTATTTTACTGGCAGGATAAGGGAATTGCACTGCAAGCTAAACAGTGCAAGACAACTACAGAAACACATGAGCATGACCCTACACTATGAATCAATGGGCTGGTAATCAGAATATTTAGTCTTTCAGAACATAACAGTTCTCATAACATAACAGTTTTCACAATTGCAGAAAATACATATTACTTACAGAGAAAATTTGACAAGGCCTGAAAACGTATGACACTTTCTAGGCCAAGGTCTCAGTTTTTTCATATAGGCACCGACCTTAAGCTGGTAAATAATTTACTACTCCATATTTCTACTAAAAATTAGTTGAAAAAACACCAGTCCCATGGTCAGAGATAGGAAAATATTGCTCTGCCCACACACCATTAGAACCAATCAGAACACAGTATTGCCACCGTACCTGGTAGGAAAAACATTACAACTTACCACAGAAATCTTAGCTGTCAACTTGACTGCCTTATGCCATACATCCAGGTTGTGAAAGAAAAATTCTAGGATGTCAATGTGCCGCTCTAATAAAAAGGGCAAATATTTGGAGATAAATAAATCTTATAATAATAGTTATTGTCTCTGCTAATGTTTGAAGAAACAATGGGGAGAGGAGCTTGAGTTCCCCTTCCCTGACACCTGGGCCTGACAGCAGTTACAGGTAACTTACTGGCTTATAAAGTGGTGGGGTATTAAAAGAAACTCACTGCTTTGATAACAAAGGAAATTAAAAGCAGATGTTAAACGCATAAGAACCACTATTTCATTGGTGCAATGCTATGAGCTATTTTCAGTGAATATATGGAATGCACCAAAAAGGAAATGGCTTGCTTTTCAAATATGGTCATTTTGCACATTGAATAGATAACAGCATGGTTGTGTGCTACATGTTTCAATTATGTTATGTGCTTCTGAGGAAATATTGCAAAATCTTACCCCTTAGCTCTCTGATTAGCTTAATTATGGTACTAGAGGCATCTGTCGTTAGCTCTAGTAAATTAAGCTTTCCAATCATCCGCTCAAGAAGCCTTTTGCATGCAACCTTCTCCATAATCGTTGAATTGCCTCCTGTTTCTCTCTTGTCTACAACCTCAACGTCCACAATAACATGCAAAAACTCTTCCATCATTGAGTACACACAGTACTTAGCAGAGAACCCAGGAGAGTCCATTCTCCCGTCGCCACTTAGCACAAGGCGTTCCGTATCAAATATATGCCAGACCTTATCTTTCATTTTGTCCCAAAGTTGCTTATGGTGCCTATTGCATAACGGGTCTGCACTCTATTAAGAGCGATTGTCAGAGAAAATCGACCATTTTACAAAATGGCCGGAAAATCAAAATCTTCGATTTGGATAAAAATCAGTCGAGTGATAGTTGTCCATGAGTAGATCACGACACCACAATTTGTTTGAGTCATAACGATTTCTATGTACGGATTTAAGGGGGTACATTTTGACCCCCAAATGGTATAATTTTGGCCTTGTGATATTGTGCAATTTTATTCGATTTGACACAGCCCTTATCGAAACGCGTTACAATGTAGAATATTTGTTTGCCATTTATCGAAAGAGATACTCTTCGACTTACAAAATTTGATATAACCATTTGAAATCAATTAAACATAAAGTTTTTACAGCGAGGACAAGAAAGGGGTACAGAAGGGCTATTTTGTAAAGGTAAATTTTAGCGATTTTCAATTTGCTCTTACGCTTTGTTCCAACAATGATTATCTCTGTTTCTATGGGGACGTGAAGGCAATGGACCAATATACATGGGAATACAAAAATATTTTGGGCACTTCATGTACGTGCAGCTGGCTGTCAATCACTTTTATGGCTATTTTGGGGTCTTAAGTGGCTTATACGCGGGACAAAACCATTTTTTGCATCTAAAGCCTCGTGAAGGAAAAGGAGATGAGACAATCAAACGTGACAATTGCCTTGTCTGTACCATTGTCAAAGTGTTGACTGTACTTGTTGCCATGGCAACCAAATTAAGGGGCTCGATGCTAAGTTTGCTTTTTTGCCGTTCGTGAAGTTGGGAACATTTAATGAAACGTTGCCATAGCAAAAACGATGAGGTGAAACATATTAGATATCGCCCTTCTCACAAATTTCACTCTAGCAATGCGGTCAATGCGGATCGACAAGATCAGGGGTGGGGGCACTACCCCTTTGAATCATCGTGATGGAGTAGCGAGTCCCCAACAATGGTTATAGCTACCAACGTAAATAAGCAAATAACCTAATATTTCCGAAATCGCATACTTTCCCAAGCGAGGACACTAGAAATTGAGTGGACCCAGTGGTTTTATCCTTTTAAAGACTTTTCACTAGGTATATGAATATCTTATTTTTCATTTCTGAGAATCTTGATTTGCTGGTTTTGGATTACTTCAGAAAAGTAACTCCCTCCAATAACAGTGGAGGGGGTGTGCTATATTGGCTGCGTGATTAAAATCAATGGCCTGTCTTGATATGAGAAGTTCAAAATTGGTTGGTATGATTGCAAAATTACTGGTTCGATACACATTAAAAGGCTTGGCATACAAATTTTACGTCCGTTTGTTTTTAGTGAACAGAAAACTTTCCTACCAAGTTGATTAATTTTTCCTTTCATAAGGTCAATTAAATAAAGCAGTCATGGTCGAAACAAGTCGTTAAATAAATGTGCTAAACAGAACCAATTTCTGGCCTACAGATACGACACGACACGAGAGAGAGAATAATAGCCGAGAGTCTGCTTAGACTAGATTTTCAAAGGGGTGTTTCAATATTTAAATAATCTTTAAATAATCCAGACACTTATTTGCTACACTTTCGCCGCAGTGATATCCAAAAACTCTTCATCCGGGTTGTCTGCGCAAACATTTCCACGTACAACACTGAAATGGCTTCCCTGACCACAGCTTTGTGCCCTCAGTCACGTACATTACGAGGATGTGCTTTTCAAAATATCTATCTTTCGAAAGCTCTAGAATTTGTAATGCCTAAACAAAATGTTATTCTGAGTCTTCTAGCGTCACGAAGTGACGGGCTGTTTTCTTGTTCTTACTGTAATAGAGTCCTAAAGTGTGACGTCACAAATTTGAAAATTTTTGAATGTCAAAGTTTTGTCCACGAGTAATGAAAGCCCAACTTCAAAGAACGTTGCGCGCAAAAAATGAGGTCAATCGGTTGGTGCGAGATATGGCCCGCTGAATACATAATTTTCACGCTACTTTTAAAGAGATCGATTGTCGTCGGCTATCAGACAAAAAGTCTTGTCGGACTCATTTTAAAGAGTTGTTATGACCTCAAGACCACATAAAAAGGTTCAAAATAACTAGCAGCATGGAATATTTTGCTTTCCATTCCAAATTGAAAATGGTGGCCAACAGGCGGTCATTTTGGATGTCGTCGTGAGAACGTGGGCCTAACAGAACTAATACTATTAAATGTAGGATCTTACCTTTTTTCTATTACAATATAGGAGCTAGCGTGCACATCAGATGACTATGGAACAGGGGACGTAATGATCTAAGAAGCACCCATCCGCAAATAACGCCTCCTGCTTAAAGGGGCACTCGCACGCTTGCCTAACAAGCAAATAATTGAAATCGCAATCCATAATATGATAATAGATAAAAACACTATAGATTTGTGTATTGATTTAACAGTTAAAAGGTCATTTAACAAACCTGCACCGTTATTTTGGTTCTTCACGGTAAACTTAAATGTAGTTTTGGTGATTAGAATTGGACCTATTTTTTGACAGGTTGTACAAAAATTAAGCGCGCGAGTGCCCCTTTAAAAGTTGAAAGGGCCAAAATTGCAGTTTATTTGACTTCACAATCGCTGGAACTGGTTCCCCAAAGCGTTCAAACGTGCACCCCTTTACCCCCTTTCTTAATCAGAGCTCCTCATCAAGATAATTCAATGCCACAAGCACTAGCAGCTCGGACCAGAGAAAAATCGGTACCATTGCTTGGTCCGGGATTGAAATTAGGACCTTTTGCACAACACGCTGGTGCGCTGCCCCACAGAGATAAACAGAGCAACTTAGTGTTGGCTCCAAAATGAAAGAGCGAGACGATCAAAGATTTCTTCTCATGCATTATCTGTAATTTGCAATAATTTGGTAGAAATTGCGGTTGCGAAGACATATTTTCGCCAGCTTTTTTATTCCCAGGACGACCATTCGCTACTTCTCAAATTCAATAAATCAATAACTTTTTTTGTTGATCCGCGTAAACGGGGGCGGGGGAAGCAAAACTGCGAAAGACAGATTTGTGGTCATGCATCCCCAATACGGGGATGACTTGAAATTTGAGCTGAATCCACAGATTTTGACCCAATCTGGTCACTCATTGACTTATTGCATTTTTAAACCCGCACCGGGGGGCTGAGGACCTCCCTTAAAAAGACCCCCTCCCCTGGAATTTCCACTCGTCAATCAGGCCCACTCCCTTTGGAATTTCCGTAACCCCTCATCTTCTTGGTTCTGCATTGCTCCAGCGAAATATGTGAGAAGCGCGATATCTAATATGTTTCACCTCATCGTTTTTACTATGGCAACGTTTCATTAAATGTTCCTCATCTTCACGAACGTCAAAAAGCAAACTTAGCATCAAGCCCCCTTAATTTGGTTGCCATGGCAACAAGTACTGTCAACACTTTGACAATGGTACAGACAAGGCAATTGTCACGTTTGATTGTCTCATCTCCTTTTCCTTCACGAGGCTATAGTTGCAAAAAAATGGTTTTGACCCGCGTATAAGCCCCTTAAGACCCCAAAATAGCCATAAAAGTGATTGACAGCCAGTTGCACGTACATGAAGTGCCCAAAGATATTTTGTATTCCAATGTATATTGGTCCATTGCCTTCACGTCCCCATAGAAACCAGAGATAATCATTGTTGGAACAAAGCGTAAGAGCAAATTGAAAATCGCTAAAATTTACTTTTACAAAATAGCCCTTCTGTACCCCTTTCTTGTCCTCGCTGTAAATACTTTATGTTTAATTGATTTCAAATGGTTATATCAAATTTTGAAAGTCGAAGAGTATCTCTTTCGATAAATGGCAAGCAAAATATTCTACATTGTAACGCGTTTCGATAAGAGCTGCCTCAAATCGACTAAAATTGCACAATATCACAGGGCCCAAACTGTACCATTTGGGGTTCAAAATGTACCCCCCTTAAATCCGTACATAGAAATTGTTATGACTCAAACAATAGTGGTGTCGTGATCTACCCATGGACCACTATCACCTGACCGAGTTTCATCCAAATCGGAGATTTCGATTTTCCGACCACCAGTCGATCCACTCTGACAATCGCTCTTAAAGAGTGATGCCGAGATGAATGACAGATTCAGACCTTTAGCAAATAAGTGCATCTTCTTGTAGTTATTGCCTGATATCAGGATCAGGGCTGCTATCAAGGTGGAGTTGACAAATATTTTTTGGCCCCGCTTCTCTGTTAGGACATCACTCGAGTGCCATGTACCAAAGTGGTTATTAGTGCAAGTATAAATGATGGTCAATACACCTGCCTCCAATCTCTTGCTGAGTATCTTCCTGGTCTTATTGCAGTCCATCTGCAAACACTGCTGCTGGAATAGTTCCGTAATTTTATCAGTATCAACTATTACCCTCTCCTTCACTAGATGATCCTTGTACTTCATAATTTCCTCTCTCATTACTTTCAGTTCATTCCATGCTTTTGTAATCTTGCTTTGCACAGTCTTGGTATACTCTTCAAATGTCGCAGGGCCATATTGTTGGTGAACATTTTCGAAGCTTGGGAAGGATTCACTGTCATCCAAGTCAAGTATAATTTCGACTGCAGTCTTAGTCAAACTAGAAAACAAACCATCATTTTTAGTCACTTCCAAGCTTTGCCAAAAAGTTTTTCAACTTTGACAGTAGTAACAAACTTACCCTGCAAGCAATGATTTCCTCCTCTCTTAAGCCAGCCTAAGAGAGGAGGATATCACTGCTCCCAGGGAATAACAAACTAATAGAAAAAATAATAAATACAACATTAGAGACAAGGAGGTAGCCTAGTTAGGAAATGGGCAGATAGGGAGGCATGACATAGATGGACACTAATACTTTTATGCTACGAGAGTTTTAGAATAAATAATATTACACAAGAAAGGCTATTACCTGCTCTCTGCATTTTCTTCAAGGACTGTTTCATCCTCTTCCTCACTTCTATACTCATCGCCGGAATCCTCTGTGTCGTCATCACAATCTTCGTTTATGCTTTGGATGCTCTCAACATCAGAGTTATATTCTAGGGGGCCATCTAATACCTCATTATCACTGTCCCCGTCAGCACTGAGAAAAAATAAGGCATTATTAATAATCATTATTTCCAGGTATCAGCAATAGTATACACTGCTGAGAACAATTTTTATATAAACATCAGTGAAATACCAGGGTATCTCTTGCAGGAAAAAATGATATCTTCGCACCCAGCTTTCTAGTTTTCCGATTATCATAAAATAAATGTCTATTTGGTATTTCACTGATGTTTATACAATAAACAGAACATTACATGGCCACTTGTTGATACACATTTTATCTTCTCGTGTTAAAATTTATCTCATGTTATTTATCAGGCAAGGAAAGTCAGAGACAAATAAATTAATACAGCAGTTTTTTGTATTACCACTGAAGCAGGCCAAATGATGATTCATCCAGCCAATGGCTTCACAGCCTGTCATTTTTTGGGCAAGGTATTATTAAGTTTTGCCTTGTGCACTGATGACAATGACATGACTTTTGTCAGATAATTATATTTTTATATTTGTGTCTCTTGTAGCACCACTAACATTTAGTTCTATGACTACAAATAAGAAATATGGCCTTTAAAAGTAATATTGTAGTTCTATCATTATGAGTCTAGTATCAAGCATTAGCTAACCTTTCTTCTTCTTCTGTTGGAGTATCGGGAACAGTGGCAAATGCAGGATTCAGGCGCTTTAAAATAGCGATATTTGAACGTCCAGTCACCAAAGTATCGGTCGCTTCTTGGCGGGGCAAACTTTTAATTCCAGTGACATCCCTAAAATGGACAAATAAACTTTGCTAACTCGAATGTGACAAAACGTATCTTGTCATAACAACTTCAGTATAACGGAACAGTTCAGCATAAGGAAGAATCGAATTTACTTACACAAAAGTGTCGACGTCCACTGGCATTTCGCTGTCTTCGGCAGGTTTTACGGGACTGACATGAACACTGTCAGAGAAGGCATCCTGGTTCGCCTTCACGGGAGTCGACTGAAAAAAGTCCAGTCGCTTCGGCCTACCTATAATACAAACAATCCCAATTCAGACTTCAGACACAGACAATTCTACGCTCAGCGCGATCGAATCGAAGGATATCAGGGTACTGTCAAATCGAGTGGCATAAATAAGCTTTTCTACTTACTAGGCCCCGGTTGATCGCACCTCGCATCGCGAAGATCTTGGAGGTTCTGGTGCAGTAGAAGCTCTGCAAACTCGTTATGCGTTATTCCTGTGATGCCAAGGGCTTCCTTTCTTTGGTTCCACAGCTTGTACGTAGAGTTTTTCAGAGCAATACGAACGACTGCTTCGCGCCTCTTCGGTCTCCCGCGACTCGGGTTCTTGGCAGACATCTTGCCATTCGACAGCGCCGCATTTAGTTTAGAAATACGGCAACCAGAACCAGAATCACTAAAATAATGGCTTCAATGCTTTGAAGAATAATTTATAAGTAATATTTTGTTAAAATTTGGGCGATTTTACGTAATCTCGGGGCGATGCAAACAGATTGTGTTTCACGTTGAAAGAACTAGCCTTCGCTACGGTCAAGTGCTGTGAGGTCAAAATGGCGGATGTAATACCCATAATCCACTGCGCGCTGGGGTGACACAGGCTCTTTAAGTTAATTGGTGAGCTAGCAATCCATTCTTCCCCGATGAGAATTGAGCTACCTGATTCGATTCGTTTCGAGACCGGTGTTGAATTATAGATTTGATCAGCGTGGTCTTCTGGCGGATACTACCAACAACAGCTACCACAACTATCGCATGTATCTGTGTACAACTCTACAACTAGAAGAAAATCACAAAGTCAAGCTTAAAAGCAGCTGAGTAATTACAGGCCAAGCTGAGAAAAATTGTCGCCTGGATCGAATGGAGTGCAACGGCACTGCAAGCTTTGTAAGTTTCTTGTCAAACACACACAGTCATTTTGTTTATTACGGCTCATAAACCTGGCAGTTATTAAGCCTTTTCGAGTGTTTCACAAAACTTAAAAGCTTCACATGGGTCCTCAAAATTAAATTAAACGTGCATCGGTGATCTGCAGCTTCTGTCGAGCGCAATATTTAGCGGGCTTTCTTTAGCGAGATTTTCTGTCGATTTCTGAGCTTGTTTTAAAAGTTTTAAGCTTACTTTAAGAAGTTAAGCTTAGCTTAGCAATCGTCAGCTTTTATACGAAACTAAGTATGTTGTTAGCTGGTTAGCTGTTGTTATCTCAAATGTTGGGGAATTAGTTTAGCCTTGTCTTAGCCTAAAACTCGTTTAGATGTTTTATCTGTGTTTCTGACAGAAGCACTATAAAGGATGCGTGTTCGCACGTTTTTAACTAAAACATTGTGTTTAGTTTAGAAACTTGTCAAATGTTGACAGCAGTAAAACTTATTGTGCGTTTTTGGAAAACTCTTCACGTCTTCATGTAATGAAAAATAGTTTATCTCATTTTGCCTTTCACATGGCATTATACAATCTGGATTTGCAAAAATAAAAGAAGTACTATACATTTTGAATCTAGACTACTACAATCCAGCAGGTCTTCTGTATTACTTCGACGAAATAGTTGTAGCTTTGCCAACGATGGACAACAGCAGCGCGCAGAATTTGACGTTCGCCTTATTCTATGAATGAAAATTTTTCTAAAAGCACCTAAGTTTAAAAAACATGAAAGACTTTCCGGGCATAGGAATATAAGCTATCAGCTCTGATGTTCTTAAAGTTCCTGGTTTTCTCAAAGTCCTAGAATTTCGGGGAAATTCACGTTGTAACAGCGATTTTCGACTTCGCAAAAGTGTTTGCCCGTGTATCGCCGTCCAAAAATAGACATACAATAAAAAGTGATACATGAACGAAATAGGGATGACAGGCCAATAATAGAAACCAGAAATAATATTGTTATTAGCGGAAAGTGTAAAGAAAGACCTAAGACTACCGCGTATATTATTCTTTCGAGAATTTGACAAAGCATATATTTGCTACACGGTCTAAAGCTTGCAAGAAAATTTAGGGCGTTCAATAAAATGTTTGATTTAATATATACACTTCTTACATACTGTTTACAAGCACTATTCTATTGCTGCCAGCAGAGTACTATCTAAAACATCTTATTCTAGTTGAACATGAACTTTTCACTCACCTGTACATCGCAGTTTTCCACAACCATGTATTACTCAACCCATTTTGTGATGACAATGCTGATTTCCCGCGTATGGAATCGACTGCTGCCATATATTCCGCGAAGTTTAAAAGGACAAGGCGAGAACACCAATGGCGCTTGCTACGTACGGAAAATTGCTCAATGTGTTTTTGCATTTAGTGTTCTGTTCGCTGGAAAATATTGTCTTTGTTGTTTTATTAATGCTGGAATAAAAAGTTCTTTGAAGGCGGAAGTAAAAAACAACCACCAAATTATAATTCACTTGAGATGTAGAAAGAAGGAGCCTGATATTGTACTGACTGGTCATATTCGGCTGTTATGTTACGGGAAATACACATTTTAGTTCCATTTTCGGTCTTACCAGGGTGTGTCAGAGTGCAGGAATAAGGATTGGGTGTTTTTAAAGATCTGAGACAAAAAAAAAATGGTATTGAACGTCTGCGCCTAACACAGGAATGAAACCATGTTTCTTAGCAACTGTTGCCATGGAACGACTAAGAGTGTATTATAGTATAGAAAAGAAATATCATCTTAACCAAATAACGTGTCCAAGTTTGGATGAAAGCTGATCCTTATTTTTGGAATATATACTTTGAACACTTTATTACACAAGAAATGACAAAAAAGTCCTTTTTTTAGCAATTATGCTGACTTTCATCATTTGCTGTAAAGTCATACGTGACTTATATGGTAAAAACGTTGCAGTATTTTGATATTTGGAGGTCTCTCCATACCAAATCAAAAAATATACCCGTATTGAATACGCTAAAAGCGTTTTTCCCCCCTCTAGAAATCCGTAAATAGATATTTTACATTTTAACCCTTTCAAATTACATTTTCGTAGCACTGTTGCCATGGAAACGAAAATGGGATACAAACTATAGAGAAAATATAGGGCTTGTCGATTATCGTCACTTGCTTAAATTTCAAAACATTTGCTTGAAGTGATAAAAAGATACGATTTTTTTAAATCTTTAGCAGTCCCAAAAAGTGCTAGATTTACATGGCTCTAAAGGCCCCCACCCCCCTCATATTCCATGCTGTAGCAAGTTACTGACCCCACAATTTCATAAACGGCTATCCAATCAGCAATCTGTGGGCATCTAGCTATCAGAATCTGTGGTCAAACCTTTTGTGTAGTGGGGGTGCTACGTGAGTGACAATTTTATGACATCTCCTCCTTGACTAAAATACTCTGCAGGGAAATGGCTCGGTTTTATCCCTCACCTAAAATGGCAGGGCATTATGTTGAAGTTGCTATTCCACCTTGTTGGCCTTGATTTGCTGTGCAAGGTGTAACCCGACTTGTTCCCCCACTCACTGCGGATCCGAGATGTTAGGTTGCTTTCGTTCGGTTTCATACCTGCCGAGGAGGTTTTTGAACTGCTTCTAATCCAAGGGGCTGAAAAAAAATAATTGTAAGCACGTTTGTTGACGATCAAGAGAGAAATAAATGCCTTAATAACTATTGAACGAAAAGAGCTATAAAAAAAACGGAGAACGGCATTGTTCTAGTTTTGCAAAGCTGCCTAACATATGGAGAATTGGCAAAGATTGGAGACTATAATTTTTGATAATAGTGGCACTTTAAGGCCCGATTCAATACCTTCCGCGTGTTTCCAGTGTTTTCACATCTTGTGACGATTTTATTAACAAATAAAGTTCCCAGTTTTTTCTATTTCTTGAGAAATATCCCAACTCGGGTGCAAGGGACACGGCCGTTTCGTTTCACACAAGCCTTATATTTTTAACGCCCGCGATCTTGTAGAACGCGGCACTTCCCATTTGCTTGCTTAGTAACCAAGCTTAGCGCTGCGAGTTGTGTTTTGATTTTGGAAGGGGAACGAAGCGAAGGAAGCAGCACAAAATTACCGCTAGTATTTAACAATAGCAATGGCAGGATTTTAAACAAACTTATACAGTGGTTGTCTAATGGTGCTAATCTAGCTCAGAGTCATGTATGTTTGACATTATAATGGCGAACGGCTTAGATATTTACGGACTTCACTTTCGCTGTGTCAAGCCACCAGGCCGTGGCGTACGCGTAGTCGAAGAGGTATTTTTATTGGAAAGAGTTTGCATACTTCCAGGCCGTGATGCACGAAGTAACTACATGTTTACAAGAAAATAACAGTCTGTGAATCCATAAAAGCCACAATGACTCGCAAACTCGCTGTTCCAAGGGTTTGAGATTCGACGCTGATTATTGCCCTTCGACCAAGACTCGTTCGTACACCACGAGAAAACCAGCCTTGAAATATTTCACAAAGCAATGATGAAGATGAAATATGGAGCTCAATTGCTACAGAATATCTACCCCTGATAGAATGAATAACTATGGATTATGTACATAGACCTTGGATTCATGACTCAAAAGACAGGATTTTAACAGTTCGGCCGTAGACCATTGTTTATTTGAATAAATAAATCTACACAATGTGAATGGCTGGTCGAAAACATACATGTAGCAGAGTCAATCGAGGGCCTGATGCACGAAGGAAGGCCATTTATGTCTTTATTTAACATGTGTCCTTCAATTGTAAGGGCTATTTAGGCTAAATTCGTTGTTCCAAGACTACTTTTTCGACCATGAATTGGATATACAACATCTAATTAATTCCAGAAACGATTTACATAAGGCGTACTGCATTTCGAAACAAAAATCCAGCCTCAAGGCAGACAATGAAAGCCGTGATACGTGTTCATTTGATTATTTTCTCATCAGACCAACTACTTGCATCTATATGATGCATTTTGTTTAGTTTCGTATTCTTTGTCTGTTCAAATATTTTATACTATGATGATTCATGGATTTATACAGTGCACTGTAATACAGTAAAAACCCGCATAAAAGAACAGGTGTTTTTGGGAATCAGGCTGATTTCATTCTTGTATATTTGGTGTTTTCTGCAAAATCAGCCTGAAATGTTCTTAGGTGTTCTTAAAGTTGTTTCTTAACATCAAATACTGCATACACTACAACAGTCAAATAAAGAATGTGATTGGTAGAAAGGTGACAGTAACAACAATTAGTTTAATTAATTTAATTATTAATTATTATTTAATTATTATTAATTATTAATTAATTAATTTAGTAACAACAATTAGTCAAGTCTAAAAAACAATTGCTACATGTACCCTGGAATTCCTGCTGTAGAACTATGGTCTAGCACATTATATTGATCTCCTCGGTACTCTACCACGCAGTGGGTTACTGTACTAACTGGCAGCAATTTTTATACAAGAACAATTTTCATTTTTCAGGCTGCATGTGTTCTTATGTATACGGTACCTTTTTGACAAATTTCAGCCTGAGTGTTCTTAAACCACTTGTTCTTTTATGCGGGTTTTTACTGTATTCTTCCTGCCCCTGGCAGCACTTAATCAAAAGGTTGATTCTTGATATTTCTTAAAATTGCAAAAGTAACCTAATATTTTCTGAAATATATAAATTGAGTGTATTTTACATTTTTCTATATTCTACTACATTTTCTATTTCTACATTTCTAAAAAATAAAAGTAGAATGAGGAAATCCCGTGCTAATTTATTGTTTGCCACACATTTAAAACCTCCTCCTGTATCCCATTAACGGGGTTCTTAGCTGATCCGTCAGTGCGTAGCGTGTGCAGGACGTCTCGCAGTTTTTGTTCGAGGTTGTGGCGGCGAGTTTTTTTGAGCGTGCATCTCTGTACTCGTCAGCTAGCTGCAGATCGGCTACTCTAATTTCACTCGAGGTCTTGCGCAGTGCTTTGACATCCCTTGAAATGCTGGTACTGATGTCGGCAAGGGCGAAGAGAATGATCACGAAGAAGTAGCGCTTTCCAGAAATGTTCCGAGTCATAGGCCTGTTTTAAACGGGTAGAAGTGCAGCACACGGAACATATCAGAAAACGGCAGATTCTGATTCAGAATTTTACGATGGACGAGAAGGGCCACTTCAGACTTCAGGACTTTCGGCACCAGTCTCTCGCAGTATATTCTCTCGCACCAGTCTCTCGCAGTATATTCTCTCGCACCAGTCTCTCGCAGTATATTCTCTCGCAGTATATTGACCCCACGTGTTGCACTTCAAATGGCGGCTGCCATGGACCCCGAGGTAAGTTTTTTGTATTTCTGGTACGTTTATTTGGCTTTACAGGCGTGATTTGTAGCTTTTGGTTAACTTTAAATCAGCGAAATTGTTTCTTAGATTGATGAGAGGCATGTCGCGTTTGCAAGACATTTGAGGAATGGGCTTTTGCATTAATATCCGCACCCCCCCCCCCCCCCCCCCCCCCCTTGAAGACCTCGGAATTCCAGGGGGTTTGGGCTTGAGACACTTGGAATTCCAGGGGGTATAGGTCTGAGGCAGTTGGAATTCCAGGGGGTTTAGGGTCTGAGGAACTTGGAATTCCAGGGGGCATAGGGTTTTGACACTTGGAATTCCAGGGGGTATAGGTCTGAGGCAGTTGGAATTCCAGGGGTTTAGGGTCTGAGGAACTTGGAATTCCAGGGGCATAGGGTTTTGACACTTGGAATTCCAGGGGTATAGGGTTCAACGCACCTTGGAATTCCAGGGGTATAGGGTTCAACGCACCTTGGAATTCCGGGGGGTATAGGTCTGAGACACTTGAAATTCCAGGGGGTATAGGTCTGAGGCAGTTGGAATTCCAGGGGTATAGGGTCTGAGGAACTTGGAATTCCAGGGGGTACAGGGTTCAACGCACCTTGGAATTCCAGGGGGTATAGGTTCAACGCACCTTGGAATTCCAGGGGGTATAGGTTCAACGCACCTTGGAATTCCAGGGGTATAGGTTCAACGCACCTTGGAATTCCAGGGGGTAGGGTTCGACGCACCTTGGAATTCCAGGGGGTATAGGGTTCGACGCACCTTGGAATTCCAGGGGTATACGGTTTTTGATACTTGGAATTCGATCCAGGGGGTATAAGGTTTAGACACTTGGAATTTCAGGGTGGGGGTAAGGGGTAGGTTTGGTTTTGAGTAGTATAAGTCCCTCAGGTAGTTTGAGAAAAGATGAGACTCAGAATTCTAAGGACATAGTTGTTTTAGGCCTTTTAGATTCAAGGGGGTATTTATAGGCTTTAGGGCATAGGCTAACATCAGGATTGATTGCAGGTACTTTGGAATTCAATCCTTAGAACCCGGCTTGAATTAATTGTCAAGTGTGACCTGTCTGGCTAGCCCATCTGATGAAGCTCTGTTCTGTTGTTGGGAGGGGACACGGACAGAGCAGAAACGAGATTTCTAACTGTGCAACGGTAGGAATATAAAGCTCAAAACCCCAAATCCAAATGTTAAAGAACTTAGAAGGATACAAAAATCCAAAAATCTTCAGAACATTGAAGGAATTTGCACTACCTTTGCAACCTTGTAACCGAAGGAAGGCTGAAAAGTTTCTGCGTGATGTAACACTGTTTTTTTTTGTCTATCTGACCGTTCTCGTCCCAACGCTTGCCGCACATATTGATCCAGATTAAACATTCAATATTCTTTTCCAAGGTCCAAACATCTGGAACTCTCTGGCATATGAATCGTTGTCAGGCCTCCCCAAATAAAGCTACAACGTGAAACACAGGACAGAGAAGGTTCCTGCTGACGCTTACAAGACTGCTCGGCACCCCCACCTGGTAAAGCCCATTGGAGGTTGAGAAACGATAATTGATTATGATCTCTGTTGTATCATCCATTAATATCTCGTCATTTAAAAAAAATCACTGAATTTTTGCTTTCTCGTTAAAAATTTCAATGTGCCTTAAGTCAGCAGCCTAGATAGGGTTAGCTAATGCAGGTGCGCGCCCCAAGTATCTTACAAGCGACGCAGGTGGCCAGGCTTGCAAGGATAACTGCAAGCAAGGCAGCCGATTGGAACCCTTTCAGCGTATGTAAGGGACCGCTCATTATTTATCGCCTGGGGGGGTCAGAGGATTTTGGGTAATACAAGGTCAAAATGAAGTGATCCTCCCTCTATAAGTACAATGATTAACGTGATCCCCCTCAGAGCAGTTAAACGTTTTCGTGATCCCCCCGACCCCTATTGGACCTAGTAAAAAAGACAATTTACAGATAGAGGGGATCGCATATTTTTTTTCGTTGCGCGAATTTTGATAAACGCACTTCATCAAGCCTCAGCGAAAGTGTAGATGAACATTCCGTTTTTTGTGTATAATAAACAAATCTTGAGGTTTTCTTATTCATGCGCGCAATTGCGCGCCGAAATGACGAAATTGTTATTATTCATTTGCCTGAAGCGCGGCCCAAATGACGAATTTCTATGCCTATAACGTCGAACTCACGCTTACTCTTCTTTCGAACATAGTGACTGCCCGCCAGGCCTATCGCTGCAATTTTTATTATTTATTGAGGGAAGTGAAGTACAAAAATGCAAATGTTAGAGAAGTTGCTTGAATAACTACTTAGAAAATTTCTTGTGGTCCCCCCTTTCAGGATTCAGGGTTTGAGAGATCCCCCCTTTCGCTAGCCCCAAACTGAAGTGATCCCCCCTAAAATCCTTTGCCCCCCCCCCCCCCCCCCCCCCCCCAGGCGATAAATAATGACCGGTCCCTAACCACCTCATTCGGTAGCAAGTTCCATGAAAGGATGGTAAGTCGGAAAGAGGTTCAGAGGCGTTCACATTCGAAGTGATGTGGATGTATTTGTGGTCTGTAACACTAAGTTGTTCCTAATCTTGTAAAAAAAGTAGACCTTGCTGATAGATGACCTGTATTTGTTAAAACTCTTTCGATCTCCATTTGTCTGGCTCGTGGGAGCGCTCGAATGTTTCCTTTGTGCGTAATTTAACTGTAAGGAGGGGGCCTTCTAGCACAAGCCCTCTCGCTTCTATTTATTCATGTAATGTAATGTACATATATATGTAAGTAAATGACGTACCCACAGCTCTCCGGCTCGTCACCTCGTGGGGGAGGCTCTGGTTACATCCACCGACGCATGCGTAAAAGAAAATGGTGGTTTTATGCCTCACAATTACGTTTAGAGTGTTCAAGTCGAAGGCATCGGTTGAAAAAGATGACTAGGAAACTAATGCCAGCGTTATTTTGACAGATACGTTTTTATAAAGTGCGCGTAATTTCAGCCAATGAGCGAAGGCTCTCAAATGGATGGTACCAGAGCCTCATCTGCGAGGCGACGAGCCGGGCAGCTCTAGGTTCGAAAATGGGTGGGCCCTACTCTAACAACTTGAAGGTTCTGTGCGACTACGCCAATCGGGCCATTTTGAAGAATTAGCCTTTGAGACTTTTTTGAGATCTCAGGCATCTAAATATTCGCTCTTCCCTGAAAATTATGAACAAAAATCACTTCCTTAAAATGGTTGAATGACAAACTTTTTAATTACAGGATGTCCCGGTTGACGTAGTCGCACAGCAAAAGGTATATTTTCCTTCACCACTTCCCCTTTTTAAACTTTTTGTCAGCAACTTTGAGACTCCCAATATCTCGTCATGCTCCCTCCCCGATAAAAAATAAACGGTCCATTACATCTGCAAATGAAATTTTCTCTCAACTGCACTAAGTGTGACGTTCATCAGTTAGTACTTATTTACAGTCTTTTTTTATAGATATTATAACATTTTTATTATTATTTTTTTATATCTGGTTACATCTAGTTACATCTAGCTTGCTTGTATTAACCTGACAATGTACAGAAAGTGCACAAATGAAGCGATCATTTCACCTCGATGATTGTTTCGCCTTCTGCGAACTGAATATCCGTACATGTAGACAGCCTCACGTCGTTTATTAGTTGAGAAATATCCTCCAGGGGCCGGTTCCTGAAAGGTTGGTTAAAGTTATCCATGGATAAAAGTTATCTGTTGTATAGGATTTGTCCTGGTTAATCCGTTGGATAAGCGTTTGGGACCGGCGACTGGTTGTAGAGTATTTCATGGGTGGTGTTTAGATGTTGTCATGAAATCCTAACTTTGACCCACATTGTAACTGACAAACGACATGTGCAGCCCGAATAAGACCCTGGTTCAATGTTTATTGGAGGCTGCCAGTACCGACATACTTCAGGCAATGCTTTATATCGGGCGTCCATTTCGTATACAACTATTAAATATATTGAACATCAAATCACGACGATCACCACACAGGAAGTGCTTGATAATGATATATTCTTATAAGAATGGCACGTCGGATTGCTGTCGCAGTGAGTATGACCCCTAATGGTGAAACCAACAACAACGACGATTTATATTACAACAACGTGAATCGAATCCTCGTCGAATTGTGGACTTACGTCCACCGTATGCATTACTACGCGACCTCAAAATTCCCTGTTGCGATTGGCGATTTTACGCAGAAAAATTTAAATATCAATTTTCATGAACAGAAAGTTAAACATTCTAACCGATTCTAGGCATGAAGGAAGCCAAAGAACAGCTTAGAACCATTTTGGTTGATTTTGCAATAAATATTGACCCACTGAAGCAGCCGAATCCAGCATTTTGGTTCGATTGAGAGCTAAAATCGCCAATCGCAACATTGAATTTTGAGGTCGCGTAGCATCCAATGGTAAAATATATAATAGAAACGTGAATGGCCAAAGCTCAACAAAGGACATCGCCATGGCAACCCAACAGAATACCTGGCAGAGCGTGACACAACCCTGTAGACTCCACCATTATAGTTCGAGTTGTATTTGTACTTTCTAGGCGAGCTTGTGTAGCTCTTGAGTACCTCCCGTTCGTTAACGTAGTCTCTGCATTCAGGTGAAACATTTAAAACGTAATGCAACACCATGCTGCTGCGAATCATTCAGTGCGTATAGTACTATACAGTAAAAATTTACCCGCATATAAGAACCTGGATATTAAGAATCTGTTAGGCTAAGAGGCTCACAAAAGATGTTGCTTGCAATCCACTTGTTTCTGTATTTTAAGATCATATAAGAACCTCCGTTTTAGGCTAAAATTCTAGGTTCTTATACGCGGGTTTTACTGTATTTGGAAAAATGATTAATTCATTGCTATTTAAATAGGGCGTGCTACCCTGTCCCAGCGTGACTAGTCTTGCTCTGTTTCTTGCTGAAACTTCACCCTTGGGACACTCACTATGATTGTCAGTTATATCAATCAAAAACGTCAGTCCCAAAGGCGGAGCTTCGTGGCCTCCTTGACGAATTTAGCAGATTTAGCGCCTTCTCATTTGCAGCAGGGGGAGACGATTAACACGATCTCGTTCCGGAACTATAATCCTGCTGCCAATCAGAAGGGGCTAAATTCACCATCCAATGATAGGAGGCCCGAACCTCCACCTTTGGGACTGACGTTTTTGATTGATAGAACTGGTAATCCTAGTGAGTGTCCCCAGGGTGAAGTTTCAGAAAGAAACAGAGCAAGACTAGAATCACTGAGGCAAAACAAACTACCACTAAAATAACCAAAATACGACTGAATTTGGCTCGAAAACACTGAAACTTCACCCTGGGACCAGGGTAAGGGCGTGCGAGCTGATGCAAGCAGACAATGGACCTCCCTGCTGGACACTTCTTACAAATCCGTGTGATGTGCGCATGAAACCAATCTTCAATTCATTTCAAATTCTTCCTCATCGTGTCTTGTGCTTTTTTCATCTCAACCATAGTTTTCCTTTCATCTGCTTCTAAACGTTCTTTAACTTCCCTAGATATAGGTCTCTTAAGTTCTTCCTGTATTGATTTTAACTGTTCACCTGTCTTCTGGATCTTGGCTAAATTGTTGGCCAGCGTGCCAGGCTTCCTCTTACGCCCCTCTTTTAAAAGTGCTGGTGTTTTGTCCACCAATTGTTTCTCTTCATCAAGCAGCTTTGCCTTTTCTTTTATCCACTCCTCATTAACTTGCTTGTAAATTTCCTTTTTGCTTTTGTTTGATCTACTGAGAATTTTAACCTAAAAAAAACAATAACAAATATTAATACGACTAGCTGGAGTATAATGTATTGTTTGCCTATTTTGGCTTCTACATTCAAATGCATTTCTCACTTTGTATACTTAGCTATTGTGCTTTCATTTTTCGTGCTCACAGGAGTGGATCCAGACCTATTTTCACCTGTTTACAGAAACAGGTCCAATTTTTTGTATGTTGTTAAATTATTTTTTTCATCTTTATTCCAACACGAGAAAGCTGACCCTAAACAGGTCAGATTTTTTTCTGGATCTGTGCTTGGCTCCCCTCCCCCACCCGTATGTCCCAAAATATCATGACCATCCCCTCCCTTAAAACAATGTGTGGTTCCAGAAAATATCAATCCCCCCCCACCCCCCCAATGGAAGGGTGTTGAAAAGTGACCCCCCATCCTATGGAATTTCCAAAGGAAAATACAGTATTTGTATGGAAAACAATCAGGTAAATTGAACCCCCCACCCCTCTGGAATTTCCACTCCCTTTAGGAACCACACAATACTGATTCTTGTTTTAGTGATACCTCAAGATAGTCACTGGATAACTGCCTGGAGTATTGTTTGCATGTGTTGGCTTCATTTTCAGTTTTCTGTGAGACATCATATGTTTTCTCAGTCTGGTATTTTGTTTCATGTGATACAATACAAGGCAAAAGAACCTAAGTCCTGATAAATTTTACATTTTGCAAATTTTTAATATTGAGTTTCTTTATTGTGTGGTTCCAGAAAATATCCATAACCTCCCCCCCACCCCCCCCCCCCCCCCCCCCCCCCCCCCCCCCCTACAGAAAGGCATTGGAAATTCCACAGGGGTCAATTTACCTGATCTTTTACATACAAATACTGTAGGGGTGAGGGGATGGGGGCACTTTTCAACACCCTTCTGTGGAGGGGGTATGGATATTTTCTGGAACCACCCACATTAGAAAAGCACAAATAATATGGGCCAATTTGGAAATCAGTGCTATATATCTCTGTCACCGGTGTATCTATTTTGCAGGTAGCAAGTAGCAGGTTTGCAGGTAACAGGTAACAAAACCCAATAAAATTAAGCTAGAAATGTTCAGAGATTCGGATTGTTTACCCAAAAAATCCAACAAAACGCAGGTTGTGTTCTTGGCTGGAAAAACAATCGCATTTATTTCCCATGATTTCCCGCCAAAACAAGTCCAAGCAACTATGCTATTTTTAGGCTTGAATATGAATTTTTCCGTAGGAAAGCTTGGTTGTGATTGGCTTTTATTTTGTCTCAAAACTCAGCCTGCTGCCTGCAAAATAGACACACCGCTCTGTCACCCACTATAGAAACTGACAAAGTTGATAAAGTTTTATTCTATTCTATTCTATCATGTTGTTGAGCATGCAATTTTGATGAATAAGCTACAAAGAGATGAAAAGTCACATGCACTCCCTCATGAAAAATAGGTCACTGGTCCTATAAAAAAAATTCTAAAGAGGCCCCCATGGATTTTTGTTATTTTATAAATGGTTTTTAACCAGAACATCAAAATGTTATAGTGATGCGATTTAACTGAGGATGAGAAAAGCCATGAATAGTGCAAAGAACATTTCTACAGGAGGCAAAATAAATTACGTGTCCTTTTAACTTGCAGGTAGTTAATCTACTTTTGAATTATAATTGTAAATACAAAATGTCAAATGTCCCAATAAACTAACATGAACCATTTTCTTCAGGGTCTCTTCAAAACAGTGTTTGGTGGCAAAATATGCACAATGCATACCTGCCAACTCTCCAGGTTTCACCGGGAGTCTCCAGGTTTTCACCCTTGATCCCCCAGGAAAAAACATTGAAACTTACTGTATGTCTCCCAGGTAAATTTTTCAAGATTTTCTCCATTTTCTCATAGAGTTGTTGCATTTGAAACACAATCTCCAGGTTTTGGACCTTTCGGTTTGGTGGGCATGACAATGTGCTGGAATTTTACAGAATTTTTTGTGACCCATCCCCTGTTAAGTAGCCTGCGTAGCGGCTCTAAAGGGATGGGGGTCTGGGCGAGAAAAAATTGAGCGAATGAATCACTCGCTCAATTTTCTCTTGCCTGGACTCCCCTCCCCTCCCTTTTAGAGTCGATACGCAGGCTACTGTTAAGGGATCTCACCTTTTTCTAATCCCCCCTGATTCCGCAAGAAAACTTTTTACAAAGAAAGTGGATTTTATAAAAAAATTGAACAACTTCAGTTTCTCAGAGTGTTTTCTTCTTTTTTCTCTTCGTGCACGCACTTGATTTGCTTCCCAAGCCATCTTTGTGATGATCAAAGTGCTTGGTGAGATCCTAAGATCACTTGTTTTGTTAAATAATGCTTAAAACAACAACATTTGCCTGGGTTTGAGCTCAAGTAAAAGCAAACCTAATGACAATAAGTGTACGGCTCCCGTTAATGATCTACATTTCAAGCTTTCATTCACCAAAAATTTAGCTTTCTCTGGTGCGCAACATCAAAGGTGGCCGAAAGATGACAGACAGCATGTCCTTGCTAAAGAAAATGGTTGAATGGCAGCTTCTCTCTTCGCTGCATATGAAAAAAACTACGACCAGCTACTTAGCTCGACAGGTTTTCCACCTTAGAGCCTATTCAAACAGGTTAAAAAATATTATGATATTTATAGACTTTAGTATAATTGTTCAAGTGATTATAAAATTTCAGCATGCTAATTGGTCAAGAGGTTCATTTTCTCTCGCTATAATCACCTACAGGTGATTGGGATTGGGAGTGCATGCACAAGTTTTGTTATGATCATGAAAAAGTCCAACAAAAAAGTTTTTCTGTCTAAAAACCTTAAAAATCACTTTAGCAATTATACTAAAACAAGTAGTCACCTCAGGCTCCGTGATAATCGGCGAATAGACTATTCGTCGATAATCAAGTCTCCTTCAATGACTAATTGTTAAATAGTTGCACGAGGAGGGGGAAAATCCTATATTCGAATGCCAGGGGTAACAATCATATTTTTTAGGGGTTGAAATCTGCAATCTGGCATTTTTTAGCGGTTCGAAAATAAAAAAACAGTATGGTAAGACAAAATAGTTTTTTTAGGGGTTCTCACGCAAATAAGGTACTCTGAAGAAAAACCTCGAGAGGATGCATCTCTGATGTACAGTAAAAACCCGCATAAAAGAACAAGTGGTTTAAGAACACTCAGGCTGAAATTTGGTCAAAAAGGTACCTTATACATAAGAACACATGCAGCCTGAAAATGAAAATTGTTCTTGTATAAACAATTGCTGCCAGTTAGATTCGAGTACAGTAACCCACTGTGTAGTAGAGTACCGAGGAGAACAATATAATGTGCTAGACCATGCACACACAGTTCTACAGCAGGAATTCCAGGGTACATTTAGCAATTGTTTTTTAGACTTGTCTAATTGTTGTTACTAAATGACTGTCACCTTTCTACCAATCACATTCCTTATTTGACTGTTGGTAGTGTATGCAGTATTTGATGTTAAGAAACAACTTTAAGAAAACCTTTATTAAGAACAATTTCAGGCTAATTTTGCAGAAGACACCCAATATACAAGAACAAAATCAGCCTGATTCCCCAAAACACCTGTTCTTTTATGGGTTTTTTACTGTATATCAAATAAACAGCCAGAATAAAATTTAATTTGTCAAAATTGTTGGTATTTTTAGGGTGTTTTCAGACTGAGGGGGAATCGAGTTTCCCGACGGTCACCCCTAGCATTTTAACCTTTTTTAGTTTCCTTCCCTCGGGGGGGGGGGGGGGGGGGGGGGGGGAGGGATCCGAACACCATGTGGTGGTGTAGCACATGTATTCTGGAATTTATACGCAGAATATACTAACCTTCTGGTTCCAAAACTGAAACCATGATGCCCTGATACCCCGAGCTTTGGCTATTTCCTCCTTCGAGTATACTTTCAATCCTTTGACTTCCAAGTTACTCTGGGGTGAAAATGCTGCTTCCAGAAATTGTAGTCCTCGCTCCCTGCTTCATCTTGTCTGGCACTTGCGAAACTTTCGCTATAAGCAGAAGAGTCGACTGCATGTCCCGTGTCCTCGCTCCCTCTTTCTCTTTCATCCCTCACACTAGCGACGCTTTCGCTGGCAGGAGAGTTGGCTACATGTCCCGTGTCCTCGCTCCCTCTTTCTCTTTCATCCCTCACACTAGCGACGCTTTCGCTGGCAGGAGAGTTGCAGACTACATGTCCCACGTCCTCGCTCCCTCTTTCATCTCTGGCACTAGCGACGCTTTCGCTGTCAGGAGAGTTGACTACATGTCCCGCGTCCTCGCTCTCTCTTTCATCTCTGGCACTAGCGACGCTTTCGCTGTCAGGAGAGTTGACTACATGTCCCGCGTCCTCGCTCTCTCTTTCATCTCTGGCACTAGCGACGCTTTCGCTGTCAGGAGAGTTGACTACATGCCCCGCGTCCTCGCTCTCTCTTTCAATTTCATGCCAGACTCTAGTCACACTTTCGCTGTAAGATGAGTTGAATACATGTCCCGTGTCCTCGCTCTCCCTTTCAAATTCATGCTGACAGGGACGCTTTCGCCAAAAGAGTCGACTACATGTCCCGTGTTCTTTCTCCCTCTTTCATCCAAAGCACTTTCGCTGACGTCATAATTTCCCCGGTACACTCGGTACCCGCGGATTCTTCATCGATTTGAACTTTTAAGCAGTAACAGTTTGGTATATTTTCGCTCTGACGTGACATAACGTCGCTGATGATAATATCGCATTCTTTTGCTCGCAGATGATGATAAGAACACGACGTTTTCTTCTACAACTTCATCCTCTATTATTTGCTTTCGCAGCTCAAAAAGGCTCAATGTACTACTTACAGTTGGGATCACTCCAAACGGTTTTCCATTTACGCTATTGACCAATTTAAGGATGATCAACATGGTAAAAAAAATGGTGCTTGCTAAGCGCTTCCGTCCTTCTTTTTTCCGATCCTCATCAATACCTTAGGGGTGGGACCATTAGAAATTGGGGGAGGGGGAGGCAATTTTTTTGCGTATGAATTTTTTTTCGGGGGATAGTGCAATGTATTTTTTTCGGACTCGAAGGCCATGTACGCAGACACACACAAAAACGTATTGTAATACACGTTATACATACATACCGAAACTTGTCAGAGTGAGAAGTATAGACAGTGGGAAAGGATAAACCCACGAGGGGTAGAGGGGTAAGTACTTCTGCGCATCGAGTACAGACCTGTTCCCATGGCGTCCCGTTCCCACAGACCGTACAAATCCTATTGCATACGCATCAAACAAAATTTTCTTATACTAGAGCGGATTTCAGATGACTGTCGTGAGTAATTCGCAATTACTTTGTAATTACTCATACGTTTTATTCAGAATTGGTGTAATTGCTTTGCGGTTGGTTTTACTACGTCTATATTGATCTTGGTTCAGAAATGGATTAATGAAAATCCTGTGTGTATATATTTACATCAAATTTCCTTATGCTCTATTTTTATTGGTTGAGTTAAAAAAGAATGATGAAGCTAGCTGTTAAAGGTTTTCGCCATCCCCCGGCCCCTATTTGACCTCTAGTAGAATATTTGTCTTCCGTTGCGCGCCCGAATTTTGATAAACGCATTTCAAGGGTAGATGTTCCGTTTTTTGGTGTAGTTAACAAAGCCTGTAGGTTTTATTATCTATGCGCGCAACTGCTCGCCGCAAATTACGAAATTATTATTATTCATTTGGTGTGAAGCGGTCCGAATGAAGAATTTCTATACTTTTAACGTCGAACTCACGCCTATCTAAGTGGACTGCTTTCGAACATAGCAGGAACATAGTGATTGCCCATGCCAGGCATATATTTTTTCCTAGCTTGAATCACTGCAAGATTTTTTTTTTACGAATTGGCCTTGCGCGAATTTTTTTGGGGAATTGCCCCCCTTTAATAGACTCGACTAGCATGTTTTTAGCTGAGCTGTCAAAACAAAGTCAACCAATCATAAATAGAGATTTGAAAAAGCAGCATGGTCTACACACGTGTATGGCGCTAAAAGGCGCTAAAGACGAGCTGCAAACATGGCGGGTACGTATAGCGAGAAAAACGTTTTCAGGGACTTGGAGTTGCTCAGAACAGCAATACGATTCGCAAATAGAGAAGGATGTGAACGTGTTAGCAAAATACATGAAACATTTCTTCAGGAACTGGCAACTCACGAGAAGCCTTCAAAGCAACCTGAACTAGACATGTTTTCAGCGATGCTTCTACCAGAAGATCGTCCAGATGGTCAGATGCCATTTAAAGACTTTGGCAGATGGAAACTGCTTGTATCGTGCTGGGAGCATGGCAGCATTTGGCACAGACCGATATTGGGCAGTTCTTAGACTTCTTGTGGCCTCAGAACTTTATATCAACTCTAGTTTTTATTGCCGGCATCCTTGACTAACTACTGCTCTTGAAAGTAGCATATATTCAGAAACTACCTTATTTAGTGCATGCTGTTCTAGTGATTACGAAGACTACAATGACAGAGAGGGAATAATAAAAGAAGAAGCAAGATTAACGACGGAGTTAAAAAAGTGGGGCGGGTTGATGCAAGTACTGGCGCTTGCATCTGTGGTTAACAGACCAATAAGAACAGTTTATCCTGACTCTAGCCAAGTAACTATTAGGCCCTTGACAAACGGCACAGTGTTACCACGGCAAAAGGTGCAGTGTGACGGGGAACCACTATACATCATGTTTTCTAGAGACTCAGGTTTGAGTTCGGCACCTGGCATGCCTTTCCAGCCCAACCATTATGTTCCCCTCTTGCCTTCCCAAAGTAAATGTCTTTCTTATGAAGAAAACTTCCCTGCATTGCCGTCGCCGAATAAGGACAAGTTAATACCTTGGTAAGTATAACTCTTATTTGGGTCTGACATTAGAGATGAACCATTAGAAATTTGGGAGAGGGGGTGATATTTTTTCACATGATATTCTTCTCCAAGTACCAGTCTTTGCAAAAAAATTTTTCATGTAGGAATTTTTTTCATCTGAATTTAGCTTGTCTGAATTTTGTTTTAGAAATGCCTCCCCCCAGCCCCTCACCCAGCTTCTAATGACCCTCTCTTTAGCACTTCAATCCCCCCCCCCAACAAATTTATAGTATCTATAACGGGCAATTCCAGAAAATATATGTACCCTGGAGATGGGTGGCATTCGGAAATTCTGAATGGGAGGGGGTTTCAGGGGCTCAGAATTCTGCATGGGAGGTTCATGAAGCTGGAAGTGAGTTTAACCTCTCAGGACTTCTATATGCATGGGGGGTAAGGCATTTTGGAAATTCTGGATGCATGGGGGGTCTAGTACCGCCCGTCCCCCGGGGTACATATACTTTCTGGAATTGTCCAATGTTTCAATTCGACCTCAAGTTTGCACAAGCATTAGCAATCAAATCACTAACGTCAATTGTCAATCTTCTGGCTCAAAGTCATCTTTGACGTCCATAGCCAAAGCATCCACTTGATCTTGACTTATGTCAAGAGTGCCAACATCCATGTTAGTAATCCCTTGTTGGTCCACATCATCATTCACCTTTAGGCATGCCTCTATTGTCTTCTTTAAATTTGCTTGGGATTTCTTTAGCTTGGAGAAAATGCCATCAAATTGTTTTTCAAGCTCTTCTCTTTCACTCTCATGGTTCCCTATGAGACTGCAGAATGTTTGGTACTCTAGTTCCACATTCACATGACAGGCCTCCATAGTGTCAAGGTGTTTCATCAGTTGCTGCTCTTTCTCAGGTGGAAGCTCTTGCTGGCTGACAAGCTCTTTTGTTTTTATCTGAAGGATGGTTGTTTTTCGCATCACCCAGGAAGATTCAATTACTCCCCTTAACTCTTGGATACCCCACCCTTCTAATTTTTCTTCTCCTTTTATTTTGTCTAACATGCCATTGTGGAATTGCATATAGTCTTTCTCAAAAAGACCATTTGCATTAGCAATTTCCTCCTCACTGTACTGGTGACAATGTACTGGTGGTTTTGCTGCGGATACAGGTTTTTCATTGCATACCTACAAAACAATAGGACGTGTGTTTACAAGGGAATTCGAATAATCATGTTAGTGGGGGATCAAGAAACACAAAAATAAATGCTAATATATGCCTTTACCGATACCCGGAAACGTTCCGCAAATCACCCTTAGCTTCCCAGATAAGAGTATAGAGTTCGTCTTACCTCTACAAATGTATTTGTGAGCACAATGTTCCCAGAACTTGTTGTTTGGAAACAGTCTTTGATCTTGTACCTTCCTTCCTGCTTTTTGGTTATAGGCACATCGAAAACAACAAAACTACCGAGGTTTCCTCTTACTCGCGTCCTTAGATTATCTAACGTATCTTCCAAAGATATATTGTTCACTTTAGTCATATGACCTTTGTCATCTCGCAATAAAAGTTCTGAACTGTGTGAGGCTGCCATTTCTGCCATTTTTCTGAAAGTAGAAGCGAATGAACTGCAAGAAGTACAAAAAATAAGCCCGTCGCCTGGTAATAACCGCCGGTCAGACCACACGCAGGCTCAGGCCACATCGATGTACAACAGAAATTTGCAAGGGTTGTTATTTGACGTCTGAAGTCGAAGTCCGGCCCGGCCCCAAAGAATTAAAACCGCTCTTTGTAACACACGCAGTTGAAAATAAATGCTTGCAAACTGAAAACTCCTTTTTTGCGTTTTCTCAATGCATAGTTTTCTTTTACACTTTGGCGCCTGTTTGTCTTTGCTCTAAACATTAGGGCGTGCATTGACATTAGGGTCAGACACATTATGCCGGCATACTTTTGAGCATAATGGCATAGTTAGAGCATCAAGCATAATGCTGGCATAATGGCCGAATTTTCAACACATTTTTAGCATAATGCTACAAACGTAAATTTTTCCCTATTTTCATTGAAAATGTAAGAAAAATATCGAATTTGGCTTTGAATTTGACACTGCCCGATTATTCTGGTCTTTCTATGGCTTGGTTCTTGGCCAAGAGGCTTGGTTAATTCTTCTAGACATGTTAGATCACCGGCCTTTTGCCTTTTGCGAGTTAAAAAAGTAAAAATGTTGCGTTTTAAGCTTTGAGGACTCGTTTGGGTGGGGTCAAAGGAGAAACTTTTACCAGCATCACACGAGCATAATGGTCCGACACGAGCATAATTTTCGGCATAATGGGAAGGTTTTTAGGGTGACGCTAAAAAGCATAATGGTCAAATTTCCGAGCATAATGTGTCTGACCCTAGTTGACATGTATTTCTTTTAACTGCGGCGTTACTAAGAACGGCTATAAAGCAATAAAACTATGTTCTAAGATAAACATATGAACACGAGGGGGGATGCTGGGAGAACTGATAAAAACTTGAACTTCACTAAATTCGTGCCAACAAGCTTGAGTCGCGTGCTTCTCATATAAATTTTCACTCTGTCGGACAGGGCCGTAAACGACAATGTGTTTTGTCTTTTGTTATGCATAGTTTTCTGATAGCGGTGGTGAATACTGAATATCAGAAAATGGAGAACGAATTAAAGTGATAAGCAACTTTATAAATCGTGTGTTGAAATTGCCGATGACAAGTTTTAAGGTTCGGCCGACAAAGGATGTTTCTGTGTTTACCACCGTATGCATTGCTACGCGACTGTTGGGCGATTGGCGAAATTGTTTTCAAATTTGTTGAACCGGAAAGTTAAACAATGTCGGCCCGCTGAAGTGGCCGAATCCAGCGTTTTGGTTTTGGCAACATTAATTTTGAAGTCGCGTAGCAATGCATACATACAGTGCATGGTAAACAACGCAAGATTTGCGGAAATTCCATTCCATCAGTACATACAAATAGACACATGATAGACATAGACATAGACATCATTTTATTAGGGTACCGAAGTCGCTTTAGTGATAGTACTAACTAAAACTATACATTTTTAAAAAGCTTTTCTGATTTGGAAACAATCAAATACATATTTAGAATTTTTTTTGCATGAGAAGCTTCAAGTTCCGGGTTTGGTGAGGGGGCCGGGGGAGGGGGTACTCCTTAATATTTGGGCTGAAATGGTAACGCTGAATAAGGTATTTTAAAGGTATTTTAGGACGGCCAAGGAGTATTATTAGGGTGGAAATTATTTCCGAAATGGTAGCCCCCCTCCCCCCCTTCAAGTCTAGTCTACCAACCCCTCAACTCCATTGATACACGTTCATAGTTAATGAGATCCAATTCTTGTTCACAAAATTTCCGCATTTTGACAATAACAGTTCTAGAAATTTAGACTTTCATTGATCAGTTGATTCAGATTGTTTCCAAGGCAAACCCTAAGGTATTCGTGTCGGGTCGCAATTGAAGTTTTGGGCCGTTTAAACTATTTAGTGAAATTTAGTATTGCCAAAACTCAAGATTGTGGGTGGCAAACCCAAAATTAAGTAATTAAGCTTATAATAACAGATAAATGTTCTAAAAACCGTGTGCAGGATTTTTAGTTTGCGAATTATTTTTTAAGATATCACGTTCTAAAGTAAAACTTTCAAAAATTCCTCACACGTTTTTTCAACACTACATGCTTCTATCATCTCCGTAAAAAATCCGACCTAGTGCTCTAAAAAGTAGAAAATGTTTCGTCAAAATTGAATCGCTAAAACCTCCCTCCAAAGTTTTTCCGGGCTTTCACGGTTGGTTGGCTAGCTCCGTAACATATAGCTTTTCCATATCCAAGAAATCACTGATTATTTTCACTATTTCTTTTTGCTTGAAAGGATGACAGCTAGCAGCCGAAAAAGAAAGTCAACATCGTTCAAGGAGTACTTCACTAAATCAGCTACCTATAGGAAAACGACAGAGTGAGTATTGAAGCAACACCGGCAAAACACACAGCACAAATCTGCACATAACAGAGAACACAACAACAACAATTTTTATACCGTTTCCGGGAAACCTTGTCACCCAAAAAGCCCTATAAGCCTGAAGCGCAAAGGATAATGGGGGCATCTAAACTGCTACTGTTTAATCTGAATTCCGACAGTTTTCATAACCACAGGTAAAATCATTCAATCTAAGACAACACAAGACAACAAAACACTTCACCACAATAGCTGCAAAATATCATAAATCAACGCCAAAACATAGCATCGTACAGAACAACACATTACAGCACAATAACACATTTCACAACAAAACACAACTACAACGCTCAATGCAATACATTCGTCTGATTGAAATGACAGTAAACAGGGGATAAACCCACACAACATTTTCAGCCCAAAACGTCCAATGTCAGTTCAGAACATTTCTTAAAATGTTCCCCTTTACAAAAATCTGGATTGACTCCCCTGCATGCTCTAGAAAACAAAAGAACTAACAAACCGCACTCGACAAACAGATCTGTAAGTTCAAAAGATCGGTGGTGATACAAACAGCGGCGGGCACCGTTATATATAAAAAACACACGGTGAAAGAAAAAGAGTTTTTTACACCTTAAAAGTTTCATACATTTATACAATTCTCGCCCCCCGCCGATTTAAAGTCTTGTCAATAACGTAATATGTCCTAATAATCTGTATCTTGTGTTTGACATAGCATTGTCATTGCCGCCCCTGTACCCTCCGAGAAAAATCAAGAAAGAAAATGTTCAACCGAACAAGCAGAGACGTAAGTCGATATGCAGTTCGCTGTGATGTAATTTCCTCGATTTTCTTCGGCAATTTTAATAGCGGAGCTCCTGCGCGGGCCGAAGGCCCGCGCAAGCGGAGCACCATACCTAAGGGAAAAACGTATAGTATACTATCGAGTTGATTTTTGAACGTCACGGGCATTATGGATCATTTTGATGACGTCATTAATGACGTAAGGGCACGTGACTTTGGTGTAGAGTTCCTCTTATGGTCTTTGAAAGTTTGTCCAAGTTTGGCTTCTATAGAAGCTACCCTTCGGTAGATATGATTTTTTCTTTATTTTTCTGGTATTAAACCTATAGCGTACGCCGTCCGTCCGTCGTCCGTCCGTCCGTCCGTCCGTCCGTGTACACATGGGAACCCTGTGGTATGCAAAGAAAAAATTATATCTCCTCAAGGGAACATGCTAAGACAACCATACTTGGGATATTTTGTCTATGCCACAAGGGGGGTGCTGTAACACGGACACGTGATGTGACGTCATCGATGACGTCATCTATGCTTGAAAAATCAATATCTCGTGAAGGGAAGACTCTAAAACAACCAAACTTGGGTAGTGTAGTCTAGGCCACCAGATGAGCGAAATGAGGTGGTCACGTGATGTGACGTAATCGATGACGTCATCTATGCTAAAAAATCAATATCTCGTGAAGGGAAGACTCTAAAACAACCAAACTTGGGTAGTGTAGTCTAGGCCACCAGATGAGCGAAATGAGGTGGTCACGTGATGTGACGTCATCGATGACGTCATCTATGCTTGAAAAATCAATATCTCGTGAAGGGAAGACTCTAAGACAACAAAACTTGGGTAGTGTAGTCTAGGCCACCAGATGAGCGAAATGTGGTTGTCACGTGATATGACGTCATCGATGACGTCATCTACGCTTGAAAAATGAATATCTCATGAAAGGAAGACTCTAAACCAACCAAACTTGGGTAATGTAATCCAGGTCACCAGATGAGCGAAATGAAGTGGTCACGTGATATGACGTCATCGATGACGTCATCTATGCTTGAAAATTAATATCTCGTGAAGGGAAGACTCTAAAGCAACCATGTAAACCATGTACACATGGGAATCCCTTTCATTCACACAGAACATTTTATAACCAGGAGCTCCGCTTTTAGCCAGTGGCTAAATCTATATATTATTCGTTTTAAGTTATGTATTCCTGTCTTTGTTATACTCTTGTCATTCACAGTATACCTACGACATCTAAAAGTTTCATACATTTATACAATTCTCGCCCCCCGCCGATTTAAAGTCTAGTCAATAACGTAATATGTCCTAATAATCTGTATCTTGTGTTTGACATAGCATTGTCATTGACGCCCCTGTACCCTCCGAGAAAAATCAAGAAAGAAAATGTTCAACCGAACAAGCAGAGACGTAAGTCGATATGCAGTTCGCTGTGATGTAAATTTTCTCGATTTATTTCTGCAATTTTAATATTATTTTAAGTTATGTATTCCTGTCTTTGTTATACTCTTGTCATTCACAGTATACCTACGACATCTAAAAGTTTCATACATTTGTACAATTCTCGCCCCCCGCCGATTTAAAGTCTTGTCAATAACGTAATATGTCCCAATAATCTGTATCTTGTGTTTGACATAGCATTGTCATTGACGCCCCTGTACCCTCCGAGAAAAATCAAGGAAGAAAATGTTCAACCGAACAAGCAGAGACGTAAGTCGATATGCAGTTCGCTGTGGTGTTAATTTTCTCGATTTTCTTCGGCAATTTTAAAAATATTTTTAAGTTATGTATTCCCGTCTTTGTTATACTCTTGTCATTCACAGTATACCTACGACATCTAAAAGTTTCATACTTTTATACAATTCTCGCCCCCCGCTCCCGCTCGCGAGATCCGTTCCTCTAACGATAACATTATTTACGCAATAGTCCTAATAATCTGTATCTTATGTTTGACATAGCATTGTCATTGACGCCCCTGTACCCTCCGAGAAAAATCAAGAAACAAAATGTTCAACCGAACAAGCAGAGACGTAAGTCGATATGCAGTTCGCTGTGATGTAAATTTCTCGATTTCTTTCTGCAATGTTAATATTATTTTTAACTTATGTATTCCTGTCTTTGTAATACTCTTGTCATTTGACAGTATACCTACGACATCTAAAAGTTTCATGTAATATAAAAAACACTAGAGAGCGTGCTTGATCAGCATTTCTAAACACTGCGAAGTGGGTCGAAAAAACAAGGCAAGTTTTTTCAACCGACTTTGAAGTTTTTGAAATTTTTGATGAAAAACAGTCTATCTTTAGTGTTTGATATAGCTTCTCAAACGAATGGGTTAATATCGAGAAAAAGAAGGAATAAAATCTCGAAACTCCGCCACGGTTGTGATTTTCTTTGTTCAAGCCTGACGAATTATTAACGAGTTTGAAAAACATTTATACAATTTTCGGCCCCCGCCCCCTTTCGCGAGATCCGTTCCTCTAACGATAACAATCATTTTCGATTGAAAGTCCTGCCAGTAACGTAATATGTCCTAGTAATCTGTATCTTACGGTGGCTCTGAAGGGCCATACCACTTTTTCTTAAATTTCTACTTTGTTTTTGCAAAGTTTGTCTTTTTTTTCAAACTTCTACTTTGTTTTTTCAAGGTGTAACTTTTTCCGGAACGTCAACTTTTTTTCAAGGTGTATCTTTTTTTTTTGAAGGTAGACTTTTTCAAGGTGTAACTATTTTTTTCAAGGTGCAACTTTTTTTGAAGGTAGACTTTTTTTCAAGGTGTAACTTTTTTTTGAAGGTAGACTTTTTTTCAAGGTGTAACTTTTTTTCAAGGTGGACTTTTTTTCAAGGTGTAACTTTTTTTTGAAGGGTAGACTTTTTTTTCAAGGTGTAACTTTTTTTGAAGGGTAGACTTTTTTTGAAGGTGTAACATTTTTTGAAGGGTAGACTTTTTTCAAGGGTGAGACTTTTTTTCAAGGTGTAACTTTTTTTCAAGGGTAGACTTTTTTTCAAGGTGTAACTTTTTTTTCAAGGGTAGACTTTTTTTCAAGGTGTAACTTTTTTTGGAAGGTAGACTTTTTTTCGAGTGAAACGTGATCGCGGGCTCATGAATGGCTGCACGTGATTTCCAGTGAACATGGCCGCCATGGATAGTTTGACAGAGGTAAGAACAAAGGTTTTCGACTGTTCTATATACTTATTCAATCAGTCAATCCTACAACAAAAGTAGAGAAGTGATATTTTAACCCGAGATCAAACAAGAAAAGCTAATGCTGCTTGTTTGTAGATGTCATTTCCCTCGTCTTTTCTCGGTCGGGTGACGGAGTGAAAATTAAAACTTTATAAGTTAATCTTAAGTTTATATTGAAATCTGGCCTCATAAACCAGGTATTGTTTGTTTTCTCGTTGAGTTTCACAATAAAACGAGCTAACAAAGCATACAATAGATTTGTGGTACACACAGAAGGGCCCAAGCTATTAAAGCTTGTTTCGTTTCTTGTTGGGACTGTCTCTCTATCACTGACAGGCTACGAACAGCTAGTAACTGCTAGTCAACAAATGGAAAATGTCTCGGTCCATAACTGACAAGAACTTTTTATTTATTTTTAGATTTTCCTGCAAAACACTAGGCAATAAGAGGGCAATTTTTAACAGTTAAAACTGTTCGACCTGCGGCAGTACATGTATGCTGAGATTTCAGTTGCAACATGGAGCAATGCAGTGTGAATGGCCAATGATTTTACCTGCAATGCATGATTCTGAAAATGTGAATCGCAATGAGGGTATTTTTCAACTTATTCAAAACACTTGTGGCTATTCACTGCTGTAGGTCACCATGCCATCACAAATAGCAGAGCATATCACAGCTAGAATTGGAGCACATGATACAAACTGTCGTGAATATCTCAACATAAGGCATGACCTCAGAATGGTTATCAAAGAACCTGTGATTGCTTGTGATATTTTAGTCACATGCTTTTGTTTGATTAGGTTACAGATTTCCTTAGAAAGACTGGGCAGGAGCAGTGTGTACTTGATAAGTTTTTGAAGGAGAGGGTAAGTATACTAAACCAGTATTTGCCAGTGAACAAGAGTTGATTTCTGTATTATTATCTCTGCATTTTTACACTATTTAACAATAAGCCATCATTATCAGTGAATAGTCAATGAGACAAAGTCGAGGTGACTATTTGCTGATAATTTACAGAACCTGAGGTGACTATTGTTTTCATATAGTTGCTCAAGTGATTCATAAGGATTTTAGACAGAAAAACTAGTTTTTGTTGCTGGACTTTTTCATGATCATAGCAAAACTTGTGCATGCACTCTCAATCCTTACATTGACTAATTCAAGTTATAAATTTCCACATTTTGTATAAATATAAATTTCAGAAGTGATTTATAAAACTTGCATGTCGTGTTTTATCGGTTGATATAACACGAGGCGAATAGCTCCTTTATAAATACCACATAATCACCTGTAGGTGATTAAAGCGAGAAAAAATGAACCTCTGGACCAATTAGCATGCAGAATTTTTTATAATCACTTGAGTAATTGTGTGGTTCCAGAAATTATCCATACCCCCCTATGGAAGGGCAATGGAAATTCCGGAGGGGTGGAGGGGGGGGATGTCAGTTTACCTGATCATTTCCATATACTGTGTTTTTCCTTGGAAATTCCATAGGGGTGGGGGGTCACTTTTCAACACCCTTCCATGGAGGGGGTATGGATATTTTCTGGAACCACACATTTATACTAACTTGCTTTATATCCATATAATTTGTTATGGACTTAAAATGCAAGTGCATACCATTTAGGAAGTAAATCACCCCATGTACTAGAAAGCTGCAACATTCAGATATTTTATTATGTGGAGTGATGGAAGGATCTTGCACAGCTTATTTGACATGAAATAAATGGGAAAAGCTGTTCCAGTTTCATTTGGTATGTACGTTTCCTAGGTGTCAAGGGCAATGGAGCTGTCCAATTCTAAAATGGCTAGACAGAATAATAATTTTACTTTTTTATTATCAATGCAATGGTAACTATATCATTATAGTTAACGCGACAGAGTGGAAAAACCCTGCTAAAATCACTTAATTTCAAATAGTAAGGTCAGGTTAGCTCAGATAAGCTTGATTTTTTGCATACAGACTCCTCATTTGATGGACAACAAAATATCAAAAATGACTTTTTTGTAATGGATCCGTCTTTGAGATATTAGGCTTTAAACTTTGGTTTCTGTGCCATTTTATGGGAGAATTAGTACTTTGATCAGGAATTATGCAAACTTTGGTCGACCATATCTAAAACTCATATTCTTCAAATTTCTTTAAAAATTGGAATTAAGCTTTTGATCACAGAAACTCTTTCTATACGGAATCTTGAGCTTATATTTTGAAATAGGGCGAAGTTAGGTAGATATTTTATTTTTAGTAATTTCCGCTCTGTCAGTTAACGCTGTTACAAGCATATCAAAATCATAAGCTTAAGGTCAGGCTGCCTACAGTTTTTCTTGGACTTGACCTATCAACTTTCAACAACCACAATTCTGAAATGGGCAGTTCCAGAAAATATCTGTACCCCACCCCCCCAATGGGCAGCACCAGTTTTTGACCCCCCCCCCCCCCCCCCCCCGGCTTTACCTGGCATAATAACAACACTGGCATTCACAACATCCACTGAATATGAGCTCTACATTTTTTTCGTGTTTAACTAGTAGAGTTTCCCGTATCCTCTGTTTTTAGACGTGAAAGACAAAGGGTCTGTGCTGTTATGCAAATCAATCAACTTATTGTGAAATAATTGCCTTGATTGTTGTGCGCTCACCCTTCCATGACTAGTTTAGGAAGCCACGCGCGCGAAGTTCAAGCCGCTCGGTTTGGGTTTGGTTTGTTTGTTTTCTTCGGTTCCTCTCGGTTTACAGTGAGTGTAAATATGGACAAAGACGCTGAGGAACAAGATCTTGACTATATGTACCAGAAGTTTTTCGCAGGTACGTTAACTATTTTTTAGAACATGATCGAATATGCATTTTAAACTCTTCTTAAACTCTCCATAAACTACTTTGTTTCATATCATTAGGAAATATTGAGTCACAAAATCAATAAAAGCCTAAGTCGAGTTGTTAAATTGTGAGCGTTTTTAATATAGGTTGGGTCGTACAATGTACGAATTCACGAGTTTTGCTTTATTTTGTAGTTCACCTGCAGAATCGGTAATTACTATATTAAATTATTCCAAAATGGAAACAATTACAAAGTATTTTTAAACCATAAGAAATGTGGCACAAACATATGAAGGTGTCGATAAAAGGGTATAAAGGTCTTCGAAAGGTCTAAGTAAACATTTTATGATGGAACCTGCCTTTGACATTTTTTGGGGGGCGCTTGTTTACAATAACAATTACACACGTGTTACTGCAAAATTGTGTGAGCCAAGCTTCCCAAAAATTTACACGCCAATATAAAAATAAATCATAATACAGTTTCTATAAATATTTCCTTTTATTTTCAGGGAAGAGAACCCGCAGAAAAAGCACAAATAAGAGAAGAGATGCAATTTCAGAAAGTGAGATCAACCTATACAGGCTGGCAATAAAGAAGGGCGGAAACGATTGGAAGAAACTTCTCTGCTTCTTTGTTAAGCACAAAGATGTAATCGACAGTCCTTATTTAGCTAGGAGGTATACCACTGCCCTGAAGAATATAGACAACAAGGACATGACCAAGACAATAAGGAACAGGCTGGGGAACATTGGAAGGAAGGCGAAGGGATCAAAAGAAGTAAAGGAGAGAGAAGAGCGGCATATTCTTGAGGATAAAGCTGTAAGCACAGCAGAACAAGTGATCCTACATGTACGGAAAACAAAAAGGCGGAAAAGGAAGACCCTATCAATGAAGCATGCAGTGACTCAGATAGCGACCAACCAGGCCAAGTGCCCCGCCGCATGTGTCAACTTCAGAGTCAGAGCAGCAACGAAGCGACAGCGACGAAGCTACCGATCCTCCTAATCCCGCACCGCCGTGTAAGAAAGCCAAGAAGATTAAGGGCAGAGCGCCGAAGCGTCCCTGAACGATTTGCATGCAAAGGCAGATTCCCTTATGAATGTTGGACTAGCAACAGCCCAGCTTCACATGAAATTCTTGCGCAAGAGCGCTAAACAACAAGGCATGTCACTCTCTGATTCTTCGGAAAGTGACTAGAAACTCTGTTCCAGAGCCCCCTTTCCTGATTATGACACTGTTCTGTTTGGATTATTTGATTTAGTAATTCCAGAGTTTTGCCCGGCGCGTGGCATTACAATAAATTTTGACAATAAAATCATGAAAATAGACCAACGGGATTTTTACTGTTTATTGAGCGATTGGGCGGCAAGATACACTGTCGAAATATAGCCTGCGACGTTTTAAATATATTGTTTTCGATACCCCTACATATTGCACGTTCGTGGAGAGCTTTGGTTTAAGGCGGGGTCATGAAGGTAAAATATCAATATGTTACCTCGGGCCTCAAACTCCCCATATGAGTTTGTTATCTTTGAAAATAACTAAAGCCTTATGAAAAACTAAATTACTCCTACAGGTATGGCCTTAAATAGACGACGATTTGACTTTTTTTGCAGATTATAGTAACGAAATATGAAGTCGCGACAAAAACAGCAACAAAATACTTTATTTGTCCTCTGAGATAATTAATTACATACTATTGGAAATAGATTATAGCGGGGAGAACAAAGCTACTTAAAAATAGCAAAGGCTAGTCGAGTTAAGTAGCTTTAAGTCGCGAAAATTGTAATGTTGATGGAAATAAACTGAAATCGAATGTAATCAACTTGAACTTGTCAACGGTAAAAATAAAAGCCGAGTAAGCGAGTTTACTTAGATTGTCGCAGCTACAACACAGACAACCGTACTGACGAAGTGCCTCCGCCCTCGGATTCTCCCTGATCTGCCTGGGACGCTGCGGTAGATGCGCAAGTCTCCGATGCGATTTTCTGCCCGTACCCTTGCTCTCCCTAGCTCAATATTTGCGCGGTAGCGCGCAAGGTCCAAACGCCCCCGTCTAGGGCGCCTGAAGGGGGTTAACAGTGGTTCAGTTGCAGGATAGCCGCCGTCTGCGAGCAGGTACGATCCCCGCGGTAGGTGTAATTCCTGATGGTAGCCCATGGTCGGTAGTCGCCGAAAGGAATCCGCATCGGTAGCGTGACCCAGAAACCCACCCGCACAAACTGAACAAATCCACGATTGTCGACAACTACGTGAAAATTGAGGAAGTGGAATCCTCGATCTCGTCTGTAGTATAAGCGCTGCACAGCACGGCCCTGTGGTCTGCTTATTTGTACTGCAAATGCGTCGATAGCCCCGACTGCATTCGGGAATTCTTGAAACTCATTTCTTTGACTCTCCCATGTTTCCTCGTCGTTCCATGTGACATATCGGTGGTAATAAGCCTCATATAAAATAGGTACAATCGTATGTATGATGTCATTAACATTACCGACGGATATCCCAAACTGCTGGCTGAGGGCAGTCAGTGTATGATAATTTCTGAGCCACAAAAATGTCAACAAAATCCTGTCGTGTAAGCACAGAGCATAGGGTCGCGTTCGCCTCACACGCCTTCGGGGGTTCCGCGGGTCCCGCACGCGGGCCTCAACCTCAAGCCGAATTCGTTCCACTACTCTCGTTAGACTCCCGGGAGTGTCACCTGTTAAAAGCCAGAAATTGCCTGGATGAACAACCAAGTTGTTCCACACACTGTGTTCGTGGATTCTCCAGCGATTTCTGTCGTAGTTTTGGGCGAGTATCCTATATACTGGAACTTCCAATTCTATCAATTCTCTGATTTGACGAATTATCTGTTCAATGGCTGTTATCATAACTTCAATCGGTAGAAGTGGTGGCGGAGGAAGTGGTCCGCGGCTGGCTATGCTTAGGTACTCAACAGAAAGGCGAGAATCGAAAAAATAAACGTAGGGACGGGAGGAATCATTTCTACATAGCGCAATTATAGAATTTCAAGAATCAGTGACATAAATACTGCATTATAATTTTACGCTCAATTGACTCCATTCAAAAAATGCAAATGTGCTCAGTCACCGAAACACAGAGGCCTGTGAAAAACAGAGGATACAGAAAAACTCTAGTAGCTAACTGGCTATTTTATAAGATATGAATTGTAGGGGCAAAGTAACGGATGATATTATCACGGAAAAACAAGACTTTCGCCATTCGATCGTGAAATGGGGGATAGACATTTCAAATGAAGTGTGGAAGCTATTTACTTGCAACACACATTTTCAATCACAATTTCTAAACAATTTTTCCAAATATAACCAATAGGAAAACACATTAGAATGAGCTAGACCAAGCTTGGAAAGCCTATTTGTTACTTTTTACGAATCTTCGAATATTTGAGGCTTAGGAGAAACCCATATAGAAACTCTAAAAAGGAGCAAAAGAAAAACCTATTATTCAACATGCATATTACATGTACCATTTTTGAGAAACGTTTATTAAACTATACCAACTTTTTTTCCGCGCGTGAAATGATATTCTTTTCTTTCTGAAAAACGCTATTTTAGCAGACTGAAAACAGCGAACTCCTTCAGAAGTTGGCATCTTCAGACCCCCCCTTGTGACAAGAAATCCAGCTTTGAGAACCCCCCTTGCAATCAGAATTCCAAGCTTGTTGTGGCTTGGGCTTGTAATGTGCATGTAATTTTGCAAATTAAGGTAGTTATGTAGTGCAGTTGGCCAACTGCAGGGTTTATCTTTCACAAACACTTTAACGTTATGGTGTCCATGATAGTATGACTCACACAATAGACCTCGATTAGAGCCTTGGTGATTTCTGGCATCCTCAGTGTGATGCCTTGAGCAATCCAGTACAAGTACTTGTACTTGCTTATTACTATTATTGTTGTTATTTCCAATCCCCCTACATTTGTAAAACTTGTTGTCTCAAAATTATTATTATTTTTTCTATTACAGATTGATAAAGATGCAGTGAATCTCCTCAATGATGCTGAGTTGTCTGACCTTGGTATAACAGCAAAAGGTGATCGTGTGAAACTAAAAGCATTCTGTAGCCAGGTTTCTGCTGATGAAAGCAGAGATGAAAAGAAGAGGCGATTGAAGAGGGTCATAGAACAACAAAGATCATCAAATCAGAGGCTTCAACCCAAAAGAGGAGAGAAGTCCACTATTAAATTTGAGATACGATGGAAGCACTACTTGCCCGAGAAAGGAGACTACAAGCTCAAGAGAGCTGATCAAGGTGGTGGTGTTAGAAATGTGGACATCAGAAGGAATGCATCTGGTGATGAGATACTATCCATATGTAAAGACTTGTTCTTCCCAAACTCAACTGTGGATATCAAAGATGTAGAACTTTCACTTGCATGCTACAATGGAAACCTGTTGAATGATCTCGACTTCACTGCCAATGAATACAAAGTAAAGTATAATTCTTTAAAATTCCCAGAATATGTTTGTACAGCAAGTATAAACAGGGAAGTATGAAAGAACTTCCCTGGTATAAAGGAATTCACACAGTTACAGTTTCCTCAGATGAGTCAGAAGAAGAAACCACAGATCTAGAGAAGCCTACCCCAGGATTTTCACAATCTCGTGAAAATGCCACATGCACCACAAGTGCAGCATCAGCAATAGCAAATAGGCATCCTGGTGGGCTGATTGGCACATCTGAAGAACGTAAGAAACTTATGGACGAGCTTGAAGAACAGTATAATGCATCCCTTGAAGCAGATAGGGCTAAGGCTAGTAAAAGAGAAGAGCAGAATATCATAATGGCAGGAGAGAAGCTTTAAGAAAAAGCAGAGTGCTTCGCATGCTACCAGCACCCCAAGAAAACATGCCATGTGTCATTGTTCGTGCCCAGCACCCGGAATTTGGGACGACTGAGAGGCGTTTTCCACCAGACTGTAAAATCAGTGCAGTGTACGACTGGCTAGGATCACACTCCACAGTTCCTGAGCATTTCGCCTTGTCTTCCTTGCCCCCTTCCCGTACCTACCTTGTTGCCTATCCAGATGATGACATAACTGTTGTGGCTTCCTGTATGCTACACATGCAGGAACGCCAAGCTCCCAGGCCACTATCTAAAGCTGATGCTGAGGTCTCATTCTTTGATGGGAGTTTAAACAGTTCTAGCACTACCTGTACAGACAACGAATCATCATTAATTACTATTCCACATCAGCTCATGGAAGACGATTCCACAGAAAAGGGCCCAGACCAATCATTCCAGGATAATTTCAGGTAAATTTGCTCACTCTCTAATCACACCATCACAAAATGCTGTTTATCACTTTCCCATCATTCATATCTCTAAACGTTTGATTTTAACGTTTTGATTTGTGACAGCAAAAGAAAGAGTTATTAGAATGAAAGGTCATGACAGTAGGATGATGGACCTGGGGGCCCATATTTCGTCAATTTTTCATACAGTTTCACGAAATTCAGCCCCCCCAATCTTGACATAGACATAGACATGTTATTGGTACCTTGTAAATTTATACAATCTAACTAATGAGCCCCCCCCCCCCCCTCCCCAACATGTGGTTCCAGAAAATTGGGGATTGGAAATTCCAGACTTGAAGAATTTCAATGGTGGATAACGGAAATTCATTCAGACACAAGAAAAGAGCAGAGGTAGAAAAACAAACTGAGAACATACAAATTATATAATAGCCATAGAATATCATTAATGAAATTAAGACTAAGCAATCACTGTTTGGGAATTGAAACTGGGTGTAATAAAAGGCCCTACAAACCACCCAGCGAAAGAATTTGCCAAATCTGCCACGAAGATGAACAGCATTTTCTGATCCAGTGCAAAACATATAAAGATAAGCGTGATGAGCTAATTCGAAAACTTGAAGAAATAGAAAATATAAAATTTAATAAATTGTTTGACGAAGTCTACACATACTTTCACTTTCTGATAAATTACTCAGGTAAAAATTTGAAAGCACTACTCATCCATGTACTTCATGTATACGATACCAAATAAAAATGTCTGTCTGTCTTCCAGCTGTCTGTCTTCCAGAGGGGTTTTTGGGGGGGGGGGTCAATTAGCCATTTCCATTGCTTTCATTCAACATTCAAAAGTCATGTGTGGCTGAAGCTTTTTAGATTTTAGGAAGTTATTTTATAAACCAGAATTGAACAAACAATAATAAGTATACTGTACTCTTTACACAGCGACTCTGGAATGGCCTGTGAGACTGGCTTGAATGAAACAAATGAAAGGTACTTTTTCATGGCACTATCGTGTGTCAGCCATTTGTTTTTTTTTTAGATTTTCTCAAATGTTGTTTTTGATGTGGAGTAACAGTGCCCATGTCATATGCCTTTTCTGAGATACACCGGAAGTCGCGGATCGTAATGCATTGTGGTCTAGCTTCGGTACAAACAAATCACCAAACAATGGGCAGTTTTTCCCAGTGGAGTTCATTTTGAATTCAGCTGGGAAAAACTGCCCATGGTTTGGTGATTTGTTTGTACCGAAGCTAGACCACAATGCATTACGATCCGCGACTTCCGGTGTATCTCAAAAAGGCCTATGTCAGCGATAATAGGCCTTTTGCAGCTGTACAGTCATGTACTTGTTATTTCGCTTCGAGTCTCTGAATAGACCTCTAGATTCCCAAGGGTAAATCAACCGAGCATGACTGGAGGGCAAACAAACGTTTTAGTTGACTTGTTAACGAAATCGCAAAGAAATTTAACTGATTACATCGGCATATTATTTGAACTAAGGTAATGGACCAAGTTCGTTATGAGCAGGTAAAAAGGTCACAGATCTGAAACGTGTCAATTGTTTTTGCTCTCCAGCATAACCACATGACAGTCGAACTGCAAAAGGCCTGTTTAAAGGGCTTTGGTTTGATCCTATAGTGTAAAAGTGGTCAATAACATGGATCAGCTTCCATTTTTTAATCCTTTACAAATTAATGTATGGCAGTATTTGTATTTATTTTTCCAGTTTTGAAATGCCACCAGAGAATCAAGACTGGAACCCTCCCAGTATACCTCCCCGTGTGCAGGTACTTTTTGTTTTGTTTTCGTCACCTTTTTATGTCAGGATAATAAAGCTATGAAGTGAAAAGCCAATGAAAAGCCAGTGCGTTACTTGAAGCCTTGATGACACTGGGACAGCGATTAGGGCTACCTTTTTTTATCAAACACGAACAGGGTGTAGACATAATACTGAGTAAAATTTTGTAAGGTTAGTCCCTAGATTAGTACAATAAATAGTACTCCTTCGAATATTTCCACAGTGATAGACAGATTACACATTTTTCGCCCATCCAATTACCCTCATTTTAAATGACTATACGTACTCACTAATATTTTGCATTATTTTCAGACAGCAAGTGGGCGTCGCCTTAATGCCTTGATGAAAAGGACAGATCATCCAAAGATAACTGTGAAGCGAGATCGAATCTTTGACCAGATTTTGCGAATCTACAAAGACAAAGAATTTTGTTTGCGTAGTTTCCCCTATTGTATTTTTGATGGGGAAGACGGGGAAGATTTCGATGGGCTTAAGAGAGACCTGTATACGAACTTTTGGGAGCAGGCATTCCCCATCCTTTTCGAAGGAGGTGCAGGTTCATATATACCTATCTCCACGCCAGACGTCACTGAAGACACCCTCACCATACTAGGCAGGATAGCCTCGCATGGATATGTTGTCAGCGGAGTCTTCCCAGCACACATATGCAGAGCATTTGTGCTGTATGCACTATGTGGTGGTGCGGCGGTAACCGACGACGATCTATTATCTTCCTGCCTTAACTTCCATACTGAGAAGGAGAGATTTGTATTAGAGAAAGCATTGGCCATGACAAGCATCCAAGCCTTTCCAGCTGACCTGACAGAGTCACTGTTGGAGATCCTTGAGACCTACAACCTGCGCATGGTACCCACTCCATCGTCTCTGCGAGGCCAACTAGTTTCAGTAGCAAAACGAGAGTTTGTCCAAAAGCTTACATGGGCTGCTGATGCTTTTGCGAAGGGTATGTCGGATTGCCACAATATGTGGGAAGATGTAGACAAGGAGGAAATTGACGAATTATATGCGCTTTGATCCCAACGACTTCGTCTGTGCTTGAGCTATTGCATGTTGAAGATGAAGACAAGCTCACTAGTAGCAGGCAGAACATGCTGACCTACTTGAAAAGATTCATTAGAAATGCGGACGACGCCACTCTTCGCAAGACCCTTCGTTTCTTCACAGGCTCTGACTTGATAACCGTTAAAAGGATACCCGTCATCTTCCATTACCACCTCGGCAGCGTACCAGCATTGGTGGCTCATACGTGTTCGTCTACCATCGACTTGCCGTCGAGTGGATATAACAGCTATCACGACTTTCAGCGACAGCTGACAAACATCCTGAACAGCGATGAGGCCTGGCACTTCACCGTCACCTAATATAAAGGATGCTGGTAATGGTAGCAACTGATGGGCTGCCCATAGCATATAACGATGTCGTACATTGATGCCAGGGAACGTAACTGTTCTCCCTCTCTCTCTTGGTCGGGGAGAATTTGAACATTGTTAAACTATTAAAATTTTTCTTAGAAAATGTGTTCCTGCCGTTTTCAAAATGAAAGCTCGACCCATCCACCTTATCGTCCCGACCGTTACATCTTTACATCTTGGCATTGCCCATCTGTTCGGATATTTTAAAAATTTCTGTCGGTTTTATTTCCTGTTGATCAAAACTTTTGAGTCCGCTTTCAAGTTTTAAGTTTAGATTTCATCAGACTGGAGGAATTTTGTATGCGGGAAAACAAAAACAGCAAAATATAAGAAAAAGAAATACAATTAGCACATTTGCCTTCTTGTCACCTTGTTATTATTCTTGTTGTTTTGGTTATCAGTTCATACTGACATTGTTAAGAGGACGTTTTCCTCGAATAAGCGCTCTCATTGCCACTGCGGTGTGGAAATTCCAGGTGATTAACAGATATTTTTCATTTCACTTGATTCATAAGGGTATATAATTTACCTTCAAGTGTATGTTTTAAATTGCGTTTTGTTTGATTAGCTCTGGGGTTTTGCATGGGTCATGTGACCAACATATTGTTGTCTTAACATTAAATAACTTGAGACATAGCTGTGTACTAAATGCGATGTAAGGCACTCTTTTGTGCTAACTTTGTAGTGATCTTGTATGCAAATAACTATAATATAAGTATTATTTGCTTGTTATTATTTTTGTCTGGGCAATGAAACTGTTATCTTGGACCCAAGATGGCTGCCACTGAATTTCCATTGTGCACGTTTTAATAAACACTGTCATTTGGGAGATGTAACAAGCATAACATAGGATTAGCTCATGGCATTCACATGCATTTTTCTTATTTCTGAAGGGAATGATGGCATATGCAAATAATGCTAAAAGAAATTTGGCCCCCCAAAAAATAGTACAGACATTTCCACATTTGCTTTACAAAAAACTTTGGACTGAAGTCTAGGGGAAATGTTATCTTGGTTACGTGACCTATGCAAAACCTCTTGTTTTAGTTAAAGTTGAAGTGTTTTACTAATGGTACATTAAGATGAGGAGTACCTGTCCCGCTCCACGAAATGGACACGAACGGAACACTGAGGTTACCAGACTTGCGAGTTAACATCTTGATACCACTACTCATGAAAACATAATGTGAAGACATTAGATAATAAACATTTGATTTTCAATAGAAGTCTCTTTCTCTTCGTCATTTTTCCAGAGCACCTGTAAGACCAATAACCATTGGCAAACGTCGAACAACAGTAGCGTTGACTTTTTAAATGACTTTGAAGCTACTCTGATTCGGAGTTTGCTAGGGACCAAAGCGTGGGATATTGCCGGCCAGTTACGTGCTAATATCATGTTGCGTACCACAGTGTTTGCAAATTTTGAATACCAGGAGCGGATCCAGGAATTTCAGATAGGTAGGCTGGATAGTGCAAACGTGACGAAAATAGTAACTATTAAATGGGGAAGTCTCCCGAGAAAGGGAAGGCGAAGGCCCCTCGCCCCCTCCTAAATCAGCCCCTGAAACCACTGAATAGGGGGCGATCATTTAACACGCAGAAAGCTAGAACCAAGCTTTTCAGTGGGGTGATCTGATTTCGTCGCATTGTTTTGTTTGTTACTCTGACACGGCGAAGTTAATAAAATAAAACAACTTCAAATCAACGAAATAGCCAAGGACTGCTTTAAATGTAAGAAAGGTGGTACATATATATGGACTCTTGTCCTGGCAATTTTAATACTCCGCATTTTATAGTGTTTGAGAACCGACGAAGTTTCTTTTTAAAACCTGTTGACGTCATGTCACGTGACACAGCCGTTGGATCCACCTATAAAACTTTATACAAGAATTTTTTTTGTCAGTCTGACGAATACCACAGCGTTCCCCTTTGAGTAGGGACAGACAATTTAGCAAGGTCTCGGGGAACGTGAAAAAATAATATGTTTATGAAAGCTCCAGTAGCAACCAAACTTAAAAGGCGTGGAGTGGCGCGCCGTGGCAGCAGGAGTGCCTTGGTTATTTTTGATCATGATGAATGACTTGAGTGTGCGGGACACGAATACCTGGAAGTATGTGGATGACACTACCCTGAATGCGTCGAAAAGAAAGCAACTAGCTTCATGCAGCCGTATGTCGATGAATTTGTTATGAAATCCAAAGCTAATGGTTTTCAACTAAATGTAGCAAAGTGTAAGGAACTAGAATAACATTTTCCAAATCAAAGGTCATTTTAGAGCCTGTTATTATCAATAATACGATCACTGAATGCGTTCCATCTGCTAAATTGCTAGGGGCTGTCATATCTAAAGATTTGAAGTGGAATGCACATGTGGAAATGGTATGTAAGAAAGTTTCATCTCGACTTTATTTCTTGAGACAACTAAAGCGCGCAAGGGTTCCAACTAAAGACCTTCTAAGTTTTTACACCACTTGTATTCGCCCGGTCGCAGAAATATGCGTCCCCTTTGTTTCATAATTCTCTACCATAATACTTGTCCGAAGAACTAGAACGCCTACAAAAGCGTGCGCTCCATATTATCAGTTCCGGTGACTTGTCGTATAGGCAAGCTTTAGATATCTATAATATGCCAACAGTATACCTCAGGAGAGAGGAAATAGGTGACACCCTGTTTAATGACATTGAGACTTTTGAGGACCACAAGCTGCGCTCTCTGTTACCACCACCTAACCCCAGCACTATGAACACTAGGAGGAGTCGCAAATACCAAGTGCCACGATATAGAACGAATCGTTTTAGAGACAGGTTTATAGTCAGTCATTGTAAATAGTCTTTTCATATTTTAGCTCTAAAATTTAGCATGTATTTATAATATATTAGCTGTTTTTTATCCATTATATTTATATATTTATTCTTATCTATTGTACAAATTATTATAATTCAGCCTCTGGCTGCAAGGATAATTTTAATAAACCACCTATCTATCTATCTATCTGTCCATCTGTCCATCTGTCCATCTGTCCATTATCTATCCATCAACACGACGTAATATGTCAACGTGACTCATATTATGTAAATATCCCAAGACATCAAAACGCAACTCGATATTGGTTATCATTTTTATTAGGGTGAAAGCGTGACAGGAATTGCGCAGTAATAGGGAGGGTGGTCTTGGACCTTTGGGAGGTGGGGTTTTCGCGAGACCTTTTCATTGTTCTTAAAGTTGCTCAATATGAAATAATAAATCAAAATAAAAGAGATTTTGCGTCGTTCGGAGTGTTTGGCATTTGTAAGCCCTCGTCCTTTATAATCATCTGGGCGAGTTCTCGGAATTCCTCTGAACAGCTCGGTAACAGCTCATCTCTAGTCATACACAAGGCCATATCCTCCACCGTGACAAAGTCATCTTGCTCCACAGGAACAGCGTAACCGCTCGACTGGACGTGAGGCAAAAAATAATTTATGTCTGGCCTTCCTGAAGGAGATTCCGAGTTACGGCAAGGTCTTATTCTATGAGCATTCCACAAAGCGGCGACAGTATGCAACTCATTTCGCAGAACATCCATGTACGCATACCTCAGACACTCCCTGTGAATTGGATTGTCGTCATTAAATAATCCACCGTCCCTAATTTCTTTGAAATGTGTAATCCACCACTCACTGCTTCCCCTTCTAAGAATCCCCCACCATGCTTCAATCCTTTGATTGGAGGTCGAACGTCCATATAAGAAGCTCTTACTTCCAGCAAAAGAGTCAGTGCTCTTATCACGGAAAAAAATCTGCATTGTCTCGATGGCACCATTTTCAGTACCCCTGTCACTGCCAATTAATCTGGGAGTTCCTCCTAGGACTTTGACGTAATCTAGGAAATACCTACCAACAACTTTAGGGTCATTATTCGAGCAAGCAACCTCTAACCATAGAACGCGTCGGCTGTACCCGTCTATACACCCATGTATACAAAATCCGAAAGGTTTAAGTTTGTCGTAGCCATCGATGTGCCACAGGAAGTTCGGACCCTTTGCTCTGTATATCCGCCGCCGCAATCGGTGCCTTGATCGTAATTCCACGCCAGCTGGGTCTAAAGCCAGAAGAAGTTTTCTCACATCATCCCTTCGAACAACCAGACCGTGCTGTGTAATCAAGCGTTGATGCATAGCCCTGTAGCCTAAAAGACTTCCACTCCCCGTCAACTCACGTTCGATGGCTTCGGCCACATCCTGTAGATCACTGTAATTCCTTCGTCGTCCAATGTTAAGCTGACTTAAGATGCGCTTTAGATGCCGCAAAGAAAGGGGTGTCCCATGAATGTTGTTTAAAAACGCAAGAATTTCCCTTGAGCTAAAACCTAGGTCGAAGTAGCGAGTAATAAGCTCATTTCTAGTCAATCCTTCGGCGTTATCATTTGAAGCCGGAATGATCGGCATCATCGCCATCTTGCATATTTATGAGCCCACGATCTGAACAGCCTAAGTCGAAGTGTCAAAAATAAAGTCGAACTTTTAAAAAAAATACTGAACTTTGAAAAAAGTTACACCTTGAAAAAAAAGTCGACCTTCAAAAAAAAGTTACACCTTGAAAAAAAGTCGACCTTCAAAAAAAAAGTTACACCTTGAAAAAGTCGACCTTCCAAAAAAAGTTACACCTTGAAAAAAGTCGACCCTCAAAAATGTGACACCAATGAATTGAAAAAGTTCACCTTCAAAAAAAGTTACACCTTGAAAAAAGTCTACCCTCAAAAAAAGTTACACCTTGAAAAAAGTCTACTCTCAAAAAAAAGTTACACCATGAAAAAGTCTACCTTCAAAAAAAGTTACACCTTGAAAAAAGTCTACCCTCAAAAAAAGTTACACCATGAAAAGGCTACCTTCAAAAAACGTATACCTTGAAATTAAAAAATTACACGGCCTTAAAAAAAAAACAAAAAAAGTCGACCGTCGAATTGAAAAAAGACATACTTTGCTAAAACAAAGTAGAAGTTTAAGAAAAAGTGGTATGGCCCTTCAGAGCCACCGTAGTATCTTGTGTTTGACATAGCATTGTCATTGACGCCCCTGTACCCTCCGAGAAAAATCAAGGAAGAAAAGATTTTTCCCGATTTGCTTCTACAATTTTAATATTATTTTTAACTTATGTGTTCCTGTCTTGGTAATATTCTTGTCATTGACAGTATCTCTACGACATCTAAGAAAGGGAAAGGAGAAAAAAATTTAACCGGGCAAATAAAACCGTAAGTAAACATACATGGTATGCTGCGATAGATGATCATTAATTCTCGATTTAATTTTGCGGTGTTTACTCTGATATTTTCAATAATCTGCGCTCCTAATTTTGTCCTAGGATTGTCTCTGACACTCATGAAACCTATGAGAAAAGTGAAGAGAGAAAACCTTCCACCTGACAAACCAAGCCGTAAGTCAACATGCACCGAGTTTGGGGAACACATAGAAACATTTCGCAATCTTATTGCGCCGATTAACGCAGATCTAGAAATTTTGAAAGGTAGAGTGGACAATCCCAAGGAAGCGGACTCGGGATGATATATCGCAATTGATAACTCTCACTTCTCAAGTCCAATATTTTTTTCCCTGTATTGCTATTTATTTCCTAGGATTGTCTGTAACGCCCCTGTACCATCCGTAAAAACCAAGCTGGAAAACCTTCCACCAGGCAAGCAGTCCCGTAAGTACAAATAGTGCGGTATCATACACAAGCAATTTAGTCCGCTTCCTTTTAATCTGTAATCCTATTTCGACCATAGAATTGTGACTAGCGGCGTTGCTGCAACCACAAAGTCCTCAAAGAAAAGGAAAAGAGAAAAACGTTCCAACAAAACATTCCAGTAAGTATTGTGTACAGCATTGCCATTTGCGAATGTTTTGAGTTAATCTAAAGTTTTGGCAATCGGCATGTTTCATTTCAGTTTCAGTTTCATTTCATGAAAAGAGATTCAAGCAGTTTGTAAAGGTCGCCGTTTAGGTGCTTTGAATAAAAAATACTCCTCATAGGGGGAGAGTCATTCTCTAGCTATGCTGTTTGTTGACCACATATTGACCTGGTCTACGTTTGCTTGTTTCTCTAGTAATATAGAAGAAGTTATGAGTCGATACAAGTGCAAGCTATCAGTAGCGGAAGGAAACATGATTACTAGTGCTTATTATATAAATTATAGTGATTTATCAGGATCTCGGCCACTGAGAAATATTGTAATTCGCACGTGTGAAAAATTACGATAATGCCCACTACTCGCGAAATTCATCAAATCGAAAAATTTTCACAAAAAAGTTTATATAATATTCTCATTGCGTATAATTAATTAGAATGGCGAAAGATCGATTAAAATCATCACCACGTGACCAAAGGGCATCACATGACCACGCTAGTACTTAATCCTGCGTTCCTGTCATCTTATCATTCTGCCTTCGACCAGTTTGACATAAAGTTCGAGAGTGAAGTTTGATCGCCAGTATTGCCACTGAGTTGCAGCACCATTATTCCCTAGAAGAGCGGAGTTTTGTCATACTGTATGCTGTACGGATCTTCATACTACAGAGAGAAAGCGAGATTTGTCCCATCCTGGAAATGTTTACTTAGAGTCTCCCGATCTTGCGAAGCAAAACTCATAAGTAAGTTAACAAGTTAAGTTTACTGCACTACTGTTCAGTTTTACCCTGAAGTGATTTATATGCTACCTTTGTATCTAATGGTCCTACTTCCATGCCTTGCTTATACAACGCTTGTACAAGTTTATACTGTATCTGTCGGTAATTTCTAGTCCATTGCTACTCGTTCGGATTTGCATATTTCTTCATGCGTATAACACGCAGAGTTCGCTTCCCGTCGCTTTCCTTCGCCGTTTAACTTTAGTCATCTCCTGCCTGTAGTTTTCATCCCTTGTGTCTTTAAAATGTCCTTCTTTCTTGCTAACTTTTACTTTGTATTTTTAGGTACCATGGTAGTTAATATTCTCTGCCTCCCCGGATACACAGTAATAATATGAATTCAATAAACTGTACTTGTTAATTGTTCTTTGACTGCATTATGTTTGCTTTATAACCATTATGTATCTTACATAATCTTCCAGCACTTTTTAAATCGGCCGGCTCATTTTCTACGCCGGGATGCCATCCAGCCTTACAATTTCTAAGGTTTGGGCCGGTGTAAATTTTCTACCGGGTTGTTAGCCAGCCTCCAATTTCATCAAGGACTGGGCCGGCAATAATTTTTATGGTGCCGGGTTCTTATCCTGCCTTAGCAATCTCTAGTAAGGCTAGGACCGGTGTAATTTTTATACCGGGTTGTTAGCCAGACTTCAATTTCTTCAAAAGTCTGGGCCAGCACTAATTTTCTTGTGCCGTGTTCGTTATCCTCCTTACCAATTTCTAGTAAGGCTAGGGCCGGTGTAATTTTTTACACCGGGTTGTTAGCCAGACTTCAATTTGTTCAAAAATCTGGACCAGCACTAATTTTCTTTTGCTGGGTTGTTATCCAGCCTTAACAATTTCTAGTAAGGCTAGGGCCGGTGGAATTTTTATACCGGGTTGTTAGACAGACTTCAATTTCTTAAAGTCTGGGCCAGCACTAATTTTCTTCTGCCGGGTTGTTATCCAGCCTTAACAATTTCTAGTAAGGCTAGGGCCGGTGTAATTTTTACACCGGGTTGTTAGCCAGACTTCAATTTGTTCACAAATCTGGACCAGCACTAATTTTCTTTTGCTGGGTTGTTATCCAGCCTTAACAATTTCTAGTAAGGCTAGGGCCGGTGGAATTTTTATACCGGGTTGTTAGACAGACTTCAATTTCTTAAAGTCTGGGCCAGCACTAATTTTTTTGTGCCGGGTTGTTATCCAGCCTTAACAATTTCTAGTAAGGCTAGGGCCGGTGGAATGTTTTATACCGGGTTGTTAGCCAGACTTCAATTTCTTCAAAAGTCTGGGCCAGCACTAATTTTCTTGTGCCTGGTTGTTATCCTGCCTTAAAATTTCTAGTAAGGCTAGGTGTAGTGTAACTTCTGTTGACCAAAGCTTGAGCCAGCTTTGATTTTTCTATGCCGGGTTGTTTGATAAAATACAAATAAAATGAAATGAAATGTTTTAAACTTGATCCCTCAAAGATATTATGAATTTAGTATTTATAGGTATGTCAATCATATTTTCGGTCATTTCGGACTTCAGACTTGCACCCCACTGGTTCTAAGATTGGGCTGACTTAAGCCGTATCTCCGTTTCGGCGGGGCTTTCTTGGTTCCAGTGGCGTGTAGGCCTGCCTTCCAACACACCAATTATATTTTCCCTTAGTACAGAAGTTTACTCAGCTCCCATTGTTCCAAAAGGCAATTACAATTGAGTGTATAAGACTGGAAGCAGCGAGGTGGTACTCACTCGCCAATTTTTGCCGTTAAAATCAATTTTTAAAGCATCGGTTTGCAATAAGCTCATTCTCTAAGCACAAGTCTATGCACCTAATACTCATCTTTCCCTGGAAAAATAATTTTTGTGAAAAAGAGTTTTTTAGGATCGAAAAATCATTATAAATATCTCTGTTTTTATGCAAATTTGCATGTCCCAGCGTCACACGTTCAGCGCCTGGTGTAAAAATATTTTTACTTATTTCTTCATGGATAAAACATACAACGCAAAATTAGCCATAAATCGAAGGTCCAATCCTAAATGAAATAACTTATATGGTATTTTCTTCAATATATGCATCTTCTTCGATATTATTAGTGAAAACGTCTTTGCCATTTTCGTGTCCCAAAAATTTGATAATTTTAGCGTATTTCAGGTTTTTTAGATTTATTGTCAAAATAAGCAACGCCGTAATGAAACAAACTGAGCCAACTGTGGTCTATAGAGTTTTATGTCGAAATGTGGCATTCTGACTGAGATCGGAAATAAGTTCTTGGAAATATAAAATTTCGAAGTTTACTGAAAGCATTGTCCCCACCAAAATTTAAAGCATAATAATACGACCGGGGTTTGCATTTCCTCTAATATATAGATAACCATAAGCCTTATTGCACTAAGAAACTACAGATGTGTGGTCTAGTAAAATTGCAGTCATTTGGTCTATTGCCCGGACTTATAGCCTATTTTGAGATAGTTTAGCAATGGCGTGAAGTTTACTGAAAGTTTTGTCCCCCACTTCATAAAATTTACATATCTAAACAAACGACAGCAAATGTGATTGCTACCGAAGTTTGTTTCTAATTTCTTCGTTTACATTTAAAAAAAATCAAGGTTTTTTGCTCAAACTATTTAAACCTATACATCTGAGATTCCATTCGCACCGACGAGGTAGATTTCGGCTATAACACACGAGATTTAAAACTCACTATGTTATTTTTGTAATTTATGCAATTCGGAAGAAATTCATTACATTTTAGAAAAAGTTCTTCATTTTTTCTGTTTTTCAGATAATTTTAGCGCGCGATTGGTTTCACATTTATTGCAAAGCAACGGGAATTTATTCAAGACAATAGGTATCTTAGTAGATTTGAAGCGTTGTCTGTATTTTGCAAAAAATAGGTATTTTGAACCACTGCCATTGCGTGTTATTAATAAAAAAACTAAGAAAATTTGCACTTTAAGGTGGCTTATAGCAGTTTTTAGTTGACTCTTCTGTCTGGTATGGCCTTTACAAGAAACATGTAATTGATCGTTATATGTGTTTACATGATTTGTTTAAATTGACGCTTCCATGGCAACGAAATGGCGGCCCTCCATTTTTTGAGTTGAAGAATCCACCCCCAGACATGCATTGGGAGAAATACCGAATGGTCATGCGCAGTTGAACGTGACACTTAGAAAATTTAACACCTTATGACCCGCACACAAATTTGCAGTAAATGTGTGGCAATTGAAGGTTTAGTTCCTGATATAATAGGGAAAAATAAATTGCCGAAGGTTACTTTGCCTCCTGTCTGAACAACAACTATGCTGTCTTTGTTTTCACGGCAATAGTAGTGAGCTAACGCAGCATTTCGATTCGGTTTTAGCGAATTTAGTTAGCGAACCTATGCAGTAGGTGATAAAGAAGAAGATTATGGAAGGTCAGGAAAAATACATGAAACTAACATTAACTTACGTCGCGTACATTGACTTGCCAAACTTACTTTGCCTCCATCACGAAAGAAGAAAACTTGCTTCGTAAATATGGCTGAATATTTCCCTTTTCAGCTGCGTTTTCGGCTCGGTTTTAAACATCTCCAGTTTGACTAGTAACAGAGCTTCATTCCGAAGGTCAACATAGTACACGGGAGTCGAAAACGCGTGAAAATAGACCATTTTCGTCGGTTTGCTTCTACTTCGATCGCTATATTTTCGACAGCTTTGTGGCAGGCGTTCCTAAACTACTAAAAATTGGCCTAAAAAGACTAAAAACGAGTTCCAGGGTGCATAGCGAGCTTCTTTTTTCAAACATTTTCGCGCGAATCTTTCCCGGGATAGCTTATATATTCCAATCACTAAATTACTGAATCCCATACTATGTTTACCAAAAAAATATGCCCTCCTTAGAAGAATCAGTAGTTTCTCTTGCCGATTCTCCAAATTCTAGTCTCAGTTATGTGAAAGATCAAGTGAGTAATGGGCATGAAGTAGTTTTCTGGCTCAAGGTAAAGCTCAAGGCTCTTTCTGAATGGAGAAGAAGAAAGGTCTCTGGTAATGCTGAAGGCTTGTTGTATGTAGACTTGTTGAATTTGAGTATTCCGGGGGATTGCTTTAGAATCCATCGCGGCAGTAGTCGTTTGGAATCACGACTCTCTATACTGAGCATTCAAGCAGAACAAAACAGAAAATCCCTAAATAAAAAGGGATCTCCCAAGCAAAGGCAAGATTTTGAGAGAAAGTACAAGAGCATATCAGTTCTAAAAAATGAAGTAACGACTGTCGACTACTGGATGAGTGAAATTGGCACACTAGAAAAAAAATTAAATGATGCTGAAAGAAATATTGATGCCTGGAAAGAATGTTATGAAAATCTTGGTAGGGAAAAAGAAGCACTGCTACAGGAGATCTTGGAAGGAACAAACAAATTTGAAAATTGTGAACACGAAAATCAGCTCATGAAGAAATATATCAGGCACTTAGAGAGAGACCAATATGGTATTGTGAGGGGACAGGCTATACCAGATCTTAAAACAAAACAAGCACAAAATGCAAAGCTCAGAGTACTAAAAACAAGAGCACAGAAAGCTCTTTATTTCACTGAGCTATTTGGATTGGAGCTTGACTGCCTCAAACTTAAGGATCCTAAAAGCTCCAAAACCTTTAATGTGAATTTCAATTCTGGCACCAAATCTATTGAAGAACCCCACCTTGCAACCAGCAACAATCCAGGTGATACTGCTTCTGATTCAACTGACTCAAACCCAGATAATAACCCTCATAAGAGATATGATGCCCTCAGTGAAGATGACAAGGCAAGAGTGGAAAGTGTCCTTTTTCTAATGGACAAGTTTGGGGTTGGGGACAAGTTTATTCACCATTTATCTAAAGTCACAGATGGACTACCCAGGTCATACTTGGTTAAGGAGTGCAGAAACAAGCTCAATGAAGAATGTGCAATCACGACAACCCCTGGAAAGGCTCCTGGTGCCCAGCATTCCTTCAAAAATCTGCTATGTGAAAGAATTAGACAATTGGTAAGTAAAACATTAGAGAGCCATTCAACTACCGGTACACATTTTTTTCAGATTTTTCAAAATAAAAACTTTTTAAAAAATTGTTACAGACAACTATAGCAATACATCTCCAAAATCAGCATGACTGTGCTATTTTTCTTTTAGAAAAAGGAAAACACACTAAAGGATAATGAGCCTGTGAAAATAAAGATTAGCGGTGATGGTGCCCGAATGAGCCGTGTGAGCAATTTCATGTTGCTTAGCTTTGCAGTGCTACAAAGCCTGGATGACCTTCTCTCCTCTAAAGGTATAGCAAAAATTTATCATTTTCTCAGAGCCCTAGCATTTTAGCTGAGTAAGGGAACATGTTTGCTCCCCCCCCCCCTGATTTTTCAAAATTACCAGAACTTGCTCCACCCAGAAGAAAAGGACCTTGCTATAAATACAATACTGTCCAATCTCTAAATAAAAATATTTCCATTTAGGCAGTATAACCATAGCATGTGTGAATGGTGCTGAATCATATGAAACTCTATCAGAGAGCTTCAAAGATGTCTTTAATGGAATCAATGAAGTAAAGACCGCAGGCCATGTGATAGTTGATGGAGAAAAGGTGCCAGTAGAACTGTTTTTGGGTGGAGACTACAAGGTAGGGTTGATATCCTTATGAAACACAGTCTACACAATCTCAGGATCCATGAAGGAAGGTCATAAAGACTATCTGAAAATCTTTCAAACAATGGGCAATTCCAGAAAATATATGTACCCCCACCATGGACGGCACTAGTTCTTGACCCCCCATGCACCCAGAACTTCCAAAATGGCTTACCGCCATGCATATAGAATTCCTGAGAGGAATTCTAGCTTCCACCTTCAAAAACCTAGCTTCCAGCTTCAAAAAAAAAACCATGCAGGCAGAATTCCGAGCTTGAAACCCCCCTCCCATTCAGAATTTCCAAATGCTGCCCGTCCCCGGGGTACATATATGTTCTGGAATTGCCCAATTTATATGATGTTTGGTCTTAGTTCTTGCTACAGGTAATGGGCCTAAGTGCAGCTAATTCACACTATGCATGCTTGTGGTGCAAAGTACACAAGAAAGATAGGTAAGTTTTTTCAATGGTTGAAATTTAAGAACAGTAATGAGTACAAGAACTGAACAAAAGAACTGCTTTCTGATAATGTTTATTTTATTTTGTACAGAGGTGACATGTCAGAGGATGACTCTTTCTATGAGAAAGCTCCAATAAGAAGAACACTGCAGGAATTATTAGAAATGGCTCACAAACCTGCTGGAGAGAACTACTGTTGTATTCATCAGCCACTTTTACAAATTCCCCTTGACCATATTATACTTGATGAGCTTCATCTAATGCTACGAATCACTGATATTCTTATTGAAAACCTAGTTGAGGATGCACTACAGTGGGATGACAAGGAGCAAGTTAGAAAGAAAAAGGGTCAATTCCTTCAGGGAGAACATGTAAAGAGGCTGATAAATACCATTTGTGGCTGTGGTGTGTCATTCTCTGTCTGGGAAAAAAAGAATGCTGATGGGAAAGGAAGTGGTAAATGGGACTCAACCAGTTTGATGGGAGATGACAGAAAAAAACTGTTAAAGGATCTACCACCAAAACTGCCTGAAGTTATTCAGCCAAGTACAGCAAATACTGTCAAAGGCTTATGGGAGGTACAGTGAAAACATTCAGCTTACAAACTGTTAATACCAACACTAGCATGGTAGCTAATAGAATGTATACTGTCCTCCTTTCCTTTGCATTTAAGTATGCTTATTCACATTATTGCCTGAATTTCCTTTGCATCATAGGAATTTGCTGATATGTAATTTACCTTCATATCATCCTTTCAACCCACTAATGTTGCAGCCTACCGTGACAGGGTAAGAACTACATGTATCCACTCTTCCAAGAATCACTTCTATCTCCCCCATTAGGATTGTATGCATTGGCACAAGCATTTTCACAAAAAGCACATGGCAAATATATTTGGTAGTATAATATCTAACCTTTAATAGGGTCTACTCCTCTCCAAAAACCTTAGGGCCTACATTAAACCATCCCCTGTATTCTCTGATTTTTTTTAGATCAAAAAGTGGATTGACAGCTATGCCAGTCTCGGAGACATGAGGATTGGTTATAAACGGGAGAGGGTGACATGTTACATGCATGCAGCAGCCTACCATGTTCCTTCCATGGTTGATAAATACAAGAACATAAAGCAATTTAGTGGACAAGGTAATTATTCTAAAAACATAAAAATACCTCCTGTACAAATATAGAATTTTACTGTACTCTATATACAATGAGCGATACGGAAAATATATCTTATTATGTATCTCATAAATATTATATTATAATGTCTATAACTTTCTTTTTCTCTTAGTTGCTCATAATACTTCTTCTCTTTAATAGCATAACATTTCTTATAATTATGTTGCAGGTGTTGAGAAAAACAATGATGATGCCCGGCGCATTGTACAAAGAAAAAGTAATCATACCGATGATCCTGCAGAGGTGCTGCGTACAGAATTCCGGCTTCAGTCCCTTAAACACAGGGAAATCAGGCCAGGAAAATATACAAAGCGGAAACTTGATTATTGGGATCATGGAATAAAAGTTGATAGGAAGAAAAGAAAACACATTAGCTACGATAAAAAAGAACAAAATTTGTCAGCCCCTACTGAGACCACTACAAAAGTACAGGCACCAAGGACTAATAAGAAAGGGAGAAAAAATCCATCTAAAACCCCCACAAAAAAGAAAACAACAAATAGAAAGAAAAAACGCTGAAATCTTCCAGTCTTACGACAAAAACAGGAGTGTGTGGTTTGCAAAAGTCTATCAACATCACACGAAAAGCTATCAACATCACAACTACAACAACTTTGCCAAACCGCTGTTTCTTTTGTTTTAAAAACACTCCTGATTTGTATACAAAAATAACATACAGGATATTACATGGCCATGTGAAGATACAAATTTTATCTTTGAGTGTTTCACTCAAATGAGTGAGATAAATTTTAAAACGGGACGATAAAATTTGTATCTCCAAGCGGTTATGTAATATTCTGTTTATTATTTAAACATCAGTGAAATACCAAGTCGACATTTATTTTCAAAAAAATCTCAAGACTAGAAAGCTATATGTGTTATCTTCACTGGGAAGAGTGAAGATAAAAATCACATCTTAACAGTGTGAAGATATTATTTTTTCATGAAAGATATACCCTGGTATTTCACTGATGTTTATATAATAATACTCTATTCTGACTCATCTTCCAGGGCCACTTTCACAAAAGAAAAAGTCAGTTTCTCAAAAAATGACCTTGGGCATAGTTGATAGCTGCCATCCTTTCCTCTGCAATATTTCTTTGGAGACCAGGATATAAAGTGCCTGACCTTCATGGGGTAAAACACTTTTATACCCTGGCCATGGGAGTCAGCACACTGATCCCATAAATGTGGGAAATATTGTAGAGGAAAGTCAGCCTTTTTCAGATAAAGCCAACCAGACTCTAGTTCTCCAACATTTTTGAATATGTATCTAAATACATCTCCCCGAAAGGGAATAGTAACTGGTAGCCGACCTGAAGATTTTAGGTGTTGCTCTACAGCAGCTCTAAATGCTGCCACCTCCACCAGAAGTACAGCTCTCTCTGGCTGGCAGGAGTTCTTGAAATATCTGAGGAACAAAAGAAATATTTTGTCTGGCACGAAAAACCGTTTCAGATGCAACCATAGGTTGGGGTACAAATTAAATCCAAATACTTGACAAGGTTTTCTTTGCGATTTACTATCTTTTGTCGATTATTCCTATTATTTTATAGTGCCTATAGTAGTGCCACATCGATGTACATAAAATAATATTATACTTTCTTACCTTAAACATGCAGGAGTTATGTCCCCCTCGTCTTGCCATGTAGCCTCATAGGGGGAATAATCTTTCCAATGGACCAGGTATTCGGTGCTGTCCTTCTGAAATTATACGGAAATAAAGCTATCGAACGTCTTTCGCTGCTACACACTTCCGAATTTCCGGTTACGGTACCTCTGTCGTCGATTTCCGCGATGTGATCAGCCTTTCCACCTCCCAGTAAGGTCCACCACATCTCCTTCTCCATTTAGCTTGTTTTATTGGCAGAATTTCTGCCGTAGAAGTACAGTTGAGGAGTTTGTAAAATCCGTCCTCCCTTCGATCTCGCTTCAAGGACGCCATATTTGTTTTTGAATACTAATGAACTCACATATCCTCTCGACCAATAAAATTCGCAATAAGACAATACAGTTGATTGGCAGCATATTAGCTATGGTTGACTGCAATTTTGAAGCTCCGCCCACAACCATTCGGTATTTCTCGCCATGGCAAGATAACTTTTCGCAATACCAACGCCAATGAGGTCAGACTATAAGTTTGAAGAAATAGGCCAAGAGCGTTTCGAAGACCATTTTTTGTCAAGAAAATCAAGCGTAGTCAATCAAACTCGTGAGCCAATCAGATCCTTTCCTAGTTTCGCCTAGTGCGACATGTCTGTTGCGACATGTCTCGAAAAACAAGCCAAAGGAGTGCACTGAACAAGGATCCGATTGGCTCACACGATTGTGATTGACTGCGCAGCCAACTTAACTGCCAAAGGCTCACTAGATTAGAACCTACAGGGTCAGGTGTTATCAGAAACACTTGCAAATGGCATTTCTAGAAGAAAGGTTTATATTATAAACGTTGTGACTGGTGATTTTTCCAACTGTTATGTACCGTTCGAATTTTGATATTGGGAGAGTGCAAGTGGGTTTTTTTGCAAAACAAAGGAATCTTGCGTTTGACTAGTTACCAGACCCCACCCGGTAAGGAGATAAAATTGTTCATATTATCAGAAATATTGATCAAAATCAGTTGAAAAATAGATAATTCGACGTGTTTCTCTATAAACCATAGTGCAAAGTAGCCAAATGCAAAACGTTATAAGTAAAGAAAAATACGTCGGAAACTCGCATGTGACGGTAGTGAGTACCACCTCGCTGCTTCCAGTCATAACGGATTATGTCCTATATGATTATGAGCTGATTACTTATTGCAATTTGTAAGGCAGGCCTACTTACGCCACTGGACCAAGATAAGCCCGCACTCGAGGGCCATAAGTTAGAAACCTACTTGTATGGTTACTATGAAAGTCTTGTGAAATAAAGTTTCTTGTATTGTATTCTATTATAGGAAATCATCATATCCTCTGTAACAGTAGTAAAATCTTGTATACTTGACTGACATTTCAGTTTTCTGTATGGAGGTGATTATACTGTTAAGGACTGTGCACTTCTCCTCAACTTCGCATTAAAAAAATGTATGTCACAGTAAATGTATCAAAATCACACTCTTTCCACTTATCTAAAGTCGTAAGGATATTTTTTCAGGTGACAAGTCCCCGTTTCTATTTATCATTTTATTTCTCTCGGCCAAACTAGTAATAGTCCAATTTACCTGGTAGACCCGGTAAACAAACTCATTGGATATTAATACGTAATTATTAAATTTACATCGTCAATTCAAAGAGATGGGCTCAAAAAGGGGAACCCATGACGTTTTCTCTCTCCCATTTTGTATTGACTATTTGCGCTTCTCGAGGTATTTTGCGCTTATTTGAGGATAAAGCCCTGAAAATTTCGGGACAGTTGGTATAGGTACACAGCCACTTTGTTGTTTAGTACAGCCAAGTTCTCATATGCCAAGTTTCATGTTGCGTAGTTACCGGGCTTGTAGTCACGTGTTGGTACAAACTCTATAATGACAATCCTAACATTCGAGTAATTTCCCTGACACGCGCACCAACGTGATTGTTATTATTTATTTTTGTACCTCATGACACCATTCTTCATCTGTATATCGATCCAGTTTCTAGCAGTAAAGGTGGCTATGAACTCGCTTTCAAGCTGATATTGACATTTTTTTTTTTCAAAATTTTGATTCTCAACAAAATTAGCTAAAATTTGTAATTTAATTAATTAATTTGCGCCGGGGAGCACCCTTTACTTTTGCAAGAGGGCTTTTTCGTGGTATGTACTCCGATTGAATTGATATTTTGTAACAAAGCTTCATGAATTTCACGAAGGAATTGCCACTGCAATTCCTTCCGCTTTATTAGAAAAAAAAAATATATATATGTTGCCATGAAAACCAGCTTCACCTCGGCATGTAATAAAGTTTTGACCTCCTAGGGTCTGCATCCGCCACTGCTTCTTAAACTTGTCAACTCTCATTATGAAGGTGTGACATCCTTATTAGCATCGCAATCCCCTTAGTACTCGTGATTTTCCCAATAATACGCATTCGGGCCATCACCGAAAAAAAAAATTACATATATATTATTTTTAAGAATCCTAAATATCACGAGGCAACGGCTCTCACTAAGGAACCAAAATTTAAAACTGGACGAACATTAACTAGCTGTTAATTATACTCTTTTTGAGTATATTCAATTTCAAATCTTTATGAAGCTGTAAAGGTGATTTTATACATTCACATATCTCATTTTATATATAGGAGCCATACCTTTAAGTTTAATCGTATTTCTTTAACAATTTGCAGCTCATACTAGAGACTCGCTGCAGTCGTTTAGGCAATATTTAGCAAGCGCATGCCAAAGAGGAAACAAGCAAAACGCGGGTTTAGTGAAATTAATGACGTCATTTATAAGGGGCGTTTTCTTTCAAAGCCAACGGACTTCAACTTCAACTTTATTATATATATATATTTTTTAAATATTACGAAGACAGCACACCGCCTGCAAATAGCATAGCTAGTCGAGGCAGCCGGTGAGAGGACAAAGAAGCAGAGAGAGACGAAGCGTAAAAACGTGAAAAAAAAAAGAAAATTCGAGACAGTTTATAATAGAAGTAAAAGTTTTCTATGTTTTTTTTGGGTATTTATTTTCACAGTTTATTTTCAAAAACTTTCTTGAAAAAAACAAAACATGCTACGTATATTCGAACAAAAACAAGGAACTAGAAAGGCCGAAACTTATTTGTTTACAAATGAATAGTTTGTTATTTACATAAAAATATAATTCAAAGAGTTGACAAAGACGACAGTGAGATTTGAAAGTCGGTATTATGTGGCAGAGACTTAAAGGGTTTTGGACCTGACTCGCCATCGTCACATTCTCGTTACATTCCGACTCTATGCTTTCCATGCTTCGACTATGCCCGATGCAGAGGTTCTTCAGTTCTTAAGATGAAGAACTTGCTTATAAGATTTCGGCGGTCTTATGGACGTTGAGGCCGGTGAGTGATCAAAGAGCTTGCTCATAAGGAAAACACGACATATGAAGCACGTTTTATATAGTACCTTCTACGGCTTGGACTAGATATAGTGTGCTCTACACGCGTAACCAACGGACCTATCAATCAGATTATCGAGCATACAGTATATTTGTGCAAGGTCTCCACTGGCAACAGGAAATTTCTTAAGAGCAAAGAGACGCCCATGTCTTTCTACAAATAGCAACTACATCGCAGTCGTAAGCCCAGCTGATGCCCTGAGAAACGTAGACCGCAGACACTTAGTAGGTTGAGACGCATATTACTAGAAAGCTAAAACTTATGTACGCCATATTCTATATAACATTATAATATAACGAAGGCAGTTTAGAGGTGCAGAACGATTATATCATCGAATATGACCAAGGACGAAACATTCTCATTTTACGAATTTTACTACGCGTCTCTCTCAACACCTAAACGGGCTGGAACAAGATTGTTCCATCATGCCCAAATTAATCCTATAATTAATTACTCGCCCTTCATGGTACCTACTAGCCTTGCTTTAATCTTACTAGCTACACCTGCAAGGGTGCTTGGGGCTCATACGCGTGCAGAAAATACTTTTGCCAATATTTTAAATAAGAAAATAGAGCAACGAAAGTTTGCTCGTCAATGTTAATTCCGCAGTACTAGCAAAAATTTGGATAGTTGATGTTTCCATGGCAACCTAATTAAAGGGACCCACCCCATATTTTTCCTAATGTGGGACTTAACAACAAGATGCAAAATGGGGAACAGAAAAACCTCAACGTATTATTTTCCTTTACTGGGTTGATTCCTTCAACATATCTTCTTCTTAAGGCAAACCACCTGCATAATTAACAGAAACAGTTCTTTTCGATCTATCACGTAACCCTGGGCAAAATAAACAAGATGCTATCAACTGCAAAAATTCATGAAGATTAGGAATCTAGGGTTAAAAGTTCGACCATAAGTTTTCCCCGTTTTTGATCGAAAGTTAATTGTAAACGATACTTAGCTACAGATAAAATGATGTTTCCATAGCAACCAAATATAAACATTTAATGCTGGTGACGTTTTACTCATACAAGTTCCACCTCTGTAACTATTGTCCTAATATAGTTGTTTGCAAAATTGCTGAGAAGCTTACTCATTGACGCCCAAATCTGTCACCTACAGTTCTGACTGTAACTGCAATACTGATAGTATAATAATAAATGGGTCCCGGAGCGTCATGCCAAGTTTCAACATCTTGCATCTTATTGGGCTGTCCCCCCAAAAAATGCCATACCTCCCCCTATATCGAGGAACTGCATATTTTCAAAAATTGTTCTACCCCTGTGGAAATTCCATACTTTCTACAACCCGTTGGAAATTTGAAGCAACCACTGTGGAAATTCCAAATCTGCAAATAAATGCCCACGTAAATTTTGGAATAAAATAAATGGCCCTGTGGAAATTTTAGGGTCAAAATTTATGACACCTGGATGGAACACTAAACACTATTAGCCCGGTGGAAATTCCAGTTCCTCGATAGTGAGGTAATAACAGATATAAAATGGAACAGCCCATATAAAACATACTTAACTCTAGAACTAGGCATGGAATACTGGTTAGTTTACCAAGGCAGCCACACACCGTTCTAATCGGCCGTTGCCTAGCCACACACTGGGGACATTTTCGTAAATTGAAAGGCTACGCTTTTGCTCAATTGACTACTACTTTTACCACAACATATGCTCTCCTTACTCAGACTATATCTGCTGTTATATTAGCGGAGCTCCAGCCGGCCCGCGCAAGCGGAGCACCATACCTAACGGAAAACGTATACCATCGAGTTGATTTTTGAACGTCACGGGCATTTTGGATCATTTTGATGACGTCATTGATGGCGTGAGGGAACGTGACTTTGGTGTAGAGTTCCTCTGATGGTCTTTGAAAGTTTGTCCAAGTTTGGCTTCTAGAGAAGCCTTCCCTTCGGGAGATATGATTTTTTCTTTATTTTTCTGGTATTAAACCTATAGTGTCCGCCGTCCGTCCGCCGTCCGTCGTCCGTGTACACATGGGAACCCTGTGGTATGCAAAGAAAAAATTATATCTCCTCAAGGGAACATGCTAAGACAGCCATACTTGGGATATTTTGTCTATGCCACAAGGGGGGTGCTGTAGCACGGTCACGTGATGTGACGTCATCGATGACGTCATCTATGCTTGAAAAATGAATATCTCGTGAAGAGAAGACTCTAAAACAACCAAACTTGGGTAGTGTGGTCTAGGTCACCAGATGAGCGAAATGAAGTGGTCACGTGATGTGACGTCATAGATGACGTCATGTATGCTTGAAAAATGAATATCTCGTGAAGAGAAGACTCTAAAACAACCAAACTTGGGTAGTGTGGTCTTGGTCACCAGATGAGCAAAATGAAGTGGTCACGTGATGTGACGTCATCGATGACGTCATCTATGCTTGAAAAATGAATATCTCGTGAAGAGAAGACTCTAAAACAACTAAACTTGGGTAGTGTGGTCTAGGTCACCAGATGAGCGAAATGAAGTGGTCACGTGATGTGACGTCATAGATGACGTCATGTATGCTTGAAAAATGAATATCTCGTGAAGAGAAGACTCTAAAACAACCAAACTTGGGTAGTGTGGTCTTGGTCACCAGATGAGCGAAATGAAGTGGTCACGTGATGTGACGTCATCGATGACGTCATCTATGCTTGAAAAATGAATATCTCGTGAAGAGAAGACTCTAAAACAACCAAACTTGGGTAGTGTGGTCTAGGTCACCAGATGAGCAATATGTAGTGGTCACGTGATGTGACGTCATAGATGACGTCATGTATGCTTGAAAATGAATATCTCGTGAAGAGAAGACTCTAAAACAACCAAACTTGGGTGGTGTGGTCTTGGTCACCAGATGAGCGAAATGAAGTGGTCACGTGATGTGACGTCATCGATGACGTCATCTATGCTTGAAAAATGAATATCTCGTGAAGAGAAGACTCTAAAACAACCAAACTTGGGTAGTGTGGTCTAGGTCACCAGATGAGCAAAATGAAGTGGTCACGTGATGTGACGTCATCGATGACGTCATCTATGCTTGAAAAAATAATATCTCGTGAAGGGAAAACTCTAAAAGAACCAAACTTGGGTAGTGTGGTCTAGGCCACCATATAATCGAAATGAAGTGGTCACGTGATATGACGTCATCGATGACGTCATCTATGCTTGAAAAATGAATATCTCGTGAAGACTCTAAAGCAACCATATAAACCATGTACACATGGGAATCCCTTTCATTCACATAGAAAATTTTATAACCAGGAGCTCCGCTTTTAGCCAGTGGCTAAATCTATATATTATTTGGTCTAGTATGAGTCATGATTATTATTCGATTAGCAAATCATACTCTCATTGACAAACGATAACACCATCGTTAATCATTTACTTCATTCTACTATAAAACATCTAGTCCATTGATGATGTTTTAAATTACAGAATTGGCTGGTCCCGATAGTTTGCATATAATAGTGGATTAAATTTTGTTCTCTAATATTGTTTGTACACACCGTCAGGTCATTTTGCCATTTTACTGAATAAGCATCCATAAGCAGTCTTGCACTGCTCTTGCTCTTTACCCCTTTAATCTCTTTCGTTAAGAAAAAAAAACAAGCACATCTGAAACAGCTTCAATGATATATGCCTTGGGACGGACAAGATGAGACGTCAGTTATTATAGGTGTGGGAATTATGCGGAACATTTAGATTTTTGCTATAACTATCCTAATAAGCCAGCAAGCTCACGGCATGGCATTCATGCTGTAATCCCTTTTAGGTATGGGAATGAAGTTTTGAATTAGGTTTGGGATGTTTTAGGTATGGGATGTTTATGATATTGGTATGGGTAGTTTGGTATTGGATACCACCAGAGGGCGTGGTAACGTATTTGAAGACTTGGGCAAGCCTAGCCGAAGGTAGCTCGCCCCTCTCTCCATATCTTCTTAATTAGCTCTGGAGCCATTGTATTAATTCTAGCAATGAGAATATTATACTATTCTCATTGCGTATAATTAATTAGAATGGCGAAATATCGATTAAAATCATCACCACGTGACCAAAGGGCATCACATGACCACGCTAGTACTTAATCCTGCGTTCCTGCCATCTTATCATTCTGCCTTCGACCAGTTTGACATAAAGTTCGAGAGTGAAGTTTGATCGCCCCTCCCACCTCCCGAATAATGGTGCTGCAACGCCACACCCACAACTCTATTGCAGGACCCCGTCCTGCACCTAGCCTCCAGAGCTCGCCCCTCTCTCCATATCTTCTTAATTAGCTCTGGAGCCATTGTATTAATTCTAGCAATGAGAATATTATACTAAACAGAATAATATATGGTCGCTGCGCTCACTCCTGAGATATCAAAATTTGAACCTCAAAGATAAATTCCATATACCCGCGCGCCCATGTATTATTCTCTATTTACTCGATGTATTAGTCTCTTTTTACTATATAAGTATTTATATAGCGCATTTTCCTAATGTCCAAATGCGCTTTACATTAATTTAAAAATAACTATAAAATATGATAAAATTCGTTAAAAATCTTAATATTGAAATATAATATATTATAAAGCTAACTAGGAATGAAAATAAACTGATTTAAAAAGGTGGGTCTTCAGCCGGCGTTTATAAACCCATCGACCTGTTAATAAAAATGTACCTTTTTATACCATAACGTTCGTGGTTGGTATAGATGCAGGGGCGTTGGCTGTGCTGGCAGGCACTGTCCTGGTGGTTAGGGTGATATTTCCTATTTGTCAAATCACACTAGTGGTCTATTGTCAATGCTGCGTTCTGATTGGTTGAGCTTCTAGTAGGCTATAAGTTATATAGCCTACTAGTAGCGAAAAGTGTCGGATTTGAAAGCCAGAAAATGGCAAATGACCAGAAAACGTTTTTGGCTATACAAATTGACCTGCTAGTGTGATTTGACTATTGACTCAGACCCCATTCGGGCTCGAGGAATAATTGTTAAATAATAAGTATTTTTTGTCATAGGATTGTGACTGACCCTCCTGGAACCTTTAAGAAGAGTAAAAAAGAAAAACCTTTCACCTTACAAACAGTCCCGTAAGTACAAAAAGTATATGGGAGCGGCATCATTTTATATCCTCCCTCGATTTATCGTGTGACTAATAACGGGAATTTCTTTTTGACATAGGATTGTAGTTGACAATGATGCAAACTCCGATAAAAATCAACAAGGAAAACCTTCCACCGGCAAACGTGAGTACAAACAGTATATTTCGTCACTATCCAAATTCAGTCGCGATAATTATAGTTATGTTATTAATGCGTTAATTTTGATTTTTAATGTAGTTCTGATTTCCATGAATTCATATCACATAATTTAAATCCTGTACGCCTTAACTTTACATATTACTGCTTTTTTTCTAGTAGCGATGTTTTATTCCTAAAATCTGATTAATGAAAAATGTGACGTAGCAGGGAGGTGGTTAAGGGGAAGCCAGCCCCTTAATACTTTTGATAATGTACATTTTCCTCTCTTGAAAATTTTAAATTGAGCGCAAATTCGTGTAACAGCGACTGGGTGGGTGTAAAGGCGTTTTATCCATTCAACTGTGCATCAAAAGGTTGATCATAGCTCAATAATTGTTCTATACGACTATTGTTTGGCAAATTCAGCGCAAAAGACATGTCAAAACGCCTCAACTCAGTATCAAAGTGACTCAAATGTAATTCGGTAGCTGGTAGCTAGTATTGCTTCACTGGTGAAATTTGTTAGGCCTTTTGACGTAAGTCTCCCCCCCCCCCCAATATTTTTTACCTTGCTACGGGCTGATGTCGCAATGTGTTTTTTTTTAATAAATAATCGTTGTAGCAACTAGTCATACTTCAGGGCGCTTATAGCGAATGTCACGAATTGTCGTTAGCGCCTAATATTAATGCTACCGTATACCGTTCTTCTTATTTATAGGAAGATAAACAAAGAAACAGGAATGACATCTCCATCTCCGCTAATTCCTTTACTTGAGCTATCAAGATCGTTCTTCCTTCGCCAATCTCCAAAGCACGAGAAAGATGGTCAAGATTTGATACCATTTATTCAATTGTCAAGAAACTTTTTTGTGAAACAGTGTTCTCCGACGATACAGGTGGAGGAAAACGAGACGCCGACAAATGATTGCTTAGTATTTCCTGAAATTTCTAAGCAGTGGTATGGACGACGAGGAAAACTAGTGGCAAAAAATATCTCACGCAATAAGCAAATTTTAACATCGGGCAGTTTAGATAAAAACGTAGAGGTGCTGGAAGCTAAGATAAAAGATGCTCCAAACAACAAAGCAAGGGGTATCCTAAAAGCCGTGCTAAATTGCGCACAATATTTAGATAGAATGGGCCCATTGTTTCAGCAAAAAGGCTTGCAACTGTGTATAAGGAACACCGCGAGCTTCATGGGGAACAGCTTAAGAATATTCCTCGTCCAACTGAGCTGATGGCTGTTCTTTCACCTCACATCAACGTAACTAAAGCACACATCTTTAACAATGCTTTTATTTTGGAAAATAAGAATCGTGACTTGAGTGCCATGATTTGTGACCTCGAATCATTGTGTACTAGCCAAATGCAACAGCAATCACAGAAACAGATGGAGACTAAAATTGGCGATCTGTTTAGCACAGCTTTGCGATTCGCAGACACCAAAAGATACTTCCAAGAGATACTCTTGGAAGTCGCACCTCCCCAGTTTTCAATTTCGTTGTCATCTTGCTTCAATTATACACAGTCCTATAAAGAAGGTACTCACGCTGCCAAAAGACATCATGCAGGAAAGGGAGTAAATGCGAATATCTCATTCCAGCGCCCCCCTAGAAATGCAGTATCGAAATCAGTGGTAAACCTTCACTGGTCAACAAAAAGTGCGAATCTTCTACTGGAAAGGGCAGAACAAGATGAACATGATAACCTTGTAGACTCCCGCGACGCGAAAAATATCGTTTGTGGAGATATCCAACCAGTGCAAAATGCCGGAAATCGTGGAAACCACTTCAGTACGAAGAGAAAATGCCGTTGTCCCAATGACGCACCTGTTTATGGACCTCGCCACAAACCCAAGACGTGATGATGATTCTGCGGAAACTATCGTGACGAGATCGGGGAAGCCGGTAACACTCATCTACCTTGGTGTCTCGGAACCAGAAACAACGTTCAGAGCGTTAAATGAGCTGCTCTATTTATTGTCTCAGCCCGCACTGGACACAGTGTTCAGAAATCCAACAACAGGATCGTTGAAAGGTGTTTGGAGTTTGTTAGTAGATAACGGGCATGGAGAGAAGCCAGATACTCCACTGACACAGATGTGTATGGTACGGCTTCTCAGATTCCTCCAACTAAAGAACATCACACAGCGAAGTTTCGCGGAGTATAACAGTAAGCGCAACTACGTAGAACGAGTTCACGCTCAAGAAAACCTGGCATTATCACGTCATGGCGCTTTCAGTAGTAAATCCATAAACCCTAGTGCCCGTCCGCACAGCCCAGAGCACCTGGAGAACATGGAAGCGATGGCAGAGGAGGTCAGAAGATGTTTGTCACAGGCCAGTTTCAGTGGACATTTTCTTACATGTTTACGAGGCGTGCTAGCAGAGAACACCATTTTTAATGACGAAGAGACACTCAAGAAGTTCCTCGATCTTAGCGAGGAGAACAAACTTCAGTGCGAGTGGCTCTATAAGCCTCTACGTAACGAATTGTATGAAAGTCTGGTCGTTACTTGGAAGATCACAGAAGATTTTGTTGGCTGTTATGCCGACGATTATCGGGTAATCACCAATCAGACAGAGTTTTTGACTACGACAGCATACAAGGACAAATACGGAGCGTCACTTTACTTGCCTGGCGAGCCACAAAACGTCCAACTCCAACCGGTCCCCGATTACATAAGGTGGCTGAACACAAGTGGTGAAGTCCACTATCTAAGTTACAAGAGATCTGTCAGCTTGATGCGAGAGAAACCCGAACTCCACTCACAAGGAGACGTTTTTTTGCCAAGCAGACTCCTTAAGCTCTTCTTCGACATAGACGCCGAACCCACAGAAGATATCCTTGAGCAACTCGCATTACTTTGCTTCCTTCCCCTTGAAGACATTCAAACGTACTTCAAGGGGCGCAATGTGGAGACAGAAAAGTCCGTCAAGGTTAACATTGACAGAGAAACGTGGCGCCATTATGTTTTATACAAGTTGAAAGTGTCCGAGCTGCAGCTGAAATGCAAGCTTCTATCTATTCCATATAAGGCAGCCTCTAAACATGAGTTGGTAAAGAAGATAGCAGAGGCAGAAGGAATGCCACCTCCAAAACCTGTTGACCTGCATTATGATGGCGATGTATCCCGTCTACCAAAGAAAGCAGCAGAAATAAAAAAGCTACCAATTTGCAAGATGCAAATCGTGTTGAAGGCACACAACCTTCCCGTTACCGGGAAAAAGGACGACTTAGCATTGCGTTTGATGCTTCTAAGCAACGGAAGGCAGCTTCTAATTTCGTATGGAAACGTGCGTACCTTGCGAGAGACAATAAAGTTGGCAAAATCAGTCATTTTCCATCTGTTGACAGAAGCAGCACTGGGTCAAGAAAGCATCCGCAAAAGAATGTATGCCAGCAAGTTGCAGAAGAAATCGCGCGTTAAAGTTCCCGAAGACACCACCAAGGACAACCTTCACAAGCTATTCGATCCCCTGGACACTTTCCTCAGTGCTGTTAATACGTACAGAAGATATCCAGCGAGGCCTCTGAAAGATGAAGGACATATGGCAGCCGTGTCATCCGATAACGAAAGTCTTTTTGAAGTTGGTAGGAAAGTGAAAATAAAGTGGGAGAAAGAAGAAATCGGCGACTCCGGATGGAAGCCAGGATGGTATGCGGCAGAGGTACAATCTTCCTCCATCTCTACAGATGAGGCTACTGTCGTGTACACCAGCGAGCCAAGCGTAACATACACGATCGAGATAACGCCACTCCTTGAGCAAGAAAGAATCAAAGCCACGAGATGGAAACCGCTCGAGCAGAGCTCAGTATAAATTAAATTTAAGTTGGAGTTTACCATTTTAGGAGAACTTGTTAGTCACGCAATCGTCACGCGTTGACATGTGCACAGCACGTGATCGCCCCTTGTGGTTGTTGGTCGAGAGTTCGCGAAGGAAACAGAAAAAACAAGTTGAGTTATTGCCAACGAGCAGCCGAGCCAAGAGGCGAGGCTGCGAGGCGGCAGCATTATAGAGCCTGCGAGGAGAAAAATTCTCGAGTTCAGAGTGGTGTAACCACTAGCCAATCAAAGTGCCAGGATTTTCAAGTAGTAACCAAATACTTGAGCACTATCAGTATCAGAAGAGAAATCTACTATTTGACCCCTGGTCCACTTCTGAAGAGCACCCGTGTAGCCAACGCCGCGATGCTGTGTTTGTATGCACTTCTCGCGTTAATATTATTACACAATCATTGCTATCACAGTGATTTAGCTTGTTCATATGCTCATGGAAATGCAACCTTAATGCATGTATGAAATTTAGAGGAAGATATTTGTCCCTAAGTGACCTAGTGTCACTTTATAGTCCGCGTGATGCTAGCGCTTTGCGGATCAATGAATATAAAATAGTCGGCCAAATGAAATTAGGGCAGCAGTGAGTATTAAAGAGCAAAACATGATTCACTTATAAATTGCTCGCTGGCACTTTTAGCGAGAGCTACAACTAGTAGTTATAGTCGTTTTTCGCAGAAAATAGTCAAAACATTTGGTCGATCGAGCCGGATCTGAGTGAACATAGCAATGAGAAATTTTGTATTCGAAAACTGGAGTTTGGAAATCGTGGATTGCAAGAGAACCTCGACATTTCCGGTTGGCATTGGATGGGCGTTACGTAAGCATATTTAGTTGTCGTTTTCGTCGTCTCACATGAGTGGAATCATCTTTATCGTCGACATGGAGCAAATTGAGGAGCTAACGAAAGACAAACGAGCGTTAAATACATATCTAGCAAAAGTTCTCAATGAGTTAGCGTCAGAGTTGACGGAAGAGAGTCCGGACAAGTCTAAATTAAAAGATAGATTGAACATTTGCAAGCACAAGCGATACCTAGTAAACGAAGTACTGGAAGAGCTACACCAAGCCTACACGGAGGGAAAGGGTCTCGACAAAGCAAGGGTTATGGGAGATGAAATCGATCTAAGCAAGTTCCATACTCAGCGCCCCTATACAGAAGAGGAAGTGCTCGATCTCTATGTTGATGACGTTCCTCTGGGGCAAGTGAATCACTTTAAATATCTAGGATCCTACATCTCCAGTGATGGCTCTCTTAGCAAAGATATCGACGTGAGGATAGGTCAGGCCTTAGGTGCATTCAACGCCCTGAATGATATATGGAAGAGCAGAGGAATAACCTACAACTTAAGATCTCCTATGAGAGAGATTCGCGGAGGTGATAATGAACCCAGTGCTAGACTTTGTCCCTTGGGATGGACAGCAACCGGCACAATTGGTGTTAAAGATACTAGCAAAGCAGCATCAGGATATCATCATACTTATCGCATGGAAACAGATCCTACGGAGTGTGACCTATCAGACAAGGAATTAAATGACTTTTGAAACAGGTTTGGAACCTTGAGGTAATAGGAGTGATTCGGCACTTAGATCCTCAGTAGACAATAGATGAGAAGATAACAATGGATAAAGTAAACAATTAGATGAAATTCGACGGAGGGCGATATGAAGTAGCAGTTCCATGGAAACAGGAGACACCGGTATTATCAGCAAAAAGAAACATGGCAGAACGTCGGTTAAATGTAGTCGAGAAGAGATTGAGTAAAGATCCTGATTTTGCTACGGCTGATCAAAGTGTAATTGATGATTATGTAAAGAAAGGATATATCCGAGAAGTGTCCATGGATGCCAACTTGAACCAGAATCGCAGTGGCTGCCACCACATTTCCCTGTCTTGCGACCAGAGAAAACAACAACAAAAGCCTATCATTACCAGGACCAAAACTGCAAAGTGACATTGTGGATATTTTAGTGAAGTTGCTGTTTCGACAGGAGTCAGTTGTGATTGTTGGTGATGTTAGCCAAATGTATCACCAAATAGTACTCGAGAGGAGGACAGACCTTTTTTATAGCTTTCTGTATAGCATTTTGTTGATGGCGAATTTGAGAAGGAGACAAGAGTATACGAGTTCGTGAGATTCATTTTTGGAGGCTGCTATTGCCCATTTGCGGTACAAAATGTTTGGCGTAACCATACAGAGAAACTTCAAGACACGCTAATTAGCAACTAATGCGGTGCTGAACAATTGTTATATGGATGATTTGATGCCTTCGCTATCTAAGGTCAGTGAGGCTAAAGACACCAGGTAGCAACTTACGGAACTTGAAGACATGGCAGGATTTCACAATTGGAAATGGATTTTAAATGAGCCAGAGACTTTGGACGGTGTGTGTGAATAAGACAAAGCCTCGACGGTCGAACTAGATAGCTATGACACCCCATCGTGCAAGACATTGGGGAGTCCTGTGGAATTCTAAGGAAGATACGTTTTCGTTCAAACACTCAATAGACTTAGAAGGAATTCAGTTTACAAAGCGGAATGTTTTAAAGAAGACAGCTACAGTGTATGACCCATTAGATTTTGTGGCACCTTACACATTCAAGTCGAAGTTGATATGATCCAAAGGGCGTGACAAGATGGAGTTGGATAGGATGAGCTGTTACCGGAACAGCATCAACTACAGTGGATACAGTGGTTTAAAAAGCTGGACGATTTAGGATTACGCCGTATTCCAAGTATCCAGGACGTCAGTGTGCATACTTTTACGGATTCTTTGGAAAGCGCCTATGCAGCGGTTGTATATGCTCGGCATATGAAAACGCAAGTGTTATTGTTCCATAGATATTGAAAACTTGACTCGCTTTATTGAAAGCAATGAGTATTCCTGGACTAGAACTTATGGGTGCTCTCATTGGATTCCGGTTAACTCAGAATCGTTGTGCTTCGCTGCGGATTCCAGCACACTCAGTGGCTTCCTGGATAGACAGCATGAATGTCGGATTCTGGATTCAGGGACAGAGTAGTCAGTATAAACCATTTGTATAGTAGCTCATTGGGTTGGGTCAGATACACGAATACTCCTCTCCCCAGAACAGTGGCGTTATGAGCCAACAAAAAATTGAAACAAAGAAAACTCCAGCAAATCATTATCGGAATGCTCTCAGGGGTGGAATGGATCAAAATTCCTCAAGAAGAAACAGAAAGAATGACCGAAGTGTAAGTTTAAAGAGCACGGAACAGTTTAACATGCACGGGCAGTCTTGAGGTTGACGTGTCTCAGGACCCATCAAGTTGACAAGAATAGCAATGAAGATGATGACGACAGTGAAGTCTGGAGACTAGATCCTACGAGATTTTCGAAGTGGTATCGTGTCTAACCTAAAGGGCAACTGGAGTTCGGATTGCCTTAAGTCAGATTGAGAGGCTGGGTACAGCGATTCGGGACAACTTCTGGAAACCTTTTGATCGAAGAGTGGAGAGCTCACCCCAGAGGAGCTCGCAGATGCAGAGTTGTTAGTTGTCCGTGAGTATTTAGGACGGATATAGAAGCATTGAAACAGAGAAAACCAATTCCAAAAGCAAAGTTCGTTAGTGTCTTCTAACCCAGTGTTGGTGAATGGACTTTTGTGTGCGGATACGAGTTTGAGAAATGGGGATAATTTTTCCTTTGACGTGTGAAATGTCTGTTGATACTTCCTAAGAGAAATGCGGTCACAAGGTTAATCGTTAAGTATCATCATGAATCGGAGGAACATCGTATGGGAATCAACTTTACTAAATCACTTTCTTAGAGAGAAATACTTAGTGTTTGAGAGGAGGTGAAGCGTGTAAAACGGAACTGTTTCGAATGTGCAGAACGATTTTTTTTACCACGTTTTTGACACGACAAATGGCGCCGTTACCAAAAATACGGTTAGAGACAATTACGAGACCTTTTGTTAACTGTGCGGTAGACTTTGGTGGTCCTTATCTGACGAAGCAGGGACGTGGGAGGGCGCGAGCTAAGATATATTGTTTTTATGTCTACAAACGCATTGTTGTCACTTGGAGATGGCATCATCGCTACTAGAGTCTTATGGATTTCTATATGCGTTCGTGAGAATGACAGCGCGGAGAGGACGGCCTACGCCAATGTTAAGTGACAACGGGACTAACTTCGTAGGAGCGGATAACGAACTGCAGGGGTTAGTATCAGCTATCGACAGTGTTGAACGAATGACATCTAATAAAGGAGTGAAGTGGAACTGGAATCCACCTGATGGTCCTCACTTTGGCGGCGTGTTTGAGTCTATGATTAAGTCGGCAAAGCGCGCAATATCGTCGGTACTTAGTGATGCGGATGTGAAGGACGAGGAGCTAGATACAACTTTCATTGGCGTTAAAAGTCTTCTCAATTGAAGACCTTTAACAGCTGTTAGCTAGCGACGACCCGGACGATGAACCTTTATTGACACCGAATCACTTTTTAATTGGATATAATATGGGCGGTGACTTCGTCCCTGAGAGTGTTGACTATTGATAAGCGGATCAACCCCAGAAGGCGCTGGAGAAGAGTACAAGAACTGGTTCGGCACGTGTGGAACAGAAACAGATGGATGAAAGAGCCATTTGCCACACATTGGCTCAAGACCCAAGTGGCAATTTCCGCAGAACTACGCACGTGTCGGAGATGTTGTGGTTGTCATCGATCCTGATCTAGCTCGAAGAGAGTGGGACATAGGACGCATAGAGAAAACCTATCCAGGTTCTGATGGATTAGTGCGCGTGGCGGATGTCAAAGCAAATGGAAAGCTGAAGAGACGACCTATCACGAGGATCTCACCGTTTGAGATGCAAGATACGAAATTAACTGAACTGAACTTTACAGGAATAAGGTGACTCCACGAAAAGTCCAAGCGTATGTTCTGTAAGTATAAGTTCGGTCATAACTTTTATAACATTCTTGTGACGGATATCAAACTTTGAGGACAGTAGGAGGTGACTTCTAGCAATAGTTTAAAATATTTCGATCTTTATTTGCTTTAATACTTCGAATAATATCCCAGCTACAGTGGACCCTTTTTTCCTCTTTAAACATCTCTAAAACAAAATTTTGCTGTCACTTTTGCATCGATTTTGCACGAAATTTCAAAATTGGTGTTCAATTTAATTGCTTTCAGATATTTAGAGAGTCTTAGCCAATTCGGCGGAACCAAAATAAACAAATAAATAAACATGCAAATCTCAATTTTGGGTCCACCGAACAACTTCTCCCAAGTTTGGTTGTCTGAGCCTTCATCCCTTCCAAAGATATATACCTTTTCTTGTTTGATGACGTCATCTATTACGTCATACCACGTGACTACGTAGTTACAACCCCCTTTCTACTTAGTTATTTTCACCCAAGTTTGGCTTTCTGATGTTCTTCTCTTCCTAAGATATAAACCTTTTCTTCTTCGATGACGTTCCGATGACGTTTGGGTTGCCTGTGTGGGACGGACGAAAGCACAATTCCAGGGGGGCTATGGCATAACAGATTGGAATTCCAGGGGGTTATGCCATGATAGCTTGGAATTCCAGGGGGGTTATGGCATAATAGCTTGGAATTCCAGGGGGTAGTGCCATGACATCAAGGAATTCCGGGGGGTAATGCCATGATAGCAAGAAATTCCAGGGGGGCTATGGCATAACAGCTTGGAATTCCAGGAGGAAAGTGTCATGACATCAAGGAATTCCAGGGGTTATGACATGATAGCAAGAAATTCCAGGGGCGATGCAATGATAGGTTGGAATTCCAGAAGGGTTATGGCATAATAGCTTGGAATTCCAGGGGGTTATGGCATAACAGCTTGGAATTCCAGGGGGTTATGCCATGATAGCTTGGAATTCCAGGGGGTTATGGCATGATAGCTTGGAATTCCAGGGGGGTTATGGCATAATAGCTTGGAATTCCAGGGGGGTTATGGCATAATAGCTTGGAATTCCAGGGGGTAGTGCCATTACATCAAGGAATTCTAGGGGGTAATGCCATGCTAGCAAGAAATTCCAGGGGGGTTATGGCATAACAGCTTGGAATTCCAGGGGGTTATGCAATGATAGCTTGGAATTCCAGGGGGGTTATGGCATAACAGCTTGGAATTCCAGGGGGTTATGCCATGATAGCTTGGAATTCCAGGGGGGTTATGGCATAACACCTTGGAATTACAGGGGGTTATGCCATGATAGCTTGGAATTCCAGGGGGGTTATGGCATAACACCTTGGAATTCCAGGGGGTTATGCCATGATAGCTTGGAATTCCAGGGGGGTTATGGCATAATAGCTTGGAATTCTAGGGGGGCTATGGCATAACAGCTGGGAATTCCAGGGGGTTATGCCATGATAGCTTGGAATTCCAGGGGGGTTATGGCATAACAGCTTGGAATTCCAGGGGGTAGCGAAATGGCATCAAGGAATTCCAGGGGGTTATGGCATATAGCTTGGAATTCCAGGGGTGCAAGGAAAAAGCGAGGTCCTCAACATGGTAAATGGGATATGGGTTACCTTTACATAGAATCCTAAAAAAATTTTTGGGAATTCCAGGGGTTGAAAGAAAAAAGCGAGGTCCTCAACAGGGTCAAGGGCATTAACTTCGAAGTAAATTTCTAATAGGAATTCCAGGGGGTGTAACCAACGTCTGGAATTCCTAGGGGTATACTTTACATCAAAAATTGATAGGTCCTCAACGGGGGGTGCGGAAATTAAATGCGAAAGCCCAATTCGAATACCCTCGGTGTAACTGTAAGAACCATTCCCAGAGGACCCCTTTGTTTTTAGTTCTTATTTCATCATGATTCGTTTTACTAAACAAACGAAGCTTTGTGACGCAACTCGTGAACAATACATAGGTTTTTACACCAGGTAGAGCCGGTAGTTGCAACATCAACACGAAGCACGAGCACAGTTTCAAAGCTATTTCGCCATGTCTCTTAAAACACAACATAACTTCTTCCAAAGTTGACAATTTCAGCCAAAATAAACCTAGGCAGTAAAGCAATTTCCGTATGAATCAGATGAATGTAATTCCGACAGGAGGTATTGTTGTATTGGCTCAGGTTGATGTTGTTGATGTTGTAGGCCACTTGCACTTGGGTCACCTGAACCCAACTACCTCTTAACGAGATGTTTTGTCAAAATCAATTACAGAAATACAAAGAACCAATTGATATTAGTCAGAAACTGAAGTTTCAGCATAAAATCTCTTACCTGGAGCAAATGGGAGCAAGTTGAATTTTCAAGATTTTGACTCAATGTATTGGATTCGGGTCACGTGACCCTGTTAGTGCAAGTGGCCTATTAACGTTGCTCATGAAACCATGTATCATGAACCATGCATCACAAGCAGCAATGATAATTCTTGCCTAAATTACCTGATTTTTTTCCCATACAAATACGATCAATCAATCAATCAATGTATTTGCATGCCATATACATGATTAGTATAATTTTGCCAGTAAATATAGAGATTTGAGCGTGCTGATTGGCCAATAATTTTAATTTATTCAACAATATTTTAGTTGTATTTACTGGCAGCAATCTTTTTCAAGATGGCTGCTGCATTTACAGGTTTGCGGAATTAACAAGGAGAAATATTTGAAAAACATGAAAGAAGCAGCTAAGTAATTTGGTGTAAAACGCTTCAAAGGCGAGAAATGGAGTGCTTAGAATAAAGCTTTTTCAATCTGACGTTTTCCTCTGATATTTACTGGCAAAATTATACTAAATCAATTATTCACACTCAGACTCAGTGATCATCATAGAATATTTACCTTGCCAAAGCGGCTTGGTATATATTCTATGATAATCACTTCGGCGAATAATTGTTAAATGGTATATTGCACAGTACAGAGATAGTCTTCTTTCAAAAGCTACATTTGTACAAAGTGAGCTAGCTTTTTACATACAAATGAATCAACAGTATAGCATAAAAATAGGATCTTGTCTTTAAAATTTAATTTTGAGAAATTTTTGTAATGTATATATCATATGAAATATCATATGAAAAACAGAAGAAAAGGAAATGTGGGAAGCATGGCTCAGTGTTAAGGCAATGGGACTCCCACCTCTGTGGTCCAGGATCGATTCCCGGCTGGGACAGAGGAATTTTATTTCTGTTCGAGTCGTGATTGAGACAAGATCATATTGCGAGTTGACCTTGGTTCTTTAGTCTTTCGGATGAGACAATATACCGAGGTCCCGTCTGCCTTCCCTTCTACCCCTGTTCAAGGTGGACGCTAAAGAACCCATTGCACTCTTCGAGTAGGGGATTGTCTCCCGGTGCAATGGCCTGACTCCCGTTAAGTCCTCCAACCTCTCCTTGTCTAGCGGTTGTGTACTTTCAGCCGCTTTGAGTTCCCTCACGATGAGGAGAAGATCATTTCTTTCTTTCTTTTTAATAAGATGCATTTGGTGAAACTCAGATTCGTTTGTAATGTTTAATTTATTATTTGAGACACGTTCCCATTACTATATTCTGTCATCGTAGAGAGGGTGTCATCAAATGTATCCAGTATCTTATTATTGAGGACATCAATGTGACCAGGTCACTTGTGACAATATTTTGGAATCATTTCTAAGAAGCTTTTATGGGAGTTTTTAACAATTGTTGGCTTATAATTTTGTAAGCTAGATATTTTTGTTTTACGTGAGTTGGATTTTCTAAGCATTTTCTGTTTTCTGTCAACAAGCCTGTTCACTTATTTTGATTAGGGTTTTGTCAGTGTATAATTTAGTAACGCCTCTTTCATTTTGGAAAGGGTTTGGCATTCACCTTTTGTCATGTTCGTGTTAAAATGAGTCATAGTACAGTTTATTCACGTCTAATCAACGTATTGTTTAGTACATTTTCTGTTACATGAAGCTCTCTTTACTAGACTCTGCCAAATCATTGGACAACTGTAGACATTGTTTGGCAAAACTATTATTCAGCAAATCTTTAAGGTGTAACCAGAAATGAAGAATATTACGAAGCGTTAGAAATTTCAGGGCTAATCTACCTGCATCATTTTGGGCCCCAACATTCGTGACACATTTATATAATCCAATATAATATTTAATATATAGATTTAGGCAATGCCTAAAAGCGGAGCTCGAATAATAACTGACATACCAGCATTACTGTCATCGCGGTATCGACTTTTCTAGTTTTGATGACGTCATCGATGACGTAATGCCACGTGATCTTGGTGGTGCATCCCCTTGCCTCCAAAAAAAACTTAATCCAAGTACGGTCTCCTAACAATGTTCCCTTCACGAGAATGAATTTTCCAGTTTTGATGACGTCATCGATGACGTCATACCGCATGACGTTGGTGGTGCTCCCCCTTTCCTCCAAAAATCTTTACCCAAGTTTAGTCACCTAGCGATGTTGCCTTCTTGACATATTGACTTCTCTAGTTTTGATGACGTCATCGATGACGTCATCCCACTTGACCTTGGTGGTGCACCTCCCTTACCTCTGAGATAACTTTACCCAAATTTGGTCACCTAGCGATGTTACCTTCTTTAGATATTGACTTCTCTAGTTTTGATGACGTCATCGATGACGCCATGCCACGTGACCTTGGTGGTGCACCCTCCTTGCCTCCAGGATAAATTTACCCAAGTTTGGTCACTTAGCGATCTTACCTTCTTGAAATATTGACTTCTCTAGTTTTGATGACGTCATCGATGACGTCATCCCACTTGACCTGGGTGATGCACCTCCCTTACCTCTAAGATAACTTTACCCAAGTTTGGTCACCTAGCGATGTTACCTTCTTTAGATATTTTCTTCTCTAGTTTTGATGACGTCATCGATAACGTCATGCCACGTGACCTTGGTGGTGCACCCTCCTTGCCTCCAGGATAACTTTACCCAAGTTTGGTCACCTAGCGATCTTACCTTCTTGAAATATTGACTTCTCTAGTTTTGATGACGTCATCCCACTTGACCTTGGTGGTGCACCTCCCTTACCTCTAAGATAACTTTACCCAAGTTTGGTCACATAGCGATGTTACCTTCTTTAGATATTGACTTCTCTAGTTTTGATGACGTCATCGATGACGTCATGCCACGTGACCTTGGTGGTGCACCCCCTTTACCTCCAAGACAACTTTACCCAAGTTTGGTCACCTAACGATGTTGCCTTCTTGAGATATTGACTTTTCTAGTTTTGATGACGTCATCGATGACGTCATGCCACGTGACCTTGGTGGTGCACCCTCATTGCCTCCAGGATAACTTTACCCAAATTTGGTCACCTAGCGATGTTACCTTCTTTAGATATTGACTTCTCTAGTTTTGATGACGTCATCGATGACGCCATGCCACGTGACCTTGGTGGTGCACCCTCCTTGCCTCCAGGATAACTTTACCCAAGTTTGGTCACTTAGCGATCTTACCTTCTTGAAATATTGACTTCTCTAGTTTTGATGACGTCATCGATGACGTCATCCCACTTGACCTTGGTGGTGCACCTCCCTTACCTCTAAGATAACTTTACCTAAGTTTGGTCACCTAGCGATGTTGCCTTCTTGAGATATTGATTTCTCTATTTTTGATGACGTCATCGATGACGTCATGCCGCGTGACCTAGGTGGTGCACCCCCCTTGCTTCTAACATAACTTTATTAACCCAATGTTGGTCAACTAGCGCCGGGCCGGAGCTCCGTTAAAACTAAACACGAAGGCGACAAAAATAGAAGCGCGCGCGCGTGTGCGTTCTTGCCTATTTTCCCGCCTGAAATTGGGATGCCTGTGTGCCGGGCGGACACACACACAAACACACGCACGCGCACACACGGAATTACACTATACGTTTTATTCAGGAATGAAAAGAAAAAAATCATATCTCCATAAGGAAAGCTCCAATAACGACCAAACTTGGCAAAAGTTGTCTTTAGATTCATACCTGTCTATTGTCACGTGACATGAAGTCACTGTTTACGTCATTGAAATTGACAAAAACGTCTGAATTCTGATACCACTTTTCCTTATGTATGGTGCTCCACTCAGGAGCTCCGCTAAAAAATTGGGAATGAAGCCATTTTTTGGAAGTTAATGTCATCATAAGCCCCCCATATTTCAGAATTGTACAGAGGGATTGGCGAAAGTAACATATTAAATAACTTATTACATATTTTTCTTTGGAAATTCCAGGGGGGGGGAGTCACTTCCCAACATATTGTTACTTGCATAAGTAGTTTGCTTAAAATGCTCGCATCAAATCACATCATTGACTATAATATCAGAGGAAGCAGAGGCTGTTTCACACACTTTTGGCTAGCCCCAAATAATGATGTGACACTAGTCTGAGGCAAAAGCCTTAATCAATAAAATGTCATATGATGAAGAGGATAATATGATATGTAAAAACGGCCTTTGACACCACTGAATTATGTTTTTTTCTCCAAATTATGCGGTATGTTTGGGGAAATGCACACAAATCAGTCTGAAAAATTTTTCCTTTTTGTTAATGTAGCTTACTCAACTACTTGAAGAAAGCCATCTACTTGAATGTCAAGCAGTACTTCTCCAACACAAGGTGAGAACAATAAACAGGGTAATTCTGACAAGATCATACCTGCCAACTCTCCAGGTTTTTTTAACAAATCTCCAAGTGTCCAGGTTATAGCATCAAATCTCCCTAATTTTTCAACATTTATTCTATGATTCATAGTCAGACACAAAAAGTTACCGAAGTCTGTGCAATCTGCAAAGATTCTGAGAGTGTTTGGACGTTTTCGGAAGGGATTCGGAAAGGTTTCGGGAAAGACTCAGGAAAATATGATGGGTTCAATGAATTCTCCAGATCTTAGAACTCCTGGGGTTGACAGGGCAGAATGTGTGCTAAGGGAACTGTCCTTATTTTGTACCGGAGGGCCGTGTTTTTGTCCAAAAGAGCTGCAAACATTTTTTGACCTTTAAAAAATGTGGCCCTTCCCTACATAGTCATAAAAAAATAGTAATTTTACATTGGAGCTCGACTTCGATCTATCTCATTGCTCTTCAGAGTTATTAGTATCACCCAACTAGTGGACTATTGCCAATGCTGCATTCTGATTGGCTACGCTACTAGAGGACTATTATCAACCTCTAGTAGCGAAAGTGCCGATTTTGAACATGAAAAGAATGGCGGCCGCTTCTCGTTTTGTCGATGTTTCTGGTGATGTTTTAGCACAATTTTTCACTTTTTTTGTCCAACTAGTTGGATGATACTAAAACAAAGACCTCTCGCCCTCAAGAGCCACGGGTCAATAGCCCATTCGGCCTGCGGCCTCATGGCCTGTGTAGCCCTTTCGGGCTTGAGGTTAATTGTTAAATATAGTTGATGTTAGCGGGCGTAAATAAGTTTGGGCCCGACTTAAGCTCATTTCAGCCCAAGTGCAGCTAGGGATAAAATGACCACTGAGAAGGGCCCAAAACATATTCACCACCAAGAACATCAACTACATTAATTATTATAACTTTGGAGAGCAATAAGTACAAAAAGCGGGAATTGATGTCACCATCATAACGCCGATTGAGTCACGTGGGTTCTAATATATTAGAGCCCACCAACATTTTCATTAGAGCCTGGATAGTACGCCACAATGCTCGACAAAGTTATAATAATGTAGTTTTGAACCGCTACTCAGGTAAGACTTAGTCTGCTTTCTGTTCGGCGAAATAAACATCTAAACAATGGATGAATTTTGAGCATTGCGCGTTCCTGGACACACAAGAGGCTGTTCTGCACAGAGGACATGCATGTTCCAACACAGACGTGACCAAGGCATTGTAAATTGCAACATGCAATCTTTGGCTATATTGGTAGAGAGAACAGGCTTTCCAAGCTGTGCACATCCTTCCAGAACTGATCATGTACAGTAGGCTACTGAATCATCTTTGCGCACATCATCTCAATGTCTTCGCCATCAGAATCTTCTCTTTCCTGGTTTCCTTTGTGTCACTGTCGCTCTCCTCATAGCCTGCATCACTGTCAGCATCGTTCTCACTTCCCTCACTCTATTCTATGCTTGTAACATAGAACTCACGCTGACCTAAGGTGTCAGTTCTTTTGGAAATAGTGACTGGGCGCCATGTTTTTTTTTCGGGGCAACCTTTTAAAATGGCAACCTTTGCGCGCATTCTCAAAACTGTATTAGATGTCTTCTTTAGGGTTATTAAATTACATTAATGGACTGTGTTACGACGAATGCCTTATTGAAAAATTGCGACCCTCCCCAAATCCGCTCTAAAAATATTGTGGCCCACCCTTAAATGAGCTTTAAAAATTGGTGGCCCTCCTCCCCCAAAAACATGGCCCTCCCCCCTCCCCCCGGTAAATAATGACAGCTCCCTAAAAAGTTTTTTTTTCACTACTTGAATTGACACAAAAACAGCAATTTGGTTTACCACTGTATGTATGTAATGGGTGATTGGTGATTTTTAGCTATCAGTATTTCCTTTTTTGTATTTATTTTTTATTTGGGTCAACATCGTTTGCAAAATCAACCAAAATTATTTTAAGCTATCATTTGGCTTCCTTGCCTAGAGTGGTTTAAACTTCCTGGTTCAAGAAAATTGACACTGTAAAATTGCCAAATCACAGCTAGGTCATGTAACAATGCTTAGGGTGGTAACAAAAATACATTTTAAGGGATATGGCATCTTTGTGCAAAACATAATCTCATTGTTCTATTACTTTTGCAAATATAGACCTTTTTTCTATCCCCTGGTTATATTTTATAACATGGTGTTTTTATTTAAGGTGTAAGAAAGATGTAAGCCCTACATGTAAGACCATCTTTTTCCATAGGAAAATGATCCCCACGAAATATGGCTGTACTTGTGTTCCTGTCGTCTGCTCTTCGTGATTTCATGTAATTTTGCAAACAAAGGGAGCAATTTTAGGATCATCTTCTTTTAAGATCAATTTGGAAATATTATATCCCCACTAAATAATGCATGACAGAGCTATTAAAATTATGACGAGCAGCCTCGATGACCAATAGAAGAAAACATAGAATCGGAAACACAGGAAAGGATACAAGAAAAAAAAAGAATGATACAAGAAATTTACTATCACTAAAGAAAGCAAGATTAATAAGGATACGGTCAGCAAGGATTTTCTCACGATGCACCCTGCACATTATGGAACACTGAAAACAATTTTATTTATTATTATTGCCTACCATTTGAATCTAGAAAATCTAAATAAACCTGTTTTTTTATCTTTTTAGCCACACTCTTGTAAAAATATTATATAATAAAGTTCTTAGGGAGCATTCATAATTTATCTAGAGGGGGCCTATGATGATTTCCTAATTTTTTTCTTTTGATTTTTTAAAGCCCCCCCCCCCCCCTCTGATGATCTCAGGGTTTTTATCCTGACCCCCCCCCCCCCCCCCCCCAAGAGATCTCAATTAATCAAAGAAAAATATCATAGCCCCCCCCCCCCAAGAGATCTCAATTAATCAAAGAAAAATATCATAGCCCCCCCCCCCCCCCCCCCACATATACATGTCAAACCCACCCTTAGCCATATTAAAGTCTTGTGATAGTTACTGATCGTGAGGATTGCTATTAATCTTATCTGTCCAGTTACTTTTAAATATAATCAGATGATAATTTTCCACTGATAAGAACCTAACTTAAAATTTATTATTAGGTTATTATGTCGAGGGGGATTAAAATGAAAATTTTAGCCCAACAGGTTCTTATATGCGGGTTTTTACTGTATTTTCGTAGCCCCCCCTCTAGATAAATTATGAACGCTCCCTTAAACAAACAAACATTATTATTTAGATACATGTTACCATTTTCTCTCAATTGGATGTAAATTTTATATAATGTATAATACATTGTTATCCTTCCTTTCTTTTTCAAAAGTTGTAAAGTACCAAAATAACGTTATTGTTATTATTTTTATTAAAACTATGCCTCTTTCAAGTCGATTTTGTCAATTTGCCTGATAGAAAAGCAAGCAAAATGGTGTAAACTGACAATCTGATGACAATTACATATCTGTCAACCCAACATGTACAAAAATCTTGAGATTCTCCCTCACATGGCAGATAAATACAGTAAATGCATGAAAATTTTTGCAAGAATCATGCGGGTGACTGGCTTCAAAATCTTGTGACACCTGCCTAATGCGGGTGAGTTGACAGCTATGCAATTATTTGTGAGGGTAATGATGTACCGTATATGACGTTCTTAGCTTTTCTGTTAGGAAACAATAACAGCCCTCCTATATGTTTGTCCTTGTTCTCAAAAATTATCATGAACAGCAGATGACAGAAGCACCAGTACAGTCATGCCGCATAGGAGATCTTCATTTTTCTGTCTGGAAAAAACTAATAGGGCCTTGCAGGTCTTCCTAATTTTATGAAGGGACCGATTTTCTCAATTAATGTCATCAAACTGTTTCGCTCCATATTCTAAAAGAATACGAACCTAAAACGTAGGAAGGTCTTCATTGACAGAGTTTGAGAAATGGCAACGATGGGGCAAATGCAATTTTTACCGTAAAATGTGTTTCCACTGCCCTTTGGTACCAGAGGCTTGAGTTTCACTTGTTTTCCTGACACGTCAAGCCAGTGTCACATAAAAAAAACACGTGAAGCTGGAAACTCTAGTACCAAGGGTATGTTTTGACGCAGGTGTCTGCTAGCTCTTGAAAATGGGTTAACAGAGTAAATGAATGTTGTAAAATTTTGAGCACAAATTTGTATCACTGACCAATGCCCCAATATCATGAACAACCATATTAA